>JAUMJJ010000236.1:0-1200000 GCA_033556795.1 Tapera naevia | reverse complement strand
ATTCATAGCTCCTCTCTCACACTTCACTATGCTAACTGGTTCCCCCAAAGACTTAAAATACCTCTCTGCATTTCAGTACACAGTCTCATAAAAAAAAAAGAATATTTAAAAATAACTTTTCTTTGATTATTGGCAAAGGATTTCAATAGTAATCTTTAGCTTGTTCCAACTTCAGAGTTGTCTGGTTTAGACGACTCATTTGTGAAATGAGCGGTGCATATGCCAAAACATGTCATCTTTTTCATTCAGTTGATACGTTCCCCCTAACATTGAAGCCTTAGTAAAATCATTATTGTCTTCACAGACTTATTTCTCCAATAAAAATTTTGTTGACAAATGTAGACAACATTATGTTAATGTAAACATGGATGTATTATTTTCATGGCTGTTGATGTGGACCTTAACACAAAGCCTAAATATTTAGATGCAGCAATTTAGTAGAGAATATGTTTCCATGAGACCTACAATTTAATTGGGTGGCTGGTTATGCTTTTCTTGAGATAATATTTTATGGTGGCTATCATTTCCAGAAAGTAGTTTAAGAAAAGTTAAAATTTGATGAATATATTAAGAGTACGTAGTCTGTCAATACTGATATATGTACATAAATAGAATCATAGCATTAGCTAAAAAGATCCCATTTCCATTCACATGCTGTTGTGGGCCTAGATAAATGAGACGTGGATTCAAATGTTTCCAGATTTTAGCATTCAGTTATACAAGGTGCTGGTTCTTAGAGGCTAACAACAAGTAATTCTGTTAGGTAAGAGCTTATCTGTTGGAAGTGAAGGAGTAAGAAAAATTCTGACTGTAACCGTCAATCATGATGATTGTGAGAGACAGCTGGGGTAAAATGTAAGATCTTAGTATGCGTAAATAACTAGGTTTCCATAGTAAAAATAAATCAAAACTGTTGCATTAAATGTTGGTGAAACTCCTTTTGGTACAATGTGCAGTCCTGACATGGGGAGGGGAAGGGGAAGGGAAAAGGGAAGGGGAAGGGTAGCAATGGTCTGACAGGTGGTGATGTGAACAAGGACATAAATAGAAAGACAGATGTTCTTTAGGGAAAGTCTAAAAATGTGAAAAGTTCAAGTCAGCTACAGCAGCGGCAAATTTCTAGCCTAGTAACAGCATTTAACAGAATCAACTACAAATATGGAAGACTCATCTAGGTGAAAGGGCAACAGTATTACATCTACTTGATGCTACTTCAGGAATTTTCCACCAGCAGGATTTAGAAAAAATAGAATTCTTATAATGTGTCACATTATAAGAATAAATTAAAAAATGTGAGCCATTTCAGAAATGGGGAGAAAGGAGAGAGTTTAAGAGTTTAGCAATCTACTTAACCCTTTTTTCTCAAAAAAACTACCTCAACAATACACCAAACAATCCAGCTTTCTCCTCACAACATTACTTGGGCCAGAACCTCTTTTTTATCCAACAATTTCACAAGGATGAAAATAACTGCCACCCAACACAAGGATAATATCATCCAGCTTGTTCTACACCGTTTTCTTTTTCTGATTATTTATCAGCAATCTCGCAAAGACAATCAATCTTTGTCTAGCTTGCCTAGTTTAAATCAGAAACTCCCTTTAGACCCCTCTTAACAGCTAGTAAGACTCATGACTCTATAAGGATTCGGGTTTGGCTGGGAATACGATACTGTTTCCACAAACACATTGGGAGTCAAGCATCCAAGAGAGACAATAATAATTAATTTCATGTTAAGATATATTTATTTAGCGCTCGCAATACAAAGATCTTACCCAATGGATGGGATCTGGAGGGAGAGGGGAAGGGGTCCATCCAGTCAGCTGATCCCAAAAGTTTCAGTGACATTTTTACCACACACTCATCCTTTCTTTGCTCACATTTTTAATAATAAATTGCACCTTTGTGTGGAGGTTTAAGTGGAACTTGAGTGACTAAAGCCATTAGATCAAACCCTGCTGAGGAGTGGAGAAAAAGGTTCCCACTTCACTTGCCAAAACTTAACTGTGCAGGCCCAATAGGAGCTGGTTTCGGAGGGGTTTGTCTCAGAGGTGGGGAGGAGGCAGGTAGCCTTAGGTGTGGAGGTGTGTTTTAGTATTATAATGATATTACAATAATGTTAACTGGATGAAGGTCAACTGGAGTGCACAGATTGTCAGAGCAACAGCTGTACTCAATCTTCTTGCAACTGTAGTTGGGCCTTGCTGATTGTTGCTGATAGCAGGTACTGGCAGTGTTTGTCTCCCAAGCACCCCTGCCACTGATTCAGCAGATTCTTGCCACTTTTCCTTTCTGATGAGATGTGTACTGCCTCTGTGTATGCATGTTGCGTCTCCACTGACTTTCACAGAACCATAGAATGATCTGGTTGGAAAAGACCTCTGAGGTCATCGAGTCCAACAGTACCTGTCCCCTTACTAAAACATACCCCTAAGAAACTCATCTACTCTGCTTTTAAAGGAAAGCTGCCTTGTACTCAGAAAACTTTTAGGGTTCTGATATATTCCCACATCCAGCCCCACTCCCAAATATAGCTTTATCCACACATTTACCTTGATTCCCACACCAGGATACTTCTCAGAAATATACTGGATCAGTAACTGAATAGCAGAATTAATCTCTGCATTTCTTCTGCCATCTGCATGGCACTTTTGTATGGAAAACCTTTCAGCCGGCTGAAGTCTCTGGGAACCTTTGAAATCTGAGAGGCAAGTGCTGTAGGAGGAATTCCCTGACCTTCTCAAAGCCCTGTCAAGCTTCCAGGATTTTTGTTTCTCGGGTTGCTGTGGCATATCTCAAAGTCCTGAGTGATCTGGATCCTTCTTGCAGAACCAGAAGGCTTTAGTTCCTGGACAAGCACAAAGAATATGATTTTTTTTTTTGGCCATATAGAATAAAAAAAATTGCTAAATGATGAAATAAATCTCTTGCAAAATAGAAACCCCGCATTCCATCTAATTCTGTCTCTAGGAAGACCACTTTAAAGGATGGGTTATCCCACTGCTAGATGAAATTCAATATCTGTTTTTCTAGTGAGCAGTTATAGAGTGCAGATAGAGAAAATAAACCTCTCTTTAACAATAAGAACTATTAACTCCACAAAACATTCTAAGCCGATTATTCTAAAAAAATATGAAATGTCTGTACCAACAGCACAGTTTAATCAGGCAAAATCAACCTATGTAAATAAATTCATAATTAAACTGAGAGCAGTGACAGTCTAGGTTTAAAATAATACAGCATTAGGGCAAGATATCACATCCACAGCAAGTATGAGAAAATAAAAATTATTTAAAAAGAAAAAACTGTCCATTGAGCCTAATGTTGAAAAAAAATCTCTATTTTCAGGAATTGCACTGGGGTCTAAATGCAGTTTAAGAAAGTTCAAAAATTCTTACATGCTTTGCAAATGTTCTTATCTACATGGTGTATGTTGCTCTGAGTTCTGTGCTGAAGATGAAATATTGAACATTCAGGAGGTAAAAAAGTAACATTTATAGGATGTGAGATCACTTTCCTTATGAAATCTCCGCATGGATGTATAAAAATAATGTATTTTTTGAGGCAATTGGAATGACACAATTCATGAATATCAGAATCACTATTGATACCTTTTAGTCAAGAAAAAGACAGTATGGTTCTTTCCAGCACTGAAAAGAGAGGTTTGAAATTCAAAGCCAAATAACCTCTTCCATGATTTACAGCCTAAATACAGTTTGCATGAGCCAAGCCAAGTTGGAAGAGTGTTGTTTCTGCCTAAGGTGAAACAAATACTCCGTTGTTATACATATGTGGCTATATCAACCATTATGATCCTACTTGGCACAGTAGATGAACTTTCACTGCCTTGCAGGTGTCTTTTAAAGCACTATATTCCCTGGCTGCTCAGTGCAGTAAGCTATTGGGGCACACTTAAAGCACACAGTTTAGCTGGCATGTTGGAATGAAATACCTGGATTTTAATGGTATGCTCCACTGCATGTCTCTTAAGGGCATAGACAAAGAATCTATCCAAAACCTGTTCGTTCAAAAAGAACAAGACTTGAAAGAGCCAACCTGAATTTACAAAATGCAGACTATACCTGCCTAACTTGCCTGCATTCTTTGGTGAGTTAGCTGAATCCATCAATGGATGGAGAGTAGTATATGTTCTTTGCCTTTGCTTCAGCCGGGCTTTTCAGTACAGTGTCCCCAGCCAAGCCGGGGAGTTACAGGCTGGATGAGATGAAATATGGGTTACAAATTGGATGGATTGTCATGCTCAAAGGATAGTGTCAAGAGCTGGAAGGTGAGTTACTACTGGCATTCTTCAGGGACTGATCCCGAAACCTATACAATTTGCTATCTTTAACATCTCGCATGGTGGGGTGTAGTTCCTTCTCAACATCATAAATCAGATTAAACTGTGGGAGCAGCAAATAAACTGGAAAGCAGTGCTGATCAAAGGGACCAATTAAGGTCAAAGAGACCTCAATAATTTTAAGACTTGGGCAGACAGGAATCTCATGAAATTCAACAGAGGGACATGTGGAGTCATGCCCATGAATGGACAAATTCAATATTCCGGACTGACTGCTAAAAAGGCACCCGTAAGGAAATGTCTTGGGGGTCCTAGGGGACAACAAATTTAATATGGATCAGTAACGTATCCTTGCAGTAACGAAGAGCAACTTCATACTGAGCCACATGGGCAAAGCTTAGGAAGCAGGTTTAAGGAAGTGATTGTTATCCTCTATTCAATATTCTTTATCAAGCAGTGTAGTGACAGGACGATGGGTAATGGTTTTAAGCTGAAAGTGAGTAGATTTAGATTAGATATTAGAAAGAAATTTTTTAATGCAGGTTGTCCAGAGAAGCTGTGGTTGTCCCATCCCTGGAGGTGTTCAAGGCCAGGTTGGATGAGGCTTTGTGCAGCCTGGTGTCGTGCAAGCTATCCCTGCTGATGGCAGTGTGGTTGGAACTAGATGATCCTTAAGGTCCTTTTCAATGAGAACCACTCTATGATTCTATGATTCTATGATTCTATGATTCATAAAACCTCAGCTGGCCTATTATGCTGAGTTTCAGGTCTCCCAGTACAAACAGATGTTGAAAAACTCTAAGATGACCACCAAGAAATCTGGGGAACTAGAGCACAGGGTTTACTAGGAGAGGCTGAGATGTTCAATCTTAAGAAGAGAAAGTTATTGGGGTGATCTTTCTGTTTTCAGCTACTATATGGAAGGTTGTAGAGCCAGACTTGCCAAGAGGCAGCAGAACACAGTGACAGGATGGAAGACAGCACGCTCTAGTTGCAACAAGGGAATTTCCAGTCATAGACTAGAAAAACAATCAAAATTATCCACTGGCATGTGCCATTGGGGAACTTCTAATCTAAGAACTGTGGACAATTTGACTGGAAAAGGTGTTAAATAACATAATATATCTTTGAATTTTTCCTTGCTTTTAGCAGGAAGTGGGCCTGGATGTCCCAAGATGATGTGTTCCAAGCTATGTTTTCTGTGACTTCGAATGTCAGCACTCTCAAACCACATTCCTGGTGTTACAGCCAGTGGTTGTCTGGATGGACCAAAATTTTGCATTTCCTTCTCTTCGTCCGCCATCTTCACCTTTCACAGCCCATGTGCAGCTACAGTGTGCATATTGTTGCCTCCTTCAGCACTGCAACAGGAACCAGCTTCTCCTACCAGCCAAGATCTGGATGTCACATACAGACAGGATCATGAATTATGCTCTTTCACCCTTTGACAGATTCCATATACAGCTGAAGCCATTATCTGGCCACCATATCATCCTTCTTTTCCATTAGTATTGCCTTGCTGTGTGATACAATAGATTTCAGATCTATTGCATCTTTTCCCTGACATTTAGTGTTACACTTCGCTGGCCACAACCCTCTGTATATGTCAGATGTTGTCAGCTCTCCACTTAATTTGATGGCTTGCAATTCAGTAGGATATGACTAGAAGTGGTAATGTTTTTCAGCCAAAGGTTTTATAAATGTATTTATTCACCTGTCAGTAAATCAACTCTTAGAAAATTATGAGATTCAAAGTTTTCACATACTGTGAATATCTGAAGTCTTGCTTCTAGTGCAGCTTCCTCTCTTTTCTCCTCCTTTTCTCATGACATCCCGACCACCGGCTGAGGTTCTGTGACGGTTTTCCAGCTGAAGTCTCTGTAAACCCTCTTTTACCATAGCCATGGCTTCTTTCCTGTTCCATAAAAGACTTACTGTCCTAGTAATTGCTGCAGGCATCTCTCAACTTCCCACCTTCCTTTGATTGTGTTCTCAAGATCAGCTATATTTCATGAAGGACATCTGCATATCAATTGGTTCATAGACTAAGTATGTCTCCTCAGTTTTGAAGAGCAGTTTTCCCTTATGTGGAGAAACTATTAAGCCCTGAAGTGAAACTGGGCATGCAACGTGCAATGCCTTGGCCTCCTATTCAGTACATCGTCAGGAAACAGGAAGGAGCTCAGGCAGGACCCCTCACAGCAAGGAAAGTGGCTTTGTCTTAGACTGAGAAGGAACTCTGCCAAGTAACTAACATAAAGTATCATAACTGACCAGTGCAAACAGCATGCTAAACAGCACAAATATTCACTTCTTACCAAGTTTAGGTTGATCTAATACGTGAAATTGGGATGTGAGAACCTATGGTAAAACTAACATTTTAAAGATCTCAACATAACATTTTTTCCAACAACGGTGACTGGTTTTAACAGTATGTATTCTGTCACTGAGAATAATCCTGAAGATTATAATGCTGACTTGGATCGTTTACCCCACATACAAATGACAAGCTTCCATGTGGTAAGACATGCTAAATAAATGCCATCCTGGGCAGGAAGAAGTACCTACATTTAGGAAGACAATCTAATCAAATACAATTATCCAATCTACAATTTGTCCCCAGGTAATCCGTGCAAAACTCTCATTTTCTCTGAAGTGTCATAATTTTTAGGGGTTATTTTTTATTATTTTGTGGAAGATTTTTCTATGCATTATTTTGAGAACAGTTCTGGTAGTACTACTTTGCTGCATCAGACTCAGAACATCAAATCCATATTAACGTAGGCATTGCCACTTAAATTATCAATATTCTTCTTAATTTTCAGTTAATGACCTTTAGAAAAGTATTTATGAAATAACTCCTCAGTTCGTTTTAAAATATCTACAAGTATTTTTTCCCTAAATACTCAAAAAATACTGCTTTTAGAAGAGGTGTGTTACCATGTTATATTGGTTTGAAGTCCGAATCATTGACTGGAAAGTCTGAATTAAATGATACGTTTGATTTATACTTGAAGGTGACATCTCAAGCAGTAGTTATTTCATCAAAATCAGATATTACCAAACTTGGAAAAGCAATTTACCTTTTCTCAGACATCCATGTAACAATCAGAGAGAAAGAAAGAACTTTTGAACTCTTGGAGAAGGTTCTGCATATTCAACTTCCTGACCCTGAGTTCTGCAAATCTCCTCAGATTTGTAGTTACAAATTTGGAGTATGATCTGACCGTCTATCTTTTAAATAGGTAGAAGAACCCTGTGGATGTTATAAAACAACTGTAACTCTTCCAAAAAGAAATAACACAGAAATTAAACAAAACCATGAAATAAATTGTCTTCTTTCTCTTTAGGTACCAATAGTATCCCATGTAGAATACACAGCAGGATGTAAAATACGTAGCAGGTTGCCTATGTTCATGTTTGTTGAGGGAATGATGGTATAGCTCTTGCTTTCTTTCAGTACATTTAATCTGTACATAGAAGACTGTCATTCTAATACACATTCCCTTTTTCTGGCAAACTGATCTTCAAAGATGCTAGATAATCATATTTAATAACCAACAGTAATTAAATATAGGTCACAGAAAATGGATTTAAATAGGAATGGATAATTAATTTATGTGCTCTAGCTTTTATCAATCTCTCTAAGGAAAAAAATGGTCACAAAATTGATAGTCTTTAATCTGCAACATTATGTGCTGCCGAGTTTAACGTAGTCCCCAGTGGAGCAGTATACATTTCAAAGTATCACCTTATGTGTACATGTTAACTCAAACATGGTAGATAAGTATAGTGCTGAACTAACTGTGTTGCATTTAAGATTTAGACTTCTCAAGTTCACTAAGATTTTTTTTAAAAGACAGAAAAAAGAACCAGTGCAAAACCAGCCAGTTAAATGAAACCTTTATTTTTCCAGTTGCAGACATAAACCAGAATCTTTTTTAAAAAAACAGTATCTTCAAAATCCATTAGGATTTTCCCTGTAGGCATCGCTCCCCTTCTCAAAATGTTTTAAAGATATTACAGAAAAAAATTACAAAAGAAAAATACATTAAAGAAAATCTAAGCCAACCAGATTTCAACCATCTTGACAGATGACCAACTCTCTAGATAGGGTGTTTTGTTGTTTTTTCTGGATTAGGGTTTGGTTTGTTTTTTTTTTAATGGATCTATCATGATTAAGCTCCCTTTGAGATTGCTTGCTATAGTAATCATATTATCCACATGACATTAATGCTACTAAGATTCTTACTCAACTATGCTTCTCATAAAATAAATCTGCTATGAATTTTTGCTGACAAACAAATCTGTGTTTCATAATATTACTAAAGTCAACCTGGTTTTCCTCTGATCTGGAAATATAAAAGATAATAAAAGAATCTTGAAAAGTAATCCTATGACAGATATAAATCTTTGTGCTGATGATGAACTGAAAGATAAAAAAACGTAAGTATTCCTGTACACACTGACATCAAAGTGGCAATCTCTATTGCCAGGTGGGGATTCTTCTTCTGCTTCATAGTAAGTCCAAATGTAAGAAGAAGACCTTAATCAGTCTGAACTGAAATTTCAAGTACATATCCTAATACCTAAAATAGGCCGTTGCTTATCGTTGTTTTTTTTTTTTAAAGTACAGCTCACAGAAAAGAAAAAAGAAAGCACAATAGTATTATGTACAAGTGCTAATATTTTGACTGTCTGGAATATGTTTCTTGTCACCTTTTAGACAAAATTTTCTAGGATAAAAGAGATTATGTTACATTAATGATTATATAGCGGTTGCAATTTTTCTTGTTTGATTATTTTTAGCAGGCTCAGTAAAAAAATAATATCTAAAGTTTTACTCTTATTTGTTAAAATACAAAAATCCATCACAAAATGTTAGACAATGAATTTTCTCTGCCACATACAAAGCAATAGTAATAGAGAAACTATAATCCCTGAAGAAAGCTACCTTGTTTGTATTATTATTGTAAGAAAGATGGGAAAATGTTAAGAGCTGCTATGAGGATCTCCAAAGAAACAAAATAATTCTTCTCTTTAGCCAAAGGAACTAAAAAGGGCAAAATCAAAACAACATGCAAGCAATTTTAAAAGAAAATTGCATTAAAAAATACCAGAAAATAATTTCTGTCTTTCTCTGTTTTATTTTTAGCAATGGCTAAATTCTACTGGAAAAAAACAACCCCCAGCAGTTCAGCTGAGCAGTTTTGAAAGAATAAAAGGAGGTAAAGCACTCAGAGTCTATCTTAAGCTCAGTATTCATTATACTCCATAATGAATCAAAATACCATACAAAACATGTGAAGGTAACGATCTATAACAAAATACATACGTATCCTCGGAAATATATTCTAAAACATAAACACTGCCTACAGTGTCTGGTGTTAATGTAGTCTCTAGTAAGTAGAGCACACTGTTTTTAAAATCCATTAACCCTCCTGGTGGTGTCTTCGGCTGCTTCACTTGCCTGCTACCATGTACTACTGCAACAACTTCACACATCATGAATCAATATCCTGAATGCTTTCCATTGCTATCATTTTTACTAGTAGTAGTAGTAGTATAACAATATTCCTACTATGAAGTAATGCATTAAAGGGATAATATTGGTGTGTATTTGTGTCAGGATGCCTATGAACTACCTTCAGATTCTGTGATGGATCACAGAAGAGTAAGAAAATCAGACCGGTGAGGACTTTCAGGATGCACCTGAGGGCTGTATCAGCACTGTCATTAGTATATATGTCTCTCTCATTAGTGGGTGTTTTCCCCAATCAGCCACTTACTATGAGGGTAAAAGGACACAGCTGTCTCTGTCAGTCTCCATACTCAGTCTCCCTTTGGGTTATTCCCTACTCAGATTACTGAAAAATTTGCAGAAGTGGAAGTAAACAGAATTTATTCTCTTTTTCACTTGCTAACATAGTTGAAGTCTATAATGGCTCTTAATAAATGGCACTATAATAACTGAACCATTTTTTCATTTATTCAGGATAGATAAGACTTTTTAGATATTCTCTTACTCCCATTGTTCTTCTCTATATCTCTTTAAATGGTCTGCACATTTATTAATCTGTACCCAACGCTGGAAATAATGTTTCAAGGTTTCACCGGTTGGTTGAAATTTGTTTTCTTTTCTTTTTTCTTTTTTTTTCTTTTTTCTTTCCCCCCCCTCCCAGAAATAAATTGGTTTCTATTGATCTCTCTTCTTTATATTTCACAACCACATTCACCCTTCTTCTACCTTACTTCTATCCATCTTATCTTCTGCTATCTTACTCTCCATCATTTCTTCCTGATTGATTGACATTAACATCAGATAGTAATGCTGCCTTTGCTGTAATTTTCTCTACGCTCTGCTTTATAAAAAGAAAGAAGATTTGCCAACAATCCTTTCCAAGCCTTGATAGACTGAATTGTCTTGTATTTTTTTCTTAGCCAGCCTTTGTATTGATAAGGTCTTCCACATTTGCTGTAGGTAATCCCATTATATTTTAAGTTTTAAACACACATCTCTCCTTACTCTTCCACCTAATTCTTAAACTGAAAAGGCCTAAAATAACAAAGTCTTGTTTTAATGTCTGTTAAAAGATGTTTTTAATAAATTAGTATGTGCTTAATAAATTATTAATATTCACACTTGAATTAAAAACAAACTAAAAATCCACATGCATAACAATTATAAAATTCTTACATATGGAAGCAGCACCATTGGGCAGCATATCTGAAAGTTTGTGTGATAAATTTTAGATGCATTTTTGATTTTGAAATAAAATTCTCAGTTGCAAAGAGAAAAGATTTAACAAACAACAAACTCCAATATTGTTCTGTACTTTTTTCATTAGTTGAATAGTTATTTTAAATCCCATCTGCTAAAACATCAGAGAAATGTCTGATTATAGGTTTTTAATTATTATTAAAGATAAAATACAAAACCATGAATGTCAGAAAGATTAATATACACAAAATCACTGTGGCTCTACAGGCAGTATTTACTTTTATGCAGAATACATTTTTCCAGGATTTTCAAAAACTACATTAATTTGTGAAGCAAATTCATGCTAGACAAAAAGGTAATGAAAACTATATAGCTTTTAAAATGCAGACATCTTCTGTTTGAGCTAGGCTGGCATCTTCGACTCGGTCCTTATAAACTACTAATAATCAGAAAACAACATGTACCTCCAAACTTCAAATCCAGGTGACCTTTAAGTAGAGTTCCCCACATTTTAAATCTTGTCCCCTCAGCCAGCATTCAGTTCCAGAAGGTTCAATTTGAAAAGTCACATTCAGAAGACATGTCTCTGCTTTAATTCATATTCCACAAATACACACAGTGTTTAAATCTTTTTCCCTAAATTCCATCCAATACGAAAAATTCCACTCAGTATTAATTACATTTACACAAGTGTTACTTCCCAGATCAGATTTTGTTCTAATTTAACCTGTGCAAATCCAGAATAATGTCACAGATGTGAGAAAGAACAGATGCATATGCTTCATCTCTCTGATTCACTTGTGAATTCCTGTGTTGTTAATTTCTGCATGTTAGAGTCCTTCCTGCCTGTGTAAATAGATTCATCATGTAGTACGCTCTGCCTTTCTTTTGCTGACATTTTTTACAGTACTCAAACACAAAAAAAAATCTTGCCTCCTGATGGACTTCCACATGCATGCATTTCTTGCTTTCAACCTAAGGAAAACAAGCATGACGAGCATTTGGCACTGGAATCATGGATGGTACATTCCTTTTGGCACTCATCTGATCCAAGCAGGCAGCAGCAGGTTTCAGATACTCTCTTTTTTTGGCCAGGCACTTTGGGAATAGTGAAGAGCAATATTTTCTTTCCACACAGTCTGCCAGCCTACCTTCTTTCTTATACAAGTAAATGTTCTTTAAAACAAACATTTAAAAAGAAATCAGTTACAATTAGTCTCAAAAAAAAAAGAGAATGCTCCTTAGAAAGCTGACCAATGTAAATAGGGAACAAATAATATGTATAAGCAATCCCTGCATTTTCACACTACATCTTTACTTTTTAAAGGACAAAATAATTACATACTGATATAGTCTTCAAGACATTTCTCTGTCCGTTGGAGTGAAAATTCTAGACAGGGACAGAAAACCTAACACATCTGACCATTTACTGGTTTGTAATGCCTAACCAATACTTTGTGTGAGATTTTCCCCATGTGCTAAATAGCACCAAGTTTCTTGTTGGTCTGTTGATGCAAAAAGTCATATAAGAATACTATACTGTACATACCTCATTCAACCTTAGCAACAGAAACTACTTACAGCGTATATTATTCAGAAAGAAAAATTAAAAAGAAAAAATAATTTTCATTGAAGGCCATTGATCACTGTTATTTTCTGAAAGATCAGCCATTCCGTTTCATTCTTCGTCCCTCTTCAAAAGCTGTCTGCATGTGTCAAAAATCACTGAAAGTTTTCCCAGTAGATCTGGAAAAGTCTACCTTCGCGAGTTAGAGATACAGTATTAAAAAATCAGAAAAACTGAGTTCTAATGTGAGGGATATCTATTTCTAAACCTGGCCAAAGTCATAGGATATAAGAAGTGAATCAGAGCCTATGTATATATTATTTTATTTTAAAATAGTCAGTCTTCATCAAAGACTAAATGAGCTACTGGTCACGCAGTGCACGCTTCCATTCAGTCTGCAAATTTAAGTCAGAGCCTTCTGATCTTAATTCATTCTATTTTCCTCCTAAATTCTCTCAACGAATGAACATCTATACTTTAAAGATCAAAGATACTAATGGGAATATTGCTTCTTTTCCAGCAGGTCAGAGATTAGAAGTAAAATCAATACATGCATCATCATCATCTCCTTCAGGTAACTTTTGCTCTTCAGTTGCTTGCTCCCTTTCTCACACCATGATTCTGTTAAGACCTTTTGTCATTTCAGTCTTACCCCAGTAAACAAAGATGATCCTGGCAGTGAAAGCAAAAGTCAGTAGTTTTATGTACTGAACTACTGTTCCTCTTGAGACTGAGATCTGAACTTCAAATTTATTTCACTGTAAGGCTAGCTTTAAATGAATGTCTAAGCAAACTGTCTTCTAACATGGTGTTTCTTCTTTAAATTTCAAAGATAACAACAAACACCAGAGTGCTTTTTCTTGTTTTTTTTTAAAAAAAAAAAAATCTCTTCCAAAGATTATATAAATTATTTCTTAACTTGCAGGCCAAACAAAACTTCACAACTAAAAATAATTTGTCTAATTCTGTGTCAGTGTCTAGATTGGTACATATGGCAGTGAATCCCATTACCTTAGACCTGTGAAAAGGACGTGGCCTACAGCCTTCATAACAGCAGTGGGCAACAGCATGTGAGGGACTTTATGGTGAAGACAGCACTCAGAGGCATCTTTTAGCTGGGGTAAGAATGCTTTCCCTGACAGCTCTTATGCATGTAACAGAGCCTGGCTTGCTCAAGAGTGAGCTTCCAGCTAACTGTCTATGGTTGCAGGGGACTGTGCTGGAGTCCAGCACAGCCTTAAAGCAGGAACTTGGAGACCAGCCCATGTGACCTTAGAGGAACTGGGCAGGTACTGGAAATTTCTTCTCAAGCAAATACAGAGGACTGGGAGTGCAGCCCTTCTACACTCCCCTTTGCATTTCCTGAGGGTTTCTCTGTGGGGTCTTCATCACTCTAGTGCAGTCATTAGCAACAGCTGAGGGACTTAGGAAATAAAGACAGAGAGAATTATTTTATTTTGACACTGGAATATTTTGAAATGAGAGCATAAGAACCCAAGAGGGTAGATTCTGATACGTCCAGAAACAACGAATTTTCACCCTGTGCTGTAAGTTTGATTTTGACAGCTATTTCATAAAACAGCCTTTAAAGGACATAGAGAAATTAAATTTTCATTTCATATATTACAGAAGTTTCCTGCATTTTCAAGAAGAAAAGTAGTTCCTCATATGTGAGGAATTTGGACACATGGATATTAGTCATTTTGCTAAAGATCAGACAAAGTTTGAGTTAGAAAAAGGAAAATATAAAAGTCCCTTTTTGTAATTTACAAGTTTTTCCTTCTCTTGGCTCAGGAGCTCCCCGTATCAAAAAAATCAATAATATATGACCATAGAGTCTAAAAACCTGGTGTTTATTTTGTTCCACACCAAGTCCATTGTGACCACACCAAATACAGTGTTCTTTAAAACACGCTGGAAAACACAAGGACCAAGTACTGCAGACTAAAGCAAGAACAAGCTTGATCTCTGACATTCAGAAATATATTCAACTTGCAGATACTTCCATGTATTTGAAAGTTAAACTACAAGAAGGTCATGCTGTTCCTGTTCAAGCGTCTGTTTTGTCTTCTAAAATATTCATTTTAGTGACATTTCAAACTGTAAAATGTATTTGTGTGGGAAATAGATGACTAATACTCTCTACAAATGACTGTTAAATTTTTCTGTTGAACTTCAAATTCTAATTACCATTGAACATAGATTAAGAATCTCTCACTGAAAATAGTCCTTTAGAGCTTTTTAAGAAACTATCTATAAAGTTTCTTTACCTAAATTAATTCAAATTAAAAGATCTAGTATAAGAGCATTAATTTCAAGTTTCTGAGGACACACAACTGACAGACTAAAGAAATCATACCAATAAAAATAGTTATAACTACTAGCTTGCGTTAAAAAATAATCTTACATGTTTGTATGGCAGAGAATAATATGCTTTCTTGACTGCAATGAACCTTGATTTCTTTAATTAAGTACTCTAACTTCTACAACAAGGTGGTGTTTACACAGTGGTGCTGTGTAAACAAAGTGACCCAATAATATTTAGACTGCATTAACTTATTGATGTGCAGGTAAACTTCTACATATATAGCTAAAAACTCAGCCAATGGAGCCACATGATAAATTGTGTTACTTTTGAGTCACTTCGTTTTTGAATCTGCTCACATCACCACACCAACGAAAAAAACACAAACTTCCTAAATTTATAACTCTGGATTAGCATACCATGTATACATAGCATATCATATATTCAATGTCATCAACTACAGATTTTGACTCAATCTAGACTAGACTTTTCAGTGAGAGAAACAGTGGAGACGTGTATCTGCTATTTGACCAGTGAATATTACAATTACGTTTTGTATTCAGGAGATATTTAAGTAAACATGCATTCTTTACCTGTTAATCGTTGCCCAGATATGTTTTTGTTCTTTCTAGTAGCTGCTACATTACTTCTGTGTGAGGCATTTGCATCTGCATCTGTTGAGGTAACAACTAAACACCGTTTCTACAAATTTGTAGCTGGGCCATAAACATTAACCAGAGGCTTTCAGTGTTACCACCTCTGCTACGACCATCACAGCACAGGCAGTTTCTGCCGGGGCAGATATTACTGCCTGTGCTCCCCAAGGTCTGCTCTTCTCCCCTTTCTCAGATAAGGTTGTCCAGGTAGAAGTACCTACTCTAGAGGAAGGGTGAAAACACATCAATGATTAGGCTGAAGTGGTGTGCTTTTTTCTCTGCTTTATATACTGTTTCCAATAGGCAAGGGAGAGCTTTGGCTACAGCCTGTCTGTCTGCTCTTCCCAGGAAGAGAAGACACAGGAAAGCAGCCAAACAGAGGCATTGTTACTTCTATTCCCCACCCTCTCAGTAATAAAATTTTGTGTTTGCATCCATGTGGCCTTGATGGTATTTTCCAGTTTTGAAATCTGGACACACTTTAAGTGCTGTTACATAACTGATGATTTTTTTAAAAATTATCTTTGCATGGGAAAGGTTTAACAGATTTACTCTATGCCTCTGATTACTAGACTCATCAAATTAATTTGAACTGTTTGTACGAAGTCATTAATGAATTAAAATGGTCCTCTGTCATAGAGGGATTGCTTGGTGACTTTTGTAAAATGTCATTCAGCTGTGACCACTATATAGACAAAAGAGAATGAAATGTAAAACATGTTGCTTAAACTTCCAGAATGACACCAATCTTAATATCAGATTTCAGTTTAAAAAGAAACAGGAGAGCAACCGTGGACAAATATGGATTTGACAGAAAAAACAGAGGACAGAGGATTGTTTCTTTAATGTTCATATTGATTGCTACTTGCTCTAAGTGATTGTTCTATAACCTGATAGGTTTTATTTATTAGGGTAATTCCAAGTATATTCAGTTGACTTTTCTTCTCTTTTATTTCATCCTTCCTAAGTAACACCACTGAAATTATTCATATGTACCTTCCCTCTATATTCTGCATCCACAGAGAAACTACTCTCCATAATCTCATCTATTTCTTATAACACAGTCCTTCAGAGTTTGTTGTTGTATGATCATGCAGTTCATACAGTCATGTATAAAGAGATTATTGTTTGGACACTTACAGACATGCTGCTACAAAGCTGCCTTGCTCTCCCTTGCTGCTATAGTAAACTTTGTTGTTCCAGAGATTTTGCTTTGTTGTTCCAGACAAGCCTTCATCAGTGTGGGATTTGTGAAAGGAAAGGAGATGGTGTTTCTGCTGTGGTGTGATCATGGCTTTCATCAAGGAGAATATCTGCCTCTTCCCAGTGGGAAAGAGGACCTCACTCACCCCTCTCCTCCCTGCTGCCCAGTTCTCGCCTGAGGTAACTGCTTAGTCACTTTTGTGCTTTTTGTAGATACTTTCCATAGATCCGTATCTGCCTAACCCGGGGAAGGGTTGAATGCTGTTATTGAACATCTGTGAGAAGTTTCTGCTTTTGAAGAACTGCTACCCCTTTGGACAAAAGAGGAAAGAAGAGAAAGATAAAATCCTTTGGCTGGAGAGTGTGTTCTCTTACACAGAGATATAAATTAACATTCCAGTGTAGAGTTGTTTTTATAAGGAGTTGCAAATTTGGCTAGGTCACTGAGTGAGCAGCAATTGCTCTTCTTGTGTAATCTACTGTTGTAATGTTCGTAACAGCAGTGCTCAATACTGCCTCTGAGTTTGACCACTGAAAATTGATTTTTCCTTTGAGAATACATTTAAGAGCCCTCACTGATCTCAGAATTTCCTAAAAAATAGTAAGTTCATGTAAAATCTTCTGATATTGCCATTTTCTGTCCTCCCGCTCTATTATACTCCTCCTACCTCTTTAATATGATGATCCAACTGTGCAGGGGACAGGTGGCTCACAGGTAAAATCTGGAATTAAGTTCATATGCCTAAGCATGCAAGAAAGACATTGACATCACTTGGCAAAGACTTCTGTGTTCCTGCAAGAAAATGTTCTTAGTTTTAATGACTTAGGGAACACTCTGGTTTTCATGAATACCAGCCAGTACTTGGCATTTCTACAGACTCTTTCCTCAAACACCTTACATATCTCAGCAATGTGAAGAATACTGCAGTACCTGGGAGCATGTGCAAAGAAGGGCAACGAGGTTGGTGGAGGGTCTGGAGCACAAGTTTTATGGCGAGCAGCTGAGGGAACTGGGACTTTTTAGCCTGGAGAAAAGGAGGCTGAGGGGGACCTTATTTCTCTTTAGAATTACCTGAAGTGACATTGTAGCAAGGTGGGTGCTGATTTCTTCTCTCAAGTAATGAGTGATAGGAAAGAAGAAATGGCCTCAGCTTGTGCCAGGGAGGTTTAGACTGGTCATTAGGAAATATTACTTCACTGAAAGGGTAATCAAGCACTGCAAAGTTGCCCAAGGAAGTGTTTTAATCCTCATCCCTCTAAGTATTTAAGAAACAAGTAGATGTGGCAATTAGGGACAAGGCGGACTTAGCAGTGCTAAGTTAATGGTTGGACTTGATAATAGCAAGGGTCTTTTCCAACCTATTCATAACTTTGACAGAGAGTATGTGTTAACAAAGAAAGTATTTTCCAATGGGAAACAGGAGTAGTAACCAAACCCAAAAAACTTAGAGGGAGGCAAATTTTGTAATATTTGTGGTGTTTCTGTGCAATATGATAGGTCAAACATTTATAACGCAATTACTGACTACATTCTGCACACCTCAGGAGACTAACTTGGCATATCCATTGATGTACATGGTGTCCAAATCAGTACTAAGCATAGTAAATTATGGTTTATTAGAAGAAAAAAATGAATAATAGGAATCATGAGTAGTTCCAGGCTGGCTTTACTAAAAATAAATATCTGGCCCTGAGCCTGATGTAAGGAGCAAAACTTTGGGGTTTTTGACCATGGGCTGGCCTACACAACACCAGGTTTGCTGACAAATAATAGGGTACATCTGTCCCCAAGGGGCTAAAGGATGCTTTGCCAGTATGTTAATAGGGCTCATCAAAAACACTTTAAACTAGATATGAAGGGCAAGGGGGACAAAACCAGGCTTGCTAGAAATAAGCCTGGGAATGGCGCTCCAGTGTCTGACGGATGGTGTGCTAGTGAGGCTCTTTGGTCTCCCACATCAGAGAAAGTGGTGTACAGCACTCTAAGTGGCAGCAAAGATGTTAAGTTAATTGATGGGTTAGAAATTACAGCAACTAGTCAGTAAGGAAATAAGACCATTCCCTTTAGGAGAGTGGTGGGATTAACAGTTTAACTGTTGTTCTGTGCATCTACACCAGTGCACGCAGCACGGACAACAAATAGGAGGAATTATACGTCATTGTATGGCAAGAAAATTATGATATAATTGTCATCACAGAAATGTGGTGGGATGGCTTGCATAACTGCTTGGCTTTAAATACTTCAGGTGGGATAGGCAAGGAAGGAGAGGTTGTGGGGTGACCCTCTATATTAGAGAGTGTTTTGATTACCTTGAGCTCAATGATGGAGATGACAGAGTTGAGTGTCTATGGATAAAAATTAGATGAATGTCCAATAAGGCAGATGTGATGGTGGGAGTCTGCTATAGACTCTCCAGCCAGGAAAAAAGAGAATGAAGAGATATTCCACAAGCAACTGCGAGAAGTCTCATGATCACTAACCCTTCTCCTTGTGGGGGACTTCAACTTACCAGATGGCTGCTGGAAGTATAACACAGCAGAAAAGGAAGAGTCTAGGAGGCTCCTGGAGTGTGTGGAAGTTAACTTCCTGTCACAATTGGTGACTGAATTGACTAGGGAATGCACCCCACTGGACCTGTTATTTGTGAACAGAGAAGGCTTTGTGGGAGATGTGACAGTCAGAGGACACCTGGGGCACACCAATCACAAAATGAAAGAATTCTCAGTTCTTGGAGAAGTAAGGAGGAGGATCAGCAGAACTGCCACCTTGGAATTTCAGAGGCCAGACTTTGGAATGTTTAGAAGGCTGGTTGATAAAGTCCCTTGGGAGGCAGCCCTAAAGGGCAAAGGAACCCAGAAAGGCTGGATTCTCTTCAAGAAGGAAATCTTGGTGGCGCAAGAGAAGGCCGTTCCTATGTGCCAAAAAATGATCTGGTGGGAAACAAAATCGGCTTGACTGAGCAGAGAGCTTTGGAAAAAGAGCAAAATATGTGAGGCTTTGGAAGAAAAGGTAAGCATCTCAGGAGGACTATAAAGATGAAGTAAGATCATGCAGAAAGAAAATCAGAAAGGCTAAAGCCCAACTAGAATTAAATTTGCCAATTCTGTGAAAGATAACAGCAATTGTTTCTACAAATATATTAACAACAATAGGAGGGCCAAGGCAAATCTCCATCCTTTAGTGGATGCAGGGGAAACGACAAAGGATGAGGATACTGCTGAGGCACCGAATGCCTTCTTTGCCTCAGTCTTTAATAGTAAGGTAAGATGGTCTCTGGGTACTCAGCCCCCTGAACCAGAAGACAGGGAAGAGGAGCAGAACAAAGCTCTGATGATCCAAGAGGAAATGATTAGGGACCTGTTCAGCCAATTAGACATTCACAAGTGGATGGCATTGGATGAGATCCACCCAAGGGTATTGAATGAGATTGTGGAATTGCTCACCAACCCCCTTTCCAGCATTTACCAGCAGTCCTGGCTGACTGGGAAAGTTCCAGGAGGCTGGCAAATTTTACACCCATTTACAAGAAAAGTCGGAGGGAGGATTTGCAGAACTACAGGCCTGTCAATCTGACCTTGGTGCCAAGTAAGTACATGGAGCAGATCCTCTTGAGTGCTTACACACTCTTACACAGCACACACAAGGCAGCCAGGTGATTAGGCCCAGTGAATATGGGTGTACGAAAGGCAAGTCCTGCCAAACTAAATTGATTTCCTTCTATAACAAGGTTACCTACTTAATGGAGGGAATGAGGGAAAGTCTGTGGATGTAGTGTACTTAGACCTTAGTGAAGCTTTTGACAACATTTCTTACAGTATTCTTCTTGAGAAACTTGTGGCCATTGGCCTGAATATTCATATGCTCCACTGCCTGAAGAACTGGCTGGATGGCTGACCCTGAAGAGCAATGGTAAATGGAGTTTAATCCAGCTGGGTGCTGACCACAAGTGGTGCTCTCCAGGGCTCTATGTTGGGTCCAGTCCTGTTCAATATCTTTATCAATGATCTGAACGAAGGGATTGAGTGCACCCTTAGTAAGTTTGAAGCTGGGCGTGTTGATTTGACTTAGGATAGGGAGGCTCTGCAGGGGAATCTGAACAGACTGGATCTATCGGCTGAGACCAACAGGATGAAGTTCGATGAGACCAAGTGCCGAGGCCTGCACTTGGGACACAACAGCCCCATGCAGCGTTACAGACTTCGGGAAGAGTAGCTGGAGAGCTGCCTGGAGGAGAAGGACCTGGGGGTGTTGGTTGACAGCTGGTTGAACATGAGCCAGCAGCAGCCCAAGAGGCCAAAATGCCAATGGTGTTCCATCCTGTATCAAAAACAGTGTGGCCAGCAGGACCAGAGAAGTGATTGTGCCCCTATACTCAGCACCAGTGAGGCCAGACCTCGAGTGCTGTGTTCAGTTGTGGGCCCCTCACTACAGGAAGCACAACGAAGCTGGTGAGGGGGCTGGAGAACAAGCCTTACAAGAAGTGGCTGAGGGAACTGGGGTTGTTTAGCTTGGAGGAAAAGAGGCTGAGGGGAGACCTTATCACTGTCTATAACTGTCTGAAAGGACCTTGTATCAAGGTGGGTATTGATCTCTTCTCCCAAGTGTCAGATGATAGGATGAGAGCAAATAGCTTCAAGTTGCACCAGGAGAGGTTCAGATTAGATATCAGGAAAAATTTTGTCACCAAAAGGGTTACAAGGCACTGGAATAAGCTGCCTGGGGAGGTGGTTGAGTCCACATCCCTGTAGGTGTTTAAAACATTGGTAGATGAGGTACTCAGGAATGTGTTTTACTAGTGAACTGGTATGGTTGGACTTGATGATCATAAAGGTCTTCTCCAACCAAAAGGTTCTATGATTCCATAATAAAAAGCTTTGTGGACTCCCATGTCCAATTACTTCACAGTGACATGAATTTTGTGTTAAATACTCAGTGTTTCATCATTGGTTCTAATGACTACCAATGTACCTAAGTATTCAAGCTTGTTTGTTGATCCTTTCCCCCATTGAGTATGAATTATTACTTACATATAAAAATGATTATTTAACTGAACAACCATTACTAAATCTGGCAACTGTTTTTGCCACAGATAGTAATGCAGTAGGAAATTTGGCAGAAACATCAGGAATTTGGTAGAAACGAGGAGGAATAGCAGGAACCATATAGTAAGTTTCAGTTTTCACACTCACCAAGTTTTCTCTGTCATTTTTTAAAGCAAATAATAAAATATAGACTAGCTTCCAGAGCTATTTTGCTTTTTGATGACCAAAAGAAACACTCACTGATATTCTGTTTTATGAAGGTAGACTGTTGTGAAAGCTTAGTATTATAAAAGTATTATAAAAGTATTATAAAATACTTTGCCACAGTATTATAAAAGAAAAGTAAATATTAGATAATGCTGCTCCAGTTCTCTCGGGATTTCTCAAGGCCTGATTTGACAGCTGAAGACTTCAGGACACTGCCTAACATATAAGAACCTATTTTGATTTAGAGAACTGCCTTTACAGCTTATTAAAAATACATACTTAAGGTACTTATGAAACAATCACAATCAAGGCACCAATAAGGCTTCCTTGAAACCTGTGTTTCCATTTAAAACTTTATTTTGTATATTCAGAACATCACCAGCTACATAGAAACTTGTAGGCACAAATGACTTCATATCTAGAGATTTTGAATAAAATATTTGCTAATGAAATCTCAACAACACAGAGTCACAGTAACTATATACTTAATATTTCAAATATACATATAAAACTCATGCACTGTAAAGAGACATTTTGTCTAGATCATGTTTTCTGGGTGTTAAAATTCACTGCATATCTTACATGTTTTAAATATGTTGTATTTTTTGTTTAGATTTTAAAGGGTTTATTATACTGATAGCACATTCCTAAATAAAACAAAAAAATATACTAAAGCTGTGCATTTATTCTATTTATTTACCTTACAATATTTTCCCTGTATTAAAAATATTGTATAATTAAATAGCAAAGAAAATGTTTCAAAACAGCTCACAAGTATGTAAGATATGTAAACTCTCGTAGTGTAAACTAGGATGATGATGCAAGAGTATAAAATATGTACTCTTTCAAGTTTGTGGTCCGTGAGTAATATTGCTTCTGTACTGGCCTTTTTTTATACATGCAAGTCCATGAAATAATTCATGGCTTATTATGTAGCAGATGAGAAATCACTGGGAATTAAAGGAAACAATCCTCAAACCTAACAAGCAGCAGCTACTTGTTTTATTTCCATTTTGCCATACATTTACACTTTTCCTGCTATGAGGCACATTAAAAAAGTCCACGGCCAAATTTCAGCCTGTAATAACCTTGCAGTCACAATCTTTTGAGTAATTCAGATCCCCTATTTTCTATTTCTACAAGATTCTTTATCACATAAATAATTCCTCCAGCTAAAACAATAATATTAAAAGGATCTTTGTCTTTATGTGGCCTTTTTTTCTTTTGAGTTTCTACCATTATTCCATGCTGGCTACTTAGACATGTACCATGCATGATGACCTTGGCACTGGCATTTTAAGCATCAGAGGGAGGCCTCTGTATTGCCGACCTCCTTATGTGGCCCATTACTCCTTCACCGTCATCGTTCTTTTGATTTTTACAGTTTTGTTAGTGGAATTCAGTGCTGTGAAGATGAGTATATTTAGCCGTTTCCTTACAAAGATGATGTATAAACATTTATAAAAGTCTTACTAAATTCAGTGCTTTGAAATGTTTTGCATCCCTGATCCAGAAATACTGATGCCCTATTGAAAGAATGACAAGAAAAAGATGCAAGTAGCTGCATAAACCATAATTGGTTTCCTTATGTGTTTTAGAAACTCCTTAAGAATGTGAAGAGATAATCTGACAAACACAGAGTGAACAGTGGACTGGGACTTAGGAGATCTGCTTTTGTTCCTGGGTCTGCCACTAGCCTGCAGTGGGTAACCCGGGTAACCTATGTGCAGTTGCTTCCTCTCTTTGTACCTCAGTTTTATCACCTGAGATGTTAAGATAATGATGTTATCTATTATTTTTGTGAAGTGCTTTAAGATCTAAGGAGAAAAAGCATCATGTACGAGCCAGGAATTTATTGTTAAGGAGAAGCCTTAGGGTTTTTTCATGCTTTCTCCACTTTTCTCTTCTAATGCAATGGAGTAATCACAATTTTGTCTTCCTTGAAACAATAAGGAGTTTTACATTTGAGTTTAGTAGAGACAGAATTTGTTCTGAGTGAATGACAAAACTTGTGTTCCTTTCTAGACAGCGCTAACAACTCTAGCTCAAAGAAACTGAGTATCACGCCACCTGTGAAATGTCTGCACTTTTGTTTGAAAGGTGGAAGGTAAACAAGCAATAACTCTGAGAGGAACAGGGTAACAATTTTTAATGCAAATACTGCATTTGAACAGTTCGTAGAAGATAATTATAATGCAGCAGCATGCATACTAATAATACTACTTGACTGCATTTTCTCATAATATGATTTTGACATAAACACGTACCAAAATAGGGTGGTTTGTTTTTATCATTTCAAAGCAGTTTCTAAGGTGCAAATTTTAGCTTATACAATTTGATGTGTCCCATAAAAAGTGTATGTGCTTCTTTTATTGTAGGCGGTCTTTGTTATCACTAGGACATATACTTTATTAATTCATATTAGTATTTAAAAAAGCTTTGGAGAGAGATCCAGAAAAGCTCATATTTTGTACACTTTTTCCCCTTTCAAAGGTTTTGAGAAGAGTAGTTTCCCTGACATAGTGGTTTAACCGTTCTTTTTCTATTGTGAACTTTGTATTGCATTGTAATGCAGTACTGACTGCAACCCTTAATATGCCAAATCCCACAATATTTATCCCAGCAAATCTTCTCTTAGAGACCCTTGTATGCCATATCTCCAGATGTAGGATTTGGTTCTATAAATTGGCACAGCAGTTCAAATCAGGAGTTTAAATATTAGATATAAAATCCTTCAGGCAATATAAAGGCAATAGAACTAGTAGTGCATGAATTCGAACCATTCTAGTTGGAATACAATAATGTAAAGAGGTTTTACTCAGCTGAACTGAACAAAAATTTTGTATACTACACCGACGTTTCTCCAAGATTACTACCAGTTCAATAGATCTTCCATTCATTCACTAATTGTACCATGTGTTCATTTAACCACCAGCAGCGTTTGAACTGAGCCTTTCCCATAGACATTTTGTAGGGGAATCTTCAGTCAGTCCTCCCTGTAGAATCTCTCTTTTTGTATATGTACACCATTTTTATACAATCTGACATTCTCCACAAGCAAACATCTGTTATTCTGAAATACATTAGGCTCAGAAGCACAGATCATTCTTGAAGCGATTGATCCAGAAAAGATGATCCCGTCTCTCCTATAGGGACTGGCTTTTCCTCATCCTTCAGTTCAAACAGCACTTCATACTGGAAAAATAGCTCATGCTGGAGTATAGAGAGAAAAACTGTTCCTTTTAATCTGTGATATCCCCAAACTTCCTTTTAGTGTGATATAGTTCATATATTTGGCAGATCTGAAAACTCCTTATCCATACTGCCCCACTAGTCAGTAAGGAAATTGCAAAGAACTGTTTGTCCACAGCATTCTTAAACGATGTGATGCCACCCAGCATGCATTTATATGTTCTAAGTTTCTTCATGGCCATTTCTTTGTTTTACTTCTAATACTGTATGTTGCTTTCTCTTGCAGTTATATGCAAATGTAAATAATGAGAAGTTAAGTTTCCAAAGCGTTCTCATTATGCTAAGGACGAAATTTATTTTCTTCTACAAAGAACAAAATTAAATATCCTGACACTTCTTTCGTTTAATTTCTGATTTTTTTCTCTGATATCTAGAGTAAATGATTATTTCATTGTTGGCTTGTTTCATAGCAACCACAGTAACTCATTTTTTCAAGTTCCAAATATTTCTTTTAAAACAGATACTAATAGTTAGGGTCTTATATGGTTGTTTGTTGTCTATAAGTTTCACATGGGTATTATTACTCAGGTAAGACGGCATGAATGACTTCTGACAGTGCAATTTCACATCACCACACATTTGCCTTTCAGCTTCTCTTTCCTTTTCTGCTGCTTGCTTTTTTTGCCATCAATTTGTAAACTCACAGTCCTGCGTTTCTCTAGGTTTAGCAATTCTTGGAATAACTCTTTCACGTTGTGGTTCATCTTGGCAGAGGTCTCCATGAAGGCACATTTCCACTTCTTAGCCATGCCCTCTCCTTCACTGCTATCCACCTCTCGATTTTGGTTCTCATCATTCTTGTTCCCCACCAGCATTATTGGAATGCTTTCTATGTCTCCCTTAATCTGACATATTTGTTCATAGATTGGTTTGAGTTCCTCCAGGGACTGTCGGCTGGTGATAGAGTAAACCAAAATGAAAGCATGTCCTTTAGAAATAGACAGACGTTGCATGGCTGGAAATTGATGGCTCCCTGTAGTATCAGTTATCTGCAAAGTGCATATGCTCTTATCACAGCTGATCACTTGCCGATACGTGTCTTCGATGGTAGGGATGTAGCTCTCTCTGAAAGTGCCCTTCACAAATCTTAAGACCAAAGAACTTTTGCCCACTCCTCCAGCTCCAAATACAACAACCCTGTAATCATTGCTTTGCTCAGGCATGTTTCTCAGTGTGTCTGTTGCTCAGATAGAGGTAAAAATCTGGGAAAGAAAATGACAGAAACAAGACAAGCATTAACACAGATACATATGGAGAGTGCACTTTGTGTTATCATTTCCGATAAAAGAAATTAATGTGATGCAAGTGATGGCATAATTGTTGTAACAATTTAAGAAGACTTGCTGTGGCTTACAGAATGATTCATTTCAGTAGTAAATCTAGGATTTGCCTGGACTGGTAACAAAAGACCATCTTCATCACTTCCTGACATATTTTAAATTAACATTGTGAGCTTCAATATTCTTCCTAATGGACTAATATCCCCAGAAATGAAAAGCTACATCTGGGAAATGGTATTTCAGCAAGGCAAAGGCCTGAACAAATTGCAGAAACTGAATTACTTGTCTATATTTAAAACATGTCTCTTCAAATTATTGTTAAAACACACTGGTATAAACACATATCACAGTCAATTGCACTAAACATGCCATCTCTTCAGTAGTTAGGAGATTTATCTGCAACACAACCGGGCAACAGTCCTGAGTGACATCTAACATGGATTTGTTATTCAGTAAACTTTTTTTTCCTAAATCTTTGGGAGCACATACCCTACTTCAGTGTGTTTTTACACTTGCATTTCAGGTCAAAGAGTACATTTTGGTAACAGACTGTTCATGTTTGGACTGTCTTTTCATTCCAATCCTTATTTCTCAGCAGACGATATTTGATTGAGCACATGCTACACTCATCAGAAAGGTTATATAGGCATCTTCGCAACACTTTATATTATCAAAGTTCGCAAATCCTTATGTCACAGGTCAAAAAACTCTGTGATGCCCGAAGTCAGTTCCCCTTGTCAAAACCTGTCTGTAAAGAGTAAAGGACCACAAATATTGTCATCTTTATTAAACAAAGGAAATTATAAAGTTTTCACAGGGTTGAAAGCCCTAGATGTTTAAGAATTCATTGAAATAAATGTGAAGATGAATTTTTCTCCCCATCAGTAGCAGCTCATAAGGCACATAGCATGTACAATATTCTTTTCATATTTATTGAGGTTTAAGACAATAAAAATCAGAAACCCTAAAAACTGAAGAGTCTAGGATATTGATGCTTTTCTGACTAAAGCTAAATAAATAAAAAGTATACGTGGGACAAACTGGAAAATTTGCTGCACTTACATTCTTCTTAAGAAAATAGGCTGGTTTAACAGAGAAACTTGTCCAAGTGCCCTAGTGGTGTCAGGTGATTTACTTTGCCTGTTGCAATGTAGCAGATAATCTAGAATAACCCAAGGAGATTTCTTACTAATAAAGGAAGCCTTCAAGCTATTCCTTCACTGCAGCAGGAGAGTATTTTGGGGCAGGATATTAAGTGACTCTTTACTAGTCTAGCATGAGGAGTGATGCAGTAGAGATATGGATGTAAATGGAGCCACCATGACCTTATCCTCATTGTCAGCCCACACTGACTTTTATGCTTCTGTCCCTTTGATGCTGTTTCTGTGTGTGCCAGTTAGATTAAAGCTATGACAGCTGTCTTCATTGTGCTGTTCAAGCATAACCTGATTTTATTAGCCTTCTTGTCCAGGGCATCCTATTCTGTCCTAATTCTAATGACTGAGTAAGCTGAAAACATCTGTCTTTACATAATATGTTAGCTGAAGGAGTTGCACTTCCTCATCTTCCACACTGTAGGCACATAAACCAGTACAACTGGGTATGGAGACCCTTAGGCAAAGTGGACAGCTGTCATGGCTCTGTCTACCCAGCCTGGCTTTAGGCAGAAGGCAGTTTTGCCCCTTCTGTCTCTCCTACGCTGCACTTACTGTCATTCTCAGAGATCTGTTTAAGTATAGGGAAGACTGTTAAGTGTTCATCCTGAGGCACTGAAGAAAATTTCTATCTCTCTGACAGAAGAATTCAAGGAAAGGAAAGGAGAGTACTCTCAGAAACACTGGTGTATGTGTTTATGTAAGAGAGAAAACCCTCTGAGGAACAAGGAAATTGGGCGAGCAACTCATGCTGTTGAGAAAATAAACAAAACTAAAGTAGCTAGCAAGAAATGAGAACAGGGGAAATGAGCAGGATGTTGTCCCACTGAAAATAAACTTGTACATAAGAGCTGCAAATATGCAAATTAAGAATAGCGGTAGAGCTTAGAGTCATGGGTGACTGCACAGAATGTTCTATTTTAAGTATAATATAACTTTTGTGAGCAGAAAGGCAAGAGAGAAAAACATTAGTGTTGCATAATCAGATAATATGTGGCCTAGGAAGTACGGACTGATGAAAAATGCAGTATGAAAATTTTTACTATGAAAATCAATGAAATACAGAGTAGAGAAATAAAATTGTGAAAGCTAGCTGAGTGTAATCCTGTTATCTTAAATTTACGCTTTAAGCATACCATAGATCTCCAAGAAAACTGGTACATAGGGTTGCCCAAAAGTTGGAACAATTTGAAACTCAGTACTTAATTAAATGAAGTATTGACCATCCTAAAACTTCTAAGGGAACCTGAAATTGCAGATTAACAGTCTTCAAAAAAATAGTCAGCTGTCACAAGGGAAAGTGTACATCTGTAGAGGAAAAAAAATTGAATTAAGGGGCTTACACTGTAGAAGAAATTAATTGTTAGGCAGTAGGAAAATTTTACAGTGGTAAGAACACACTTAAAACTTCGGGTGATTTCGCAGACTGACTTTAGAAACAACCAGAGAATCACAGGATAATTCAGACTGACAGGGATCAGAGGAGGTTTCTCATCCACCCTGCTAATCTCAGGAGAATCAGTCATGAGACCAAATGAGGTTGTTCTGTCCCATCAGGATCTCTTAGCTCCATGGCTAAGCTACCGTCAGCATGATTTTCTTTTCCCGTTGTAACCAGGCTAAACTACTTGTGTTTCAGCTGATGCCTGTTGCCTCTCCTCCTCCCACACCCATTGCTGTGAAGAGTTTGACTCCATCTTCTTGATGGTATTCCTGTAGGTTTTGTGGGGGCAGTGTTTTGTGCCCCCTAAACTGTGTCTCCTCCAGGCGGAACCAGGCTTTGTACCTTAGCCTGCAGGGCATTAAAGTGCTGCAGCCCGGAACTCCTCAGTGCCCTTGGTGCCAAGTTTACTGACATGTTTCCTCTACTGAGGCTGCCAAAACCATATAAAATACATAGATGTGGTCTCATGAGTGGCTGACTGGCTGTGCTTCCATTCATACAACCCAGGACATGGTGGCACTTCCTTGTAGCCAGGGCCACTTCTGCCCATGCCCATCTCACTGACCACCACGGCCTCCACAGAGCTGCTCCCTGGCCCAAATTGCTGCAAAGTATCAGCAACCTTAGTAGCTGTTTAGTCTGTCCCACATGCAGGTCGCTTAGTCCAAAAGATCCTCAGTTTTACCCAGATAAACAACACAGATTAGGGGTTTTTGTCCCACTCAGGAATCAGGAGCAAATGAAACAAAAAGCTTATGCAAGGCTTTTTGATCACACTGGAGAAAGTATTCTGTAAGCAATTTTTATCACGTGGTTGTATTCTCTGTGAGAATCTGGTCAGAAACCTGCAGTGAAAATCTTTCTGTGTGACTGTGGTGCACTTGCGCTCAATTGTACATTTGTTCATGCTTTTCAGACTGCCCTATTTTCACATTGATTTTCCTTTGTCTTAATGTAAATTCAACATGCAATAGGAAAAAATATCACCTTGTTTCATCAGCTTTCAATATTCTGACAGATGTGTGCGTGGAAAATTTCACTTGAAAGAATTCTGACTTTTAAGATGTACGATATCTGGAGCTTGTGTGTGACAAAGCCTCTTCTGCAGCCTTTTCTACTTTCACAAAGTAGGTGAAAATTTACTATGATCTTCTCAAGCGACAATTTAAAAATCTATCCTGACTTAAAAAGGCAAAGCACGTTTCATAACATTCCAGGTATGGAATTTTGTAATTGTTTGGTTGCAAAGTTCAGCAAATTAGTGAATTTGTCACTTATACAAACACAGGATCAGAGACTTAGTCTGACCTTCCACCCCCCTCTGTTTTTTTAATAGCAGAATCCTCTTTTTGGCAATTAGCTATGACTTTACATGCTGTAAACTTCTGCTTTTCCAGATGTTCGCTAGCCAAAATAAACTACTTTTTATTCTGCGTTTTCTGGAAAAACCCCAAAATAATACTTGGCTTCAGAGGCTTTGAATGTTACATGCCGTATATTATGTTTCATGATGAAAATCCCAGCATAGGCAACAAGCTAGTTCTACAAAATGCGTGTATCTATACAGAAGAACCGTATGTCCATGGAAGACTGCTTTCCACTCAGCACTCATTAAAGGTTGAGGCCTTCTGACTTCTTCTTATGAGTATAACTATAATGTTAATGTACCTTGCTGGGCTGTAAAGGATAGCTTGATCGCTACGCTGATTACTGGAACACTTCTGATATTCTTCCACAGATCAAATAATACCCCATTTAAAACAATGTGGCTAAAACAGAGTAAATACATATCCACCTTGCTGTCCTAGCTTGGTTAGTCCTCCAGAAACCTTACCAGTCAATGTAACATGTATTGCAACTCTTAGTGCAATAACTTGTGAATAGGTTAATAGAGTGGATTTCAGGACACGGAAGGATGCCTGAAAAGTAGTTAAGTGCTGCAATCCTATTGTCAGTGTCCTTCCAGGCACTAGTAAGAAACCAAAATTGTTCTGCAAATCAGAAAGAGTTGAAAGTCAACAGTTAAAGTATAAATGTTGAGTGTGGTAAAAGAATTTCAGCTTTCTGACTGAAGTTTCAGAATGTTCACCAGAAGCTACTTGCCATCTAAGATATGCAATTAATCCTTTAGCTTTAGAGTAGTTTATTCTCAATTCATGTTTCTTTTCCTTGTAGCATAAGATAAAATTATAAAAACTATATCCTGAAGATTAAAAATGTTCTTAATACCATAGAGTAGCATGTTAATGTTTCAATGAGCAAATTAGGAAATTAATGGTTTTTATTCGGGTTTACAGCAATATTTTAGCTATCAATTGTACCTTATATTTGATTATTTAGATTAATACTTTTTAAGAACAAATAATAGTTGTCAGTCTAGATTTTCAGGGAAAAATATAAAAATAAATTAAAATCAACATCAATAAAAGAGGCTAAATGTCATTTTCTTAGCTTCACATGAATTATAAGTCAGAATTATCAAATATTTTGGGAAGAAAACATCTGCAGTCCATGAATGGATTTGCTCTTTTTATATGGCTGCTTTACTACATACATATTTCAAATGAGGATATTAAAAGGCTGTCGTAACTTCATTGGCACTTACTCATATTCCACTAAAACAAATTCCATTACCTGTAGTCAGGGTGAAAGTGACTGCATTTTGCTGCCAAGGCATACTGCAGTCCTACAGAGTCAGAAAAATCAGAGACTGATTTTCTTCTCAGATACAGCAGTCTAACATTTCACTCAAATTTATTTGCCTGAGAAGAGTTGCTGCTGACCTCAGAGTTAGCGGAAAAGTGCATTTGTTACAGATTTGACACACCTTTTCTGACATTTACTCTTGTCTTCCTTTGATAGTCATTTTGAGAACAATACAGTAATCAATATTTTGTGATTGAAAACATCAATATTTGTTTTCTTAAAAGGCAAAATCAAGTATGTTCTTTTTCAATTCATAATTACAGTTGCATTGTCACTCAGCAGGTCTTTTCCACTGCTTTTCCAGCAGTAAGAGAAGGTAATTTAACACACATTTTAATTTTAGAGCAACAATAAAAATATACTGAAAGTGTCTGTCCATTGATACTGAGAAACCTTTATTTGGGTATAAAGTAAAAAATAACAAACAAAAAGAAAGTTTTCATTTTTTTTTTTCCTGGGAGATCTAGGAAAATTGTTCATTTAAAAGGGAAAGTAAGGTTGCTAATAATATGCATCATGTTTGATAGAATTGCCATTTTTATTCCTCAATGTATTACTGATAATTGCTCAATTAGACCTAGTAATACAAAGCATTAAGAGGGAAGTAACAAACACTTGGAGTTAGCTCTGCATATTAAACCAAATCTCCCACAGTGAATACTGTTTCAGTTTAGGCATAAAAATGGCCTGATACTCACACTCTGTGTGGGAGCTGGAACCTTCAAATCCAGGGTATTATATATTAAGAAATAGTCACAGAGGTACACTGTAAATGCAAAGAAATCCAGCACAGTATGTAACTCAAAACTACAAAAAAAAAAAAAAAAAAAAAAAAAAAAAAAGGAAGAACAGGATCAGATTTTAAAGAAAAAGAAGTAGAAGAAAAGGGGATATGGAATTGAATGCAGTCATTCTGTAGGAGCATCTTTGCCAGCATACTGTTTACTGCAGCTTTTTAAAATAAGCTCAGTTTGAGACAGTTGTGCACACTCTGTCATGTGAAAGTGTGAATCTTCACGTTTTCACATGTAATTGTAATCGTGATCTTTACATGATCAAGCATGTTGGTTAGCACAAAAGAAAGTTATCAGGTGATCCCCAAAGGAAACTAGAAACAGCACTATCAGCAACTTCAGGAACAGCATTGTCGGTTTATACATTATCCACTATTCTAGAGTGCGGCTCTAATGTAATATTGACCACTTGGCCAGAAGGAGCCTTGCTGTTTTAATGGTTTGAAACCTTCCAGCTGAAATGTATTCACAGCCCGCTTATACCCATTAATTCTTCTCTCTTCCTCCAGGCATGAGGATGAATAGCTGTACATCACAATTATTCCCCCAGTTCCATAGGGCCATTGATTTGCAGCTGTATATTTGAACGTGTTCCATGTTTGGACAGTTCTTCATGCAAAGCTTCAGAAATGTGGTGTGCAATGTGAGAAAGAGCATGAAATCTGGAGAGATACCACATTTCAAACCCACTGAATGACGGCAAGAGCACCATTCTGCAAGAATGGGACCCTACCACATTTAGTAAGTACACTTGGACCCCAGGCATCAGCCTCTAAATGTGAGTAAAGTCCATGAAGTCCATCAGTCACAGAAGTAAAGAGAGTGTCAGGGGGAGCCAAAATAGCTTTCTGACCCAGTTAAAAATTGTGAGACTTGCAGATATTCTAGATGGAGTAAACTGTAAATCCTGTCAAAGGTATGACTGGTAATCAGTCGCAACAGCTTCATTTACCTGGAAAGGTACAGGGGATGCACACCTGACATACTCATATGTGTGTGCATTTATAAACAGGCATATATATATTCATGTGTGAACAGATACTCATGAAAACAAGACATTTCAGAAAATGCCTTAAAACTAAAATACATCAAATGTTGTGGCTCTATTCTGGGGTCACCCAGTTGTGACTGAGTGCTGCGGCATACAGAGCATCCCACATTTCACAGGGAAGATAGCAAGGGGGGAAGTATTATCAAATCTGAATTCAGTTAGTCACAGGCACTTGAGAATGGCCTTTCGTGATTTATTTTCTTTCATTCAACTGAGAGAGGCACAATCTACTGACCAAATAAAATATTGCCTGCCTATTTTATCCAGACTCAACATTTTTGTATTTCTTCATCTCATAAGTTACAATGTAGCTTTCATTTAAAAAAATCTCTACTTAAACTACTGCAGTGGCAGAGTTATAAACTAGAGCAAAATTCAGCACATCAAGTTTAAATGAAAGACAATTTTAAAAAAAGGTAGTGAAGCCATTACTAGCATCCCAGTACACAGAAAAAATGACATATTTAACTGTTCGGTATCCATATGACCAGCTTCTGGCTTCTTGTCAGTCCCAGCTTATAGCATACATCTTCTCTACATATGCTTAGATTAAATTTTACAGTTATAACTCAAACAAAATTCCACAGACTTCAGTGGAAATTTTGTCAGAGTGAAGACTACATATTGGTCAAAGGAATAAAAGATCTTCTAAGCTCAAGGCAAAGGTATGTTTATTCTATTAGGTAATATAGAAAAAGAAAAAGATGGAAAAAATTACCTGTGCAGGAACAGAAATCTCCGAATGCTCTTCAATTTCTGTCTGTCACCGCATCAGCTGTTCACTCTCTCTGCCCTGGGTTTCCTCCAGCAGAAGGGAGTGCCTGTCTTAATCAAGGGGGCTGCAGCTCTGTCTCTGCTGCTGTCCCTTGTGCCCTGCGGGCGTTGCTGCCTGCCCGGGGCTCGGGGGCTCGGTGGGCTGGCGGTTCTCTTCCTCTCCTGCTTCTCCCCGGTGCCTGGGCCGTACCTAAGGCTTTTGTTAGCTTGATAGCAGACTCTCTCTTTCTATCTGCTTTTATGGATGGACTGACACCAGCCTCTGCTGGTGTTACTGCCTAAATGGCGACTGCAAAGCTCATCCAGGCTTTTAACTGCCACCTACTGAATAATTGTGGAATATAGATATGTGTACATACCTGGGCTGTAATTTTCTGGCTTTCTCAACAAATGTAGTAAATTTTTACTATTAGTCTTTTAGCTCTCCAAATATTTTGTAGCTTATCACTGAAAGCTGTGCTCATATTTCTAACTTTCTTGCAGCACCTAAACAGGGAAGAAGCCTGTCCCTTTAACTTAAAAAGCATACAAAGCTTTGGTTGAGATAATCCCCAGTACATATAAACCGGTATAGCCCTATTCAAATCATTGGAGCTGTGCTGATTTATACTAGCTGAGAAATTAATCCCTTAGTTCTAGTATTTATTCAGTAACATACAGTAGATATCAGTACAAAAAAAACAAGCCATAAAAATAGCTTTTGTCTGACATATCCTCTCATCTGAAACAGATAATTTTTTTTTCTTGACAGCAGTGTAAAATAGATTCCTGAGTTTTACGGGCAAACATAAATTAAGGAACTACATCTTTTTCTCCACCTTTTATCATTGGAGATTTTTTGTGAAAAATCCAAAGGAAAGATCTAATTCCTCTGTCAGCTGTTTTTTTTTTTCTAAAGCAGCTGCTATAAATACTCAGAAAGGGCCTTTTATTCCATATAAGAAGTGTGGTCCACTGGCAATATTTGAACTGCTGCTGAAGAAAGAAGGTGTAAATACAGGGTGTCTCTGTGAATGCCCACGAAGATGCTACCTTCATAAACCCATAACGGGGACACATAGCACCATGCTTTCTCTAAGCTTGCAACGTGCAGCTGAGTTGAGTAGTGAAGTAAAAGGGCTCTTTCCTCCCTCTGAGCAGCACTGCACATAGCACCCTGAAACAGCAACATGAAATGTGTTTAATTTTAAGGCTTGCTGTGATTGCTGAGAGAAGCACGGGTTGAGCAGCTAGCTCCCAACAACAGGTACAGTCTTTTTAAATGCCACAGACAGTAAAGGATGGCTTTGTTTCCTTGTTTTGATGAAAGAGTCATTAATCCTGTTAACAATTTTGATGAACACAGGAATGAAAATGCTTCTTCTCCACACATGCATCTTACAGAAGAATAAGTGTATTAGGATAGATGATGACCTAGGCAATATGCCCCAAGGAAGCAATTTGCACTATTGTGTAGTTCTGGTACAGGTTAATCCTGACCCCTGTTTCTACAGGCTCCTGGGCAACAAGCTGCAGATAACACCTTGTGCCTCTCCCAGTTGCAGGTCTATCAGAGAGCCCCTCAAGTCACAGACGTATCCTCACAGAGTTAGAGTCAGTACTCACTTTATTGTGCTTCCACACGTTACTTTACACTCACAATCTGTGTTCACACGTTACAGGTGTACATATAATTGGCTACTACATGCTGCCAATTTAGTAAATTCTCTATCTGAATTGTTCATAAGTTTCTGTCCATGCACTGTTACTTGGTACCCTGCAGCCCCTCTTCTTTTGCAGATAAAATCTCCTGTTTCACGTTCTCTTTCTTATCTATCAGCTAACACTCCATTTTCTCATAACATGCCAAGGTCACTGTATCTTTGTCGTTTAGCAAGTAGGCAGGGTTGCACGGATCTTTTTCCTGCATCTGTAAAAACTGTCTGACCCTGTAGAGGTTGTTGAACAACTTCAGGTCTTTGGATCCAATGTTGTCATAAAATAAAGCCTAATCTTTTATCCACCGGTACTTTGTTGTGTAATGTACCTTTATATCCTAATAAGGATATCTGTAAAGTCTCAGAATTTTGTAACATCCACTCTAGATCTTCTAATTTAATGGGCAAACTTATCCAATCTGGTACACTGCTATTAACATCTTTGCCTCTCTGGCGACCCTTTTTTATCAAATGGCTGATTACTTCCGTTCTTTGCCATATACTCTTAGGTGCTGTAAAAGGTGGAAATAACCATTCCAGGATTGCTAATTGATTTTTTGTTCTGGCATTAGGTTTTTGATTCTGCTTGCTGTTCTGTTTGGCATTAGGTGATGATGAAATGTCAACTGACTCTCCCCCCTTTTGCCAAGCAGAACATCGTAGTACTAATGCAAAGGGATACAATGTGTCATTGGAAAAGTTGACAGATTGTGGGAGAATTTTTCATCCCTTGCAGTAATAGTACCCATTCATACCTAGACACTGGTGCAGCTTTGTTTATTGATGGTAGGGTAAATGCAAACCGTAATGTATCCTCTGGCTGTAGAGGAATCGTAAAGAAGCAATCCTTCAAATCTATTAATAAGATGTGCCAATCTTGAGGCAACATAGTGGGCAATGGTATTCCTGGTTGTAATGCACCCACATCTGCTCATTAACTTTACGTAAATCATGCAATAATTGCCATTTTCCTGATTTCTTTGGAATTATAAAAATAGGTGTGTTCCAGGGGCTTATGGAAGGTTTAATGCGTCCTACTTGTAGTTGTTCTTGAACTAGTTATGTACAATTTGCAGTCTCTGCAGACAATGGCCACTGCTTGACCCATACAGGCTCGTCTGTTTTCCACTGAATTTTCGGAGTCAGTGACTGCATTGCAGTGACCTGTACTAAAAAATTGTATTAGTTGGTGGTACATGTAATGCAACACCCAGTTGAGACGGAACATTGCGACTAACTAAACCTTCCAAGTCCCCAGGTAACAACATTACATATGGTTTGAGGGTAACAGATTGACCTTCTGGAAACATGATCTGGATTGGCATAGAGCTTTGTAGAGGAGCTCCTCCACCAACACCTTGAATTGTATCATACACTTGCTGCATGGAACAATTTTTGGGCCATAACGTTTTGTTGATGATTGTGACATCAGCCCCAGTATCCATCATGGCCTTAACAGGGAGTTTTTCTGTATCACTTATGAGAATTAATTTTATCATTGGCCTGGTTTGCATTTGCTGTATAAGATTTACTAGTGTATGCCCAGTAGATCCAAATCCTTTTGAGCCCTGCTCTGGTGCTGTTCTGAATATTTCCTTGTTAGTAAGATGTTTCAAATACAAAATCAATTGAGCAATTCTTGTGCCGTGTTTTATGATTAAGGGTGGTGTTAATGTGTAAGCCATAATCATTATTTCTCCTACAAAATCAGTGCCAATTACCCCTGGTAGCACAATTAATCCTGCTACACTAGCAAATGATCTCCTATTAAGCTTCTTTTATCAAAAATAGGCCCAGTTACACCAGTTGATATTTTATGTACAGCTGTGCTTGGTAGAGTAATATCTACTGCTGTTGCCAAATCGATTCCCAGACTCCCCCTTGTGGCTGGTGGAGGGAGCTGCTGGACAGTACGAAAGGACCTGTCACTTGTGTCGTTGCGTGGGGTCCCTTCGCGCTTTGATTCATGTTTTTTGCTATCCTACATATTTCAGTAGCATGATTCTTTTTTTGAGAACGATCACACCACACAGTAGCAGAACAATTTCTCCTGCAGTGGCCCTTTTTCCCACATTTGTAACAAATTCCTGTGACAGGCTTATCACTAGATGTTTTTGATCTTATCTTTTGTACTGCAGCAGCCAACAGATTAGTCGTTGGTGCCATTGCTGACGATACAGCTTGAGCAATTAATTTTCCTTGGGCACTATTTTGCACCCGATTTGCTAATTCAATCATATCACCAGCTCCGGCTTCCTTAGGTAAGGTAGCTAGAATCGATCTTGTCTTTGTATTTGCATTTTCAAAGGCTAACAGTTTAAACATTGTTTGGCATCCTTATTCATGTTAGACTGAGCTGTAAGAGCTGTTGATAAATGATCAATAAATGCTGTATATGGTTCTGTTAACCCCTGTTTCACATTTGTAAATGAGGGAGTTGGACTATCGTCAGGGATTGCATAAAATGCCTGTTGAGCCAATTGTGCTGCTAAATGGTGTAACGCTCTAGGGTATTGCAATTGTAAAGTTACATTAGAAAATGCCCCGGACCCTGTCAACATTTCTGGTGTTACACCGTTTAACATATCTTGTGGATCCCTTTGTCTCATGGCTTCCTGTAAGATGATACCATTCTCTATCCCATATTATTTGCTGTGAAGGAGATAACAATTTAGCTAAATGTCGACAATCATATGCAAATTAACATCTGCTGTAAAAATCCAATCTAACACAGCCCTAGTGGTTTCAGATTTTATCCCATTCTCCTGCACAGTCTTTTTGACTTGTTGTAAAATTTTCCAATCATGTTGCTTATAACTATTACCATGTTGATTAAACAATACAGGAAAAGCTAGGTTACCTGCTGGATGCCAATCTCCTTCTAATATGGCATCTCAGATTACACCTCACCACCTACCAGATCTTTGCGGAATCATAGAACTGTCCGCATATGGTGGTGGACACAACCCTTTGCCTACACCACCCAAAGGAAGTGCTGAAGGCATTGTAATACTTTCGGCCAGTTCCTGGACAGATCTTTCAGTCCTGATGTGTGATGCAGATGTCGACAATGATTGTTCCATTCTGTGATGCAGAGTATTCATAGGTTCCTCCATTTGTCTCTTGAGATCTTGTAATTTGCTACTTCATGGAATGATTTTTCCATGTTGTGGTTGTGCTTCATCTTCAGATGACCCGTCTCCTGGTAAACAAACTGCTTCAGGAGGAGGAGGAGGCAAGGGTGGATATAACTTCTTGTGACAGTTGGGTCCTCCCACACTTATATCATCACTGGGTGTCACTGCAGTTCCTTCCATATTGTCTGTCAGCTCACTTCCGGCCACTGAAGCGTGAACATCGCTCGAAGTTGATGGCATGTTTGTTTTTTCTGCTTCATTTGACATATTATTAATTCTTAATAGCTCATTAACAGAGTCACACGTCTTATCGCTCGATTGACCCTTAATAGCACCAAAAAATGCTTCAATGTAACTACGGCTATGAGACGGTGGAGCAGCTGCAGTTGTAGATACAGGGGCTGTTATTGCCTGCACAGCTGCAGTGATAATTTTCGATTCTATTTTTAACTCTTGCAAGGCATTAGTCACAGTTCTCCAAGTTGTATTACAAGCAGTAAATGGCTCTTTTCCATTTTTAGTGATATTTAAGTCCCAAAGTTCATCTCCAACCCTTTTCCACTCCTCCCAATCAAACAATATTGATGGACATTTCATATGCTTATGTTGTCTGGCCCATTGTATTAATTTTTCTAATGTCTTCTCAGTAACTGCTTGCCCTCGCTCAGCGAGTATACCTAGTAGTAGTTTTTTTGCTGCAGCATACTCTGCTTCCATGCTTGCAGCCCTTTAACCGACAGGGGAAGATAGTTAGTCTTCCTACCTTGGTCTGAGGTCACCAACTCTAAGTCTCTTCTGTCCGGCTCTTCTCTGCTGTAGCTCTGTATCAAAGCATTAGACGGCTCGTTCCTCTTCCCTTGACCCTTTCATTCTCTGTGAACCGCTGTCTCCGAGAAAGCTTCGTTCATCGAGGCTGCCTGTTTCTTGTTCGGGCGTCAAATATCGGAGAGTCCCTCAAGTCACAGACGTATCCTCACAGAGGTAGAGTCAGTGCTCACTTTATTGTGCTTTCACACATTACTTTATACTCACAATCTGTGTTCACACGCTACAAGTGTACATATAGTTGGCTACTACACGCTGTCCATTTGGTGAATTCTCTGTCTGAATTGGTTATAAGTTTCTGTCCATGCAGTGTTACCTGGTACCCTGCAGCCCCCCTTCTTTTGCAGCTAAAACCTCCTGTTTCACATTCTCTTTCTTATCTATCAGCTAACATTCCGTTTTCTCATAACATGCCAAGGTCACTGTATCTTTGTCATTTAGCAAGTTGTTGTGCATATAGGCCTCAAGGATCACAGAATGCCCTGATTCTTCTAAAATATTTTCTACACAGGACAGCTGGTACAGCCTGGCAGCAAAGCCTTGCCTTTGATTTTGTCTCTGGTTCTCACAATAACTTAATTCTTATGCTTGGAGAACAAGTTAATTAGCATCCCAAAACCAAAAAGTCAAGTTGTTATGACTGCAACACAGCAAAGTCTCATAACATTACACATGGATTTAGCCTGTGGTTTACTGTTCCATAGTAGCGTGCATGCAGAATATAGCCCTGATAATTCAAGGAGTCTACAAGGTGTTTCTGTAGTTACAAACAATGTGATGTCTTGGTAATTTTCAAAATATAACAGTTTTCAGTCCTCAGTGAATGTGACTTTATTGTGAATGTGCCTTTTATTTTTCCCTAAAATTTGTAGAAGTATCTGATAAATGTTAGAGTTTTGTTATGTCACGACTTCTATTCATCCAATACAAATCTGGGAGATTTTAGTCCTTGAATCCTATTCTAACAGGATGGATGTTCAAACTTATAAGAATGTACCTTTACAAAATCCTGATTCTTTCAAAAATTGAATATACTTCAATAACAAGTATCAGTAAAGCTCATCATAATTCTTTCCTTGTGTGCCCAAAGAACTGAAATCTTTATTTAGAGGTTGCAGATATGTACCTGCACTGACACACACAAGGTCAAGTTCCACGGCTCTTACCTATGCTCTCTCCTGTTGAAATCACCATGAGATTTTTCTGAGCAGAAGCACAGTACCGGATCACCACATCATAACACACTGTAAATGATACTTGCATGGGCTAGATGAAATACTGGAGTTGTTAACTGTGGTCTTCTAGTTCATTTTGCAAGGTAACATTGTGTTGCACACAAAAGTTAAAAATAAATACCTGAATATAAAAATTATTGTTGTAATAAAACCCTGCCTATCTCTTAGATTGCAGTAAAAGAGAGTAGCTACTCCAACAAAACCTGCAAGATATGTCATTCCTATAGATTGTAAATAAAATTGGTAGTTTAGAGAAAATATTTTCAGATCCCATAAAGTGCAAATTTCTTCTCCTTTAGATTTCAGTGGGTTTTAGCCTAAGCTTTCTCATTCAGACCTGCAACATGATGAATGCATTTGCCTCTGGACATCTGCTTGATCTGTAACTTCTGTTATTGGCTGTATCATTGATCTGGAAAAAATGAGTTTCCAAGTTTCTACCTGGTTGCTTGTGAAGTGAATGTCACAAGGAGATGTTTTTGCCTTATTGCTTATGTGAAGGTTGTAACTCCAGGCTTGTTTCTTAACACTTGGGAGTAAGTAGAGGTTTGTTCATGATTTACAGGGAAAGCAAGACATTAATCTTTACAAGCTTCTGGGATGTCAGATACCATAAAGATGATTGAAGGAGATGGAATATTGACTCCATTCTCTAATATCTGTCCAGGTACACAGGGAAGAAAGTTACGGCCACTGAAAATATGTGGCTTAAATGTATTTAACCTGATTCTCTGTGAAATGAGAAGAGTATAGCAGTGCACAGTGTTTAGCATGAACATTTGAAAAAAAATAGATAACATTTCTAATTACCAAAGAAAAGAAGACAAAATTTTCTTTGTTGTGAAGAAAAAAGAATAGGTCAGGTTTAACTGGTCTTTTGGCATTTTTCTCCAGAGATACACCTCAATAAGTCATGAACAAACAAGCACATGCAAAATAATGACTCACCATCAAGAAATTCCATAGAACTGTAAATGCAGAAAAATTGACTATGCTATATTACAAAACTATAAACAATATTTAATAGTACTAAGTAGACTTCGTGAAATTTCTAAACTGTTAAGGACCTTTTACAGCAAAAGAGACTATTTCTGTCTTCATTAATTCGTCTAAGCCCCCAGCACATAGTAATATATATTACTGTATATATATACTGTATATATATTACTGTATTAAGAACAGTCTTTCCATTTGCTTATTAATAATCATACCAAAACCCTCATTGTATGTGACCTATAGTGATCCAAGCATACTGAAAGAAACCTCTGTGAAGGAGGAAGCTTAAGAAAGTTGTGATTTGATAAATGTAGATGAATGACATTAACCAGAGGAGTCTTTCATTGATCTGCTGCTCCTGGGTTCCAAACTATCACCATGCATAAATGTTTTTTGTACTAACCATTTAGACACCAGTGAAAACAAAGAAGTCATCAAATTTCACAGCTAGGATTACTCTTTTATTCAAAATTCACATGAGAATGAGAATTAGCTAAGGCAGCCCAGCTATTACAAATGTAATGACAGATCACAGGAAAACAAGTGATACTTTAGGTAGTCAAAGATTCAAATCCATATAAGCATAAAGCCTTAAAAATTCAAATATTATGTGAGCTATTTGCATTCCCCCTGAAAATAAATCTTACAAAAGGGAAACCAATCTTGTAACTGTACAGTCCTTCATTCTTTAATATATCCATTTATTTTGTACCCCTTAAAAGGACAACTCCATTCAGACTTTACAACTCTTAGGTATAAACCATTACAGGGGTTGCAAAGACAGAGTGACAGGTGAAAGAGTTATAGCTGCTTTACCCAATATCATCCACGAAACCCACTTCATTTACTATTACCAGAAAGAAACTAAGTCATACTGTATAAGAAAATACCGTTATCTACCAATAAGGCACTAACTTAATTAATTTTCCAGCATTATAAGTGTACATAACATGTATACATGAATATAAAAATTATCATGTTATTATTCACATCAATCATAACAGAAGATGTAGACAGGTTTGATTGATGGGCTGAAACCTATTGTATGAGACTCTGTGAGGCTAAGTACTGGGTCCTGCACCTGGATCACAACAAACCTATGAAACCTAACAGTCTTGGGGAAAAGTGTCTAGAAAGCTGTCCAGTGGAAAAAAACATGGGATATTCATAAATAGACAGCTGAACATAAGTCAGCAGTATGCCCAGGTGGAAAAGTAGACCACTAGCATCCTGACACGTATCAAAAACAAGACTAGGGAAAGGATCGTCCCCTGTACTCTGTGCTGGTGATGTTGCACTTCAAATACTGTTCATCACTACAAGAAAGACATTGAACTGCTGGGGCATATGCAAAGAAGGGCAATGAAATTGGTAAAGGGTCTGGAGGACAAGTATTATGATGAATAGCTGGGGGAGCTGTGGTTGTTTAGATTTGAGATAAGAAAGTTGAGGGGAGACCTTATCTCTCTCTACAACTGCCGGAAAGGATACTTCTCCGAGTAATAAGAGATAAGATGAGAGAAAATGGCCTCAAGTTGTGCCAAGGTAGGTTTAGACTGGATATTAGGAAAGATTTCTTCACTGGAAAGGTTTTCAGGCACTGAAAATCTGCCCAGGGAAGTGGTTGAGTCCTCATCCCTGAAGGTATTCAGAAGACTTGTAGATGTGGCACTTAGCAACATGGTTTAGCAGCAGACTATGTGATGTTAGGTTAATGCCTGTACCCGACAACTTTAAGGGCCTTTTCCAGTCTAAATTATTCTATGATTCCATAAAGTCATCATATTATTTTTGCACTTTCAATACCACATTACATCCCCATTCATGAACTGCACATTTGTTGATAAACAAGCGCCCAAAATTTGATATTATTTTCTGTGTTTAAGGCTAATCGGTAAAGAGGATTCTGTATCATACGTCTGGATTATATCAAACATTTCAAGAAAGGTCTTGCCTTTTTTTGTAATAGTGTATTACAAACTTTGCAAATGAAATTAATTTTATTTATGCAGTTACAATTTCCAGTCTTCTCTTCAGACCTTATTTTTGCCTATTTGAAGCAGAATCTTTCATCGTAGGTTCTCTTGACATCACAGGTCTAATTGGTACACAAATCCCTCAATTGAAACAATAATCAGATGTGACTGCTGAGGAGACAGCCCTCTATCATTTGCTAGATTGCTACTGTCAACTACTATTGAACTTTTTTTCTAAATAAACAGTAGAATCGGGGTAATAATACAGGAAACAATAGACAATTGTTAATTAGACACGTATTCTACTAACTTGAAACTTTTTCTAGTGTCAGTGATTTAATCTCATGCTTTTGCAAAAATTTTCAAGGATAAGAATGGTGTTTTGCCTAGAAACCCCATGGTGTAGGTGCACAAATTTGCACATAGTTAAAAATTCTCTGGATTCTGCAGCACAAATAGAATGTCAACAGGACTTTTTGATGCTTTTACTCTGGACTAAGTCTATTATTACGTCTCATTTCTAACAAGTAGGTTTGAAACAGAGAGTCTGCATAGGACGAATCCTTTCACAGTGGGGAGATAATCATGTATCTGCTAATGTGATCTGCTAAATTGAGCACTATGGTCTTTAAGTGCCTGACCCTGTCATGAAATATCAACTACTGCAGCAGTATTTGACAGAGCATACAAACTTTCTGGTATCAATATCAGTCACTTCCTAAATAAGACATACTGAGTGAAGTAAGTTTAAGAATGTGTCTATCTCTTTTTCAATGTCATGTCAGCACACTGACAAACTGATCTGATTCACTTCCCCTATTCCATTGTATCAGCCCTTAACTCCGTTGATTCAATCTTTTCTTCAGCTTTTGTATCACTATAGAATTTTATGTGTTTCTGGCAATGTTTTAACAAGCAGTGTTTCATCACCTTGCCAAGAACAGCTGAAGATTAAACAGATTTTCCCCTCTCAGCTGGGAGAAGCACTGCCTTTTACCTGATTAAAAGTGAAATTCATTTTTACCTGTCAAGGTTAAAGGAGCAGCACTGAATGCCACAGCCACCTGCCTTTGTTCCAGCAAGGCTAGCTGAATCTGCCTAAGTCTCCCCAGGGTGACCAGGACACGCAGCCTTGGATGGCAGCTCTGACAACCTTGCACAGAAAACAGATTGTGCTGTCCTTCACTTATGTAGGGCAGCTTGCTTAGCTCATATGGCTTGTCAGAGTGAAAGCTGAGCAGCTTTACCTTACCACATATCCTCTTCCCAGCATTGATCAGGAATACTTGTACCTGCATTGTCAGCAGCCTAGTGACACCTCATGTTACAGGTATCTTTCTTTCCTCTGACTAGCTGAATTCAGGCAAAAATGTTGCATTTATTTTCATATATAAGAATTGAGTAAATAATGGGAATAAGGAAGCCTGTTGATTATATTACTGTCATTCCCTCTTGTCACCACTTTGCCAAATTTTCATTGCGGTTCCATGTAAACAATGGGAATATTTCTGTCTGCCCTTTACTTTTAGTGGCTTTTCAGTTCTCTCTATGATTCTTGCTATGGACTTTTCTATTAAATGTTTTAATATTTTTAGACCTTTGCTAGTATCTACACACTACTACACAGCTATACAAAGTGTTACGGCACCAACAAAACCTAATCTTTCTCATCAATTGTCCTTGCCTTATGTTCATCCTACCCCTATGAACTCAATGCAGAAACCAGTAGGTCAAACATATTTATCCTCCTTACAAAGACAGTGTCTCTTTCCAGTAGCTCCTCATATTCTTAAAGCCCAATGAGAACTGCAACTGCTCAGTTCGGTGAAAGATAATAAATTTTTTTCCAAATATATTAACAACAGGAGGACCAAGGAAAATCTCCCTCCTTTACTCGATGCAGGAGATACAGTAGTGATGAGGGATGAGGACAAGGCAGAGGTGCTTAATGCCTTGTTTGCCTCGGCCTTTAGTAGTAAAGTAAAATGCCAGTGGGATATTCAGCCCCCTGAGCCAGAAGACAGTGAGAATGAAGGTCCAACAATCCAGGAGGATTTGCTTAGAGACCTGGTTGGCCAACTAGACATACACAAGTCTAGACATACACAGGACTGGATATGATTTACCCAACGGTGGATGGCAGAGGTCCTCTCCAAACTCCTTTCCCTCATCTACTGGCAGTCCTGGTTGTCTGGGGAAGTATCACTTGGCTGGAGACTGGCAAATGTTACACCCATTTAGAAGGGTGGGAAGCAGGACTCGGGGAACTACAGGCCTGTCAATCTGACCTCAGTACCGGGGAAGGTCATGCAGCAGACCATCCTGAGAGCTATCACACCACACGCTCAGGACAACTGGGTGATCAGGCCCAGTCAACATGGGTTTATGAAAAGCAGGTCCTGCCAGACCAACCTCATCTCCTTCTAATGACAAAGTTACCCATTCAATGGACAAGGGAAAGGCTGTGGATGTGGTGTACTCACACTACAGCCTGTAATGCTGCACGGGGTTGTTGTGTCCCAAGTGCAGGGCTCTGCACTTGTTCTTGTCGAACTTCATCCTGTTGGTCTCAGCCCATTGATCCAGCCCATCCAGATCCCTCTATAGAGCCTCCCTTCTTTCAAGATCAACACTTCCACCCAGCTTAGTGTTATCCGCCAACTTACTAAGGGTGAACTCGATCCTTTCATCCAGATTATTGATAAAGATATTGAACAGGACTGGACCCAGCACTGAGCCTCGGGGACACCACTCGTGACTGATTTCCAACTGGATTTAACTCCATTTACCACAACTCTTCGGGCTCGGCCATCCAGTCAGTTTTTTACCCAACAGAGTGTGTACCTGTCCACGCCGATGGCAGCCAGTTTCTCAAGCAGAATGCTGTGAAAAATGGTGTCAAATGAGGCATGTCTAGGGTAAATCTGGATATACAGCAGTTTTAATTTCACCAGCAAAATTTGGTTGCACTGGGGAGTGTAATCTTCAATTTTACTTTTGTCCCTCTCTGTTCTATTGATTTAATGGATGAAGATTGCTAGTATTATAACAAGGGTGTAACTTCACACAGACTATGCAAACTCATGTTTCAGACTTTTGTCTCATCCCAAGTGTAACTGCTCTGAATTGTCTTACACTTTCAAAATTGAACAAGCATATATTTAACAAATTGTATTCCAGCTAAGTTAGTGCTAGTTGCTTTGAGAAAAAATGAGGAAACCTGGACTGATAACAGAAAAAATGAAATTTATAAGCAACCATATTCACTCGGATAGGTCATACACAAACCTGGTTAAACAAATTCGTTTACAAAGCATGAACTCAAATCCTATTTATGCTGCTACTGCTAGCATCTTCGGTACCTGGACAACATTTATGAATATTGTGACTAATTTATAGAAAAAAGATGACTATGTACAGCAAAATCTGAATATTCCTAGTTGTTTACATTTATATGTGCAAAATCCTTCATAAAAGTCCAGTCCAGTCCATCAAAGACTAGTCAGCGTATGCTGTAAGACGATAATGGAATTGCAAGGGGTTAGCAATTCTAGTGGAAAAAACTTCTCTTTTCCATGACGTTCTTAGAAGGCTATTAACTGCTGATTAGCTTTAAGGTGAAATACCATAGCTGCCTGTTGTAGTATATTAGATTGCACTTTATGTAGAAACAAAAATGCAAGTCAGATTCTCAGTCCATTCTGCTTCAGAACTGAGAGTAGTTGGATACTTGGCATATAAGCCAATGATATTTTGACAACATGGGACCGTAAAATCATTCAGCATTTGGACTCAGGTGTCTCCAAGACAATTTCATTAGCCTTGTGGCATTTAGCCATCCATTAAAAAATGCTAGTATTACCATATTCTGATTGTTGGTTGGCCAAGTCAGGTTTTGAGTAATTTGAAAATTATCTTCTCCAAGAGAAAGCACAAGCATTTGAGAAAACACACATTTTAAGCAGGAATGTTCAGCCAGCTTCTTATTGATTGTGAATTTCATTCTTTGTAATATTTGCTAATGCTGGATCATATTTGTGCTTAGAAACATTTACTATCTCTTCATATATTTTTGTATTTCTGTCAAGATGGTAAATCATCAGCATCACAATATAACATGCATAGTAACACTAGAGAATGTTGGTTATTCTGAGGTGGAGTGGCTAAGGATTAATATATAGTAATAGTATCTTATAGAATACATTGTTCTGATGCGCTGTTCAAAGCTTTGCTTTCAGTGTATAATCAAAGCCTGTGAGATACATTAATGCTGTAACAATTCTGGTCTACTCTTCTACTTGCCATAAGCCATAGGCCATCTGGAAATGGAGTCTACATTTCCCTGTCAAAGTTGGTGCTTTGATAAGATCATTTGCTTAGGTACATGCAAGACTTACTATACTTCTGAACCAGTGTATTCTAAACATTTAAAAATAAAATAAAATAAAATAAAATGAAATAAAATAAAACAAAACAAAGTGTGATGACAGAGGTTTGAGGTCCGGTCCCCTAACAGGCTTCTCCCAAAAGAAGGAACTCTTATGCCTCTCTAGTACATTGAAAACTGTGACCAAAAAATGCTACACAGTAGGAAGGACTAGGCAAGGCGACCATGTCAAATAATTTCCTGAAAAGGTCTGCTGACATACAAAGCAGAGGTGTTAAATAGGCCTCTTGGGACCGTAAGGAAAAACTGACAATGTGTCCCAGCTTTATTGTTTTGACTGGTAAAGTAGACACATCAGAAAAATATAGACACTGGGATTTACTGCATAGTTTTCAGCAGAAATCCCTATTGCAAATGAAAATCTGGTTTATTTTGAGCAAGGATAGGACTGGACTTTGTATTGGCTGGAGGAGCGTGGAGGAGAAAAGATTATGTGGGCATGATTCAAATGAGAGTTGACTACTGTGTGTGCAGTTCTCTGTGTCAAAACAGGATATTTCATGAAGATTCATTTTGATCAAAAAAGACATGGTAAAATTGGTGTATCTTCCTATTCCCCTAACTTCGTTGATCTGTAATGAGAGCACCTGGAGTGATCTAGGAAGAATCTTGCTTTAACTGAAATATTTTTGCTTCTCTGGGATGATTCAGACTTGCAGATGACATAGAAAGTGGTCCTAAGACTGGCTGTACTTTACTTTCATCATGTATAAAATGCAAATAATATCTTTCTAAATGTTATGAGATGAAAAATGCTGTATAAATGAAAATGCAGGAAATATATTATAGCCATGGTTTAAATTGAAAAGACACTTGTTTAAAGAAGTGGGGAATTCGGTTTTCCTTGTAAAAGTAATGAATTGAGTATATATTAGCAGAAATCAAATGTATGTGGGAGTTTTCTTTCATCATTCAGGCCTTGCTGGTTACCATTTCCTGTTCATAGCTGTGCTAAAAGCCTATTAAACTGCTGCAGTGACTGACAAAAATCACTTTGCAGCTGAAAACTTCTTTTGAATTTGTGGATCTGACTTTCTTCTCAACCCCTAAATTGTTGAAGCGAAGGAAAGAAATTGAAACTCTGTGAATGTTGCCCAGTATCTTCTCAGTTTCCTTGATGAATCCCATTATCTGGAAAGTGATCTTTACGGTTCATATCTCTTTTAAGCCTAATGCAGTTATTGTCCATTCTGTTATGATGAAAGTATTACATGGGTAACTGTTCATTATTATCTTCCAGAAGAAGAAATCGTTTGGGAAAGAAATGAAGTAGTTTCTTTTCTTTTTAGTTTTGTGTATACTTGAGAGCAAGTGCTGAGTAAGTTCACAGACATGGTAAATACACTGAACTACCTCTGTACTGTAAAAGGCAATTCCCATTTCAGAACTTATGGACTGCTGAATCAATTCCTTCCTTCAATTACAATACTTGGATGAATAGTTTGTTCTGCTGGACATACTGAAAAAAGATATGTATACAACTATGCAGGTTATATCCAGATTCCTAATTTCCTCAGCTGTATGCCTCTTGACATGATATTTTTGCTTTTGTGAATAGCGTCAAAGAAACTAGGATCTGCTGTAATCATTAATTTTAAGCCTTTTTTGGTTTCAGGTTGCCTTGCAGCAGCTATGCAGTACAGTGTAATTTATTCCATAAAGAGCTGTGGATCAGGTAAAACTTGTGCTGTGAAGGTTTGTGGTACCAGATCTATTAAGTTCTAGCTTGATTTCAGCTCTTTGGCTTTGAACAGAAAAGACTATGTCCTGCTTCCTGTATGATTTACTCTTCCATTGGGGTAATTAAAGATGACCAGAATGACCGGAATTTTAGGAAGGGATGAGTCATTGCCAATTGACACAAATATGCAGAAAAGCATGAGTGCTACACAGAAGGTGCAATTTTGTCAAGTCAGATCGCATGAGGTGTTCTCTGCTTGTGAATAATGTGGATCATACTTTGCGGAATAATAATTTTTTTCTTTTTCCCTTGTGATGGGTCTTGGCTAAAGGCAAAGTAAAAGTATTTCTGATTTTAGCATTTGATAAAAAATCTAGTTGATACATGCTTCTGTTGCAACTTTCCCATTTTAAGCACAAAATATTCACTGCTAATCACCGAAAAGGAGCATTACCTGTCCAGAATTTTAGATTTCTCAGAAGAAAGCACTTGGGCAAGAGATGTCAGTAAACAAGATGAAGTTGAGGCTGTACCATTTCTCTAATCCCCATTAGCACCAGAAAGCCAATGTGAACTCTGTTACTAACATGGTAAAAGATATCAGGAAATAAAAATAACAATTATTCAGATTTAATGAAAATAAACTAAAAGAAGTAGTGCAGATATCCACTAAATAGGAGACAAGAATCTGCAAGTTACTACTTTTTGGAAAGGTATAATTTCATTTTAGTTTGTAAAAGGAAATGGCATAGCCATATTCGGTATACTGACATGTCTACATGGAGAAATCTGTTGAAACCTGCCAGGTATCTTCTTATAATCATCTTCAGAGAATGACTTGTCTATTGATGGAGCATGTTGAATTCTTCCAATCTACTGTTATGCCTAATTTCAACCGCTAGAAAAAAGATTCACCAACTGTTCTGTGAGACTGTCAAACTGTTGCTTCCAGTATCAACACTCTATATCATTGACTCTTTGTCAATGACCTGCTGAAATGCATGGAGCTCCACCTATGGATGGCGAGTAGCTGACTGAGAGCCTATGAGTGAGGATTAAAAGGAGGGCAGGGACAGGTGATATTAATGTGAGACTCCACTACATGCCACTTGACTGAGAAGACTGAGGCTTGTAGCTATAGAAGATAGAAGCTCCTGTGTGGGTGATAAAAGTAAGACTAGGAAAAATGTGGGCCATCTCCAGGAGGAGACAGGAGATCTGGTGACCCAGGGTATGGAGAAGTCTGAGATACTCAGTGCTTTTTTTGCTTCAATATTTACTTGCAAACCCTCTATCCACACTGCCCAAGTTGCAGAAGGCAAAGGCAGGGAGTAGGAGAGCAAAGAACTATCTACGGTAGGAGAAGAACACATGTAAGACCACCTAAGGAATCTGAAGGTGCACAAATTCATGGGACTTGATGAGATGCATCTGCAGGTCCCAACGGAACTGGTAGATGAAGTTACTAAACCAGTATCCATTATAATTGAGAAGTCATGGCAGTCCAGTGAAATTCCAACTGACTGGAAAAGGAGAAATATAACCCCCATTTTTTAAAAAGTAAAAAGACTCAGTGAAATACAGGCCAGTCAGTATCACCTCTGTGCCTAGCAAGATCACGGAGCAGATCCTGCTCAAAACTCTGCTCAGGCACATGGCAAATAGGGAGGTGATTGATGAGAGCCAACATGGCTTCACTAAGCACAAAACATGCCTGACAAGTCTGTTGGCCTTCTACAACACGGTTACCTCACTGGTGGATAAACGAAGGAAAATTGACATTAACTACCTGGATTTGTGCAAAACACTTGACACTACCCAGTACAACTTCAATGTCTCTAAATTGGAGAGATACAGATTTGAGGAATGGACCACTTGGTGGATAAGGAATTAGATGGATGATCACACTCAAAGTGTTGTGGTCAATGGTTCAATGACTAAGTGCAGACCAGTGGCAAGTGGCATCCCTCAGGGCTCGGTATTGGGTCCAGTGATGTTTTACATCTTTATCAGTGACATGGACTGTGGGATTCAGTGCACCCTCAAAATATCTTCCAAAAACACCAAGCTGTATGGCACAGTCATCACACTGGAGGGAAGATGTGCTATCCAGGCAGACTTTGACAGGACTGAGAGGTGGGCTTGTACCAGCCGTAAGAAGTTTAACAAGGCCAAGTGCAACGTCCTGCACCTGTTCCAGGGCAATTTCAAGCACAAATATAGGCTGAGCAGAGAATGGATTGAGAGCAATCCCCAAGAGAAGGTCTTGGGGGTGGTTGCTGACGAGAGGCTGAACATGACTTGGCCATGTCCACCTGCAGCCCAGAAAGCCTACTGTATCCTGGGTTGCACCAAAAGCAGTGTGACCAGCAGGTTGATGGAGGTGATTCTCCGCTTCTTCCCCCTAGTGAGACCTCACCTGAGGTACTGCGTTCTGCTCTGGACCCTTCAGCACAAGAACAACATAGATTTGTTAGAGCCAGTTCAGAGGGGGGCACAAAGATGATCGGAGTGCTAGAGCACATCTCCTATGAAGACAGGCTGAGAGAGTTGGGTTGTACAGCCTGGAGAAGACTCCAAGGAGATCTTATAGGAGCCTTACAGTACCTAAAGGGGCCTACAAGAAAGCTAGAGAGGAATTTTTTATAAGGGCATATAGTGTAGAACAACAGGTAATGGCTCTAAACTGAAAGAAGGTAGATTTAAATTAAGTATAAGAAAGAAACTCTTCACTGTGAGAGAGTAAGCCATTAGAACAGGTTTCCCATTGAAGCAGTGGGTGACCTGCTTGGTCTAGAGGTGCTGGCCAGGTTGGATGAGCAACTTGATGTAGTGGAAGATGTCCCTACCCATAGAGGGGGGCTGGCACTAGATGATCTTTAAGGTCCCTTCTGACTCAAACTATTGTATCATTCTAGGATTCTATGTGCTATCACTGAAGATAAAATTGACCCTTAACTGTAACTCAGTTTTGTGATGGAGGATTAAAATTAGCTTTAATTCTCCTCTTAAATCTGGGTAAATTTTGTTTAGCTCTGTCACATGTTTTGCTTTCTATGCTATTTCATCTATATAATGAGGGAAAGTATTGGGCTGACTGGAAGGAGAACACAAATAATTCTGTTGAAACTTATTGTCCCTTCTTTGATGGATCCTTGTAGTGGAGCATGACTACCCTTTTCTACACTAAACTGACTTCTGCAGCTTCACCAACTCTGAATAATTTAATGACCTTAAGAATATTCTTATTTTGAAAAGGATCTTTCTCTTTTCTCTGTGATAATATTTTGTTCCTTTCCATTTTCATTCACTGCCTCATTCCTTCTTCCTTTCCTTTTTTCCTTCAGGGAGAAAACTCCATTATTGTAATCTGCAGGAAGAAGTTCTCTTCCAATCAGTACATAAGGTCCAATCACAATCTCCTGCGCTTAGCTCACAGTCAGATGTCAAATGCACCTAAATGCCTACAAGGAGGCTTACTAGAACTGTTGTTCCACATACTTGTTTTCTCAGAAGCAATTTAATCCACTAGGAAGTGATGTGTTTGAAAAATATATAAAATGAAAGTTGTTAATTCTACTTATTTTTATTAAAATATGTAATACTTATCTATAGCATTGACCCACAACATCTGGAGATAATGTCATAGAGACTGTGATAAGAAATTGAAATCCAGTTGAAGTGTGGTTTAATGAAGACACTAACCTGGTACTTCTGGTCAGAAAATGATCTGATACTGTTCTTGATCTTGGTCGGAGAGAAAGACATATAGTTAAGTAATTCCTGGAAGAGGTTCTTCTATTTTTGTTGTGATGAACCTAATGAAGCTGATGAAGTTAATTTTTCCTGTTTACAAGAATGTAGGGAAGTTCCTTAGCTGGAGAGAAGTGTTCGTACTCAGTAAAACTGACTACTTGTAGAAACTGAGAACCTGGACAAGCAGATTACTCCGGTTTTCAGAAGAAACAAATAAATGACCCAGACTTTGGTCGAAAGGTTTACTTCTAACGGCTCTTTACAGTAATAAAACTTTCAACTGAAATACATTCAAGGGGAAAGTGAGATAGTAACCTATTTTCAAAACATCAGAAAACTTAATCAAAGTTAGATGCTACCATTTGGGCTGTAGAAATTTCTGTAGCTGGTTGCAACAGAGCAGGTAGAGCTCCTGGGCCAAATACAAGCTAGAAAAACTGAAAGGAAAAGGTGAGAAGAGACCACATGAGGATAGGAACCTCAGTAACACAGATGTTAGAACCAGCAAGGACAGGAAACAAGAAAGATAAAACCAAGAAATCCTTCTTCTCTCCTTAAATTTCTTCATAGGAGATTCAGAGTAACTAAATTTTGAAATGAGAGATAAATCACTCAGAATTAAAAGGGGGATGAGATGACTTGAACGAGTTATGAAGCCACCAATTGCATCTGAAATAGGCCCTGGAAAAAGTAGACGGTTAGAATGAAATGAACTGATAGGTAAGCTATCTAAATAATCACTACATGATTCTTAAATGAGGCCTAGGACTTCTACCTTGGAATAAGAATGAAGGATCTGACCTGTGGATTCAGTTACAAGTAATAAAGTAGAAGGGGCTTATGCTAGAGAATCGTGGTTATTTATGGCTGGTGAGATTGTGTAGTTTTTTAGATCCTGAACTATTTTGAATCCAATGTAGAAAATGGGCCTTGCACCACTGTTGTAACTGTTGTAATCTAAACCACAGTTCCACTGCATTTTAAACGTAACATACACAAGGAGAGGCGGCATTGGCTGAAGATATGTGAGGCATGTGCCAAAGTGACCAAAGAGAACTTGATTTGTGTGTGGAGGAGCCTACAGGCTAAACAAGACAATATAAAACCAGCAATGTAGTGTTTAAATTACCCATGGCAAAAACTTGTGGTTTTTCTTGAGGCTTATTTTAAAATGTCTATAGAAGAAATAGATACTCTGGTTGCTCTTTTTTTTTTTTTTTTTCTGCTAAAATTCTAGCAGAAACCAGCCTGAAAATGAAATGAGACCAGTTTAGGATGGGAATTCTTTGGATATGTTTAAACTTCTTGTATTGGAAGAAGATAAAAAGACTGGGTGGGAGTCAGCAAGACATGAATACAAGACACAAACTTAATTTAGAAAAGTCAGAAGGTATATTGAAAAGAACCAGAAAAATCCTTCCTCTCCAGGTATTTGAGAAGTTTGAAGATCTGTGATGACATATTATAACCACAATATTCTGTAACTGAGCTATCCTAGGGATTGCATGATAAGATTAGTCCTGAGCCCTGTTTTTTTTTTCTGAAAAAGAAAAATAAATAAAAAGTTACTCTTAGAATGAAGTCCGAGACTAAGTAAAACTTGTTGCTGAGTTAGTCCAGTTCCCCAGCAAAAGATGTCTGAAAGGGAGTTCTGCTGGAAGAGGCAGTACTGAGGAACAAAGCGTTTATCTACTGGGTGTCAGATAAATAAGACTCGAGATTGATGCCTTACATTTGATGCTTTTTATTGTCTGTAATAAGAAAGTGAATAGCACAGAGTAGGTCTAGCATGGAGTAGCAAGACTTACTGACCATGGTGTGGCCGGAGAAAGAGTGACAGGTCTGACCAATTTTTATATATTCCCCACTTCTAACCTGTCCTTCCTTCTTTCATTGCAGCCAAATAGTCAATTCAGGTACAGAAAGGGAGAAATATAGGCTGATGAAGAAGTGTGAGCATGGTGCAAGGCTGTGTTGATAAAGACAGTGAGAAGGACTCTTTCCTAAGTAAAACTTAATTGGAGAATGGAACTGTTAGAAGTCTGCACTTGTGTGTGAATTTTATTCCTCAGGATTAAAACATGCTCACTCTGAAGACATGGTTCTTAACTTAGTAATTTTTAATGTTCTTAGACTAGGTGGTTTTAAAAAAAAATTAACAACTAACTTTAAATTACTTTAGAAACAGTCAAAGCATCAAAATAGTGTTTATGGTTTTGCTTTTTTTTAATAGTTAAACTTGAATTTGATGTGCATAAGAAACATTCCAGGCAGTGGAAACTGTTTATAAGCAAAAAGCATAAAGAATCATTGATGAAGAACTTGATTCCACAGTAGAAGGTAAAATTATTTTTTTGCAATGCTTTAATCTGTCAAGAAGGTTTGGAATCCTCTTGGCTGAAGGATTCCAAACTTGCATGATGAACATGGTAAAGGTTAGGAGAACATACATGACAGTAAATGAAAGCAGACTCAGAAGTACTAATGGGATCTGTACTTGCTAATGTAATGAATAAGACACTTGTATACTTGCAACTGGACCACACACTTCTTGTGAAAATGATTATATGTGTTAACTTTAACACTCTCAAATTTTATTCAGTTGTCGGAATTTTGAGTGCGTTATTTCTGAACTACAAGTAAGAAACAAAATTAGTTGTAGCCTTACTGCTTTTGAGGTAGCAGGAAGTCAGGTGCTATGTGAGCAGCAGAGTGTGTTACACATCCTGAAGGACTTCTGTGTGTACACACCCTGTGGGACTTGTTATTGCAGAACTTTTAAGCAGCTTTACAGACAACACACAATATCTCTATACTTTCTATACTGTACTACAACAATATTTTGGTTGCATCCTGGAATGCCAGTTCATCAGGTTCATTATGCAGATAATTAATCTTGGTTATCATTCTTTGAATGGAAAATAGTGAGGTTTTCATTTTTGGGGCATCAACAGTGCAGAATTTCACCTTGGGCAACACTCTGGAGTCAAAGGAGAAATATTTCAACTATATGTGACACTGACCCTAGATCTTCTATCTGCTGATACACTGCATTTTGATAAACGCTAAAATTTTCTATCATTGAAGAAAAGAGCCATACAGAAGGAATTTAGTGTGCAGTTTAAAAGAAGAAGTGAAGAGCCTATTTATAATATGAATCACAGGAAGGAAATCTTAGTCCTTCTTTCTGTGTTCTATCCTATTTTGGATTTTGTGTCAGTTAAGAACTGTCTAAATAAAAATGTGACCTTCAAAATTAAATAAGAAAGTAATGGAATTATTTGAGGTTAGCAAAATCTCTGTTCTCCATATAATCATACACATTAATTTTGTGATCTTCAGAAAGAATTATTTTTATGGTCCTTTAGAACTTCTGTCATTACTGGTTCACTGGGCAGGATACAAGATACCATGTATTTCAAATAGCAAATAACTTAAATGGGGAATTAGTATCTGACTCTAGAATCTTTATCTTCTCATGCTAAAAACACAGGCTGTTGCCACCAATATTGAACTTATTTACTACTAAAATTTTCATAAGGGCAGAAACACGATATACATATTTATGTGCACATGAACACATGGTGTGGTTGGAGGTTTCAGAATACTCAGCTGAGAGTCATGGAACACCAAAAAAAGGTGAACAACGAAAACTTTTGATTGTTTCATCTTCAGATTATACCAGTTAGTCCTGTTATGATAGACTTGCTTGCAAGCTGAGGCATTCTATTTTTTCATGTTAAAAAGCTCTAAATAAATCTGTATGTCATCGTCAAGCTAGAAGGAGCTGGTTTTGATGTCCTTCACCCATGAGCAGTAATGTACAAGTTCTGGGGAAAAGACTTACTATATAGCATAAGTTTTTGCATTTTGTCTGTGAAATTTACAGTTTTGAAGGTCTTGTAATTATCATTTGAAGGTCTTACATTACCGAAATATAAAAGGTATCTCAAGACTCATTTAAGTGATATTAATTTCTTCTTTAAAATATGAAATTAAAATGGCATACACAAATTGTTCAAGGAGCTGTGCATACTTAAAACTATCCAGTTTAGTGCTGTGTTGGATATTTTACTCTTGTGAAACTTACATACACTTATCAAGACCTGGGTTTGTTTTGGTGTTTTATAACAGTTTTCTAAAGTATCCTGAGGTTCAGAGCATGCAAAAAATACAATTTGCTCAGACACTGCAGAACAACAATATAAATTGATGGCTTTTGTATTATATGTTATGTAACATATACATTTGACAATATATTTTCACGTAATTTACTTTGTTAATGTAACAAAAAATTGTGAGTGTTATCAGTCACAGCAGACTTAGGGAACTGAAACAATGACAGTGGAGGCTTTCTTATACCACAGCTTTCTGAGACATCACTGAAATACTAAAATGATTAGAGCTTTCTCCAAATAAAGAGTCATCCTAAAAGAAACATTGTCAGTGTGTAAATCCAGAACTGTAAAGTACTACCTGTTTAAAGGAGGTCTTTATATTGAACTACAATCTCTATAAAAGGCAAGTCTTAGCAAAAATAATGTGAAACTCCTAACAATTTCTTTTTCCCTGTTTCCTTCCATGTTTCCTTCCCTTCCCTTTCCTTGAATTAATATTTACAAAGCGTACACTCTAGAATTACTGTTCAGCTTTGCAGCCACTAGGGAAATAGCAATGCTATTGAAAAAAGGGTTTTTTTTAATGGTTAAACTTAACTAGATTTCATTAGGCCAAATACAGCTATCCTGATAATGGCAATACTTGCAGCTCCTTCTTCCTGGATAGTAGAAAGGTATGTTTGCAACTGCTGAGAATTTCTTGCTTTCCATTAGTTACAAGTCTGTCTGAAAAGTCTACCTCATAAGAATAAATAGTATAAATTATTGTTTTCATTTGTAGTGACAGTGTGACTATTCACGTAAGGAAAGTTAGAAAGGAGAGGAAAGAGAAAAAACAGAAAAAGATAGGAGAGTAATTTTGGTGATGAAACACTGCCTGTGCTAATAGCTGATATTGACACAGAAAGGGAACAATGGCATGTGTAAGTTTAGGCTGGTAATGGATAGAAAGGATCTGTACTTTAGAGGACTAAGATCCCTTAATGATCTTCTGGTAAAAATAACGGGAGCAATGAGTAAGTTCTAAGATGAAGTTCAGTAAGCCTATGAAAGAGATTAGGTGGCTGTAGGGGAGTGGAGTTGATGACCCAAGAAATCACTCATTCCCACTGCTCTCATACTTTTTTCAACGGATAGTTTTAGGGATAGACTGAGTGCATTGCTGAGCCTCATTATGTTTTGAAAATTATACGTCAAGTTCAGCCCCCATATCACAGTAGAAAAACACTTTTATAAAGAACAAGAGCTTTAGACGTCTTAAAATGATCTCCTTATAATGTAAATTAATCTGATCTTGATTAATCAGATCTTTTGAGAGTTAGAAGGAAGGCAAGCATAGATAAATTGAAAAAGCTGTTTTCAGGACTATTTACTCACAAACATGAAGGAATTGTACTTAGAGACCTAAGTGAGGAGGTCAGAGTCAAGCTATAAAACAACAGAAAATACTTCTTTTCCTCTTTCTTGCAATTGTGCCATCATTTTAAACAATAATAGACCATTTCATGCAAGCAATTGTAACAGCAGCATTCCTTTGATGTAATGTTATTTTTCATGCGGGACATCATACTCATTATAAAACACAGGAGAGTGCTCATGTACCTTTTCAATGAGAAAAGTTTCCTGTGGCTCAAGTTGTTTTGTATACTTAGGTATTACAGAAACTTCTACATACCACATTTTAAATGAATAAAGATGCTTAAAGAGCTTGCAATTATAGTGATACTTGCAACTGTCAGGAATAATGGAAAAACTTAGACTTGCCCATTTTTTTATCCTATTTTTTACTGCTTGTTTCTGGCAAAGATTCCATTGCTCCGCTTTCATCCTTAGACTCCCTGCATAAATCTGCAGGGGCTTGGTCAAATATAGTTCTTTATTTAGTAAAACCAAAATGCAATCCTTTCATGGCAGTGAACTTCACACTGGAGAGTCTGTTTGCACAAATCCTTTGTTTTTTGTTGTTGTTTTATTAAATTTGATGGCTGGAATAAGAAAGTATAGCAACAAAATCTCAGGTTAAGCTAACACCAAAGACCCTGTGGCTCTAGGAATAACACATGCTTGACTGAAAGCTGAAGACATGTAATAGACTGCATTATACAAGCCAATAATCTCCGTGATTTAATGGGATACTTCATTTAGCATTAACGGCATACATAAACATATAAAATATCAAAAGAGTCATTGTGTCAAAATATCCTAATTTTTACCTATATGTTTTCATCCTCTGGTTACCTACTTTTTGAACAGTCTCTGAATTAATGTAAGAATAATCCCGCGTGGTACCATTTTATATTTTCATTATATGGCAATCTACTTCTCAATGATCTGCAGTTAACTGAAAAAGAAGCTTAGAGAGCTGGCCACACAAACGCAAAACTTGGAGTGGAATATTGATTTTTTTCTTAGTCCACACACTTTTGCTCTGACCATTAGACAGAGGCCAGTGAAAAGGGTTGGATGAAAAGAGCATTTTTAAAATTTCTTACCACCTGCAAGATGAATACATTGTAACTAAGTTAGTGCATGTCTGAATAACTTAAGTGGTGTGGTTTTGTAAATGAACTTCTTTTCTCAAACTGAACATACATATACACAGACAGATGTCAGTGTGGGAATTGATGGAATTAAAACTTCTTTCAATTTGATAGAAATTGTGACTTGATTTACATGAATGGAGAAAAAAAATCCAGAAGTGTCTGCTTAACTGAGACTTTGTATAATTCATTTTCTTGTTAATTTTTTATGGTGTAATGCTTTTGTCATTTTGAAGGACCGACTTCGTGAAGTTGCCTTTAATCCCCACTGCAACATTTTTAAAAGTATACAGAGGTATGGCAGCCTTTTTACCAGCGTGAATGTTTGTGGAGAGGAATGACTTTACAAAATTGCCCTATGACAATGTGAGTGTGCAAGGTATGGAGACCCCTTCTGGTGTGATCTCTGGAAGTTCACAAAAGTTGACTCATGAATTAGTGGAGCTGACTACGGAAAAATGTGTTGTCAGTGCATTTACTGGCTGTGATCACTTAGTTTACCACATGACTTTACATTCTCCCCTTCTGGCCACATTCACACTATGTGGCCGAGGGCATTGTCCAAATGCTTCTTCAACACTGGCAGACTCGGTGCCACGACTACTTCCCTGGGGAGCTGTGCCAGCGCTCCACCACCCGCTGGGTGAAGAACCCTTTCCTAATATCCAATCTTAAGATACCCCCACCCCGGCACAGCTTCCTGCCATTCCCTCTAGTCTTGTCATAGGTTGCAAGAGAGAAGAGATCAGCACCTGTTTCACCTCCCTCCCTTGTGGTCTCTTTGCCCTCAAGAGTGTCGACGGCTCCCCCCACGTTTGTGTCATCAGCAAACTTTGTCAGTAAACCTTCAAGTCCTTCGTCCAGGTCATTTATGAAGATATTCAAGAGCACTGGCCCCAGGGTGGATCCCAGTGGGACCCCACTAGTGACTGGGTGCCAGCCTGATTTAGCACTCTTTGAGCCCGACCCATCAGCCAATTGCGCCCACTGTGTTAGGTGTTTATCCAGCTGACACTGGGCCATTTTGTTGGTGAGAATATTGTGAGAGACCGTTATCAAAGGCTTAGCTAAAATCAGTTACAGGTTCAGGTACAGGTTTGTGCAATTTAGATGCCGGCTGACTTCTAGTTTTGGGGGGGAGGGTAATTTCTGCCTTACGCGTATGAGCTAAGTTTAGAGACTAGAACTTCCCCTCATTGCGCTTAAGGTCAAGTACCCAGCATCTAGAAACAGAAATGTGACGTGGTTTTCTTTCAGGAATGAAGACATTGATGTCACAGCTAAAGCGGAGGGATCCTTGCGCATGTAACTAAGTAACACTGCAGAACGAGGCCTGTTCTACCAGAGTTGCCCAGAGAGCAGCTTCTCATCAGGGCCTTTTTCATTACCGACGAAATGTTAAGCTCCTGTTTTAGCTTTAGCCCTGGCAAAAAAAAGCTAACAGTTTTTATTGTTAAATTATCGGTTTTATTTTCATTCAGCCAGCCTCCTTAAACAAATTAGATGGTTTAGAGGGGAAAAAATGCCTGAAGGCAGCACCAGGGCCTTTGAGATCTTCTTTATCTGCAGCCTAGAAACAGCTCCCACCACCCGGGGCACAAAGGAGGGGGGCAGGCATCCATGGGGACCCCAGCGTCTCCCTCAGTATGACCCTCCCTTCCCCCCTCCCCTGTTCCTCTCTGCCCCAACCGGACTTTGAGGGGAGGAAGTTATGAGAAAAACCTGCGTCATACACACACACACACACAAAGTATTCGGTGCTCACCTACACCCCAAACAGAAAAGCCTCTCTCTAACACTCAAGAACAGCACCAGCTGCCAGCGCACAGCCTGAAGCGCCAGGCCCTGCTTTCACAGTCTGCTCCCTCCTCAGCCGTGCGTGGCTGCCATCAGTCTGCACAGGCTTTGCCAGCTCCAAGCTTCCGGAACACTTACAAAAAGGCAGGGGAAAGGATCCTATGCACATGCAGTGTCTGCCCCGGGGGCTCTGTCCAGCCCTCATTAAAATCAGTGGAAAGCCTTCTCCTGCCTTTCTCTGACCCCCAACCACACGCACCACTGCCTGCAGGAGTTACATCCTTCGGTGGCTGCTTTTGGGGAAAAAGCTGGTGGGAACCAGCTGCAGAGAGCAGGGTGGCAGAGCCCTTCCCAAAGGGGCTGCACTGCCACACTTGCTCTTTTCCTGCTGGCTGTTAGCAAGCACTGCTCGGAGCCAGGTGCTGCTGCCCACCATCACCCCCCAGCAGAGCATTCGGCAGGGTCTGTCGGAGATGTCTGACCCCAGTGTCTGCTCCCCCTCCTGCCTGGAACGCCCCGCGTTGCCCCCCCGCCCAGAGCACACCATGCCCAGAGCCCAGAACCAGTGCCTCTGTGACATCAGCCCGGGGCCAAGGCCACCACAGGCAGCGTCAGTGCCACGGGCAGTCTGTTGGCTGCTGCTCTACTGGCAACAAGCCCTCAGTTGTTGCAGTGCCACGTGCCGCTGCCGCCATGCGTCTCATCCTCATCTTTGTCCTGATGGTCCTGTGCCAGTCTGTGCACGGCACAGGGGAAACCTGCAAGTGAGTGGCCCTAGGCTGTGGGAGGGAGCTGGGGCAGCTCTGCTGGGGTGCACTGGAGGGGGCCCACCTGACGCCTGTGGTCTTGCCACGGCTTTCCCAGCCCCGTGTGGGAGACGCCTTTCCTTGCCAGCACCCAGGCTTTTGGAAAAATTCCTGTATGGGGCTAAAGCACTGGGTTCCCTTTCCCTGTGCTCCACGCAACGCCGTGTGGGGCTGGAAGGCGGCTGACCTTCAGCCCGAGCAGCAACGAGGCATCGAGCAGGACACTCATGAGTTTCTGCTTTCCACAGGACCTGCGGACTCCGGAGCATTACTTACGGCGACGGCATGTCTCGTGTAGTGGGTGGCGAAGATGCCCAGCCAGGGGCCTGGCCCTGGATGGTCAGCATCCAGAGCCCCTGGCAAGCAGGCACGGGGCACACATGCGGAGGGTCCCTCATCAGCCCTCAGTGGGTCCTCACAGCAGCCCACTGCTTCAACGACGCCAAGTAAGGAAGACGTGGGAACAGGGATATCCCTGCAGCACCGGCAGGTGCCCAGCCCGCAGCACCACGGGCAACTCCCACCCCATTTCCTTGCAGCACACCCAGTGCCTGGGCACTCCCAGTCCAGCGGAGAGACGGCTCAGGAGGAGGCTGCGCTCTCGCCTCTGCTTCCTACCAGTCTCCAGCACAAAGTTCCTTGTGCCTGAGGCACGCTACGGCAGTTGTATCCTCCGTAGTGCTGCTTTCCTCTCTCCCCTGGGAAGGAGAAGGTGGGGAACTGCTGGGCTGCTGCAGCACATGGCTCCCCTCCCTCACACCCCTCTCCCCATTTGCCTTCCAGGGGCATCGAGATGTGGCGTGTGGTGGCTGGGGCCAACCAGCTGAATAAGCCGGGACCCGAGGCTCAAGTGACCTATATCAAGCGGCTCTTTGTTCATGAGCAGTATGACAAAACCTTGCACAGGAACGACATTGCCTTGCTGGAGCTGGACCAGCCTGTCCAATGCAACTCCTATGTGCAGCTCGCCTGCATGCCTAAGGCCTCGCTGAGAGTGACGAAGCTTGAGACCTGCTACGTCAGTGGTTGGGGTTCCACCGTTGAGGGAGGTGAGTTGTTCCCAAAAAGTAATCGTGACCCGAGAGCATGCTTGGCACCCGGGAGAGACGGGCTGGGGGTCCTGACAGCAGAGGCAAAAGCCAGCGTCAGGCTGCAGGGACGTTTGCCTCTGGAGAGATGGGCCTGACCCATGCCCCAGGGCAAGATGGGAGGGAAACATTGGTGCAAAGCCTGTCCAGAGGCAACGTCAAGGCCTAGGGAGGGGTTCCCCCAGGCAGGGCAGGAGCAGAACCAGGAACGCACTGCTGGGTGTTCATTTCTGTCTGTATTTACAGGTGGGCGAGTCAATGTGCTGCAGGAGGCCAAGGTGCGCATCATTGACAAGCAGGTCTGCAACAGCAGCGGGTGGTACCGTGGGGCCATCCACAACCACAACATCTGTGCTGGCTATCCACGGGGAGGCATCGACACCTGCCAGGTAGGAGCGGGCGATGAGTCGAGTCCCTGCAGCACAGACAGCCCTGGCACGGCCACCCAAAACTACCCTGGCACGTGCTTCACCCAGCAAGTCTCCCTCTCTCCCTCCGTCCCGCCCTCCCTCCCACCGCTGGGTCTCAGGATTCTGAGGCCCACTTCCCCTTACCCATCTGCTGGTCCCTGCCCAGTGCCTGCCTGGTCCCAGAGCACTGGGACTCCTCCCTGAAATCCCATCCAGCACTCTTCCTTGCCCACAGGTCCAGGTTCCAATCCTGCAATTTCCCTCTGCCTCACAGCCACGCTCACCGTGCAGAGATGAGAGAAGAAGCCCTGCCTTGCAGGCGCACAGCCCCCTCCCAGACCCCATTCTCTCCGCTCCCACACTGGAGCAGGAGCCAGCCCTCCCACTGACAGCGGCGCCCCAACACCCCCTTAATCCTCTCTCCTCCACTGCAGGGTGACAGCGGCGGCCCTCTCGTCTGCCAAGATCCCCAGGATGACCGCTTCCTGCTGGTGGGAGTGACCAGCTGGGGGCAAGGCTGTGCCAGAGCCCTTCGCCCGGGGATCTACACCTCCACTCAGCACTTCCTTGACTGGATCCAGGTGCAGATGGCGCTGAACCCAGCAGGAACGGCTGCACCAACCTCACAGCCAGTCTTCACCTCAGCCCCCACAGAGAGCCCAAAACCAACAGGCGTTGGCAGCTTTACACCCTGTCCATTTCCACGCCGGAAGCTGGTGAAATTCTTTACTCAGCTGCAGGATCTCCTGAAGTTCCTAAGGGGCGCAAACGCTTGAGCTACAGGATGGACAGGATCCAGTGCGGTCAACCCTTGTCCCTTTGGAATCTGTAGTTAAGCTCTTCATTAAATTACAGCAAAACTTGGATAATTTTGACTCACTTCCTTAATAAACGGATGATTAATTCTGAACAGATAGTAGCTATTTTAATTTTGTGATCCTCGAGTCCATCAATTCTTATTGCCAGCTGTATTAAATCGATCATGTTGCCATTTCTGCGTTTTAAAAAACTCTGTAAGCATGTACTTCTGTATAAAAGGGAGAAACATGACTCCGGATCGCAGGCAGCCAGGCTCTCAGCTCCCCGCTGTCGCTGTTTTCCCGCAGGACTGGCACTCACCCCTCAGGATGTCCCTCGTGTTGCTGCACTTGCTCAGCGGGTGGCACGTGGACCGGGTCATCCTTTCAGAAGAGGACGCAGCGGTGGCCATCTGCTTCGGGATCGACTGGAGATCCAGCTTGCATGAAAATGCATGAAGTGTTGTACAGCATTGCTGCAAAGGTCAACTGGACCTGTGACACGAGACAGGCCTTGTTGGTGTTCAGAGGTTGATGTGGCTTAGATGAAGCCTGAGGCAGGTGATATCTTGGTTTCTGGAGAGGTCTTCTTGCTTGAGGAGGCAGCAAGAAAGTTGTTTGGTGGGCGCTCCTAAGTGTCTCCTACAATCATCCACTACCTTGACGCTTGTAGTATTTAATGGGGTGGCAATCATAGAATCGTAGAAGGGTTTAGGTCAGAAGGGACCTTAAAGCCCCTGCCGTGGGCAGGGACACCGTCCACTTGATCAGATTGCTCAAAGCCCCACCCAGCCTGGCCTTGAACGCCTCCAGGGATGGGCCACCCACCACTTCTCTGGGCAACCTGTGCCAGTGCCTCACCACCCAAAAGAGAGTTGCAAGTTCTGAAATCAAAATGGCTGCCTATTAATAATCCACCATTTAAGGAACATCAGCATTTGAGCAGAAACGAGTTCTTGCTCGTCCGACTACTGTAGATCTTGGTTAACACACCTCTATCACTTCACAATCAGAATGTAGAGTAGCTGCAGATTTACAATTCAGTAAGAACTGGATGAGGTACTGCCACTGGGACTCCTAAAAACAGAGAGGATCGTGTTGGTCAATCTGCCAGTGATATTTGTGGAGGCAGATGGGATGCCTTTGAGGTGCACGGCCTGACATAAGTTTTAGGAGGCAAACTCTGAAGGGCTTTTCAGATGGAGACAATGACTGCTGACAGCTGGTCACTCACTTCAAGATAGATACTGAAGTAAAATTGGGCTGTTAACAAACACAACCAGCTATAATTTGGCTTTTCTTCTATTTGGGAAAGAATCACAGAATCACCCGAGTAGGAAGGGACACAAAAGGATCATCGAGTCCAACACTCATGCCTACACAGGACACTCCCAACATTCACACCATGTGGCCGAGGGCATTGTCCAAATGCTTCTTGAATGCTGGCAGACTCGGTGCCACAACTACTTCCCTGGGGAGCTGTGCCAGCGCTCCACCACCCGCTGGGTGAAGAACCTTTTCCTAATATCCAATCTTAACCCCCACCCCGGCGCAGCTTCCTGCCATTCCCTCTAGTCTTGTCATAGGTTGCAAGAGAGAAGAGATCAGCACCTGTTTCACCTCCCTCCCTTGTGGCCTCTTTGCCCTCAAGAGTGTCGACGGCTCCCCCCACGTTTGTGTCATCAGCAAACTTGGTCAGTAAACCTTCAAGTCCTTCGTCCAGGTCATTTATGAAGATATTCAAGAGCACTGGCCCCAGGGTGGATCCCAGTGGGACCCCACTAGTGACTGGGTGCCAGCCTGATTTAGCACTCTTTGAGCCCGACCCATCAGCCAATTGCGCCCACTGTGTTAGGTGTTTATCCAGCTGACACTGGGCCATTTTGTTGGTGAGAATATTGTGAGAGACCGTTATCAAAGGCTTAGCTAAAATCAGTTACAGGTTCAGGTACAGGTTTGTGTAATTTAGATGCCGGCTGACTTCTAGTTTTGGGGGGGAGGGTAATTTCTGCCTTACGCGTATGAGCTAAGTTTAGAGACTAGAACTTCCCCTCATTGCGCTTAAGGTCAAGTACCCAGCATCTAGAAACAGAAATGTGACGTGGTTTTCTTTCAGGAATGAAGACATTGATGTCACAGCTAAAGCGGAGGGATCCTTGCGCATGTAACTAAGTAACACTGCAGAACGAGGCCTGTTCTACCAGAGTTGCCCAGAGAGCAGCTTCTCATCAGGGCCTTTTTCACTACCGACGAAATGTTAAGCTCCTGTTTTAGCTTTAGCCCTGGCAAAAAAAAGCTAACAGTTTTTATTGTTAAATTATCGGTTTTATTTTCATTCAGCCAGCCTCCTTAAACAAATTAGATGGTTTAGAGGGGAAAAAATGCCTGAAGGCAGCACCAGGGCCTTTGAGATCTTCTTTATCTGCAGCCTAGAAACAGCTCCCACCACCCGGGGCACAAAGGAGGGGGGCAGGCATCCATGGGGACCCCAGCGTCTCCCTCAGTATGACCCTCCCTTCCCCCCTCCCCTGTTCCTCTCTGCCCCAACCGGACTTTGAGGGGAGGAAGTTATGAGAAAAACCTGCGTCATACACACACACACACACAAAGTATTCGGTGCTCACCTACACCCCAAACAGAAAAGCCTCTCTCTAACACTCAAGAACAGCACCAGCTGCCAGCGCACAGCCTGAAGCGCCAGGCCCTGCTTTCACAGTCTGCTCCCTCCTCAGCCGTGCGTGGCTGCCATCAGTCTGCACAGGCTTTGCCAGCTCCAAGCTTCCGGAACACTTACAAAAAGGCAGGGGAAAGGATCCTATGCACATGCAGTGTCTGCCCCGGGGGCTCTGTCCAGCCCTCATTAAAATCAGTGGAAAGCCTTCTCCTGCCTTTCTCTGACCCCCAACCACACGCACCACTGCCTGCAGGAGTTACATCCTTCGGTGGCTGCTTTTGGGGAAAAAGCTGGTGGGAACCAGCTGCAGAGAGCAGGGTGGCAGAGCCCTTCCCAAAGGGGCTGCACTGCCACACTTGCTCTTTTCCTGCTGGCTGTTAGCAAGCACTGCTCGGAGCCAGGTGCTGCTGCCCACCATCACCCCCCAGCAGAGCATTCGGCAGGGTCTGTCGGAGATGTCTGACCCCAGTGTCTGCTCCCCCTCCTGCCTGGAACGCCCCGCGTTGCCCCCCCGCCCAGAGCACACCATGCCCAGAGCCCAGAACCAGTGCCTCTGTGACATCAGCCCGGGGCCAAGGCCACCACAGGCAGCGTCAGTGCCACGGGCAGTCTGTTGGCTGCTGCTCTACTGGCAACAAGCCCTCAGTTGTTGCAGTGCCACGTGCCGCTGCCGCCATGCGTCTCATCCTCATCTTTGTCCTGATGGTCCTGTGCCAGTCTGTGCACGGCACAGGGGAAACCTGCAAGTGAGTGGCCCTAGGCTGTGGGAGGGAGCTGGGGCAGCTCTGCTGGGGTGCACTGGAGGGGGCCCACCTGACGCCTGTGGTCTTGCCACGGCTTTCCCAGCCCCGTGTGGGAGACGCCTTTCCTTGCCAGCACCCAGGCTTTTGGAAAAATTCCTTTATGGGGCTAAAGCACTGGGTTCCCTTTCCCTGTGCTCCACGCAACGCCGTGTGGGGCTGGAAGGCGGCTGACCTTCAGCCCGAGCAGCAACGAGGCATCGAGCAGGACACTCATGAGTTTCTGCTTTCCACAGGACCTGCGGACTCCGGAGCATTACTTACGGCGACGGCATGTCTCGTGTAGTGGGTGGCGAAGATGCCCAGCCAGGGGCCTGGCCCTGGATGGTCAGCATCCAGAGCCCCTGGCAAGCAGGCACGGGGCACACATGCGGAGGGTCCCTCATCAGCCCTCAGTGGGTCCTCACAGCAGCCCACTGCTTCAACGACGCCAAGTAAGGAAGACGTGGGAACAGGGATATCCCTGCAGCACCGGCAGGTGCCCAGCCCGCAGCACCACGGGCAACTCCCACCCCATTTCCTTGCAGCACACCCAGTGCCTGGGCACTCCCAGTCCAGCGGAGAGACGGCTCAGGAGGAGGCTGCGCTCTCGCCTCTGCTTCCTGCCAGTCTCCAGCACAAAGTTCCTTGTGCCTGAGGCACGCTACGGCAGTTGTATCCTCCATAGTGCTGCTTTCCTCTCTCCCCTGGGAAGGAGAAGGTGGGGAACTGCTGGGCTGCTGCAGCACATGGCTCCCCTCCCTCACACCCCTCTCCCCATTTGCCTTCCAGGGGCATCGAGATGTGGCGTGTGGTGGCTGGGGCCAACCAGCTGAATAAGCCGGGACCCGAGGCTCAAGTGACCTATATCAAGCGGCTCTTTGTTCATGAGCAGTATGACAAAACCTTGCACAGGAACGACATTGCCTTGCTGGAGCTGGACCAGCCTGTCCAATGCAACTCCTATGTGCAGCTCGCCTGCATGCCTAAGGCCTCGCTGAGAGTGACGAAGCTTGAGACCTGCTACGTCAGTGGTTGGGGTTCCACCGTTGAGGGAGGTGAGTTGTTCCCAAAAAGTAATCGTGACCCGAGAGCACGCTTGGCACCCGGGAGAGACGGGCTGGGGGTCCTGACAGCAGAGGCAAAAGCCAGCGTCAGGCTGCAGGGACGTTTGCCTCTGGAGAGATGGGCCTGACCCATGCCCCAGGGCAAGATGGGAGGGAAACATTGGTGCAAAGCCTGTCCAGAGGCAACGTCAAGGCCTAGGGAGGGGTTCCCCCAGGCAGGGCAGGAGCAGAACCAGGAACGCACTGCTGGGTGTTCATTTCTGTCTGTATTTACAGGTGGGCGAGTCAATGTGCTGCAGGAGGCCAAGGTGCGCATCATTGACAAGCAGGTCTGCAACAGCAGCGGGTGGTACCGTGGGGCCATCCACAACCACAACATCTGTGCTGGCTATCCACGGGGAGGCATCGACACCTGCCAGGTAGGAGCGGGCGATGAGTCGAGTCCCTGCAGCACAGACAGCCCTGGCACGGCCACCCAAAACTACCCTGGCACGTGCTTCACCCAGCAAGTCTCCCTCTCTCCCTCCGTCCCGCCCTCCCTCCCACCGCTGGGTCTCAGGATTCTGAGGCCCACTTCCCCTTACCCATCTGCTGGTCCCTGCCCAGTGCCTGCCTGGTCCCAGAGCACTGGGACTCCTCCCTGAAATCCCATCCAGCACTCTTCCTTGCCCACAGGTCCAGGTTCCAATCCTGCAATTTCCCTCTGCCTCACAGCCACGCTCACCGTGCAGAGATGAGAGAAGAAGCCCTGCCTTGCAGGCGCACAGCCCCCTCCCAGACCCCATTCTCTCCGCTCCCACACTGGAGCAGGAGCCAGCCCTCCCACTGACAGCGGCGCCCCAACACCCCCTTAATCCTCTCTCCTCCACTGCAGGGTGACAGCGGCGGCCCTCTCGTCTGCCAAGATCCCCAGGATGACCGCTTCCTGCTGGTGGGAGTGACCAGCTGGGGGCAAGGCTGTGCCAGAGCCCTTCGCCCGGGGATCTACACCTCCACTCAGCACTTCCTTGACTGGATCCAGGTGCAGATGGCGCTGAACCCAGCAGGAACGGCTGCACCAACCTCACAGCCAGTCTTCACCTCAGCCCCCACAGAGAGCCCAAAACCAACAGGCGTTGGCAGCTTTACACCCTGTCCATTTCCACGCCGGAAGCTGGTGAAATTCTTTACTCAGCTGCAGGATCTCCTGAAGTTCCTAAGGGGCGCAAACGCTTGAGCTACAGGATGGACAGGATCCAGTGCGGTCAACCCTTGTCCCTTTGGAATCTGTAGTTAAGCTCTTCATATAATTACAGCAAAACTTGGATAATTTTGACTCACTTCCTTAATAAACGGATGATTAATTCTGAACAGATAGTAGCTATTTTAATTTTGTGATCCTCGAGTCCATCAATTCTTATTGCCAGCTGTATTAAATCGATCATGTTGCCATTTCTGCGTTTTAAAAAACTCTGTAAGCATGTACTTCTGTATAAAAGGGAGAAACATGACTCCGGATCGCAGGCAGCCAGGCTCTCAGCTCCCCGCTGTCGCTGTTTTCCCGCAGGACTGGCACTCACCCCTCAGGATGTCCCTCGTGTTGCTGCACTTGCTCAGCGGGTGGCACGTGGACCGGGTCATCCTTTCAGAAGAGGACGCAGCGGTGGCCATCTGCTTCGGGATCGACTGGAGATCCAGCTTGCATGAAAATGCATGAAGTGTTGTACAGCATTGCTGCAAAGGTCAACTGGACCTGTGACACGAGACAGGCCTTGTTGGTGTTCAGAGGTTGATGTGGCTTAGATGAAGCCTGAGGCAGGTGATATCTTGGTTTCTGGAGAGGTCTTCTTGCTTGAGGAGGCAGCAAGAAAGTTGTTTGGTGGGCGCTCCTAAGTGTCTCCTACAATCATCCACTACCTTGACGCTTGTAGTATTTAATGGGGTGGCAATCATAGAATCGTAGAAGGGTTTAGGTCAGAAGGGACCTTAAAGCCCCTGCCGTGGGCAGGGACACCGTCCACTTGATCAGATTGCTCAAAGCCCCACCCAGCCTGGCCTTGAACGCCTCCAGGGATGGGCCACCCACCACTTCTCTGGGCAACCTGTGCCAGTGCCTCACCACCCAAAAGAGAGTTGCAAGTTCTGAAATCAAAATGGCTGCCTATTAATAATCCACCATTTAAGGAACATCAGCATTTGAGCAGAAACGAGTTCTTGCTCGTCCGACTACTGTAGATCTTGGTTAACACACCTCTATCACTTCACAATCAGAATGTAGAGTAGCTGCAGATTTACAATTCAGTAAGAACTGGATGAGGTACTGCCACTGGGACTCCTAAAAACAGAGAGGATCGTGTTGGTCAATCTGCCAGTGATATTTGTGGAGGCAGATGGGATGCCTTTGAGGTGCACGGCCTGACATAAGTTTTAGGAGGCAAACTCTGAAGGGCTTTTCAGATGGAGACAATGACTGCTGACAGCTGGTCACTCACTTCAAGATAGATACTGAAGTAAAATTGGGCTGTTAACAAACACAACCAGCTATAATTTGGCTTTTCTTCTATTTGGGAAAGAATCACAGAATCACCCGAGTAGGAAGGGACACAAAAGGATCATCGAGTCCAACACTCATGCCTACACAGGACACTCCCAACATTCACACCATGTGGCCGAGGGCATTGTCCAAATGCTTCTTGAATGCTGGCAGACTCGGTGCCACAACTACTTCCCTGGGGAGCTGTGCCAGCGCTCCACCACCCGCTGGGTGAAGAACCTTTTCCTAATATCCAATCTTAACCCCCACCCCGGCGCAGCTTCCTGCCATTCCCTCTAGTCTTGTCATAGGTTGCAAGAGAGAAGAGATCAGCACCTGTTTCACCTCCCTCCCTTGTGGCCTCTTTGCCCTCAAGAGTGTCGACGGCTCCCCCCACGTTTGTGTCATCAGCAAACTTGGTCAGTAAACCTTCAAGTCCTTCGTCCAGGTCATTTATGAAGATATTCAAGAGCACTGGCCCCAGGGTGGATCCCAGTGGGACCCCACTAGTGACTGGGTGCCAGCCTGATTTAGCACTCTTTGAGCCCGACCCATCAGCCAATTGCGCCCACTGTGTTAGGTGTTTATCCAGCTGACACTGGGCCATTTTGTTGGTGAGAATATTGTGAGAGACCGTTATCAAAGGCTTAGCTAAAATCAGTTACAGGTTCAGGTACAGGTTTGTGTAATTTAGATGCCGGCTGACTTCTAGTTTTGGGGGGGAGGGTAATTTCTGCCTTACGCGTATGAGCTAAGTTTAGAGACTAGAACTTCCCCTCATTGCGCTTAAGGTCAAGTACCCAGCATCTAGAAACAGAAATGTGACGTGGTTTTCTTTCAGGAATGAAGACATTGATGTCACAGCTAAAGCGGAGGGATCCTTGCGCATGTAACTAAGTAACACTGCAGAACGAGGCCTGTTCTACCAGAGTTGCCCAGAGAGCAGCTTCTCATCAGGGCCTTTTTCACTACCGACGAAATGTTAAGCTCCTGTTTTAGCTTTAGCCCTGGCAAAAAAAAGCTAACAGTTTTTATTGTTAAATTATCGGTTTTATTTTCATTCAGCCAGCCTCCTTAAACAAATTAGATGGTTTAGAGGGGAAAAAATGCCTGAAGGCAGCACCAGGGCCTTTGAGATCTTCTTTATCTGCAGCCTAGAAACAGCTCCCACCACCCGGGGCACAAAGGAGGGGGGCAGGCATCCATGGGGACCCCAGCGTCTCCCTCAGTATGACCCTCCCTTCCCCCCTCCCCTGCTCCTCTCTGCCCCAACCGGACTTTGAGGGGAGGAAGTTATGAGAAAAACCTGCGTCATACACACACACACACACAAAGTATTCGGTGCTCACCTACACCCCAAACAGAAAAGCCTCTCTCTAACACTCAAGAACAGCACCAGCTGCCAGCGCACAGCCTGAAGCGCCAGGCCCTGCTTTCACAGTCTGCTCCCTCCTCAGCCGTGCGTGGCTGCCATCAGTCTGCACAGGCTTTGCCAGCTCCAAGCTTCCGGAACACTTACAAAAAGGCAGGGGAAAGGATCCTATGCACATGCAGTGTCTGCCCCGGGGGCTCTGTCCAGCCCTCATTAAAATCAGTGGAAAGCCTTCTCCTGCCTTTCTCTGACCCCCAACCACACGCACCACTGCCTGCAGGAGTTACATCCTTCGGTGGCTGCTTTTGGGGAAAAAGCTGGTGGGAACCAGCTGCAGAGAGCAGGGTGGCAGAGCCCTTCCCAAAGGGGCTGCACTGCCACACTTGCTCTTTTCCTGCTGGCTGTTAGCAAGCACTGCTCGGAGCCAGGTGCTGCTGCCAAACCATCACCTCCCAGCAGAGCATTAGGCAGGGTCTGTCGGAGATGTCTGACCCCAGTGTCTGCTCCCCCTCCTGCCTGGAACGCCCCGCGTTGCCCCCCCGCCCAGAGCACACCATGCCCAGAGCCCAGAACCAGTGCCTCTGTGACATCAGCCCGGGGCCAAGGCCACCACAGGCAGCGTCAGTGCCACGGGCAGTCTGTTGGCTGCTGCTCTACTGGCAACAAGCCCTCAGTTGTTGCAGTGCCACGTGCCGCTGCCGCCATGCGTCTCATCCTCATCTTTGTCCTGATGGTCCTGTGCCAGTCTGTGCACGGCACAGGGGAAACCTGCAAGTGAGTGGCCCTAGGCTGTGGGAGGGAGCTGGGGCAGCTCTGCTGGGGTGCACTGGAGGGGGCCCACCTGACGCCTGTGGTCTTGCCACGGCTTTCCCAGCCCCGTGTGGGAGGCGCCTTTCCTTGCCAGCACCCAGGCTTTTGGCACAACTCCTCTATGGGGCTAAAGCACGGGGTTCCCTTTCCCTGTGCTCCACGCAACGCCGTGTGGGGCTGGAAGGCAGCTGACCTTCAGCCCGAGCAGCAACGAGGCATCGAGCAGGACACTCATGAGTTTCTGCTTTCCACAGGACCTGCGGACTCCGGAGCATTACTTACGGCGACGGCATGTCTCGTGTAGTGGGTGGCGAAGATGCCCAGCCAGGGGCCTGGCCCTGGATGGTCAGCATCCAGAGCCCCTGGCAAGCAGGCACGGGGCACACATGCGGAGGGTCCCTCATCAGCCCTCAGTGGGTCCTCACAGCAGCCCACTGCTTCAACGACGCCAAGTAAGGAAGACGTGGGAACAGGGATATCCCTGCAGCACCGGCAGGTGCCCAGCCCGCAGCACCACGGGCAACTCCCACCCCATTTCCTTGCAGCACACCCAGTGCCTGGGCACTCCCAGTCCAGCGGAGAGACGGCTCAGGAGGAGGCTGCGCTCTCGCCTCTGCTTCCTGCCAGTCTCCAGCACAAAGTTCCTTGTGCCTGAGGCACGCTACGGCAGTTGTATCCTCCATAGTGCTGCTTTCCTCTCTCCCCTGGGAAGGAGAAGGTGGGGAACTGCTGGGCTGCTGCAGCACATGGCTCCCCTCCCTCACACCCCTCTCCCCATTTGCCTTCCAGGGGCATCGAGATGTGGCGTGTGGTGGCTGGGGCCAACCAGCTGAATAAGCCGGGACCCGAGGCTCAAGTGACCTATATCAAGCGGCTCTTTGTTCATGAGCAGTATGACAAAACCTTGCACAGGAACGACATTGCCTTGCTGGAGCTGGACCAGCCTGTCCAATGCAACTCCTATGTGCAGCTCGCCTGCATGCCTAAGGCCTCGCTGAGAGTGACGAAGCTTGAGACCTGCTACGTCAGTGGTTGGGGTTCCACCGTTGAGGGAGGTGAGTTCCCAAAAAGTAATCGTGACCCGAGAGCACGCTTGGCACCCGGGAGAGACGGGCTGGGGGTCCTGACAGCAGAGGCAAAAGCCAGTGTCAGGCTGCAGGGACGTTTGCCTCTGGAGAGATGGGCCTGACCCATGCCCCAGGGCAAGATGGGAGGGAAACATTGGTGCAAAGCCTGTCCAGAGGCAACGTCAAGGCCTAGGGAGGGGTTCCCCCAGGCAGGGCAGGAGCAGAACCAGGAACGCACTGCTGAGTGTTCATTTCTGTCTGTATTTACAGGTGGGCGAGTCAATGTGCTGCAGGAGGCCAAGGTGCGCATCATTGACAAGCAGGTCTGCAACAGCAGCGGGTGGTACCGTGGGGCCATCCACAACCACAACATCTGTGCTGGCTATCCACGGGGAGGCATCGACACCTGCCAGGTAGGAGCGGGCGATGAGTCGAGTCCCTGCAGCACAGACAGCCCTGGCACGGCCACCCAAAACTACCCTGGCACGTGCTTCACCCAGCAAGTCTCCCTCTCTCCCTCCGTCCTGCCCTCCCTCCCACCGCTGGGTCTCAGGATTCTGAGGCCCACTTCCCCTTACCCATCTGCTGGTCCCTGCCCAGTGCCTGCCTGGTCCAAAGCACTGGGACTCCTCCCTGAAAGCCCATCCAGCACTCTTCCTTGCCCACAGGTCCAGGTTCCAATCCTGCAATTTCCCTCTGCCTCACAGCCACGCACACCGTGCAGAGATGAGAGAAGAAGCCCTGCCTTGCAGGCGCACAGCCCCCTCCCAGACCCCGTTCTCTCCGCTCCCACACTGGAGCAGGAGCCAGCCCTCCCACTGACAGCGGCGCCCCAACACCCCCTTAATCCTCTCTCCTCCACTGCAGGGTGACAGCGGCGGTCCTCTCGTCTGCCAAGATCCCCAGGATGACCGCTTCCTGCTGGTGGGAGTGACCAGCTGGGGGCAAGGCTGTGCCAGAGCCCTTCGCCCCGGGATCTACACCTCCACTCAGCACTTCCTTGACTGGATCCAGGTGCAGATGGCGCTGAACCCAGCAGGAACGGCTGCACCAACCTCACAGCCAGTCTTCACCTCAGCCCCCACAGAGAGCCCAAAACCAACAGGCGTTGGCAGCTTTACACCCTGTCCATTTCCACGCCGGAAGCTGGTGAAATTCTTTACTCAGCTGCAGGAGCTCCTGAAGTTCCTAAGGGGCGCAAACGCTTGAGCTACAGGATGGACAGGATCCAGTGCGGTCAACCCTTGTCCCTTTGGAATCTGTAGTTAAGCTCTTCATATAATTACAGCAAAACTTGGATAATTTTGACTCACTTCCTTAATAAACGGATGATTAATTCTGAACAGATAGTAGCTATTTTAATTTTGTGATCCTCGAGTCCATCAATTGCCAGCTGTATTAAATCGATCATGTTGCCATTTCTGCGTTTTAAAAAACTCTGTAAGCATGTATTTCTGTATAAAAGGGAGAAACATGACTCCGGATCGCAGGCAGCCAGGCTCTCAGCTCCCCGCCGTCGCTGTTTTCCCGCAGGACTGGCACCCACCCCTCAGGATGTCTCTCGTGTTGCTGCGGGTGGCACGTGGACCGGGTCATCCTTTCAGAAGAGGACGGAGCGGTGGCCATCTGCTTTGGGATGGACTGGGATCCAGCTTGGAAAAGACCTCTGAGATCCTCAAGGACAACCTATAACCCAACACTAACACCAACACCCACGCTAACACCAATCTCACACTAGTGCTAGGACTGCTTTATTAAGGGGAAGAAGGAAGTAAATCTCACCTCAAACTAGCACTACTGATCTTGAGGCATGATGTTCTGTCATGCAGCACAGTCACAGCTGAAGGAGACCTGCCCCCATGAGCCAAAACTCGTCTGGTTCTGTAGCATAATTACAAGGAATACTACATTTATCTTCAAGTGTAAGTAATAGTTGCATGAAGAGTCTTATATTTAAAATTACTTCTTTTTTACTTAATGGTAAACATGCTTAGATGAGTTACTCCACTGGGGTGAGAGTACTACTGTTTAAGGTGCCTGTTCGAAAGCTGAGAATGGTCATATGGGCCTTTCTGAGTGTGAGTAGTAAGATTCTGTCATGAGAACAAAAGCTTCTCGCCTTGCAAGGATTTGCAGAATCAGCTTCTTAATTTAGGAAAAAAAAAAGCGTTTTATTTCAGGTAAGCAGTTTCATAATCTAGTTTAACAGTGTCTTTGCTTGTATTTGACAAAAGAAGAAAAGCTTGGGGGAAGAGGTGATGGTAGCTCACTTTGTGTCTCTGCTGTCATTTCTAGAAACGCTTGTACAGAGAAACATTCCTAATACTTGCACCACTTTTACTGAGAAACATTATTAATTTCTGCAGTTTAACTTAAGACCTTGGATAACTCCTGTGAGAAAATGCCGTGGGCTTGGCAGGATCATTCCCTGTTCTTGTGTGCAGTAGAGGGTAGTACAATACACAATTTTATTTGGGGCATGGTAAAAATAATTTGATCTCAAAGTTGTTGGTTTCCTTCTTTGATTTAAGATTTCAGCAGCAAAGTTATGTAGTTGATGTTTTCTAGCTTTCAATTTCATGACACGGGGTAATCTGGAGACATACAATTAAGCAAAAGAAAACATTTTGCCACTGACATCTGCATTGCTTGTTGACGCGATGGGGAAACATCAGCATGTCGAGTGCAAGCAGTGTGTAAAAGCCTGTATGCTCCTGCCTCAAAAGAAATTATTCCAGGAGTTGCTATAGGAAAGGATAACTGATAAATATTCATAAAGTTTGACACAAAGTATTACCTACCTCGAAGAAAAAATATTAAATTTTGTAGGTTTTCTTTACATTCCAAAGTTAAAATTGCATCATAACTTCCTGTCTCTGTAAAAGAATGACAGGACGGACATTTCTTTAAGCATAGTGGTTGTAAAAAGGAAAGAAAGGGGGAGAATAGTTTTGAGACTCACAAGGATCCTAATGTTCTAAGGAGACTTCAGTATATTCAAAATGCCACATAGCTTCTTTTCGTACCAAGTACCAGAGAAACTAATAAAAAACTGACGAGTATTGGAACACAAGTAAACAGGGTACAGAATTATGGTACAGATAGTTTGTTCAGTTTCACTGTGACTCAGTTTGTAACTACCTGATGTTAGAATCTATTTCTTTGACCAGCTAGGACTACCCTGTTATTTCTCCTGCTTTGTCTTAATTTGCTCTGAGGCAGTGTTCTTTGAGACAGATATGGGATGCCAGGTGCTCTGAGTGGGCAGTATGTCCAACAATATGGCCAACAACATATCTTCCTTTCAAAATGCGAGGCGGCAGTGCCTGAGCACTGATGCTCAGTGGAGGTAAGATGTGAGATGCTAAAAGCTTTTGTAAAGAAGTAGGATTTGTGGCACTATAGTGTATAAATCCAGCCATATGAATCCAAGAGGCAACTCCTAAGCTGGGCATGGAGTTGAAATTAGCAAGAATCACAATTCCTGGTTGGAGGTAGCTGGAAAAACTACAGGCAGAAAGTGTTAGCATAGAATATGTACTAAAATAAGCATACAATTGCACAAATATTCTAACAGCATAAAGTAAAAAAACAAAAAAGGATTTCTTTTGTTTTTAAAGAAATACATACTTTAGAATCCTTATCTTTAGCAACAGATTCAATAACATGAGTAAGAAGACCAGGATATAATCAAGTACATTACTCCTACCCTCCTGGAGAACTTTTGCGCCTTTTCTGTTTTTTTCTCTCTTTTCTTTTTTTTCTGTTTTTTCTTTTTTCTTTTTACTCTTTTTTTTTCTTTTGTCTTTTTTTCATAAAATAATGAAGTAAGTGAGAAAAGAAGAGGAAAAACACATGCAACTTTTGAGACCACCACCTCTAAAACATGTAGAAGACAGCGTACAGTCTGTTAGCTAAAACCTGTGTAGTGGAGAGAATAAGTGGGATAGAACTACAGTGTGAAAGTCTGTGCTGCTGCTGACCATTGAGTGCATAGTTCTGCTTTTAAGAATTCTAGTGCCGATTTCAAAATTGGCTCTACAAATTTCAGAGGACTTAAGCTCTGTTTAAAAAAATGTCATGATGGTTTTTACAAACTAGTTTTTTTCAATTTTTGTAGGATTGCTTGAGAAGTTTGTTTCTTAACCTAGAATTTAAAACTGAGGTATAAACCTGCTACAAACACAATTACACATACCAACTCCTTTAAAATATGTTACAGGAGAACTTGAACTAAAAAATCCCTGACACCATTTTGTTTGGAAGAACATAAAAAAATGAAGCTAAAATTGTACTAAGCAGTTGTTTGTGGATGAGTTCATACTCTGGGAAGCTCAACCCAGACTTGATGACTTGAACCAAGAAAACAGCTTAAGTCTATGGAAAAAAAAAACAAACGTAAGATATTGGCAAGGTGAAAGTCTCTAATGTATGAAATGTGGGCAATGTCATTAAAGGACATTAATGTAGTAATCTTTTTGTTAGATTTTACTTCTGCATTTTACAGAATACGTATGAATTGTACAGTATTTTGCACAGAAGTTAGTAAAGCAAGCAGGATGTTTAAGGATTATTTTTATAAATCAGACAATGAGATTAGATATCATTTGCATCAGAGGATGGTCTTGCAGGTTTCTGAGAATAGTGACTTTAAATGAGTATTGAGAGGAAGAGTGCTGCTTTGAACAGTTCTGGTCATGTCCACAGCAGGACACCCAAGATAGAGAGAGATTTTATATGACTATTCTTTCTTCAGTTATCATGCGCAGCTGGTGAGAAATTTCATACTGCCTCAGGTGAGTTGAACGACTGTGCGACAGTCTTCATCCAGGGGATGTAACAAAGATCTGGTCTGCAGGTACTCCTATGCACAGAAGTGCAGGAAAAAATATCCAGTAAGGGAAGAGTGAATTCAAACCCGCTGGAGTCTGCTTTCAGCAAAGGATCAGAGCAGTGTTCGCTTGGATGCAATGGTATGTTGAGGGAGTGGTGTTGCTAGTGTGAAATCATTGCCTCTGACTCTCAAGGGCCAAGTTGCATCAGATAGAGGCAGCTTTTGGTATCCTGGTGTAGCAGCTATCTGTAGCAACATTTACCACTGGACCACTTAGCAATGTAACCATTGATGCTGTGCAGAGAACAGCACAAAGTGAGGAAAGAAACCAGACTACAGGCTATTTTTTTCCAGCCTGGCAGTTTGTCATGCAAGAGCTAGGGAAGTACTGCCTGTTGGCCCAGAACGTGCTGGGCCCAGGTGCATCCTCTCTATGCTCAGACTGATAAATGGGCCTTGTCAAGAGTCGTAGTGAAGTACTTTGCCAGAAGGGAGCAGGCTTCCATACAGATGATAACATCTATCTTAAGGCAGACATGCTTTCTTTAACAGGAGACATCTTTAGCTCAAGGCAGTGGTTGCGTTTGTGACAGTTCATGGGAAAAAGAGGCAATGGAATAAGTAGAGCATGGCAAGTGTGTGGAAGGAAGTGTTAATATTTTCCTGAATAGGCAAAAAAAAGCCCCAACTTTTTTTCTTTTTTTTTCTTTTTCTTTTCTGTTTTTCTTAAGTATATGTGAAAGTTGTAGAGTTTCTACTGCCAGGGAAAGAATAATTCTAATCCATAAATGCCAGGCTATGATGTGAAAATTTTAACAAAGACGGGAGAGTCCTAAAAGGAAGGTGTTGTGGAAATAAGATAATAGATTCCTAGCATGAGTGAAGGATGGTTCTTTAGTGATCAATGCCCTTCTCTGACCTCAGCACAGAAGCTTAGGAAGCCCCTGAATAACGTAGGAACACTGTGGTGCTTTTTTAAGCATGTTTGCCTTGTAATAGGGCAATAGTAGTGTTGCCAAGTCCACAAGTATTTCCTCGGGAAATATTTCAATAGCTAGAGCACCTGGAATATTCTGATGATATCAGAATGTCAGATGCAGTTTAGAATAAATGAGGGCATTTCTGGCATGTTTCAGGAAATAAATATCCAACTGTCTTCAGTGTAGGTAAAATTACTCTCGAAAAGGAAATCCGATGAGAAATATTTCTAAAATCACATTTTTTTGAAGCTAATAGTAATTTTAATTACATTTGTGAATTATTTTCAGTTGTTTGGATGAATACTCTTTGATACAAGAGGGGAGATAAATGGTGTTTTCACTAACTTTAGTAGATGAAATACTAATACCACCTGTTCACCAGGTGGATTTCTGTTCTAATGCAGCCAAAACACTGAGGATTTATATGAACAAGGGAAAACATTGTTTTGTCTTAAGCTGAGAATGGTGGTAGCAAAGCCACTAACTTTCAGAATCATGAGAACACACAAAATTCGCCACAGATTGGACAGCCCAGGCTGCGAAGTCCCCAGCAGACGCCTTCTGGGCCCAAAGCTACCACATTGCCTATTTGTTCCCAAACAGACTGTAATTAAGCTGCAGTTCTGCTAAAGACTATGTCTCAGTGTTTAAAACCCTAGCAGGAGCACTTTAGTTATCCTAAAAGCATTGCAAGAAACCAGAAGTATCTGAAAGACAGACAATACTTCTCAAACTGAACTGCTATGCGGTAAAAGAGGGACTTTTGCACTCAAGGCAGGTTTGTCTGATAAAAGTGCTAAGGAGAGAGTCCAGTGTCAAAGCAATAGTAAAAGTGAAATTTACTTAAAAACAAACAGATATGCTTTGTGTGTCTGTTAGCATTGCCCAGAGGTGCGTGCGGAAAAATGGGAAAGCCTTTGGAAAAGAAAGATGGCCTGCTTTAGAGCCTGAAGTACAGGGGAAAACCCAGTGCAGCACAATGCTTAAATTATCCGTAAGAGGATGCAGAGATCAGAGACAGGCTTTTGATTGCATGAGGAAAACTCCTCATGAAGTTGGACAAAACACATGAAGGAGGAGGCCCAAGCATAAGTTATGGAAAGGTTGCTGTAGGCTGTAAGCTGGTTAGAGGCACAGTAGGTGGAGACTAAGACACCTGCTACGTCAGTGGTTGGGGTTCCACCGTCGAGTGGGACCAACGTTGAGTGGGGATCCTAGCGCATGTAATTAAGTAACACTGGGTCTGTCGGAGATGTCTGACCCCAGTGTCTGCTCCCCCTCCTGCCTGGAACACCACACGTTTCCCCCGCAACCAGAGCACACCATGCCCAGAGCACAGAACCAGTACCTCTGTGACATCAGCCCAGGGGCCAAGGCCACCACAGGCAGCGTCAGTGCCACGGGCAGTCTGTTGGCTGCTGCTCTACTGGCAACAAGCCCTCAGTTGTTGCAGTGCCACGTGCTGCTGCCGCCATGCGTCTCATCCGCCTCTTTGTCCTGATGGTCCTGTGCCAGTCTGTGCACGGCACAGGGGAAACCTGCAAGTGAGTGGCCCCAGGCTGTGGGAGGGAGCTGGGGCAGCTCTGCTGGGGTACACTGGAGGGGGCCGACCTGACGTCTGTGGTCTTGCCACGGCTTTCCCAGCCCCGTGTGGGAGGCGCCTTTCCTTGCCAGCACCCAGGCTTTTGGCACAACTCCTCTATGGGGCTAAAGCAGAAACAGGGGCAGGCACCAGCCTGCCCCACGGGGTTCCCTTTCCCTGTGCTCCACGCAACGCCGTGTGGGGCTGGAAGGCGGCTGACCTTCAGCCCGAGCAGCAACGAGGCATCGAGCAGGACACTCATGAGTTTCTGCTTTCCACAGGACCTGCGGACTCCGGAGCATTACTTACAGCGACGGCATGTCTCGTGTAGTGGGTGGCGAAGATGCCCAGCCAGGGGCCTGGCCCTGGATGGTCAGCATCCAGAGCCCCTGGCAAGCAGGCACGGGGCACACATGCGGAGGGTCCCTCATCAGCCCTCAGTGGGTCCTCACAGCAGCCCACTGCTTCAACGACGCCAAGTAAGGAAGACGTGGGAACAGGGATATCCCTGCAGCACCGGCAGGTGCCCAGCCCGCAGCACCACGGGCAACTCCCACCCCATTTCCTTGCAGCACACCCAGTGCCTGGGCACTCCCAGTCCAGCGGAGAGACGGCTCAGGAGGAGGCTGCGCTCTCGCCTCTGCTTCCTACCAGTCTCCAGCACAAAGTTCCTTGTGCCTGAGGCACGCCACGGCAGTTGTATCCTCCGTAGTGCTGCTTTCCTCTCTCCCCTGGGAAGGAGAAGGCGGGGAACTGCTGGGCTGCTGCAGCACATGGCTCCCCTCCCTCACACCCCTCTCCCCATTTGCCTTCCAGGGGCATCGAGATGTGGCGTGTGGTGGCTGGGGCCAACCAGCTGAATAAGCCGGGACCCGAGGCTCAAGTGACCTATATCAAGCGGCTCTTTGTTCATGAGCAGTATGACAAAACCTTGCACAGGAACGACATTGCCTTGCTGGAGCTGGACCAGCCTGTCCAATGCAACTCCTATGTGCAGCTCGCCTGCATGCCTAAGGCCTCGCTGAGAGTGACGAAGCTTGAGACCTGCTACGTCAGTGGTTGGGGTTCCACCGTTGAGGGAGGTGAGTTCCCAAAAAGTAATCGTGACCCGAGAGCACGCTTGGCACCCGGGAGAGACGGGCTAGGGGTCCTGACAGCAGAGGCAAAAGCCAGCGTCAGGCTGCAGGGACGTTTGCCTCTGGAGAGATGGGCCTGACCCATGCCCCAGGGCAAGATGGGAGGGAAACATTGGTGCAAAGCCTGTCCAGAGGCAACGTCAAGGCCTAGGGAGGGGTTCCCCCAGGCAGGGCAGGAGCAGAACCAGGAACGCACTGCTGGGTGTTCATTTCTGTCTGTATTTACAGGTGGGCGAGTCAATGTGCTGCAGGAGGCCAAGGTGCCCATCATTGACAAGCAGGTCTGCAACAGCAGCGGGTGGTACCGTGGGGCCATCCACAACCACAACATCTGTGCTGGCTATCCACGGGGAGGCATCGACACCTGCCAGGTAGGAGCGGGCGATGAGTCGAGTCCCTGCAGCACAGACAGCCCTGGCACGGCCACCCAAAACTACCCTGGCACGTGCTTCACCCAGCAAGTCTCCCTCTCTCCCTCCGTCCCGCCCTCCCTCCCACCGCTGGGTCTCAGGATTCTGAGGCCCACTTCCCCTTACCCATCTGCTGGTCCCTGCCCAGTGCCTGCCTGGTCCCAGAGCTCTGGGACTCCTCCCTGAAAGCCCATCCAGCACTCTTCCTTGCCCACAGGTCCAGGTTCCAATCCTGCAATTTCCCTCTGCCTCACAGCCACGCTCACCGTGCAGAGATGAGTGAAGAAGCCCTGCCTTGCAGGCGCACAGCCCCCTCCCAGACCCCGTTCTCTCCGCTCCCACACTGGAGCAGGAGCTAGCCCTCCCACTGACAGCGGCGCCCCAACACCCCCTTAATCCTCTCTCCTCCACTGCAGGGTGACAGCGGCGGCCCTCTCGTCTGCCAAGATCCCCAGGATGACCGCTTCCTGCTGGTGGGAGTGACCAGCTGGGGGCAAGGCTGTGCCAGAGCCCTTCGCCCCGGGATCTACACCTCCACTCAGCACTTCCTTGACTGGATCCAGGTGCAGATGGCGCTGAACCCAGCAGGAACGGCTGCACCAACCTCACAGCCAGTCTTCACCTCAGCCCCCACAGAGAGCCCAAAACCAACAGGCGTTGGCAGCTTTACACCCTGTCCATTTCCACGCCGGAAGCTGGTGAAATTCTTTAATCAGCTGCAGGAGCTCCTGAAGTTCCTAAGGGGCGGAAACGCTTGAGCTACAGGATGGACAGGATCCAGTGCGGTCAACCCTTGTCCCTTTAGAATCTGTAGTTAAGCTCTTCATATAATTACAGCAAAACTTGGATAATTTTGACTCATTTGCTTAATAAACGGATGATTAATTCTGAACAGATAGTAGCTATTTTAATTTTGTGATCCTCGAGTCCATCAATTCTTATTGCCAGCTGTATTAAATCGATCATGTTGCCATTTCTGCGTTTTAAAAAACTCTTTAAGCATGTACTTCTGTATAAAAGGGAGAAACATGACTCCGGATCGCAGGCAGCCAGGCTCTCAGCTCCCCGCCGTCGCTGTTTTCCCGCAGGACTGGCACCCACCCCTGAGGATGTCCCTCGTGTTGCTGCACTTGCTCAGCGGGTGGCACGTGGACCGGGTCATCCTTTCAGAAGAGGACGGAGCGGTGGCCATCTGCTTCGGGATCGACTGGAGATCCAGCTTGCATGAAAATGCATGAAGTGTTGTACAGCATTGCTGCAAAGGTCAACTGGACCTGTGACACGAGACAGGCCTTGTTGGTGTTCAGAGGTTGATGTGGCTTAGATGAAGCCTGAGGCAGGTGATATCTTGGTTTCTGGAGAGGTCTTCTTGCTTGAGGAGGCAGCAAGAAAGTTGTTTGGTGGGCGCTCCTAAGTGTCTCCTACAATCATCCACTACCTTGACGCTTGTAGTATTTAATGGGGTGGCAATCATAGAATCGTAGAAGGGTTTAGGTCAGAAGGGACCTTAAAGCCCCTGCCGTGGGCAGGGACACCGTCCACTTGATCAGGTTGCTCAAAGCCCCACCCAGCCTGGCCTTGAACGCCTCCAGGGATGGGCCACCTACCACTTCTCTGGGCAACCTGTGCCAGTGCCTCACCACCCAAAAGAGAGTTGCAAGTTCTGAAATCAAAATGGCTGCCTATTAATAATCCACCATTTAAGGAACATCAGCATTTGAGCAGAAACGAGTTCTTGCTCGTCCGACTACTGTAGATCTCGGTAACACACCTCTATCACTTCACAATCAGAATGTAGAGTAGCTGCAGATTTACAATTCAGTAAGAACTGGATGAGGTACTGCCACTGGGACTCCTAAAAACAGAGAGGATCGTGTTGGTCAATCTGCCAGTGATATTTGTGGAGGCAGATGGGATGCCTTTGAGGTGCACGGCCTGACATAAGTTTTAGGAGGCAAACTCTGAAGGGCTTTTCAGATGGAGACAATGACTGCTGACAGCTGGTCACTCACTTCAAGATAGATACTGAAGTAAAATTGGGCTGTTAACAAACACAACCAGCTATAATTTGGCTTTTCTTCTATTTGAGAAAGAATCACAGAATCACAGAATCACCCGAGTAGGAAGGGACACAAAAGGATCATGGAGTCCAACACTCATGCCTACACAGGACACTCCCAACATTCACACCATGTGGCCGAGGGCATTGTCCAAATGCTTCTTGAATGCTGGCAGACTCGGTGCCACGACTACTTCCCTGGGGAGCTATGCCAGCGCTCCACCACCCGCTGGGTGAAGAACCTTTTCCTAATATCCAATCTTAACCCCCACCCCGGCGCAGCTTCCTGCCATTCCCTCTAGTCTTGTCATAGGTTGCAAGAGAGAAGAGATCAGCACCTGTTTCACCTCCCTCCCTTGTGGCCTCTTTGCCCTCAAGAGTGTCGACGGCTCCCCCCACGTTTGTGTCATCAGCAAACTTTGTCAGTAAACCTACAAGTCCTTCGTCCAGGTCATTTATGAAGATATTCAAGAGCACTGGCCCCAGGGTGGATCCCAGTGGGACCCCACTAGTGACTGGGTGCCAGCCTGATTTAGCACTCTTTGAGCCCGACCCATCAGCCAATTGCGCCCACTGTGTTAGGTGTTTATCCAGCTGACACTGGGCCATTTTGTTGGTGAGAATATTGTGAGAGACCGTTATCAAAGGCTTAGCTAAAATCAGTTACAGGTTCAGGTACAGGTTTGTGCAATTTAGATGCCGGCTGACTTCTAGTTTTGGGGGGGAGGGTAATTTCTGCCTTACGCGTATGAGCTAAGTTTAGAGACTAGAACTTCCCCTCATTGCGCTTAAGGTCAAGTACCCAGCATCTAGAAACAGAAATGTGACGTGGTTTTCTTTCAGGAATGAAGACATTGATGTCACAGCTGAAGCGGAGGGATCCTTGCGCATGTAACTAAGTAACACTGCAGAACGAGGCCTGTTCTACCAGAGTTGCCCAGAGAGCAGCTTCTCATCAGGGCCTTTTTCATTACCGACGAAATGTTAAGCTCCTGTTTTAGCTTTAGCCCTGGCAAAAAAAGCTAACAGTTTTTATTGTTAAATTATCGGTTTTATTTTCATTCAGCCAGCCTCCTTAAACAAATTAGATGGTTTAGAGGGGAAAAAATGCCTGAAGGCAGCACCAGGGCCTTTGAGATCTTCTTTATCTGCAGCCTAGAAACAGCTCCCACCACCCGGGGCACAAAGGAGGGGGGCAGGCATCCATGGGGACCCCAGCGTCTCCCTCAGTATGACCCTCCCTTCCCCCCTCCCCTGTTCCTCTCTGCCCCAACCGGACTTTGAGGGGAGGAAGTTATGAGAAAAACCTGCGTCATACACACACACACACACAAAGTATTCGGTGCTCACCTACACCCCAAACAGAAAAGCCTCTCTCTAACACTCAAGAACAGCACCAGCTGCCAGCGCACAGCCTGAAGCGCCAGGCCCTGCTTTCACAGTCTGCTCCCTCCTCAGCCGTGCGTGGCTGCCATCAGTCTGCACAGGCTTTGCCAGCTCCAAGCTTCCGGAACACTTACAAAAAGGCAGGGGAAAGGATCCTATGCACATGCAGTGTCTGCCCCGGGGGCTCTGTCCAGCCCTCATAAAAATCAGTGGAAAGCCTTCTCCTGCCTTTCTCTGACCCCCAACCACACGCACCACTGCCTGCAGGAGTTACATCCTTCGGTGGCTGCTTTTGGGGAAAAAGCTGGTGGGAACCAGCTGCAGAGAGCAGGGTGGCAGAGCCCTTCCCAAAGGGGCTGCACTGCCACACTTGCTCTTTTCCTGCTGGCTGTTAGCAAGCACTGCTCGGAGCCAGGTGCTGCTGCCCACCATCACCCCCCAGCAGAGCATTCGGCAGGGTCTGTCGGAGATGTCTGACCCCAGTGTCTGCTCCCCCTCCTGCCTGGAACGCCCCACGATGCCCCCCCGCCCAGAGCACACCATGCCCAGAGCCCAGAACCAGTGCCTCTGTGACATCAGCCCGGGGCCAAGGCCACCACAGGCAGCGTCAGTGCCACGGGCAGTCTGTTGGCTGCTGCTCTACTGGCAACAAGCCCTCAGTTGTTGCAGTGCCACGTGCCGCTGCCGCCATGCGTCTCATCCTCATCTTTGTCCTGATGGTCCTGTGCCAGTCTGTGCACGGCACAGGGGAAACCTGCAAGTGAGTGGCCCCAGGCTGTGGGAGGGAGCTGGGGCAGCTCTGCTGGGGTGCACTGGAGGGGGCCCACCTGACGCCTGTGGTCTTGCCACGGCTTTCCCAGCCCCGTGTGGGAGGCGCCTTTCCTTGCCAGCACCCAGGCTTTTGGCACAACTCCTCTATGGGGCTAAAGCACGGGGTTCCCTTTCCCTGTGCTCCACGCAACGCCGTGTGGGGCTGGAAGGCAGCTGACCTTCAGCCCGAGCAGCAACGAGGCATCGAGCAGGACACTCATGAGTTTCTGCTTTCCACAGGACCTGCGGACTCCGGAGCATTACTTACGGCGACGGCATGTCTCGTGTAGTGGGTGGCGAAGATGCCCAGCCAGGGGCCTGGCCCTGGATGGTCAGCATCCAGAGCCCCTGGCAAGCAGGCACGGGGCACACATGCGGAGGGTCCCTCATCAGCCCTCAGTGGGTCCTCACAGCAGCCCACTGCTTCAACGACGCCAAGTAAGGAAGACGTGGGAACAGGGATATCCCTGCAGCACCGGCAGGTGCCCAGCCCGCAGCACCACGGGCAACTCCCACCCCATTTCCTTGCAGCACACCCAGTGCCTGGGCACTCCCAGTCCAGCGGAGAGACGGCTCAGGAGGAGGCTGCGCTCTCGCCTCTGCTTCCTACCAGTCTCCAGCACAAAGTTCCTTGTGCCTGAGGCACGCTACGGCAGTTGTATCCTCCGTAGTGCTGCTTTCCTCTCTCCCCTGGGAAGGAGAAGGTGGGGAACTGCTGGGCTGCTGCAGCACATGGCTCCCCTCCCTCACACCCCTCTCCCCATTTGCCTTCCAGGGGCATCGAGATGTGGCGTGTGGTGGCTGGGGCCAACCAGCTGAATAAGCCGGGACCCGAGGCTCAAGTGACCTATATCAAGCGGCTCTTTGTTCATGAGCAGTATGACAAAACCTTGCACAGGAACGACATTGCCTTGCTGGAGCTGGACCAGCCTGTCCAATGCAACTCCTATGTGCAGCTCGCCTGCATGCCTAAGGCCTCGCTGAGAGTGACGAAGCTTGAGACCTGCTACGTCAGTGGTTGGGGTTCCACCGTTGAGGGAGGTGAGTTCCCAAAAAGTAATCGTGACCCGAGAGCACGCTTGGCACCCGGGAGAGACGGGCTGGGGGTCCTGACAGCAGAGGCAAAAGCCAGCGTCAGGCTGCAGGGACGTTTGCCTCTGGAGAGATGGGCCTGACCCATGCCCCAGGGCAAGATGGGAGGGAAACATTGGCGCAAAGCCTGTCCAGAGGCAACGTCAAGGCCTAGGGAGGGGTTCCCCCAGGCAGGGCAGGAGCAGAACCAGGAACGCACTGCTGAGTGTTCATTTCTGTCTGTATTTACAGGTGGGCGAGTCAATGTGCTGCAGGAGGCCAAGGTGCGCATCATTGACAAGCAGGTCTGCAACAGCAGCGGGTGGTACCGTGGGGCCATCCACAACCACAACATCTGTGCTGGCTATCCACGGGGAGGCATCGACACCTGCCAGGTAGGAGCGGGCGATGAGTCGAGTCCCTGCAGCACAGACAGCCCTGGCACGGCCACCCAAAACTACCCTGGCACGTGCTTCACCCAGCAAGTCTCCCTCTCTCCCTCCGTCCTGCCCTCCCTCCCACCGCTGGGTCTCAGGATTCTGAGGCCCACTTCCCCTTACCCATCTGCTGGTCCCTGCCCAGTGCCTGCCTGGTCCAAAGCACTGGGACTCCTCCCTGAAAGCCCATCCAGCACTCTTCCTTGCCCACAGGTCCAGGTTCCAATCCTGCAATTTCCCTCTGCCTCACAGCTACGCTCACCGTGCAGAGATGAGAGAAGAAGCCCTGCCTTGCAGGCGCACAGCCCCCTCCCAGACCCCGTTCTCTCCGCTCCCACACTGGAGCAGGAGCCAGCCCTCCCACTGACAGCGGCGCCCCAACACCCCCTTAATCCTCTCTCCTCCACTGCAGGGTGACAGCGGCGGCCCTCTCGTCTGCCAAGATCCCCAGGATGACCGCTTCCTGCTGGTGGGAGTGACCAGCTGGGGGCAAGGCTGTGCCAGAGCCCTTCGCCCCGGGATCTACACCTCCACTCAGCACTTCCTTGACTGGATCCAGGTGCAGATGGCGCTGAACCCAGCAGGAACGGCTGCACCAACCTCACAGCCAGTCTTCACCTCAGCCCCCACAGAGAGCCCAAAACCAACAGGCGTTGGCAGCTTTACACCCTGTCCATTTCCACGCCGGAAGCTGGTGAAATTCTTTACTCAGCTGCAGGAGCTCCTGAAGTTCCTAAGGGGCGGAAACGCTTGAGCTACAGGATGGACAGGATCCAGTGCGGTCAACCCTTGTCCCTTTAGAATCTGTAGTTAAGCTCTTCATATAATTACAGCAAAACTTGGATAATTTTGACTCACTTCCTTAATAAACGGATGATTAATTCTGAACAGATAGTAGCTATTTTAATTTTGTGATCCTCGAGTCCATCAATTCTTATTGCCAGCTGTATTAAATCGATCATGTTGCCATTTCTGCGTTTTAAAAAACTCTGTAAGCATGTATTTCTGTATAAAAGGGAGAAACATGACTCCGGATCGCAGGCAGCCAGGCTCTCAGCTCCCCGCCGTCGCTGTTTTCCCGCAGGACTGGCACCCACCCCTCAGGATGTCTCTCGTGTTGCTGCGGGTGGCACGTGGACCGGGTCATCCTTTCAGAAGAGGACGGAGCGGTGGCCATCTGCTTCGGGATGGACTGGAGATCCAGCTTGGAAAAGACCTCTGAGATCCTCAAGGACAACCTATAACCCAACACTAACACCAACACCCACGCTAACACCAATCTCACACTAGTGCTAGGACTGCTTTATTAAGGGGAAGAAGGAAGTAAATCTCACCTCAAACTAGCACTACTGATCTTGAGGCATGATGTTCTGTCATGCAGCACAGTCACAGCTGAAGGAGACCTGCCCCCATGAGCCAAAACTCGTCTGGTTCTGTAGCATAATTACAAGGAATACTACATTTATCTTCAAGTGTAAGTAATAGTTGCATGAAGAGTCTTATATTTAAAATTACTTCTTTTTTACTTAATGGTAAACATGCTTAGATGAGTTACTCCACTGGGGTGAGAGTACTGCTGTTTAAGGTGCCTGTTCGAAAGCTGAGAATGGTCATATGGGCCTTTCTGAGTGTGAGTAGTAAGATTCTGTCATGAGAACAAAAGCTTCTCGCCTTGCAAGGATTTGCAGAATCAGCTTCTTAATTTAGGAAAAAAAAAAGCGTTTTATTTCAGGTAAGCAGTTTCATAATCTAGTTTAACAGTGTCTTTGCTTGTATTTGACAAAAGAAGAAAAGCTTGGGGGAAGAGGTGATGGTAGCTCACTTTGTGTCTCTGCTGTCATTTCTAGAAACGCTTGTACAGAGAAACATTCCTAATACTTGCACCACTTTTACTGAGAAACATTATTAATTTCTGCAGTTTAACTTAAGACCTTGGATAACTCCTGTGAGAAAATGCCGTGGGCTTGGCAGGATCATTCCCTGTTCTTGTGTGCAGTAGAGGGTAGTACAATACACAATTTTATTTGGGGCATGGTAAAAATAATTTGATCTCAAAGTTGTTGGTTTCCTTCTTTGATTTAAGATTTCAGCAGCAAAGTTATGTAGTTGATGTTTTCTAGCTTTCAATTTCATGACACGGGGTAATCTGGAGACATACAATTAAGCAAAAGAAAACATTTTGCCACTGACATCTGCATTGCTTGTTGACGCGATGGGGAAACATCAGCATGTCGAGTGCAAGCAGTGTGTAAAAGCCTGTATGCTCCTGCCTCAAAAGAAATTATTCCAGGAGTTGCTATAGGAAAGGATAACTGATAAATATTCATAAAGTTTGACACAAAGTATTACCTACCTCGAAGAAAAAATATTAAATTTTGTAGGTTTTCTTTACATTCCAAAGTTAAAATTGCATCATAACTTCCTGTCTCTGTAAAAGAATGACAGGACGGACATTTCTTTAAGCATAGTGGTTGTAAAAAGGAAAGAAAGGGGGAGAATAGTTTTGAGACTCACAAGGATCCTAATGTTCTAAGGAGACTTCAGTATATTCAAAATGCCACATAGCTTCTTTTCGTACCAAGTACCAGAGAAACTAATAAAAAACTGACGAGTATTGGAACACAAGTAAACAGGGTACAGAATTATGGTACAGATAGTTTGTTCAGTTTCACTGTGACTCAGTTTGTAACTACGTGATGTTAGAATCTATTTCTTTGACCAGCTAGGACTACCCTGTTATTTCTCCTGCTTTGTCTTAATTTGCTCTGAGGCAGTGTTCTTTGAGACAGATATGGGATGCCAGGTGCTCTGAGTGGGCAGTATGTCCAACAATATGGCCAACAACATATCTTCCTTTCAAAATGCGAGGCGGCAGTGCCTGAGCACTGATGCTCAGTGGAGGTAAGATGTGAGATGCTAAAAGCTTTTGTAAAGAAGTAGGATTTGTGGCACTATAGTGTATAAATCCAGCCATATGAATCCAAGAGGCAACTCCTAAGCTGGGCATGGAGTTGAAATTAGCAAGAATCACAATTCCTGGTTGGAGGTAGCTGGAAAAACTACAGGCAGAAAGTGTTAGCATAGAATATGTACTAAAATAAGCATACAATTGCACAAATATTCTAACAGCATAAAGTAAAAAAACAAAAAAGGATTTCTTTTGTTTTTAAAGAAATACATACTTTAGAATCCTTATCTTTAGCAACAGATTCAATAACATGAGTAAGAAGACCAGGATATAATCAAGTACATTACTCCTACCCTCCTGGAGAACTTTTGCGCCTTTTCTGTTTTTTTCTCTCTTTTCTTTTTTTTCTGTTTTTTCTTTTTTCTTTTTACTCTTTTTTTTTCTTTTCTCTTTTTTTTCATAAAATAATGAAGTAAGTGAGAAAAGAAGAGGAAAAACACATGCAACTTTTGAGACCACCACCTCTAAAACATGTAGAAGACAGCGTACAGTCTGTTAGCTAAAACCTGTGTAGTGGAGAGAATAAGTGGGATAGAACTACAGTGTGAAAGTCTGTGCTGCTGCTGACCATTGAGTACATAGTTCTGCTTTTAAGAATTCTAGTGCCGATTTCAAAATTGGCTCTACAAATTTCAGAGGACTTAAGCTCTGTTTAAAAAAATGTCATGATGGTTTTTACAAACTAGTTTTTTTCAATTTTTGTAGGATTGCTTGAGAAGTTTGTTTCTTAACCTAGAATTTAAAACTGAGGTATAAACCTGCTACAAACACAATTACACATACCAACTCCTTTAAAATATGTTACAGGAGAACTTGAACTAAAAAATCCCTGACACCATTTTGTTTGGGAGAACATAAAAAAATGAAGCTAAAATTGTACTAAGCAGTTGTTTGTGGATGAGTTCATACTCTGGGAAGCTCAACCCAGACTTGATGACTTGAACCAAGAAAACAGCTTAAGTCTATGGAAAAAAAAAACAAACGTAAGATATTGGCAAGGTGAAAGTCTCTAATGTATGAAATGTGGGCAATGTCATTAAAGGACATTAATGTAGTAATCTTTTTGTTAGATTTTACTCCTGCATTTTACAGAATACGTATGAATTGTACAGTATTTTGCTCAGAAGTTAGTAAAGCAAGCAGGATGTTTAAGGATTATTTTTATAAATCAGACAATGAGATTAGATATCATTTGCATCAGAGGATGGTCTTGCAGGTTTCTGAGAATAGTGACTTTAAATGAGTATTGAGAGGAAGAGTTCTGCTTTGAACAGTTCTGGTCATGTCCACAGCAGGACACCCAAGATTGAGAGAGATTTTATATGACTATTCTTTCTTCAGTTATCATGCGCAGCTGGTGAGAAATTTCATACTGCCTCAGGTGAGTTGAACGACTGTGCGACAGTCTTCATCCAGGGGATGTAACAAAGATCTGGTCTGCAGGTACTCCTATGCACAGAAGTGCAGGAAAAAATATCCAGTAAGGGAAGAGTGAATTCAAACCCGCTGGAGTCTGCTTTCAGCAAAGGATCAGAGCAGTGTTCGCTTGGATGCAATGGTATGTTGAGGGAGTGGTGTTGCTAGTGTGAAATCATTGCCTCTGACTCTCAAGGGCCAAGTTGCATCAGATAGAGGCAGCTTTTGGTATCCTGGTGTAGCAGCTATCTGTAGCAACATTTACCACTGGACCACTTAGCAATGTAACCATTGATGCTGTGCAGAGAACAGCACAAAGTGAGGAAAGAAACCAGACTACAGGCTATTTTTTTCCAGCCTGGCAGTTTGTCATGCAAGAGCTAGGGAAGTACTGCCTGTTGGCCCAGAACGTGCTGGGCCCAGGTGCATCCTCTCTATGCTCAGACTGATAAATGGGCCTTGTCAAGAGTCGTAGTGAAGTACTTTGCCAGAAGGGAGCAGGCTTCCATACAGATGATAACATCTATCTTAAGGCAGACATGCTTTCTTTAACAGGAGACATCTTTAGCTCAAGGCAGTGGTTGCGTTTGTGACAGTTCATGGGAAAAAGAGGCAATGGAATAAGTAGAGCATGGCAAGTGTGTGGAAGGAAGTGTTAATATTTTCCTGAATAGGCAAAAAAAAGCCCCAACTTTTTTTCTTTTTTTTTCTTTTTCTTTTCTGTTTTTCTTAAGTATATGTGAAAGTTGTAGAGTTTCTACTGCCAGGGAAAGAATAATTCTAATCCATAAATGCCAGGCTATGATGTGAAAATTTTAACAAAGACGGGAGAGTCCTAAAAGGAAGGTGTTGTGGAAATAAGATAATAGATTCCTAGCATGAGTGAAGGATGGTTCTTTAGTGATCATTGGCCTTCTCTGACCTCAGCACAGAAGCTTAGGAAGCCCCTGAATAACGTAGGAACACTGTGGTGCTTTTTTAAGCATGTTTGCCTTGTAATAGGGCAATAGTATTGTTGCCAAGTCCACAAGTATTTCCTCGGGAAATATTTCAATAGCTAGAGCACCTGGAATATTCTGATGATATCAGAATGTCAGATGCAATTTAGAATAAATGAGGGCATTTCTGGCATGTTTCAGGAAATAAATATCCAACTGTCTTCAGTGTAGGTAAAATTACTCTCGAAAAGGAAATCCGATGAGAAATATTTCTAAAATCACATTTTTTTGAAGCTAATAGTAATTTTAATTACATTTGTGAATTATTTTCAGTTGTTTGGATGAATACTCTTTGATACAAGAGGGGAGATAAATGGTGTTTTCACTAACTTTAGTAGATGAAATACTAATACCACCTGTTCACCAGGTGGATTTCTGTTCTAATGCAGCCAAAACACTGAGGATTTATATGAACAAGGGAAAACATTGTTTTGTCTTAAGCTGAGAATGGTGGTAGCAAAGCCACTAACTTTCAGAATCATGAGAACACACAAAATTCGCCACAGATTGGACAGCCCAGGCTGCGAAGTCCCCAGCAGACGCCTTCTGGGCCCAAAGCTACCACATTGCCTATTTGTTCCCAAACAGACTGTAATTAAGCTGCAGTTCTGCTAAAGACTATGTCTCAGTGTTTAAAACCCTAGCAGGAGCACTTTAGTTATCCTAAAAGCATTGCAAGAAACCAGAAGTATCTGAAAGACAGACAATACTTCTCAAACTGAACTGCTATGCGGTAAAAGAGGGACTTTTGCACTCAAGGCAGGTTTGTCTGATAAAAGTGCTAAGGAGAGAGTCCAGTGTCAAAGCAATAGTAAAAGTGAAATTTACTTAAAAACAAACAGATATGCTTTGTGTGTCTGTTAGCATTGCCCAGAGGTGCGTGCGGAAAAATGGGAAAGCCTTTGGAAAAGAAAGATGGCCTGCTTTAGAGCCTGAAGTACAGGGGAAAACCCAGTGCAGCACAATGCTTAAATTATCCGTAAGAGGATGCAGAGATCAGAGACAGGCTTTTGATTGCATGAGGAAAACTCCTCATGAAGTTGGACAAAACACATGAAGGAGGAGGCCCAAGCATAAGTTATGGAAAGGTTGCTGTAGGCTGTAAGCTGGTTAGAGGCACAGTAGGTGGAGACTAAGACACCTGCTACGTCAGTGGTTGGGGTTCCACCGTCGAGTGGGACCAACGTTGAGTGGGGATCCTAGCGCATGTAATTAAGTAACACTGGGTCTGTCGGAGATGTCTGACCCCAGTGTCTGCTCCCCCTCCTGCCTGGAACACCACACGTTTCCCCCGCAACCAGAGCACACCATGCCCAGAGCACAGAACCAGTACCTCTGTGACATCAGCCAGGGGCCAAGGCCATCACAGGCAGCGTCAGTGCCACGGGCAGTCTGTTGGCTGCTGCTCTACTGGCAACAAGCCCTCAGTTGTTGCAGTGCCACGTGCTGCTGCCGCCATGCGTCTCATCCGCCTCTTTGTCCTGATGGTCCTGTGCCAGTCTGTGCACGGCACAGGGGAAACCTGCAAGTGAGTGGCCCCAGGCTGTGGGAGGGAACTGGGGCAGCTTTGCTGGGGTGCACTGGAAGGGGCCCACCTGACGCCTGTGGTCTTGCCACGGCTTTCCCAGCCCCGTGTGGGAGGCGCCTTTCCTTGCCAGCACCCAGGCTTTTGGCACAACTCCTCTAAGGGGCTAAAGCAGAAACAGGGGCAGGCACCAGCCTGCCCCACGGGGTTCCCTTTCCCTGTGCTCCACGCAACGCCGTGTGGGGCTGGAAGGCGGCTGACCTTCAGCCCGAGCAGCAACGAGGCATCGAGCAGGACACTCATGAGTTTCTGCTTTCCACAGGACCTGCGGACTCCGGAGCATTACTTACAGCGACGGCATGTCTCGTGTAGTGGGTGGCGAAGATGCCCAGCCAGGGGCCTGGCCCTGGATGGTCAGCATCCAGAGCCCCTGGCAAGCAGGCACGGGGCACACATGCGGAGGGTCCCTCATCAGCCCTCAGTGGGTCCTCACAGCAGCCCACTGCTTCAACGACGCCAAGTAAGGAAGACGTGGGAACAGGGATATCCCTGCAGCACCGGCAGGTGCCCAGCCCGCAGCACCACGGGCAACTCCCACCCCATTTCCTTGCAGCACACCCAGTGCCTGGGCACTCCCAGTCCAGCGGAGAGACGGCTCAGGAGGAGGCTGCGCTCTCGCCTCTGCTTCCTACCAGTCTCCAGCACAAAGTTCCTTGTGCCTGAGGCACGCCACGGCAGTTGTATCCTCCGTAGTGCTGCTTTCCTCTCTCCCCTGGGAAGGAGAAGGCGGGGAACTGCTGGGCTGCTGCAGCACATGGCTCCCCTCCCTCACACCCCTCTCCCCATTTGCCTTCCAGGGGCATCGAGATGTGGCGTGTGGTGGCTGGGGCCAACCAGCTGAATAAGCCGGGACCCGAGGCTCAAGTGACCTATATCAAGCGGCTCTTTGTTCATGAGCAGTATGACAAAACCTTGCACAGGAACGACATTGCCTTGCTGGAGCTGGACCAGCCTGTCCAATGCAACTCCTATGTGCAGCTCGCCTGCATGCCTAAGGCCTCGCTGAGAGTGACGAAGCTTGAGACCTGCTACGTCAGTGGTTGGGGTTCCACCGTTGAGGGAGGTGAGTTCCCAAAAAGTAATCGTGACCCGAGAGCACGCTTGGCACCCGGGAGAGACGGGCTGGGGGTCCTGACAGCAGAGGCAAAAGCCAGCGTCAGGCTGCAGGGACGTTTGCCTCTGGAGAGATGGGCCTGACCCATGCCCCAGGGCAAGATGGGAGGGAAACATTGGTGCAAAGCCTGTCCAGAGGCAACGTCAAGGCCTAGGGAGGGGTTCCCCCAGGCAGGGCAGGAGCAGAACCAGGAACGCACTGCTGGGTGTTCATTTCTGTCTGTATTTACAGGTGGGCGAGTCAATGTGCTGCAGGAGGCCAAGGTGCCCATCATTGACAAGCAGGTCTGCAACAGCAGCGGGTGGTACCGTGGGGCCATCCACAACCACAACATCTGTGCTGGCTATCCACGGGGAGGCATCGACACCTGCCAGGTAGGAGCGGGCGATGAGTCGAGTCCCTGCAGCACAGACAGCCCTGGCACGGCCACCCAAAACTACCCTGGCACGTGCTTCACCCAGCAAGTCTCCCTCTCTCCCTCCGTCCCGCCCTCCCTCCCACCGCTGGGTCTCAGGATTCTGAGGCCCACTTCCCCTTACCCATCTGCTGGTCCCTGCCCAGTGCCTGCCTGGTCCAAAGCACTGGGACTCCTCCCTGAAAGCCCATCCAGCACTCTTCCTTGCCCACAGGTCCAGGTTCCAATCCTGCAATTTCCCTCTGCCTCACAGCCACGCACACCGTGCAGAGATGAGAGAAGAAGCCCTGCCTTGCAGGCGCACAGCCCCCTCCCAGACCCCGTTCTCTCCGCTCCCACACTGGAGCAGGAGCCAGCCCTCCCACTGACAGCGGCGCCCCAACACCCCCTTAATCCTCTCTCCTCCACTGCAGGGTGACAGCGGCGGCCCTCTCGTCTGCCAAGATCCCCAGGATGACCGCTTCCTGCTGGTGGGAGTGACCAGCTGGGGGCAAGGCTGTGCCAGAGCCCTTCGCCCCGGGATCTACACCTCCACTCAGCACTTCCTTGACTGGATCCAGGTGCAGATGGCGCTGAACCCAGCAGGAACGGCTGCACCAACCTCACAGCCAGTCTTCACCTCAGCCCCCACAGAGAGCCCAAAACCAACAGGCGTTGGCAGCTTTACACCCTGTCCATTTCCACGCCGGAAGCTGGTGAAATTCTTTACTCAGCTGCAGGAGCTCCTGAAGTTCCTAAGGGGCGCAAACGCTTGAGCTACAGGATGGACAGGATCCAGTGCGGTCAACCCTTGTCCCTTTAGAATCTGTAGTTAAGCTCTTCATTAAATTACAGCAAAACTTGGATAATTTTGACTCACTTCCTTAATAAACGGATGATTAATTCTGAACAGATAGTAGCTATTTTAATTTTGTGATCCTCGAGTCCATCAATTCTTATTGCCAGCTGTATTAAATCGATCATGTTGCCATTTCTGCGTTTTAAAAAACTCTGTAAGCATGTATTTCTGTATAAAAGGGAGAAACATGACTCCGGATCGCAGGCAGCCAGGCTCTCAGCTCCCCGCCGTCGCTGTTTTCCCGCAGGACTGGCACCCACCCCTCAGGATGTCCCTCGTGTTGCTGCACTTGCTCAGCGGGTGGCACGTGGACCGGGTCATCCTTTCAGAAGAGGACGGAGCGGTGGCCATCTGCTTCAGGATCGACTGGAGATCCAGCTTGCATGAAAATGCAAGAAGTGTTGTACAGCATTGCTGCAAAGGTCAACTGGACCTGTGACACGAGACAGGCCTTGTTGGTGTTCAGAGGTTGATGTGGCTTAGATGAAGCCTGAGGCAGGTGATATCTTGGTTTCTGGAGAGGTCTTCTTGCTTGAGGAGGCAGCAAGAAAGTTGTTTGGTGGGCGCTCCTAAGTGTCTCCTACAATCATCCACTACCTTGACGCTTGTAGTATTTAATGGGGTGGCAATCATAGAATCGTAGAAGGGTTTAGGTCAGAAGGGACCTTAAAGCCCCTGCCGTGGGCAGGGACACCGTCCACTTGATCAGATTGCTCAAAGCCCCACCCAGCCTGGCCTTGAACGCCTCCAGGGATGGGCCACCCACCACTTCTCTGGGCAACCTGTGCCAGTGCCTCACCACCCAAAAGAGAGTTGCAAGTTCTGAAATCAAAATGGCTGCCTATTAATAATCCACCATTTAAGGAACATCAGCATTTGAGCAGAAACGAGTTCTTGCTCGTCCGACTACTGTAGATCTCAGTAACACACCTCTATCACTTCACAATCAGAATGTAGAGTAGCTGCAGATTTACAATTCAGTAAGAACTGGATGAGGTACTGCCACTGGGACTCCTAAAAACAGAGAGGATCGTGTTGGTCAATCTGCCAGTGATATTTGTGGAGGCAGATGGGATGCCTTTGAGGTGCACGGCCTGACATAAGTTTTAGGAGGCAAACTCTGAAGGGCTTTTCAGATGGAGACAATGACTGCTGACAGCTGGTCACTCACTTCAAGATAGATACTGAAGTAAAATTGGGCTGTTAACAAACACAACCAGCTATAATTTGGCTTTTCTTCTATTTGGGAAAGAATCACAGAATCACCCGAGTAGGAAGGGACACAAAAGGATCATCGAGTCCAACACTCATGCCTACACAGGACACTCCCAACATTCACACCATGTGGCCAAGGACATTGTCCAAATGCTTTTTGAATGCTGGCAGACTCGGTGCCACAACTACTTCCCTGGGGAGCTATGCCAGCGCTCCACCACCCGCTGGGTGAAGAACCTTTTCCTAATATCCAATCTTAACCCCCACCCCGGCGCAGCTTCCTGCCATTCCCTCTAGTCTTGTCATAGGTTGCAAGAGAGAAGAGATCAGCACCTGTTTCACCTCCCTCCCTTGTGGCCTCTTTGCCCTCAAGAGTGTCGACGGCTCCCCCCACGTTTGTGTCATCAGCAAACTTTGTCAGTAAACCTTCAAGTCCTTCGTCCAGGTCATTTATGAAGATATTCAAGAGCACTGGCCCCAGGGTGGATCCCAGTGGGACCCCACTAGTGACTGGGTGCCAGCCTGATTTAGCACTCTTTGAGCCCGACCCATCAGCCAATTGCGCCCACTGTGTTAGGTGTTTATCCAGCTGACACTGGGCCATTTTGTTGGTGAGAATATTGTGAGAGACCGTTATCAAAGGCTTAGCTAAAATCAGTTACAGGTTCAGGTACAGGTTTGTGTAATTTAGATGCCGGCTGACTTCTAGTTTTGGGGGGGAGGGTAATTTCTGCCTTACGCGTATGAGCTAAGTTTAGAGACTAGAACTTCCCCTCATTGCGCTTAAGGTCAAGTACCCAGCATCTAGAAACAGAAATGTGACGTGGTTTTCTTTCAGGAATGAAGACATTGATGTCACAGCTGAAGCGGAGGGATCCTTGCGCATGTAACTAAGTAACACTGCAGAACGAGGCCTGTTCTACCAGAGTTGCCCAGAGAGCAGCTTCTCATCAGGGCCTTTTTCATTACCGACGAAATGTTAAGCTCCTGTTTTAGCTTTAGCCCTGGCAAAAAAAGCTAACAGTTTTTATTGTTAAATTATCGGTTTTATTTTCATTCAGCCAGCCTCCTTAAACAAATTAGATGGTTTAGAGGGGAAAAAATGCCTGAAGGCAGCACCAGGGCCTTTGAGATCTTCTTTATCTGCAGCCTAGAAACAGCTCCCACCACCCGGGGCACAAAGGAGGGGGGCAGGCATCCATGGGGACCCCAGCGTCTCCCTCAGTATGACCCTCCCTTCCCCCCTCCCCTGTTCCTCTCTGCCCCAACCGGACTTTGAGGGGAGGAAGTTATGAGAAAAACCTGCGTCATACACACACACACACACAAAGTATTCGGTGCTCACCTACACCCCAAACAGAAAAGCCTCTCTCTAACACTCAAGAACAGCACCAGCTGCCAGCGCACAGCCTGAAACGCCAGGCCCTGCTTTCACAGTCTGCTCCCTCCTCAGCCGTGCGTGGCTGCCATCAGTCTGCACAGGCTTTGCCAGCTCCAAGCTTCCGGAACACTTACAAAAAGGCAGGGGAAAGGATCCTATGCACATGCAGTGTCTGCCCCGGGGGCTCTGTTCAGCCCTCATTAAAATCAGTGGAAAGCCTTCTCCTGCCTTTCTCTGACCCCCAACCACACGCACCACTGCCTGCAGGAGTTACATCCTTCGGTGGCTGCTTTTGGGGAAAAAGCTGGTGGGAACCAGCTGCAGAGAGCAGGGTGGCAGAGCCCTTCCCAAAGGGGCTGCACTGCCACACTTGCTCTTTTCCTGCTGGCTGTTAGCAAGCACTGCTCGGAGCCAGGTGCTGCTGCCCACCATCACCCCCCAGCAGAGCATTCGGCAGGGTCTGTCGGAGATGTCTGACCCCAGTGTCTGCTCCCCCTCCTGCCTGGAACGCCCCGCGTTGCCCCCCCGCCCAGAGCACACCATGCCCAGAGCCCAGAACCAGTGCCTCTGTGACATCAGCCCGGGGCCAAGGCCACCACAGGCAGCGTCAGTGCCACGGGCAGTCTGTTGGCTGCTGCTCTACTGGCAACAAGCCCTCAGTTGTTGCAGTGCCACGTGCCGCTGCCGCCATGCGTCTCATCCTCATCTTTGTCCTGATGGTCCTGTGCCAGTCTGTGCACGGCACAGGGGAAACCTGCAAGTGAGTGGCCCCAGGCTGTGGGAGGGAACTGGGGCAGCTCTGCTGGGGTGCACTGGAGGGGGCCCACCTGACGCCTGTGGTCTTGCCACGGCTTTCCCAGCCCCGTGTGGGAGGCGCCTTTCCTTGCCAGCACCCAGGCTTTTGGCACAACTCCTCTAAGGGGCTAAAGCACGGGGTTCCCTTTCCCTGTGCTCCACGCAACGCCATGTGGGGCTGGAAGGCAGCTGACCTTCAGCCCGAGCAGCAACGAGGCATCGAGCAGGACACTCATGAGTTTCTGCTTTCCACAGGACCTGCGGACTCCGGAGCATTACTTACGGCGACGGCATGTCTCGTGTAGTGGGTGGCGAAGATGCCCAGCCAGGGGCCTGGCCCTGGATGGTCAGCATCCAGAGCCCCTGGCAAGCAGGCACGGGGCACACATGCGGAGGGTCCCTCATCAGCCCTCAGTGGGTCCTCACAGCAGCCCACTGCTTCAACGACGCCAAGTAAGGAAGACGTGGGAACAGGGATATCCCTGCAGCACCGGCAGGTGCCCAGCCCGCAGCACCACGGGCAACTCCCACCCCATTTCCTTGCAGCACACCCAGTGCCTGGGCACTCCCAGTCCAGCGGAGAGACGGCTCAGGAGGAGGCTGCGCTCTCGCCTCTGCTTCCTACCAGTCTCCAGCACAAAGTTCCTTGTGCCTGAGGCACGCTACGGCGGTTGTATCCTCCGTAGTGCTGCTTTCCTCTCTCCCCTGGGAAGGAGAAGGCGGGGAACTGCTGGGCTGCTGCAGCACATGGCTCCCCTCCCTCACACCCCTCTCCCCATTTGCCTTCCAGGGGCATCGAGATGTGGCGTGTGGTGGCTGGGGCCAACCAGCTGAATAAGCCGGGACCCGAGGCTCAAGTGACCTATATCAAGCGGCTCTTTGTTCATGAGCAGTATGACAAAACCTTGCACAGGAACGACATTGCCTTGCTGGAGCTGGACCAGCCTGTCCAATGCAACTCCTATGTGCAGCTCGCCTGCATGCCTAAGGCCTCGCTGAGAGTGACGAAGCTTGAGACCTGCTACGTCAGTGGTTGGGGTTCCACCGTTGAGGGAGGTGAGTTCCCAAAAAGTAATCGTGACCCGAGAGCACGCTTGGCACCCAGGAGAGACGGGCTGGGGGTCCTGACAGCAGAGGCAAAAGCCAGCGTCAGGCTGCAGGGACGTTTGCCTCTGGAGAGATGGGCCTGACCCATGCCCCAGGGCAAGATGGGAGGGAAACATTGGCGCAAAGCCTGTCCAGAGGCAACGTCAAGGCCTAGGGAGGGGTTCCCCCAGGCAGGGCAGGAGCAGAACCAGGAACGCACTGCTGGGTGTTCATTTCTGTCTGTATTTACAGGTGGGCGAGTCAATGTGCTGCAGGAGGCCAAGGTGCGCATCATTGACAAGCAGGTCTGCAACAGCAGCGGGTGGTACCGTGGGGCCATCCACAACCACAACATCTGTGCTGGCTATCCACGGGGAGGCATCGACACCTGCCAGGTAGGAGCGGGCGATGAGTCGAGTCCCTGCAGCACAGACAGCCCTGGCACGGCCACCCAAAACTACCCTGGCACGTGCTTCACCCAGCAAGTCTCCCTCTCTCCCTCCGTCCCGCCCTCCCTCCCACCGCTGGGTCTCAGGATTCTGAGGCCCACTTCCCCTTACCCATCTGCTGGTCCCTGCCCAGTGCCTGCCTGGTCCCAGAGCACTGGGACTCCTCCCTGAAAGCCCATCCAGCACTCTTCCTTGCCCACAGGTCCAGGTTCCAATCCTGCAATTTCCCTCTGCCTCACAGCCACGCTCACCGTGCAGAGATGAGAGAAGAAGCCCTGCCTTGCAGGCGCACAGCCCCCTCCCAGACCCCGTTCTCTCCGCTCCCACACTGGAGCAGGAGCCAGCCCTCCCACTGACAGCGGCGCCCCAACACCCCCTTAATCCTCTCTCCTCCACTGCAGGGTGACAGCGGCTGCCCTCTCGTCTGCCAAGATCCCCAGGATGACCGCTTCCTGCTGGTGGGAGTGACCAACTGGGGGCAAGGCTGTGCCAGAGCCCTTCGCCCGGGGATCTACACCTCCACTCAGCACTTCCTTGACTGGATCCAGGTGCAGATGGCGCTGAACCCAGCAGGAACGGCTGCACCAACCTCACAGCCAGTCTTCACCTCAGCCCCCACAGAGAGCCCAAAACCAACAGGCGTTGGCAGCTTTACACCCTGTCCATTTCCACGCCGGAAGCTGGTGAAATTCTTTACTCAGCTGCAGGAGCTCCTGAAGTTCCTAAGGGGCGCAAACGCTTGAGCTACAGGATGGACAGGATCCAGTGCGGTCAACCCTTGTCCCTTTAGAATCTGTAGTTAAGCTCTTCATATAATTACAGCAAAACTTGGATAATTTTGACTCACTTCCTTAATAAACGGATGATTAATTCTGAACAGATAGTAGCTATTTTAATTTTGTGATCCTCGAGTCCATCAATTCTTATTGCCAGCTGTATTAAATCGATCATGTTGCCATTTCTGCGTTTTAAAAAACTCTGTAAGCATGTATTTCTGTATAGAAGGGAGAAACATGACTCCGGATCGCAGGCAGCCAGGCTCTCAGCTCCCCGCCGACGCTGTTTTCCCGCAGGACTGGCACCCACCCCTCAGGATGTCTCTCGTGTTGCTGCGGGTGGCACGTGGACCGGGTCATCCTTTCAGAAGAGGACGGAGCGGTGGCCATCTGCTTCGGGATGGACTGGAGATCCAGCTTGGAAAAGACCTCTGAGATCCTCAAGGACAACCTATAACCCAACACTAACACCAACACCCACGCTAACACCAATCTCACATTAGTGCTAGGACTGCTTTATTAAGGGGAAGAAGGAAGTAAATCTCACCTCAAACTAGCACTACTGATCTTGAGGCATGATGTTCTGTCATGCAGCACAGTCACAGCTGAAGGAGACCTGCCCCCATGAGCCTCAGCCGAAGCCCCTTGTGCCTCTCATCACCACTGTACGACCCACAGCAAGAGCATTTCATCCCTGGGTAGTCCCTGGCAAACGACAGTTGCCACATTCTGGCTGTGTAGGATCATCTGCAGAGGACATTAATTCCCTGAAACGCAGTGTGCTGAAGAGGCCCTGAAGAAAGATTTTCCTTCAGTTCAGTGTCTGGGTACAACGGAGATGCCACCACATTTGGAGTTGCTACAAATGTGTTTTTGATTGAAATATGAGGGGGATTTGAGTGAAACGTAACAGAAAAGGGAGATACTGTACTATGGCAGGCCCCTGCGCCCCTGCGTCCCAAGCACGGCGCTGGGCAGCTGCACGGCCACCTCATACAGCTGGCGGGCTCTGAGCTGACAACTCGCGTGGTCCCAAGAAGACCAACCGTGGGGACCCAAGGTCCGCGCGGCGCCAAGGGGCCCCACAGCGCAGGGTCCCGGGCAGCCCCGCGCCCCGGGGTCCGGAGGAGACAAGCGATCCCGAAGGTGGAGGGGCCGGGTGACCGCAGCGCCCCGAGCCGCGCCCCGCCCGAGCCGGGCGCCCTCCCGCCGGGGCTGCCGCCCGCAGAGGGGGCAGGGGCGCGGGGAGCGGAGGCAGTGCGCGCCCGTTGAGGAAGTGGCCGCGGCTGCGAGAGACAACGAGGAAGCGGTGACACCGCAAGCGCCGAGCACGGTTCCAGCCCCGCTCCCGGCCACAGCCCGCTCCGGCACGGCTCTGCTCGGCGGAGCCGCCCGCCCGGGGAGTGCCTCCTGCCAGCCCAGTCCCGCAGAGAGAAGGCTGCGGCAGCGGTGAGTAGCGGCGATGCCGGGGCAGCCAGCAGCGCGGTTCTCCGACCGCCAGGGCCCCTGCACCGCGGGCGGTGCCCCGGCCGGCAGCCGCGGCTGTCGGGGGTGCGCGGGCGAGCGGCCGGGGGAGAGGGCGCTGGGAGCCGGGGGGCTCCGCGGCGGCGCGGGGAGGCGGCAGCGACAGCGAGGCGCCGGCGCTCGGGTCGGGAGGGAGTGGCCGGCTGGAAAACGCCCCGCTGGAGAGCAAGGCGCGGAGCCTTCCCGTGTTACTGTGCTCCTGGAATGAAGGGCGCTAGTCTAGCGCTTCGGGAGCTTGCATCTAAAGTGTAAAGGAAAGATAAAAAAAGGATTTCGTTATGTCTTGATCCATTACAGCGGTGGCAGGTTTTAAACAGAGTGTACCCAAAAGTAAGGCTGCTGCTTCAATACTGTATTTTATGTCTTTTAAATGCCTTTCTTATTAGACTTCCCTATTTTGTTTCTGACAAAGCAACTGCAAGTCTCTTGGTAGAAGTGCTAAAATAGTTGAACACTACAGTCCTGATGCCAGAGTTGTTGCTCTTCGTTCCATGCTTTTTGCTAGCATTATTCGGGATTCTATTTAGCACTGTATTGCATGAACTTTGTGTTGGCCACATTAGTCTGAGGTGATACTGTTTTGGACGAAGATGAGCAATATATTTGTTAGGTGATGCTCATTCAGTAGAAGAGTGGCGAGTATTACCTCAGTCTCACCAAATTACGTGATGTGTTGTAAAATACTTCCATTTTAAAAGAAAATGATTCCTTTTAAAGGAGTTAGTTCCTTGTTATTGGGTTTTTTTAAGTGCTGTTTTCTGTTAGGCTTCTTCGATGCTCTTTGTATCCACAGAAGCTTAGCTCTCCTCATCCCTTGGGTTGAGAGTGCAGCCTAATCCATGGTTACAGCCATCTGCTACAGAGCTAGTTCCAGCATGCAAAGCTGTGTATTTTTACAGTCTTGCAGGCCATAAACTGTACCACTGTACAGTACATTGAAACAGTCCACCAGGAGGAACTATGACTTTTTTTCATCCTTCTGTTAAGCATTGAGCGATAAACAGACAAATAAGGAAGGCTGAATGTTCTTTATATTCTGACAGTTATCCTGTGGGGGAGAGAGTCTTGTGTGGTGAAGGCAACGTAGTTTGAAATGAAGAGCTTGGAAATCAATTTGGATGCTCAAAATGGCTGAAATAGATAAAAGTAGATAACTGCTTTGGTTTTCACATTCACTTAAAACAATAAGAAAATACCAAGAGAAATATGCAGTATTCTGGTTTTGCTTCTGTTAAAAAGTATTAACAGTCTGTCAAAGCAAAGGCGAACTGTGCAGCTCTCCCATTTGCATGGTGCTGATACAAGAGTAGAGTTCGATCTGAAGTTGCTGGAAGACAAAAAATAAATTTATTTTTGGAAGCAGCTCACAGTATCACAGTATCACAAGGTTGGAAAGGACCTCTGAGATCATCAAGTCCAACCTATACCCTAACACTAACACCAACACTAACACCAACCATCATCTAAACCACGGCACTCAGTGCCTCATCCAGTCTCCCTTTAAACACCTCCAGGGTCGGTGACTCCACCACCTCCCTGGGCAGCCCATTCCAATGACCAATCACCCTTTCAGTGAAGAATTTTTTCCTCATATCAAGTCTAAACTTTCCCTGACGAAGCTTAAGTCCATGCCCTCTGGTTCTGCCACTGGTCACCTGAGAGAAGAGACCAACCCCTGCCCGACTACAACCTCCTTTTAGGTAGTTGTAGAGAGCAATGAGGTCTCCCCTGAGCCTCCTCTTCTCCAGACTAAACAGCCCCATCTCCCTCAGTCGTTCCTCATAGGGCTTGTGCTCCAGCCCTTCACCATCTTCATTGCCCTCCTCTGAACACATTCCAGTATCCTAACATCCTTCCCAAATTGGGGGGCCCAGAACTGGACACAGTATTCAAGGTGAGGCCTGACCAGTGCCGAGTACAGGGGGACGATAACTTCTCTGGTCCTGCTTACTACACTATTCCTGATGCAGGCCAGGATGCCATTGGCCTTCTTGGCCACCTGGGCACACTGCTGGCTCATGTTGAGCTTCCTGTCAACCAGCACTCCCAGGTCCTTTTCTGCCTGACTACTCTCCAGCCACTCTGTCCCCAGTCTGTAGCTCTGCATGGGATTGTTGTGTCCAAAATGAAGTACCCGACATTTGGACAGCTAGCAGGTTATGTTGACGCACAAAATAACAGTTTAGAAAACCGATGGTAGAATTGTAAGATGAACTTAAGTGCCTTTAAAGATACTGATAGCAACAACAAAAAATACTTTCATTAGTCTCTTATCTTTTCTTTTGGATCCCTTATGCTAAAGGCTTTGGAAAGAAGAGAAGTCACTTCTGAAATATATGTTTTGTTCAGTGACCATGGTCCCACAATCATAATTTTTTTTTGGCAAATTACACTTCTTTTTTCCTTACTAATACTTTTCCAATGTGCATTTTTTAGCCAAAAACAATAAGTCTGTTGTCATTGCTGGTTTGTGTATCGTGACCCTAGGAAGTTGTGTTTACATCTGAATGCTCTGAAGATTGGTGGTGTCATCCTTTTTCCAGCTTTACAGGCTTTCGGATGAATACCTTAGGATCTGTTGTGTGGACATTAGTCAGGCTGTGGCAGAATCTGCTTTCAGTTGCATGTGTTCAGTTCCAGAATAATACAGCTGGAAAGAGGAACTCGTCTGGTTCTGTAGCATAATTACAAGGAATACTACATTTATCTTCAAGTGTAAGTAATAGTTGCATGAAGAGTCTTATATTTAAAATTACTTCTTTTTTACTTAATGGTAAACATGCTTAGATGAGTTACTCCACTGGGGTGAGAGTACTACTGTTTAAGGTGCCTGTTCGAAAGCTGAGAATGGTCATATGGGCCTTTCTGAGTGTGAGTAGTAAGATTCTGTCATGAGAACAAAAGCTTCTCGCCTTGCAAGGATTTGCAGAATCAGCTTCTTAATCTCTAATTTAGGAAAAAAAAAAAGTGTTTTATTTCAGGTTAGCAGTTTCATAATCTAGTTTAACAGTGTCTTTGCTTGTATTTGACAAAAGAAGAAAAGCTTGGGGGAAGAGGTGATGGTAGCTCACTTTGTGTCTCTGCTGTCATTTCTAGAAACGCTTGTACAGAGAAACATTCCTAATACTTGCACCACTTTTACTGAGAAACATTATTAATTTCTGCAGTTTAACTTAAGACCTTGGATAACTCCTGTGAGAAAATGCCGTGGGCTTGGCAGGATCATTCCCTGTTCTTGTGTGCAGTAGAGGGTAGTACAAAACACAATTTTATTTGGGGCATGGTAAAAATAATTTGATCTCAAAGTTGTTGGTTTCCTTCTTTGATTTAAGATTTCAGCAGCAAAGTTATGTAGTTGATGTTTTCTAGCTTTCAATTTCATGACACGGGGTAATCTGGAGACATACAATTAAGCAAAAGAAAACATTTTGCCACTGACATCTGCATTGCTTGTTGACGCGATGGGGAAACATCAGCATGTCGAGTGCAAGCAGTGTGTAAAAGCCTGTATGCTCCTGCCTCAAAAGAAATTATTCCAGGAGTTGCTATAGGAAAGGATAACTGATAAATATTCATAAAGTTTGACACAAAGTATTACCTACCTCGAAGAAAAAATATTAAATTTTGTAGGTTTTCTTTACATTCCAAAGTTAAAATTGCATCATAACTTCCTGTCTCTGTAAAAGAATGACAGGACGGACATTTCTTTAAGCATAGTGGTTGTAAAAAGGAAAGAAAGGGGGAGAATAGTTTTGAGACTCACAAGGATCCTAATGTTCTAAGGAGACTTCAGTATATTCAAAATGCCACATAGCTTCTTTTCGTACCAAGTACCAGAGAAACTAATAAAAAACTGACGAGTATTGGAACACAAGTAAACAGGGTACAGAATTATGGTACAGATAGTTTGTTCAGTTTCACTGTGACTCAGTTTGTAACTACCTGATGTTAGAATCTATTTCTTTGACCAGCTAGGACTACCCTGTTATTTCTCCTGCTTTGTCTTAATTTGCTCTGAGGCAGTGTTCTTTGAGACAGATATGGGATGCCAGGTGCTCTGAGTGGGCAGTATGTCCAACAATATGGCCAACAACATATCTTCCTTTCAAAATGCGAGGCGGCAGTGCCTGAGCACTGATGCTCAGTGGAGGTAAGATGTGAGATGCTAAAAGCTTTTGTAAAGAAGTAGGATTTGTGGCACTATAGTGTATAAATCCAGCCATATGAATCCAAGAGGCAACTCCTAAGCTGGGCATGGAGTTGAAATTAGCAAGAATCACAATTCCTGGTTGGAGGTAGCTGGAAAAACTACAGGCAGAAAGTGTTAGCATAGAATATGTACTAAATTAAGCATACAATTGCACAAATATTCTAACAGCATAAAGTAAAAAAAAAAAAGATTTATTTTGTTTTTAAAGAAATACATACTTTAGAATCCTTATCTTTAGCAACAGATTCAATAACATGAGTAAGAAGACCAGGATATAATCAAGTACATTACTCCTACCCTCCTGGAGAACTTTTGGGCCTTTTCTGGTTTTTTCTCTCTTTCCTTTTTTTTCTGTTTTTTTCTTTTTTCTTTTTACTCTTTTTTTTCTTTCGTCTTTTTTTCATAAAATAATGAAGTAAGTGAGAAAAGAAGAGGAAAAACACATGCAACTTTTGAGACCACCACCTCTAAAACATGTAGAAGACAGCGTACAGTCTGTTAGCTAAAACCTGTGTAGTGGAGAGAATAAGTGGGATAGAACTACAGTGTGAAAGTCTGTGCTGCTGCTGACCATTGAGTGCATAGTTCTGCTTTTAAGAATTCTAGTGCCGATTTCAAAATTGGCTCTACAAATTTCAGAGGACTTAAGCTCTGTTTAAAAAAATGTCATGATGGTTTTTACAAACTAGTTTTTTTCAATTTTTGTAGGATTGCTTGAGAAGTTTGTTTCTTAACCTAGAATTTAAAACTGAGGTATAAACCTGCTACAAACACAATTACACATACCAACTCCTTTAAAATATGTTACAGGAGAACTTGAACTAAAAAATCCCTGACACCATTTTGTTTGGGAGAACATAAAAAAATGAAGCTAAAATTGTACTAAGCAGTTGTTTGTGGATGAGTTCATACTCTGGGAAGCTCAACCCAGACTTGATGACTTGAACCAAGAAAACAGCTTAAGTCTATGGAAAAAAAAAACAAACGTAAGATATTGGCAAGGTGAAAGTCTCTAATGTATGAAATGTGGGCAATGTCATTAAAGGACATTAATGTAGTAATCTTTTTGTTAGATTTTACTCCTGCATTTCACAGAATACGTATGAATTGTACAGTATTTTGCACAGAAGTTAGTAAAGCAAGCAGGATGTTTAAGGATTATTTTTATAAATCAGACAATGAGATTAGATATCATTTGCATCAGAGGATGGTCTTGCAGGTTTCTGAGAATAGTGACTTTAAATGAGTATTGAGAGGAAGAGTGCTGCTTTGAACAGTTCTGGTCATGTCCACAGCAGGACACCCAAGATTGAGAGAGATTTTATATGACTATTCTTTCTTCAGTTATCATGCGCAGCTGGTGAGAAATTTCATACTGCCTCAGGTGAGTTGAACAACTGTGCGACAGTCTTGATCCAGGGGATGTAACAAAGATCTGGTCTGCAGGTACTCCTATGCACAGAAGTGCAGGAAAAAATATCCAGTAAGGGAAGAGTGAATTCAAACCCGCTGGAGTCTGCTTTCAGCAAAGGATCAGAGCAGTGTTCGCTTGGATGCAATGGTATGTTGAGGGAGTGGTGTTGCTAGTGTGAAATCATTGCCTCTGACTCTCAAGGGCCAAGTTGCATCAGATAGAGGCAGCTTTTGGTATCCTGGTGTAGCAGCTATCTGTAGCAACATTTACCACTGGACCACTTAGCAATGTAACCATTGATGCTGTGCAGAGAACAGCACAAAGTGAGGAAAGAAACCAGACTACAGGCTATTTTTTTTCCAGCCTGGTAGTTTGTCATGCAAGAGCTAGGGAAGTACTGCCTGTTGGCCCAGAACGTGCTGGGCCCAGGTGCATCCTCTCTATGCTCAGACTGATAAATGGGCCTTGTCAAGAGTCGTAGTGAAGTACTTTGCCAGAAGGGAGCAGGCTTCCATACAGATGATAACATCTATCTTAAGGCAGACATGCTTTCTTTAACAGGAGACATCTTTAGCTCAAGGCAGTGGTTGTGTTTGTGACAGTTCATGGGAAAAAGAGGCAATGGAATAAGTAGAGCATGGCAAGTGTGTGGAAGGAAGTGTTAATATTTTCCTGAATAGGCAAAAAAAAGCCCCAACTTTTTTTCTTTTTTTTTTCTTTTTCTTTTCTGTTTTTCTTAAGTATATGTGAAAGTTGTAGAGTTTCTACTGCCAGGGAAAGAATAATTCTAATCCATAAATGCCAGGCTATGATGTGAAAATTTTAACAAAGACGGGAGAGTCCTAAAAGGAAGGTGTTGTGGAAATAAGATAATAGATTCCTAGCATGAGTGAAGGATGGTTCTTTAGTGATCATTGGCATTCTCTGACCTCAGCACAGAAGCTTAGGAAGCCCCTGAATAACGTAGGAACACTGTGGTGCTTTTTTAAGCATGTTTGCCTTGTAATAGGGCAATAGTAGTGTTGCCAAGTCCACAAGTATTTCCTCGGGAAATATTTCAATAGCTAGAGCACCTGGAATATTCTGATGATATCAGAATGTCAGATGCAGTTTAGAATAAATGAGGGCATTTCTGGCATGTTTCAGGAAATAAATATCCAACTGTCTTCAGTGTAGGTAAAATTACTCTGGAAAAGGAAATCCGATGAGAAATATTTCTAAAATCACATTTTTTTGAAGCTAATAGTAATTTTAATTACATTTGTGAATTATTTTCAGTTGTTTGGATGAATACTCTTTGATACAAGAGGGGAGATAAATGGTGTTTTCACTAACTTTAGTAGATGAAATACTAATACCACCTGTTCACCAGGTGGATTTCTGTTCTAATGCAGCCAAAACACTGAGGATTTATATGAACAAGGGAAAACATTGTTTTGTCTTAAGCTGAGAATGGTGGTAGCAAAGCCACTAACTTTCAGAATCATGAGAACACACAAAATTCGCCACAGATTGGACAGCCCAGGCTGCGAAGTCCCCAGCAGACGCCTTCTGGGCCCAAAGCTACCACATTGCCTATTTGTTCCCAAACAGACTGTAATTAAGCTGCAGTTCTGCTAAAGACTATGTCTCAGTGTTTAAAACCCTAGCAGGAGCACTTTAGTTATCCTAAAAGCATTGCAAGAAACCAGAAGTATCTGAAAGACAGACAATACTTCTCAAACTGAACTGCTATGCGGTAAAAGAGGGACTTTTGCACTCAAGGCAGGTTTGTCTGATAAAAGTGCTAAGGAGAGAGTCCAGTGTCAAAGCAATAGTAAAAGTGAAATTTACTTAAAAACAAACAGATATGCTTTGTGTGTCTGTTAGCATTGCCCAGAGGTGCGTGCGGAAAAATGGGAAAGCCTTTGGAAAAGAAAGATGGCCTGCTTTAGAGCCTGAAGTACAGGGGAAAACCCAGTGCAGCACAATGCTTAAATTATCCGTAAGAGGATGCAGAGATCAGAGACAGGCTTTTGATTGCATGAGGAAAACTCCTCATGAAGTTGGACAAAACACATGAAGGAGGAGGCCCAAGCATAAGTTATGGAAAGGTTGCTGTAGGCTGTAAGCTGGTTAGAGGCACAGTAGGTGGAGACTAAGACACCTGCTACGTCAGTGGTTGGGGTTCCACCGTCGAGTGGGACCAACGTTGAGTGGGGATCCTAGCGCATGTAATTAAGTAACACTGGGTCTGTCGGAGATGTCTGACCCCAGTGTCTGCTCCCCCTCCTGCCTGGAACACCACACGTTTCCCCCCTAACCAGAGCACACCATGCCCAGAGCACAGAACCAGTGCCTCTGTGACATCAGCCCGGGGCCAAGGCCACCACAGGCAGCGTCAGTGCCACGGGCAGTCTGTTGGCTGCTGCTCTACTGGCAACAAGCCCTCAGTTGTTGCAGTGCCACGTGCCGCTGCCGCCATGCGTCTCATCCGCCTCTTTGTCCTGATGGTCCTGTGCCAGTCTGTGCACGGCACAGGGGAAACCTGCAAGTGAGTGGCCCCAGGCTGTGGGAGGGAGCTGGGGCAGCTCTGCTGGGGTGCACTGGAAGGGGCCCACCTGACGCCTGTGGTCTTGCCACGGCTTTCCCAGCCCCGTGTGGGAGGCGCCTTTCCTTGCCAGCACCCAGGCTTTTGGCACAACTCCTCTAAGGGGCTAAAGCAGAAACAGGGGCAGGCACCAGCCTGCCCCACGGGGTTCCCTTTCCCTGTGCTCCACGCAACGCCGTGTGGGGCTGGAAGGCGGCTGACCTTCAGCCGAGCAGCAACGAGGCATCGAGCAGGACACTCATGAGTTTCTGCTTTCCACAGGACCTGCGGACTCCGGAGCATTACTTACAGCGACGGCATGTCTCGTGTAGTGGGTGGCGAAGATGCCCAGCCAGGGGCCTGGCCCTGGATGGTCAGCATCCAGAGCCCCTGGCAAGCAGGCACGGGGCACACATGCGGAGGGTCCCTCATCAGCCCTCAGTGGGTCCTCACAGCAGCCCACTGCTTCAACGACGCCAAGTAAGGAAGACGTGGGAACAGGGATATCCCTGCAGCACCGGCAGGTGCCCAGCCCGCAGCACCATGGGCAACTCCCACCCCATTTCCTTGCAGCACACCCAGTGCCTGGGCACTCCCAGTCCAGCGGAGAGACGGCTCAGGAGGAGGCTGCGCTCTCGCCTCTGCTTCCTACCAGTCTCCAGCACAAAGTTCCTTGTGCCTGAGGCACGCTACGGCGGTTGTATCCTCCGTAGTGCTGCTTTCCTCTCTCCCCTGGGAAGGAGAAGGTGGGGAACTGCTGGGCTGCTGCAGCACATGGCTCCCCTCCCTCACACCCCTCTCCCCATTTGCCTTCCAGGGGCATCGAGATGTGGCGTGTGGTGGCTGGGGCCAACCAGCTGAATAAGCCGGGACCCGAGGCTCAAGTGACCTATATCAAGCGGCTCTTTGTTCATGAGCAGTATGACAAAACCTTGCACAGGAACGACATTGCCTTGCTGGAGCTGGACCAGCCTGTCCAATGCAACTCCTGTGTGCAGCTCGCCTGCATGCCTAAGGCCTCGCTGAGAGTGACGAAGCTTGAGACCTGCTACGTCAGTGGTTGCGGTTCCACCGTTGAGGGAGGTGAGTTCCCAAAAAGTAATCGTGACCCGAGAGCACGCTTGGCACCCGGGAGAGACGGGCTGGGGGTCCTGACAGCAGAGGCAAAAGCCAGCGTCAGGCTGCAGGGACGTTTGCCTCTGGAGAGATGGGCCTGACCCATGCCCCAGGGCAAGATGGGAGGGAAACATTGGTGCAAAGCCTGTCCAGAGGCAACGTCAAGGCCTAGGGAGGGGTTCCCCCAGGCAGGGCAGGAGCAGAACCAGGAACGCACTGCTGGGTGTTCATTTCTGTCTGTATTTACAGGTGGGCGAGTCAATGTGCTGCAGGAGGCCAAGGTACCCATCATTGACAAGCAGGTCTGCAACAGCAGCGGGTGGTACCGTGGGGCCATCCACAACCACAACATCTGTGCTGGCTATCCACGGGGAGGCATCGACACCTGCCAGGTAGGAGCGGGCGATGAGTCGAGTCCCTGCAGCACAGACAGCCCTGGCACGGCCACCCAAAACTACCCTGGCACGTGCTTCACCCAGCAAGTCTCCCTCTCTCCCTCCGTCCTGCCCTCCCTCCCACCGCTGGGTCTCAGGATTCTGAGGCCCACTTCCCCTTACCCATCTGCTGGTCCCTGCCCAGTGCCTGCCTGGTCCCAGAGCACTGGGACAGCTCCCTGAAAGCCCATCCAGCACTCTTCCTTGCCCACAGGTCCAGGTTCCAATCCTGCAATTTCCCTCTGCCTCACAGCCACGCTCACCGTGCAGAGATGAGAGAAGAAGCCCTGCCTTGCAGGCGCACAGCCCCCTCCCAGACCCCGTTCTCTCCGCTCCCACACTGGAGCAGGAGCCAGCCCTCCCACTGACAGCGGCGCCCCAACACCCCCTTAATCCTCTCTCCTCCACTGCAGGGTGACAGCGGCGGCCCTCTCGTCTGCCAAGATCCCCAGGATGACCGCTTCCTGCTGGTGGGAGTGACCAGCTGGGGGCAAGGCTGTGCCAGAGCCCTTCGCCCCGGGATCTACACCTCCACTCAGCACTTCCTTGACTGGATCCAGGTGCAGATGGCGCTGAACCCAGCAGGAACGGCTGCACCAACCTCACAGCCAGTCTTCACCTCAGCCCCCACAGAGAGCCCAAAACCAACAGGCGTTGGCAGCTTTACACCCTGTCCATTTCCACGCCGGAAGCTGGTGAAATTCTTTACTCAGCTGCAGGAGCTCCTGAAGTTCCTAAGGGGCGGAAACGCTTGAGCTACAGGATGGACAGGATCCAGTGCGGTCAACCCTTGTCCCTTTAGAATCTGTAGTTAAGCTCTTCATTAAATTACAGCAAAACTTGGATAATTTTGACTCACTTCCTTAATAAACGGATGATTAATTCTGAACAGATAGTAGCTATTTTAATTTTGTGATCCTCGAGTCCATCAATTGCCAGCTGTATTAAATCGATCATGTTGCCATTTCTGCGTTTTAAAAAACTCTGTAAGCATGTATTTCTGTATAAAAGGGAGAAACATGACTCCGGATCGCAGGCAGCCAGGCTCTCAGCTCCCCGCCGTCGCTGTTTTCCCGCAGGACTGGCACCCACCCCTCAGGATGTCTCTCGTGTTGCTGCGGGTGGCACGTGGACCGGGTCATCCTTTCAGAAGAGGACGGAGCGGTGGCCATCTGCTTTGGGATGGACTGGGATCCAGCTTGGAAAAGACCTCTGAGATCCTCAAGGACAACCTATAACCCAACACTAACACCAACACCCACGCTAACACCAATCTCACACTAGTGCTAGGACTGCTTTATTAAGGGGAAGAAGGAAGTAAATCTCACCTCAAACTAGCACTACTGATCTTGAGGCATGATGTTCTGTCATGCAGCACAGTCACAGCTGAAGGAGACCTGCCCCCATGAGCCAAAACTCGTCTGGTTCTGTAGCATAATTACAAGGAATACTACATTTATCTTCAAGTGTAAGTAATAGTTGCATGAAGAGTCTTATATTTAAAATTACTTCTTTTTTACTTAATGGTAAACATGCTTAGATGAGTTACTCCACTGGGGTGAGAGTACTACTGTTTAAGGTGCCTGTTCGAAAGCTGAGAATGGTCATATGGGCCTTTCTGAGTGTGAGTAGTAAGATTCTGTCATGAGAACAAAAGCTTCTCGCCTTGCAAGGATTTGCAGAATCAGCTTCTTAATTTAGGAAAAAAAAAAGCGTTTTATTTCAGGTAAGCAGTTTCATAATCTAGTTTAACAGTGTCTTTGCTTGTATTTGACAAAAGAAGAAAAGCTTGGGGGAAGAGGTGATGGTAGCTCACTTTGTGTCTCTGCTGTCATTTCTAGAAACGCTTGTACAGAGAAACATTCCTAATACTTGCACCACTTTTACTGAGAAACATTATTAATTTCTGCAGTTTAACTTAAGACCTTGGATAACTCCTGTGAGAAAATGCCGTGGGCTTGGCAGGATCATTCCCTGTTCTTGTGTGCAGTAGAGGGTAGTACAATACACAATTTTATTTGGGGCATGGTAAAAATAATTTGATCTCAAAGTTGTTGGTTTCCTTCTTTGATTTAAGATTTCAGCAGCAAAGTTATGTAGTTGATGTTTTCTAGCTTTCAATTTCATGACACGGGGTAATCTGGAGACATACAATTAAGCAAAAGAAAACATTTTGCCACTGACATCTGCATTGCTTGTTGACGCGATGGGGAAACATCAGCATGTCGAGTGCAAGCAGTGTGTAAAAGCCTGTATGCTCCTGCCTCAAAAGAAATTATTCCAGGAGTTGCTATAGGAAAGGATAACTGATAAATATTCATAAAGTTTGACACAAAGTATTACCTACCTCGAAGAAAAAATATTAAATTTTGTAGGTTTTCTTTACATTCCAAAGTTAAAATTGCATCATAACTTCCTGTCTCTGTGAAAGAATGACAGGACGGACATTTCTTTAAGCATAGTGGTTGTAAAAAGGAAAGAAAGGGGGAGAATAGTTTTGAGACTCACAAGGATCCTAATGTTCTAAGGAGACTTCAGTATATTCAAAATGCCACATAGCTTCTTTTCGTACCAAGTACCAGAGAAACTAATAAAAAACTGACGAGTATTGGAACACAAGTAAACAGGGTACAGAATTATGGTACAGATAGTTTGTTCAGTTTCACTGTGACTCAGTTTGTAACTACCTGATGTTAGAATCTATTTCTTTGACCAGCTAGGACTACCCTGTTATTTCTCCTGCTTTGTCTTAATTTGCTCTGAGGCAGTGTTCTTTGAGACAGATATGGGATGCCAGGTGCTCTGAGTGGGCAGTATGTCCAACAATATGGCCAACAACATATCTTCCTTTCAAAATGCGAGGCGGCAGTGCCTGAGCACTGATGCTCAGTGGAGGTAAGATGTGAGATGCTAAAAGCTTTTGTAAAGAAGTAGGATTTGTGGCACTATAGTGTATAAATCCAGCCATATGAATCCAAGAGGCAACTCCTAAGCTGGGCATGGAGTTGAAATTAGCAAGAATCACAATTCCTGGTTGGAGGTAGCTGGAAAAACTACAGGCAGAAAGTGTTAGCATAGAATATGTACTAAAATAAGCATACAATTGCACAAATATTCTAACAGCATAAAGTAAAAAAACAAAAAAGGATTTCTTTTGTTTTTAAAGAAATACATACTTTAGAATCCTTATCTTTAGCAACAGATTCAATAACATGAGTAAGAAGACCAGGATATAATCAAGTACATTACTCCTACCCTCCTGGAGAACTTTTGCGCCTTTTCTGTTTTTTTCTCTCTTTTCTTTTTTTTCTGTTTTTTCTTTTTTCTTTTTACTCTTTTTTTTTCTTTTCTCTTTTTTTTCATAAAATAATGAAGTAAGTGAGAAAAGAAGAGGAAAAACACATGCAACTTTTGAGACCACCACCTCTAAAACATGTAGAAGACAGCGTACAGTCTGTTAGCTAAAACCTGTGTAGTGGAGAGAATAAGTGGGATAGAACTACAGTGTGAAAGTCTGTGCTGCTGCTGACCATTGAGTGCATAGTTCTGCTTTTAAGAATTCTAGTGCCGATTTCAAAATTGGCTCTACAAATTTCAGAGGACTTAAGCTCTGTTTAAAAAAATGTCATGATGGTTTTTACAAACTAGTTTTTTTCAATTTTTGTAGGATTGCTTGAGAAGTTTGTTTCTTAACCTAGAATTTAAAACTGAGGTATAAACCTGCTACAAACACAATTACACATACCAACTCCTTTAAAATATGTTACAGGAGAACTTGAACTAAAAAATCCCTGACACCATTTTGTTTGGGAGAACATAAAAAAATGAAGTTAAATTGTACTAAGCAGTTGTTTGTGGATGAGTTCATACTCTGGGAAGCTCAACCCAGACTTGATGACTTGAACCAAGAAAACAGCTTAAGTCTATGGAAAAAAAAAACAAACGTAAGATATTGGCAAGGTGAAAGTCTCTAATGTATGAAATGTGGGCAATGTCATTAAAGGACATTAATGTAGTAATCTTTTTGTTAGATTTTACTCCTGCATTTTACAGAATACGTATGAATTGTACAGTATTTTGCACAGAAGTTAGTAAAGCAAGCAGGATGTTTAAGGATTATTTTTATAAATCAGACAATGAGATTAGATATCATTTGCATCAGAGGATGGTCTTGCAGGTTTCTGAGAATAGTGACTTTAAATGAGTATTGAGAGGAAGAGTGCTGCTTTGAACAGTTCTGGTCATGTCCACAGCAGGACACCCAAGATTGAGAGAGATTTTATATGACTATTCTTTCTTCAGTTATCATGCGCAGCTGGTGAGAAATTTCATACTGCCTCAGGTGAGTTGAACGACTGTGCGACAGTCTTCATCCAGGGGATGTAACAAAGATCTGGTCTGCAGGTACTCCTATGCACAGAAGTGCAGGAAAAAATATCCAGTAAGGGAAGAGTGAATTCAAACCCGCTGGAGTCTGCTTTCAGCAAAGGATCAGAGCAGTGTTCGCTTGGATGCAATGGTATGTTGAGGGAGTGGTGTTGCTAGTGTGAAATCATTGCCTCTGACTCTCAAGGGCCAAGTTGCATCAGATAGAGGCAGCTTTTGGTATCCTGGTGTAGCAGCTATCTGTAGCAACATTTACCACTGGACCACTTAGCAATGTAACCATTGATGCTGTGCAGAGAACAGCACAAAGTGAGGAAAGAAACCAGACTACAGGCTATTTTTTTCCAGCCTGGCAGTTTGTCATGCAAGAGCTAGGGAAGTACTGCCTGTTGGCCCAGAACGTGCTGGGCCCAGGTGCATCCTCTCTATGCTCAGACTGATAAATGGGCCTTGTCAAGAGTCGTAGTGAAGTACTTTGCCAGAAGGGAGCAGGCTTCCATACAGATGATAACATCTATCTTAAGGCAGACATGCTTTCTTTAACAGGAGACATCTTTAGCTCAAGGCAGTGGTTGCGTTTGTGACAGTTCATGGGAAAAAGAGGCAATGGAATAAGTAGAGCATGGCAAGTGTGTGGAAGGAAGTGTTAATATTTTCCTGAATAGGCAAAAAAAAGCCCCAACTTTTTTTCTTTTTTTTTCTTTTTCTTTTCTGTTTTTCTTAAGTATATGTGAAAGTTGTAGAGTTTCTACTGCCAGGGAAAGAATAATTCTAATCCATAAATGCCAGGCTATGATGTGAAAATTTTAACAAAGACGGGAGAGTCCTAAAAGGAAGGTGTTGTGGAAATAAGATAATAGATTCCTAGCATGAGTGAAGGATGGTTCTTTAGTGATCATTGGCCTTCTCTGACCTCAGCACAGAAGCTTAGGAAGCCCCTGAATAACGTAGGAACACTGTGGTGCTTTTTTAAGCATGTTTGCCTTGTAATAGGGCAATAGTATTGTTGCCAAGTCCACAAGTATTTCCTCGGGAAATATTTCAATAGCTAGAGCACCTGGAATATTCTGATGATATCAGAATGTCAGATGCAATTTAGAATAAATGAGGGCATTTCTGGCATGTTTCAGGAAATAAATATCCAACTGTCTTCAGTGTAGGTAAAATTACTCTCGAAAAGGAAATCCGATGAGAAATATTTCTAAAATCACATTTTTTTGAAGCTAATAGTAATTTTAATTACATTTGTGAATTATTTTCAGTTGTTTGGATGAATACTCTTTGATACAAGAGGGGAGATAAATGGTGTTTTCACTAACTTTAGTAGATGAAATACTAATACCACCTGTTCACCAGGTGGATTTCTGTTCTAATGCAGCCAAAACACTGAGGATTTATATGAACAAGGGAAAACATTGTTTTGTCTTAAGCTGAGAATGGTGGTAGCAAAGCCACTAACTTTCAGAATCATGAGAACACACAAAATTCGCCACAGATTGGACAGCCCAGGCTGCGAAGTCCCCAGCAGACGCCTTCTGGGCCCAAAGCTACCACATTGCCTATTTGTTCCCAAACAGACTGTAATTAAGCTGCAGTTCTGCTAAAGACTATGTCTCAGTGTTTAAAACCCTAGCAGGAGCACTTTAGTTATCCTAAAAGCATTGCAAGAAACCAGAAGTATCTGAAAGACAGACAATACTTCTCAAACTGAACTGCTATGCGGTAAAAGAGGGACTTTTGCACTCAAGGCAGGTTTGTCTGATAAAAGTGCTAAGGAGAGAGTCCAGTGTCAAAGCAATAGTAAAAGTGAAATTTACTTAAAAACAAACAGATATGCTTTGTGTGTCTGTTAGCATTGCCCAGAGGTGCGTGCGGAAAAATGGGAAAGCCTTTGGAAAAGAAAGATGGCCTGCTTTAGAGCCTGAAGTACAGGGGAAAACCCAGTGCAGCACAATGCTTAAATTATCCGTAAGAGGATGCAGAGATCAGAGACAGGCTTTTGATTGCATGAGGAAAACTCCTCATGAAGTTGGACAAAACACATGAAGGAGGAGGCCCAAGCATAAGTTATGGAAAGGTTGCTGTAGGCTGTAAGCTGGTTAGAGGCACAGTAGGTGGAGACTAAGACACCTGCTACGTCAGTGGTTGGGGTTCCACCGTCGAGTGGGACCAACGTTGAGTGGGGATCCTAGCGCATGTAATTAAGTAACACTGGGTCTGTCGGAGATGTCTGACCCCAGTGTCTGCTCCCCCTCCTGCCTGGAACACCACACGTTTCCCCCGCAACCAGAGCACACCATGCCCAGAGCACAGAACCAGTACCTCTGTGACATCAGCCAGGGGCCAAGGCCACCACAGGCAGCGTCAGTGCCACGGGCAGTCTGTTGGCTGCTGCTCTACTGGCAACAAGCCCTCAGTTGTTGCAGTGCCACGTGCTGCTGCCGCCATGCGTCTCATCCGCCTCTTTGTCCTGATGGTCCTGTGCCAGTCTGTGCACGGCACAGGGGAAACCTGCAAGTGAGTGGCCCCAGGCTGTGGGAGGGAACTGGGGCAGCTTTGCTGGGGTGCACTGGAAGGGGCCCACCTGACGCCTGTGGTCTTGCCACGGCTTTCCCAGCCCCGTGTGGGAGGCGCCTTTCCTTGCCAGCACCCAGGCTTTTGGCACAACTCCTCTATGGGGCTAAAGCAGAAACAGGGGAAGGCACCAGCCTGCCCCACGGGGTTCCCTTTCCCTGTGCTCCACGCAACGCCGTGTGGGGCTGGAAGGCGGCTGACCTTCAGCCCGAGCAGCAACGAGGCATCGAGCAGGACACTCATGAGTTTCTGCTTTCCACAGGACCTGCGGACTCCGGAGCATTACTTACGGCGACGGCATGTCTCGTGTAGTGGGTGGCGAAGATGCCCAGCCAGGGGCCTGGCCCTGGATGGTCAGCATCCAGAGCCCCTGGCAAGCAGGCACGGGGCACACATGCGGAGGGTCCCTCATCAGCCCTCAGTGGGTCCTCACAGCAGCCCACTGCTTCAACGACGCCAAGTAAGGAAGACGTGGGAACAGGGATATCCCTGCAGCACCGGCAGGTGCCCAGCCCGCAGCACCACGGGCAACTCCCACCCCATTTCCTTGCAGCACACCCAGTGCCTGGGCACTCCCAGTCCAGCGGAGAGACGGCTCAGGAGGAGGCTGCGCTCTCGCCTCTGCTTCCTACCAGTCTCCAGCACAAAGTTCCTTGTGCCTGAGGCACGCCACGGCAGTTGTATCCTCCGTAGTGCTGCTTTCCTCTCTCCCCTGGGAAGGAGAAGGCGGGGAACTGCTGGGCTGCTGCAGCACATGGCTCCCCTCCCTCACACCCCTCTCCCCATTTGCCTTCCAGGGGCATCGAGATGTGGCGTGTGGTGGCTGGGGCCAACCAGCTGAATAAGCCGGGACCCGAGGCTCAAGTGACCTATATCAAGCGGCTCTTTGTTCATGAGCAGTATGACAAAACCTTGCACAGGAACGACATTGCCTTGCTGGAGCTGGACCAGCCTGTCCAATGCAACTCCTATGTGCAGCTCGCCTGCATGCCTAAGGCCTCGCTGAGAGTGACGAAGCTTGAGACCTGCTACGTCAGTGGTTGGGGTTCCACCGTTGAGGGAGGTGAATTCCCAAAAAGTAATCGTGACCCGAGAGCACGCTTGGCACCCGGGAGAGACGGGCTGGGGGTCCTGACAGCAGAGGCAAAAGCCAGCGTCAGGCTGCAGGGACGTTTGCCTCTGGAGAGATGGGCCTGACCCATGCCCCAGGGCAAGATGGGAGGGAAACATTGGTGCAAAGCCTGTCCAGAGGCAACGTCAAGGCCTAGGGAGGGGTTCCCCCAGGCAGGGCAGGAGCAGAACCAGGAACGCACTGCTGGGTGTTCATTTCTGTCTGTATTTACAGGTGGGCGAGTCAATGTGCTGCAGGAGGCCAAGGTGCCCATCATTGACAAGCAGGTCTGCAACAGCAGCGGGTGGTACCGTGGGGCCATCCACAACCACAACATCTGTGCTGGCTATCCACGGGGAGGCATCGACACCTGCCAGGTAGGAGCGGGCGATGAGTCGAGTCCCTGCAGCACAGACAGCCCTGGCACGGCCACCCAAAACTACCCTGGCACGTGCTTCACCCAGCAAGTCTCCCTCTCTCCCTCCGTCCCGCCCTCCCTCCCACCGCTGGGTCTCAGGATTCTGAGGCCCACTTCCCCTTACCCATCTGCTGGTCCCTGCCCAGTGCCTGCCTGGTCCCAGAGCTCTGGGACTCCTCCCTGAAAGCCCATCCAGCACTCTTCCTTGCCCACAGGTCCAGGTTCCAATCCTGCAATTTCCCTCTGCCTCACAGCCACGCACACCGTGCAGAGATGAGAGAAGAAGCCCTGCCTTGCAGGCGCACAGCCCCCTCCCAGACCCCGTTCTCTCCGCTCCCACACTGGAGCAGGAGCCAGCCCTCCCACTGACAGCGGCGCCCCAACACCCCCTTAATCCTCTCTCCTCCACTGCAGGGTGACAGCGGCGGCCCTCTCGTCTGCCAAGATCCCCAGGATGACCGCTTCCTGCTGGTGGGAGTGACCAGCTGGGGGCAAGGCTGTGCCAGAGCCCTTCGCCCCGGGATCTACACCTCCACTCAGCACTTCCTTGACTGGATCCAGGTGCAGATGGCGCTGAACCCAGCAGGAACGGCTGCACCAACCTCACAGCCAGTCTTCACCTCAGCCCCCACAGAGAGCCCAAAACCAACAGGCGTTGGCAGCTTTACACCCTGTCCATTTCCACGCCGGAAGCTGGTGAAATTCTTTACTCAGCTGCAGGAGCTCCTGAAGTTCCTAAGGGGCGGAAACGCTTGAGCTACAGGATGGACAGGATCCAGTGCGGTCAACCCTTGTCCCTTTAGAATCTGTAGTTAAGCTCTTCATTAAATTACAGCAAAACTTGGATAATTTTGACTCACTTCCTTAATAAACGGATGATTAATTCTGAACAGATAGTAGCTATTTTAATTTTGTGATCCTCGAGTCCATCAATTGCCAGCTGTATTAAATCGATCATGTTGCCATTTCTGCGTTTTAAAAAACTCTGTAAGCATGTATTTCTGTATAAAAGGGAGAAACATGACTCCGGATCGCAGGCAGCCAGGCTCTCAGCTCCCCGCCGTCGCTGTTTTCCCGCAGGACTGGCACCCACCCCTCAGGATGTCTCTCGTGTTGCTGCGGGTGGCACGTGGACCGGGTCATCCTTTCAGAAGAGGACGGAGCGGTGGCCATCTGCTTCGGGATGGACTGGAGATCCAGCTTGGAAAAGACCTCTGAGATCCTCAAGGACAACCTATAACCCAACACTAACACCAACACCCACGCTAACACCAATCTCACACTAGTGCTAGGACTGCTTTATTAAGGGGAAGAAGGAAGTAAATCTCACCTCAAACTAGCACTACTGATCTTGAGGCATGATGTTCTGTCATGCAGCACAGTCACAGCTGAAGGAGACCTGCCCCCATGAGCCAAAACTCGTCTGGTTCTGTAGCATAATTACAAGGAATACTACATTTATCTTCAAGTGTAAGTAATAGTTGCATGAAGAGTCTTATATTTAAAATTACTTCTTTTTTACTTAATGGTAAACATGCTTAGATGAGTTACTCCACTGGGGTGAGAGTACTACTGTTTAAGGTGCCTGTTCGAAAGCTGAGAATGGTCATATGGGCCTTTCTGAGTGTGAGTAGTAAGATTCTGTCATGAGAACAAAAGCTTCTCGCCTTGCAAGGATTTGCAGAATCAGCTTCTTAATTTAGGAAAAAAAAAAGCGTTTTATTTCAGGTAAGCAGTTTCATAATCTAGTTTAACAGTGTCTTTGCTTGTATTTGACAAAAGAAGAAAAGCTTGGGGGAAGAGGTGATGGTAGCTCACTTTGTGTCTCTGCTGTCATTTCTAGAAACGCTTGTACAGAGAAACATTCCTAATACTCGCACCACTTTTACTGAGAAACATTATTAATTTCTGCAGTTTAACTTAAGACCTTGGATAACTCCTGTGAGAAAATGCCGTGGGCTTGGCAGGATCATTCCCTGTTCTTGTGTGCAGTAGAGGGTAGTACAATACACAATTTTATTTGGGGCATGGTAAAAATAATTTGATCTCAAAGTTGTTGGTTTCCTTCTTTGATTTAAGATTTCAGCAGCAAAGTTATGTAGTTGATGTTTTCTAGCTTTCAATTTCATGACACGGGGTAATCTGGAGACATACAATTAAGCAAAAGAAAACATTTTGCCACTGACATCTGCATTGCTTGTTGACGCGATGGGGAAACATCAGCATGTCGAGTGCAAGCAGTGTGTAAAAGCCTGTATGCTCCTGCCTCAAAAGAAATTATTCCAGGAGTTGCTATAGGAAAGGATAACTGATAAATATTCATAAAGTTTGACACAAAGTATTACCTACCTCGAAGAAAAAATATTAAATTTTGTAGGTTTTCTTTACATTCCAAAGTTAAAATTGCATCATAACTTCCTGTCTCTGTGAAAGAATGACAGGACGGACATTTCTTTAAGCATAGCGGTTGTAAAAAGGAAAGAAAGGGGGAGAATAGTTTTGAGACTCACAAGGATCCTAATGTTCTAAGGAGACTTCAGTATATTCAAAATGCCACATAGCTTCTTTTCGTACCAAGTACCAGAGAAACTAATAAAAAACTGACGAGTATTGGAACACAAGTAAACAGGGTACAGAATTATGGTACAGATAGTTTGTTCAGTTTCACTGTGACTCAGTTTGTAACTACCTGATGTTAGAATCTATTTCTTTGACCAGCTAGGACTACCCTGTTATTTCTCCTGCTTTGTCTTAATTTGCTCTGAGGCAGTGTTCTTTGAGACAGATATGGGATGCCAGGTGCTCTGAGTGGGCAGTATGTCCAACAATATGGCCAACAACATATCTTCCTTTCAAAATGCGAGGCGGCAGTGCCTGAGCACTGATGCTCAGTGGAGGTAAGATGTGAGATGCTAAAAGCTTTTGTAAAGAAGTAGGATTTGTGGCACTATAGTGTATAAATCCAGCCATATGAATCCAAGAGGCAACTCCTAAGCTGGGCATGGAGTTGAAATTAGCAAGAATCACAATTCCTGGTTGGAGGTAGCTGGAAAAACTACAGGCAGAAAGTGTTAGCATAGAATATGTACTAAAATAAGCATACAATTGCACAAATATTCTAACAGCATAAAGTAAAAAAACAAAAAAGGATTTCTTTTGTTTTTAAAGAAATACATACTTTAGAATCCTTATCTTTAGCAACAGATTCAATAACATGAGTAAGAAGACCAGGATATAATCAAGTACATTACTCCTACCCTCCTGGAGAACTTTTGCGCCTTTTCTGTTTTTTTCTCTCTTTTCTTTTTTTTCTGTTTTTTCTTTTTTCTTTTTACTCTTTTTTTTTCTTTTCTCTTTTTTTTCATAAAATAATGAAGTAAGTGAGAAAAGAAGAGGAAAAACACATGCAACTTTTGAGACCACCACCTCTAAAACATGTAGAAGACAGCGTACAGTCTGTTAGCTAAAACCTGTGTAGTGGAGAGAATAAGTGGGATAGAACTACAGTGTGAAAGTCTGTGCTGCTGCTGACCATTGAGTGCATAGTTCTGCTTTTAAGAATTCTAGTGCCGATTTCAAAATTGGCTCTACAAATTTCAGAGGACTTAAGCTCTGTTTAAAAAAATGTCATGATGGTTTTTACAAACTAGTTTTTTTCAATTTTTGTAGGATTGCTTGAGAAGTTTGTTTCTTAACCTAGAATTTAAAACTGAGGTATAAACCTGCTACAAACACAATTACACATACCAACTCCTTTAAAATATGTTACAGGAGAACTTGAACTAAAAAATCCCTGACACCATTTTGTTTGGGAGAACATAAAAAAATGAAGTTAAATTGTACTAAGCAGTTGTTTGTGGATGAGTTCATACTCTGGGAAGCTCAACCCAGACTTGATGACTTGAACCAAGAAAACAGCTTAAGTCTATGGAAAAAAAAAACAAACGTAAGATATTGGCAAGGTGAAAGTCTCTAATGTATGAAATGTGGGCAATGTCATTAAAGGACATTAATGTAGTAATCTTTTTGTTAGATTTTACTCCTGCATTTTACAGAATACGTATGAATTGTACAGTATTTTGCACAGAAGTTAGTAAAGCAAGCAGGATGTTTAAGGATTATTTTTATAAATCAGACAATGAGATTAGATATCATTTGCATCAGAGGATGGTCTTGCAGGTTTCTGAGAATAGTGACTTTAAATGAGTATTGAGAGGAAGAGTGCTGCTTTGAACAGTTCTGGTCATGTCCACAGCAGGACACCCAAGATTGAGAGAGATTTTATATGACTATTCTTTCTTCAGTTATCATGCGCAGCTGGTGAGAAATTTCATACTGCCTCAGGTGAGTTGAACGACTGTGCGACAGTCTTCATCCAGGGGATGTAACAAAGATCTGGTCTGCAGGTACTCCTATGCACAGAAGTGCAGGAAAAAATATCCAGTAAGGGAAGAGTGAATTCAAACCCGCTGGAGTCTGCTTTCAGCAAAGGATCAGAGCAGTGTTCGCTTGGATGCAATGGTATGTTGAGGGAGTGGTGTTGCTAGTGTGAAATCATTGCCTCTGACTCTCAAGGGCCAAGTTGCATCAGATAGAGGCAGCTTTTGGTATCCTGGTGTAGCAGCTATCTGTAGCAACATTTACCACTGGACCACTTAGCAATGTAACCATTGATGCTGTGCAGAGAACAGCACAAAGTGAGGAAAGAAACCAGACTACAGGCTATTTTTTTCCAGCCTGGCAGTTTGTCATGCAAGAGCTAGGGAAGTACTGCCTGTTGGCCCAGAACGTGCTGGGCCCAGGTGCATCCTCTCTATGCTCAGACTGATAAATGGGCCTTGTCAAGAGTCGTAGTGAAGTACTTTGCCAGAAGGGAGCAGGCTTCCATACAGATGATAACATCTATCTTAAGGCAGACATGCTTTCTTTAACAGGAGACATCTTTAGCTCAAGGCAGTGGTTGCGTTTGTGACAGTTCATGGGAAAAAGAGGCAATGGAATAAGTAGAGCATGGCAAGTGTGTGGAAGGAAGTGTTAATATTTTCCTGAATAGGCAAAAAAAAGCCCCAACTTTTTTTCTTTTTTTTTCTTTTTCTTTTCTGTTTTTCTTAAGTATATGTGAAAGTTGTAGAGTTTCTACTGCCAGGGAAAGAATAATTCTAATCCATAAATGCCAGGCTATGATGTGAAAATTTTAACAAAGACGGGAGAGTCCTAAAAGGAAGGTGTTGTGGAAATAAGATAATAGATTCCTAGCATGAGTGAAGGATGGTTCTTTAGTGATCATTGGCCTTCTCTGACCTCAGCACAGAAGCTTAGGAAGCCCCTGAATAACGTAGGAACACTGTGGTGCTTTTTTAAGCATGTTTGCCTTGTAATAGGGCAATAGTATTGTTGCCAAGTCCACAAGTATTTCCTCGGGAAATATTTCAATAGCTAGAGCACCTGGAATATTCTGATGATATCAGAATGTCAGATGCAATTTAGAATAAATGAGGGCATTTCTGGCATGTTTCAGGAAATAAATATCCAACTGTCTTCAGTGTAGGTAAAATTACTCTCGAAAAGGAAATCCGATGAGAAATATTTCTAAAATCACATTTTTTTGAAGCTAATAGTAATTTTAATTACATTTGTGAATTATTTTCAGTTGTTTGGATGAATACTCTTTGATACAAGAGGGGAGATAAATGGTGTTTTCACTAACTTTAGTAGATGAAATACTAATACCACCTGTTCACCAGGTGGATTTCTGTTCTAATGCAGCCAAAACACTGAGGATTTATATGAACAAGGGAAAACATTGTTTTGTCTTAAGCTGAGAATGGTGGTAGCAAAGCCACTAACTTTCAGAATCATGAGAACACACAAAATTCGCCACAGATTGGACAGCCCAGGCTGCGAAGTCCCCAGCAGACGCCTTCTGGGCCCAAAGCTACCACATTGCCTATTTGTTCCCAAACAGACTGTAATTAAGCTGCAGTTCTGCTAAAGACTATGTCTCAGTGTTTAAAACCCTAGCAGGAGCACTTTAGTTATCCTAAAAGCATTGCAAGAAACCAGAAGTATCTGAAAGACAGACAATACTTCTCAAACTGAACTGCTATGCGGTAAAAGAGGGACTTTTGCACTCAAGGCAGGTTTGTCTGATAAAAGTGCTAAGGAGAGAGTCCAGTGTCAAAGCAATAGTAAAAGTGAAATTTACTTAAAAACAAACAGATATGCTTTGTGTGTCTGTTAGCATTGCCCAGAGGTGCGTGCGGAAAAATGGGAAAGCCTTTGGAAAAGAAAGATGGCCTGCTTTAGAGCCTGAAGTACAGGGGAAAACCCAGTGCAGCACAATGCTTAAATTATCCGTAAGAGGATGCAGAGATCAGAGACAGGCTTTTGATTGCATGAGGAAAACTCCTCATGAAGTTGGACAAAACACATGAAGGAGGAGGCCCAAGCATAAGTTATGGAAAGGTTGCTGTAGGCTGTAAGCTGGTTAGAGGCACAGTAGGTGGAGACTAAGACACCTGCTACGTCAGTGGTTGGGGTTCCACCGTCGAGTGGGACCAACGTTGAGTGGGGATCCTAGCGCATGTAATTAAGTAACACTGGGTCTGTCGGAGATGTCTGACCCCAGTGTCTGCTCCCCCTCCTGCCTGGAACACCACACGTTTCCCCCGCAACCAGAGCACACCATGCCCAGAGCACAGAACCAGTACCTCTGTGACATCAGCCAGGGGCCAAGGCCACCACAGGCAGCGTCAGTGCCACGGGCAGTCTGTTGGCTGCTGCTCTACTGGCAACAAGCCCTCAGTTGTTGCAGTGCCACGTGCTGCTGCCGCCATGCGTCTCATCCGCCTCTTTGTCCTGATGGTCCTGTGCCAGTCTGTGCACGGCACAGGGGAAACCTGCAAGTGAGTGGCCCCAGGCTGTGGGAGGGAACTGGGGCAGCTTTGCTGGGGTGCACTGGAAGGGGCCCACCTGACGCCTGTGGTCTTGCCACGGCTTTCCCAGCCCCGTGTGGGAGGCGCCTTTCCTTGCCAGCACCCAGGCTTTTGGCACAACTCCTCTATGGGGCTAAAGCAGAAACAGGGGAAGGCACCAGCCTGCCCCACGGGGTTCCCTTTCCCTGTGCTCCACGCAACGCCGTGTGGGGCTGGAAGGCGGCTGACCTTCAGCCCGAGCAGCAACGAGGCATCGAGCAGGACACTCATGAGTTTCTGCTTTCCACAGGACCTGCGGACTCCGGAGCATTACTTACGGCGACGGCATGTCTCGTGTAGTGGGTGGCGAAGATGCCCAGCCAGGGGCCTGGCCCTGGATGGTCAGCATCCAGAGCCCCTGGCAAGCAGGCACGGGGCACACATGCGGAGGGTCCCTCATCAGCCCTCAGTGGGTCCTCACAGCAGCCCACTGCTTCAACGACGCCAAGTAAGGAAGACGTGGGAACAGGGATATCCCTGCAGCACCGGCAGGTGCCCAGCCCGCAGCACCACGGGCAACTCCCACCCCATTTCCTTGCAGCACACCCAGTGCCTGGGCACTCCCAGTCCAGCGGAGAGACGGCTCAGGAGGAGGCTGCGCTCTCGCCTCTGCTTCCTACCAGTCTCCAGCACAAAGTTCCTTGTGCCTGAGGCACGCCACGGCAGTTGTATCCTCCGTAGTGCTGCTTTCCTCTCTCCCCTGGGAAGGAGAAGGCGGGGAACTGCTGGGCTGCTGCAGCACATGGCTCCCCTCCCTCACACCCCTCTCCCCATTTGCCTTCCAGGGGCATCGAGATGTGGCGTGTGGTGGCTGGGGCCAACCAGCTGAATAAGCCGGGACCCGAGGCTCAAGTGACCTATATCAAGCGGCTCTTTGTTCATGAGCAGTATGACAAAACCTTGCACAGGAACGACATTGCCTTGCTGGAGCTGGACCAGCCTGTCCAATGCAACTCCTATGTGCAGCTCGCCTGCATGCCTAAGGCCTCGCTGAGAGTGACGAAGCTTGAGACCTGCTACGTCAGTGGTTGGGGTTCCACCGTTGAGGGAGGTGAGTTCCCAAAAAGTAATCGTGACCCGAGAGCACGCTTGGCACCCGGGAGAGACGGGCTGGGGGTCCTGACAGCAGAGGCAAAAGCCAGCGTCAGGCTGCAGGGACGTTTGCCTCTGGAGAGATGGGCCTGACCCATGCCCCAGGGCAAGATGGGAGGGAAACATTGGTGCAAAGCCTGTCCAGAGGCAACGTCAAGGCCTAGGGAGGGGTTCCCCCAGGCAGGGCAGGAGCAGAACCAGGAACGCACTGCTGGGTGTTCATTTCTGTCTGTATTTACAGGTGGGCGAGTCAATGTGCTGCAGGAGGCCAAGGTGCCCATCATTGACAAGCAGGTCTGCAACAGCAGCGGGTGGTACCGTGGGGCCATCCACAACCACAACATCTGTGCTGGCTATCCACGGGGAGGCATCGACACCTGCCAGGTAGGAGCGGGCGATGAGTCGAGTCCCTGCAGCACAGACAGCCCTGGCACGGCCACCCAAAACTACCCTGGCACGTGCTTCACCCAGCAAGTCTCCCTCTCTCCCTCCGTCCCGCCCTCCCTCCCACCGCTGGGTCTCAGGATTCTGAGGCCCACTTCCCCTTACCCATCTGCTGGTCCCTGCCCAGTGCCTGCCTGGTCCCAGAGCACTGGGACTCCTCCCTGAAAGCCCATCCAGCACTCTTCCTTGCCCACAGGTCCAGGTTCCAATCCTGCAATTTCCCTCTGCCTCACAGCCACGCTCACCGTGCAGAGATGAGAGAAGAAGCCCTGCCTTGCAGGCGCACAGCCCCCTCCCAGACCCCGTTCTCTCCGCTCCCACACTGGAGCAGGAGCCAGCCCTCCCACTGACAGCGGCGCCCCAACACCCCCTTAATCCTCTCTCCTCCACTGCAGGGTGACAGCGGCGGCCCTCTCGTCTGCCAAGATCCCCAGGATGACCGCTTCCTGCTGGTGGGAGTGACCAGCTGGGGGCAAGGCTGTGCCAGAGCCCTTCGCCCCGGGATCTACACCTCCACTCAGCACTTCCTTGACTGGATCCAGGTGCAGATGGCGCTGAACCCAGCAGGAACGGCTGCACCAACCTCACAGCCAGTCTTCACCTCAGCCCCCACAGAGAGCCCAAAACCAACAGGCGTTGGCAGCTTTACACCCTGTCCATTTCCACGCCGGAAGCTGGTGAAATTCTTTACTCAGCTGCAGGAGCTCCTGAAGTTCCTAAGGGGCGCAAACGCTTGAGCTACAGGATGGACAGGATCCAGTGCGGTCAACCCTTGTCCCTTTAGAATCTGTAGTTAAGCTCTTCATTAAATTACAGCAAAACTTGGATAATTTTGAATCACTTCCTTAATAAACGGATGATTAATTCTGAACAGATAGTAGCTATTTTAATTTTGTGATCCTCGAGTCCATCAATTCTTATTGCCAGCTGTATTAAATCGATCATGTTGCCATTTCTGCGTTTTAAAAAACTCTGTAAGCATGTATTTCTGTATAAAAGGGAGAAACATGACTCCGGATCGCAGGCAGCCAGGCTCTCAGCTCCCCGCCGTCGCTGTTTTCCCGCAGGACTGGCACCCACCCCTCAGGATGTCCCTCGTGTTGCTGCACTTGCTCAGCGGGTGGCACGTGGACCGGGTCATCCTTTCAGAAGAGGACGGAGCGGTGGCCATCTGCTTCGGGATCGACTGGAGATCCAGCTTGCATGAAAATGCAAGAAGTGTTGTACAGCATTGCTGCAAAGGTCAACTGGACCTGTGACACGAGACAGGCCTTGTTGGTGTTCAGAGGTTGATGTGGCTTAGATGAAGCCTGAGGCAGGTGATATCTTGGTTTCTGGAGAGGTCTTCTTGCTTGAGGAGGCAGCAAGAAAGTTGTTTGGTGGGCGCTCCTAAGTGTCTCCTACAATCATCCACTACCTTGACGCTTGTAGTATTTAATGGGGTGGCAATCATAGAATCGTAGAAGGGTTTAGGTCAGAAGGGACCTTAAAGCCCCTGCCGTGGGCAGGGACACCGTCCACTTGATCAGATTGCTCAAAGCCCCACCCAGCCTGGCCTTGAACGCCTCCAGGGATGGGCCACCCACCACTTCTCTGGGCAACCTGTGCCAGTGCCTCACCACCCAAAAGAGAGTTGCAAGTTCTGAAATCAAAATGGCTGCCTATTAATAATCCACCATTTAAGGAACATCAGCATTTGAGCAGAAACGAGTTCTTGCTCGTCCGACTACTGTAGATCTCGGTAACACACCTCTATCACTTCACAATCAGAATGTAGAGTAGCTGCAGATTTACAATTCAGTAAGAACTGGATGAGGTACTGCCACTGGGACTCCTAAAAACAGAGAGGATCGTGTTGGTCAATCTGCCAGTGATATTTGTGGAGGCAGATGGGATGCCTTTGAGGTGCACGGCCTGACATAAGTTTTAGGAGGCAAACTCTGAAGGGCTTTTCAGATGGAGACAATGACTGCTGACAGCTGGTCACTCACTTCAAGATAGATACTGAAGTAAAATTGGGCTGTTAACAAACACAACCAGCTATAATTTGGCTTTTCTTCTATTTGGGAAAGAATCACAGAATCACCCGAGTAGGAAGGGACACAAAAGGATCATCGAGTCCAACACTCATGCCTACACAGGACACTCCCAACATTCACACCATGTGGCCAAGGACATTGTCCAAATGCTTTTTGAATGCTGGCAGACTCGGTGCCACGACTACTTCCCTGGGGAGCTATGCCAGCGCTCCACCACCCGCTGGGTGAAGAACCTTTTCCTAATATCCAATCTTAACCCCCACCCCGGCGCAGCTTCCTGCCATTCCCTCTAGTCTTGTCATAGGTTGCAAGAGAGAAGAGATCAGCACCTGTTTCACCTCCCTCCCTTGTGGCCTCTTTGCCCTCAAGAGTGTCGACGGCTCCCCCCACGTTTGTGTCATCAGCAAACTTTGTCAGTAAACCTTCAAGTCCTTTGTCCAGGTCATTTATGAAGATATTCAAGAGCACTGGCCCCAGGGTGGATCCCAGTGGGACCCCACTAGTGACTGGGTGCCAGCCTGATTTAGCACTCTTTGAGCCCGACCCATCAGCCAATTGCGCCCACTGTGTTAGGTGTTTATCCAGCTGACACTGGGCCATTTTGTTGGTGAGAATATTGTGAGAGACCGTTATCAAAGGCTTAGCTAAAATCAGTTACAGGTTCAGGTACAGGTTTGTGTAATTTAGATGCCGGCTGACTTCTAGTTTTGGGGGGGAGGGTAATTTCTGCCTTACGCGTATGAGCTAAGTTTAGAGACTAGAACTTCCCCTCATTGCGCTTAAGGTCAAGTACCCAGCATCTAGAAACAGAAATGTGACGTGGTTTTCTTTCAGGAATGAAGACATTGATGTCACAGCTGAAGCGGAGGGATCCTTGCGCATGTAACTAAGTAACACTGCAGAACGAGGCCTGTTCTACCAGAGTTGCCCAGAGAGCAGCTTCTCATCAGGGCCTTTTTCATTACCGACGAAATGTTAAGCTCCTGTTTTAGCTTTAGCCCTGGCAAAAAAAGCTAACAGTTTTTATTGTTAAATTATCGGTTTTATTTTCATTCAGCCAGCCTCCTTAAACAAATTAGATGGTTTAGAGGGGAAAAAATGCCTGAAGGCAGCACCAGGGCCTTTGAGATCTTCTTTATCTGCAGCCTAGAAACAGCTCCCACCACCCGGGGCACAAAGGAGGGGGGCAGGCATCCATGGGGACCCCAGCGTCTCCCTCAGTATGACCCTCCCTTCCCCCCTCCCCTGTTCCTCTCTGCCCCAACCGGACTTTGAGGGGAGGAAGTTATGAGAAAAACCTGCGTCATACACACACACACACACAAAGTATTCGGTGCTCACCTACACCCCAAACAGAAAAGCCTCTCTCTAACACTCAAGAACAGCACCAGCTGCCAGCGCACAGCCTGAAACGCCAGGCCCTGCTTTCACAGTCTGCTCCCTCCTCAGCCGTGCGTGGCTGCCATCAGTCTGCACAGGCTTTGCCAGCTCCAAGCTTCCGGAACACTTACAAAAAGGCAGGGGAAAGGATCCTATGCACATGCAGTGTCTGCCCCGGGGGCTCTGTTCAGCCCTCATTAAAATCAGTGGAAAGCCTTCTCCTGCCTTTCTCTGACCCCCAACCACACGCACCACTGCCTGCAGGAGTTACATCCTTCGGTGGCTGCTTTTGGGGAAAAAGCTGGTGGGAACCAGCTGCAGAGAGCAGGGTGGCAGAGCCCTTCCCAAAGGGGCTGCACTGCCACACTTGCTCTTTTCCTGCTGGCTGTTAGCAAGCACTGCTCGGAGCCAGGTGCTGCTGCCCACCATCACCCCCCAGCAGAGCATTCGGCAGGGTCTGTCGGAGATGTCTGACCCCAGTGTCTGCTCCCCCTCCTGCCTGGAACGCCCCGCGTTGCCCCCCCGCCCAGAGCACACCATGCCCAGAGCCCAGAACCAGTGCCTCTGTGACATCAGCCCGGGGCCAAGGCCACCACAGGCAGCGTCAGTGCCACGGGCAGTCTGTTGGCTGCTGCTCTACTGGCAACAAGCCCTCAGTTGTTGCAGTGTCACGTGCCGCTGCCGCCATGCGTCTCATCCTCATCTTTGTCCTGATGGTCCTGTGCCAGTCTGTGCACGGCACAGGGGAAACCTGCAAGTGAGTGGCCCCAGGCTGTGGGAGGGAACTGGGGCAGCTCTGCTGGGGTGCACTGGAGGGGGCCCACCTGACGCCTGTGGTCTTGCCACGGCTTTCCCAGCCCCGTGTGGGAGGCGCCTTTCCTTGCCAGCACCCAGGCTTTTGGCACAACTCCTCTAAGGGGCTAAAGCAGAAACAGGGGCAGGCACCAGCCTGCCCCACGGGGTTCCCTTTCCCTGTGCTCCACGCAACGCCGTGTGGGGCTGGAAGGCGGCTGACCTTCAGCCCGAGCAGCAACGAGGCATCGAGCAGGACACTCATGAGTTTCTGCTTTCCACAGGACCTGCGGACTCCGGAGCATTACTTACGGCGACGGCATGTCTCGTGTAGTGGGTGGCGAAGATGCCCAGCCAGGGGCCTGGCCCTGGATGGTCAGCATCCAGAGCCCCTGGCAAGCAGGCACGGGGCACACATGCGGAGGGTCCCTCATCAGCCCTCAGTGGGTCCTCACAGCAGCCCACTGCTTCAACGACGCCAAGTAAGGAAGACGTGGGAACAGGGATATCCCTGCAGCACCGGCAGGTGCCCAGCCCGCAGCACCACGGGCAACTCCCACCCCATTTCCTTGCAGCACACCCAGTGCCTGGGCACTCCCAGTCCAGCGGAGAGACGGCTCAGGAGGAGGCTGCGCTCTCGCCTCTGCTTCCTACCAGTCTCCAGCACAAAGTTCCTTGTGCCTGAGGCACGCTACGGCGGTTGTATCCTCCGTAGTGCTGCTTTCCTCTCTCCCCTGGGAAGGAGAAGGCGGGGAACTGCTGGGCTGCTGCAGCACATGGCTCCCCTCCCTCACACCCCTCTCCCCATTTGCCTTCCAGGGGCATCGAGATGTGGCGTGTGGTGGCTGGGGCCAACCAGCTGAATAAGCCGGGACCCGAGGCTCAAGTGACCTATATCAAGCGGCTCTTTGTTCATGAGCAGTATGACAAAACCTTGCACAGGAACGACATTGCCTTGCTGGAGCTGGACCAGCCTATCCAATGCAACTCCTATGTGCAGCTCGCCTGCATGCCTAAGGCCTCGCTGAGAGTGACGAAGCTTGAGACCTGCTACGTCAGTGGTTGGGGTTCCACCGTTGAGGGAGGTGAGTTCCCAAAAAGTAATCGTGACCCGAGAGCACGCTTGGCACCCAGGAGAGACGGGCTGGGGGTCCTGACAGCAGAGGCAAAAGCCAGCGTCAGGCTGCAGGGACGTTTGCCTCTGGAGAGATGGGCCTGACCCATGCCCCAGGGCAAGATGGGAGGGAAACATTGGCGCAAAGCCTGTCCAGAGGCAACGTCAAGGCCTAGGGAGGGGTTCCCCCAGGCAGGGCAGGAGCAGAACCAGGAACGCACTGCTGGGTGTTCATTTCTGTCTGTATTTACAGGTGGGCGAGTCAATGTGCTGCAGGAGGCCAAGGTGCGCATCATTGACAAGCAGGTCTGCAACAGCAGCGGGTGGTACCGTGGGGCCATCCACAACCACAACATCTGTGCTGGCTATCCACGGGGAGGCATCGACACCTGCCAGGTAGGAGCGGGCGATGAGTCGAGTCCCTGCAGCACAGACAGCCCTGGCACGGCCACCCAAAACTACCCTGGCACGTGCTTCACCCAGCAAGTCTCCCTCTCTCCCTCCGTCCCGCCCTCCCTCCCACCGCTGGGTCTCAGGATTCTGAGGCCCACCTCCCCTTACCCATCTGCTGGTCCCTGCCCAGTGCCTGCCTGGTCCCAGAGCACTGGGACTCCTCCCTGAAAGCCCATCCAGCACTCTTCCTTGCCCACAGGTCCAGGTTCCAATCCTGCAATTTCCCTCTGCCTCACAGCCACGCTCACCGTGCAGAGATGAGAGAAGAAGCCCTGCCTTGCAGGCGCACAGCCCCCTCCCAGACCCCGTTCTCTCCGCTCCCACACTGGAGCAGGAGCCAGCCCTCCCACTGACAGCGGCGCCCCAACACCCCCTTAATCCTCTCTCCTCCACTGCAGGGTGACAGCGGCGGCCCTCTCGTCTGCCAAGATCCCCAGGATGACCGCTTCCTGCTGGTGGGAGTGACCAGCTGGGGGCAAGGCTGTGCCAGAGCCCTTCGCCCCGGGATCTACACCTCCACTCAGCACTTCCTTGACTGGATCCAGGTGCAGATGGCGCTGAACCCAGCAGGAACGGCTGCACCAACCTCACAGCCAGTCTTCACCTCAGCCCCCACAGAGAGCCCAAAACCAACAGGCGTTGGCAGCTTTACACCCTGTCCATTTCCACGCCGGAAGCTGGTGAAATTCTTTACTCAGCTGCAGGAGCTCCTGAAGTTCCTAAGGGGCGCAAACGCTTGAGCTACAGGATGGACAGGATCCAGTGCGGTCAACCCTTGTCCCTTTAGAATCTGTAGTTAAGCTCTTCATATAATTACAGCAAAACTTGGATAATTTTGACTCACTTCCTTAATAAACGGATGATTAATTCTGAACAGATAGTAGCTATTTTAATTTTGTGATCCTCGAGTCCATCAATTCTTATTGCCAGCTGTATTAAATCGATCATGTTGCCATTTCTGCGTTTTAAAAAACTCTGTAAGCATGTATTTCTGTATAGAAGGGAGAAACATGACTCCGGATCGCAGGCAGCCAGGCTCTCAGCTCCCCGCCGACGCTGTTTTCCCGCAGGACTGGCACCCACCCCTCAGGATGTCTCTCGTGTTGCTGCGGGTGGCACGTGGACCGGGTCATCCTTTCAGAAGAGGACGGAGCGGTGGCCATCTGCTTCGGGATGGACTGGAGATCCAGCTTGGAAAAGACCTCTGAGATCCTCAAGGACAACCTATAACCCAACACTAACACCAACACCCACGCTAACACCAATCTCACATTAGTGCTAGGACTGCTTTATTAAGGGGAAGAAGGAAGTAAATCTCACCTCAAACTAGCACTACTGATCTTGAGGCATGATGTTCTGTCATGCAGCACAGTCACAGCTGAAGGAGACCTGCCCCCATGAGCCTCAGCCGAAGCCCCTTGTGCCTCTCATCACCACTGTACGACCCACAGCAAGAGCATTTCATCCCTGGGTAGTCCCTGGCAAACGACAGTTGCCACATTCTGGCTGTGTAGGATCATCTGCAGAGGACATTAATTCCCTGAAACGCAGTGTGCTGAAGAGGCCCTGAAGAAAGATTTTCCTTCAGTTCAGTGTCTGGGTACAACGGAGATGCCACCACATTTGGAGTTGCTACAAATGTGTTTTTGATTGAAATATGAGGGGGATTTGAGTGAAATGTAACAGAAAAGGGAGATACTGTACTATGGCAGGCCCCTGCGCCCCTGCGTCCCAAGCACGGCGCTGGGCAGCTGCACGGCCACCTCATACAGCTGGCGGGCTCTGAGCTGACAACTCGCGTGGTCCCAAGAAGACCAACCGTGGGGACCCAAGGTCCGCGCGGCGCCAAGGGGCCCCACAGCGCAGGGTCCCGGGCAGCCCCGCGCCCCGGGGTCCGGAGGAGACAAGCGATCCCGAAGGTGGAGGGGCCGGGTGACCGCAGCGCCCCGAGCCGCGCCCCGCCCGAGCCGGGCGCCCTCCCGCCGGGGCTGCCGCCCGCAGAGGGGGCAGGGGCGCGGGGAGCGGAGGCAGTGCGCGCCCGTTGAGGAAGTGGCCGCGGCTGCGAGAGACAACGAGGAAGCGGTGACACCGCAAGCGCCGAGCACGGTTCCAGCCCCGCTCCCGGCCACAGCCCGCTCCGGCACGGCTCTGCTCGGCGGAGCCGCCCGCCCGGGGAGTGCCTCCTGCCAGCCCAGTCCCGCAGAGAGAAGGCTGCGGCAGCGGTGAGTAGCGGCGATGCCGGGGCAGCCAGCAGCGCGGTTCTCCGACCGCCAGGGCCCCTGCACCGCGGGCGGTGCCCCGGCCGGCAGCCGCGGCTGTCGGGGGTGCGCGGGCGAGCGGCCGGGGGAGAGGGCGCTGGGAGCCGGGGGGCTCCGCGGCGGCGCGGGGAGGCGGCAGCGACAGCGAGGCGCCGGCGCTCGGGTCGGGAGGGAGTGGCCGGCTGGAAAACGCCCCGCTGGAGAGCAAGGCGCGGAGCCTTCCCGTGTTACTGTGCTCCTGGAATGAAGGGCGCTAGTCTAGCGCTTCGGGAGCTTGCATCTAAAGTGTAAAGGAAAGATAAAAAAAGGATTTCGTTATGTCTTGATCCATTACAGCGGTGGCAGGTTTTAAACAGAGTGTACCCAAAAGTAAGGCTGCTGCTTCAATACTGTATTTTATGTCTTTTAAATGCCTTTCTTATTAGACTTCCCTATTTTGTTTCTGACAAAGCAACTGCAAGTCTCTTGGTAGAAGTGCTAAAATAGTTGAACACTACAGTCCTGATGCCAGAGTTGTTGCTCTTCGTTCCATGCTTTTTGCTAGCATTATTCGGGATTCTATTTAGCACTGTATTGCATGAACTTTGTGTTGGCCACATTAGTCTGAGGTGATACTGTTTTGGACGAAGATGAGCAATATATTTGTTAGGTGATGCTCATTCAGTAGAAGAGTGGCGAGTATTACCTCAGTCTCACCAAATTACGTGATGTGTTGTAAAATACTTCCATTTTAAAAGAAAATGATTCCTTTTAAAGGAGTTAGTTCCTTGTTATTGGGTTTTTTTAAGTGCTGTTTTCTGTTAGGCTTCTTCGATGCTCTTTGTATCCACAGAAGCTTAGCTCTCCTCATCCCTTGGGTTGAGAGTGCAGCCTAATCCATGGTTACAGCCATCTGCTACAGAGCTAGTTCCAGCATGCAAAGCTGTGTATTTTTACAGTCTTGCAGGCCATAAACTGTACCACTGTACAGTACATTGAAACAGTCCACCAGGAGGAACTATGACTTTTTTTCATCCTTCTGTTAAGCATTGAGCGATAAACAGACAAATAAGGAAGGCTGAATGTTCTTTATATTCTGACAGTTATCCTGTGGGGGAGAGAGTCTTGTGTGGTGAAGGCAACGTAGTTTGAAATGAAGAGCTTGGAAATCAATTTGGATGCTCAAAATGGCTGAAATAGATAAAAGTAGATAACTGCTTTGGTTTTCACATTCACTTAAAACAATAAGAAAATACCAAGAGAAATATGCAGTATTCTGGTTTTGCTTCTGTTAAAAAGTATTAACAGTCTGTCAAAGCAAAGGCGAACTGTGCAGCTCTCCCATTTGCATGGTGCTGATACAAGAGTAGAGTTCGATCTGAAGTTGCTGGAAGACAAAAAATAAATTTATTTTTGGAAGCAGCTCACAGTATCACAGTATCACAAGGTTGGAAAGGACCTCTGAGATCATCAAGTCCAACCTATACCCTAACACTAACACCAACACTAACACCAACCATCATCTAAACCACGGCACTCAGTGCCTCATCCAGTCTCCCTTTAAACACCTCCAGGGTCGGTGACCCCACCACCTCCCTGGGCAGCCCATTCCAATGACCAATCACCCTTTCAGTGAAGAATTTTTTCCTCATATCAAGTCTAAACTTTCCCTGACGAAGCTTAAGTCCATGCCTTCTGGTTCTGCCACTGGTCACCTGAGAGAAGAGACCAACCCCTGCCCGACTACAACCTCCTTTTAGGTAGTTGTAGAGAGCAATGAGGTCTCCCCTGAGCCTCCTCTTCTCCAGACTAAACAGCCCCAACTCCCTCAGTCGTTCCTCATAGGGCTTGTGCTCCAGCCCTTCACCATCTTCATTGCCCTCCTCTGAACACATTCCAGTATCCTAACATCCTTCCCAAATTGGGGGGCCCAGAACTGGACACAGTATTCAAGGTGAGGCCTGACCAGTGCCGAGTACAGGGGGACGATAACTTCTCTGGTCCTGCTTACTACACTATTCCTGATGCAGGCCAGGATGCCATTGGCCTTCTTGGCCACCTGGGCACACTGCTGGCTCATGTTGAGCTTCCTGTCAACCAGCACTCCCAGGTCCTTTTCTGCCTGACTACTCTCCAGCCACTCTGTCCCCAGTCTGTAGCTCTGCATGGGATTGTTGTGTCCAAAATGAAGTACCCGACATTTGGACAGCTAGCAGGTTATGTTGACGCACAAAATAACAGTTTAGAAAACCGATGGTAGAATTGTAAGATGAACTTAAGTGCCTTTAAAGATACTGATAGCAACAACAAAAAATACTTTCATTAGTCTCTTTTCTTTTGGATCCCTTATGCTAAAGGCTTTGGAAAGAAGAGAAGTCACTTCTGAAATATATGTTTTGTTCAGTGGCCATGGTCTCACAATCATAATTTTTTTTTGGCAAATTACACTTCTTTTTACCTTACTAATACTTTTCCAATGTGCATTTTTTAGCCAAAAACAATAAGTCTCTTGTCATTGCTGGTTTGTGTATCGTGACCCTAGGAAGTTGTGTTTACATCTGAATGCTCTGAAGATTGGTGGTGTCATCCTTTTTCCAGCTTTACAGACTTTCGGATGAATACCTTAGGATCTGTTGTGTGGACATTAGTCAGGCTGTGGCAGAATCTGCTTTCAGTTGCATGTGTTCAGTTCCAGAATAATACAGCTGGAAAGAGGAACTCGTCTGGTTCTGTAGCATAATTACAAGGAATACTACATTTATCTTCAAGTGTAAGTAATAGTTGCATGAAGAGTCTTATATTTAAAATTACTTCTTTTTTACTTAATGGTAAACATGCTTAGATGAGTTACTCCACTGGGGTGAGAGTACTACTGTTTAAGGTGCCTGTTCGAAAGCTGAGAATGGTCATATGGGCCTTTCTGAGTGTGAGTAGTAAGATTCTGTCATGAGAACAAAAGCTTCTCGCCTTGCAAGGATTTGCAGAATCAGCTTCTTAATTTAGGAAAAAAAAAAGCGTTTTATTTCAGGTAAGAAGTTTCATAATCTAGTTTAACAGTGTCTTTGCTTGTATTTGACAAAAGAAGAAAAGCTTGGGGGAAGAGGTGATGGTAGCTCACCTTGTGTCTCTGCTGTCATTTCTAGAAACGCTTGTACAGAGAAACATTCCTAATACTCGCACCACTTTTACTGAGAAACATTATTAATTTCTGCAGTTTAACTTAAGACCTTGGATAACTCCTGTGAGAAAATGCCGTGGGCTTGGCAGGATCATTCCCTGTTCTTGTGTGCAGTAGAGGGTAGTACAAAACACAATTTTATTTGGGGCATGGTAAAAATAATTTGATCTCAAAGTTGTTGGTTTCCTTCTTTGATTTAAGATTTCAGCAGCAAAGTTATGTAGTTGATGTTTTCTAGCTTTCAATTTCATGACACGGGGTAATCTGGAGACATACAATTAAGCAAAAGAAAACATTTTGCCACTGACATCTGCATTGCTTGTTGACGCGATGGGGAAACATCAGCATGTCGAGTGCAAGCAGTGTGTAAAAGCCTGTATGCTCCTGCCTCAAAAGAAATTATTCCAGGAGTTGCTATAGGAAAGGATAACTGATAAATATTCATAAAGTTTGACACAAAGTATTACCTACCTCGAAGAAAAAATATTAAATTTTGTAGGTTTTCTTTACATTCCAAAGTTAAAATTGCATCATAACTTCCTGTCTCTGTAAAAGAATGACAGGACGGACATTTCTTTAAGCATAGCGGTTGTAAAAAGGAAAGAAAGGGGGAGAATAGTTTTGAGACTCACAAGGATCCTAATGTTCTAAGGAGACTTCAGTATATTCAAAATGCCACATAGCTTCTTTTCGTACCAAGTACCAGAGAAACTAATAAAAAACTGACGAGTATTGGAACACAAGTAAACAGGGTACAGAATTATGGTACAGATAGTTTGTTCAGTTTCACTGTGACTCAGTTTGTAACTACCTGATGTTAGAATCTATTTCTTTGACCAGCTAGGACTACCCTGTTATTTCTCCTGCTTTGTCTTAATTTGCTCTGAGGCAGTGTTCTTTGAGACAGATATGGGATGCCAGGTGCTCTGAGTGGGCAGTATGTCCAACAATATGGCCAACAACATATCTTCCTTTCAAAATGCGAGGCGGCAGTGCCTGAGCACTGATGCTCAGTGGAGGTAAGATGTGAGATGCTAAAAGCTTTTGTAAAGAAGTAGGATTTGTGGCACTATAGTGTATAAATCCAGCCATATGAATCCAAGAGGCAACTCCTAAGCTGGGCATGGAGTTGAAATTAGCAAGAATCACAATTCCTGGTTGGAGGTAGCTGGAAAAACTACAGGCAGAAAGTGTTAGCATAGAATATGTACTAAATTAAGCATACAATTGCACAAATATTCTAACAGCATAAAGTAAAAAAAAAAAAGATTTATTTTGTTTTTAAAGAAATACATACTTTAGAATCCTTATCTTTAGCAACAGATTCAATAACATGAGTAAGAAGACCAGGATATAATCAAGTACATTACTCCTACCCTCCTGGAGAACTTTTGGGCCTTTTCTGGTTTTTTCTCTCTTTCCTTTTTTTTCGTTTTTTTTATTTTTTCTTTTTACTCTTTTTTTTCTTTCGTCTTTTTTTCATAAAATAATGAAGTAAGTGAGAAAAGAAGAGGAAAAACACATGCAACTTTTGAGACCACCACCTCTAAAACATGTAGAAGACAGCGTACAGTCTGTTAGCTAAAACCTGTGTAGTGGAGAGAATAAGTGGGATAGAACTACAGTGTGAAAGTCTGTGCTGCTGCTGACCATTGAGTACATAGTTCTGCTTTTAAGAATTCTAGTGCTGATTTCAAAATGGGCTCTACAAATTTCAGAGGACTTAAGCTCTGTTTAAAAAAATGTCATGATGGTTTTTACAAACTAGTTTTTTTCATTTTTTGTAGGATTGCTTGAGAAGTTTGTTTCTTAACCTAGAATTTAAAACTGAGGTTATAAACCTGCTACAAACACAATTACACATACCAACTCCTTTAAAATATGTTACAGGAGAACTTGAACTAAAAAATCCCTGACACCATTTCATTTGGAAGAACATAAAAAAATGAAGTTAAATTGTACTAAGCAGTTGTTTGTGGATGAGTTCATACTCTGGGAAGCTCAACCCAGACTTGATGACTTGAACCAAGAAAACAGCTTAAGTCTATGGAAAAAAAAAACAAACGTAAGATATTGGCAAGGTGAAAGTCTCTAATGTATGAAATGTGGGCAATGTCATTAAAGGACATTAATGTAGTAATCTTTTTGTTAGATTTTACTCCTGCATTTCACAGAATACGTATGAATTGTACAGTATTTTGCTCAGAAGTTAGTAAAGCAAGCAGGATGTTTAAGGATTATTTTTATAAATCAGACAATGAGATTAGATATCATTTGCATCAGAGGATGGTCTTGCAGGTTTCTGAGAATAGTGACTTTAAATGAGTATTGAGAGGAAGAGTGCTGCTTTGAACAGTTCTGGTCATGTCCACAGCAGGACACCCAAGATAGAGAGAGATTTTATATGACTATTCTTTCTTCAGTTATCATGCGCAGCTGGTGAGAAGTTTCATACTGCCTCAGGTGAGTTGAACGACTGTGTGACAGTCTTCATCCAGGGGATGTAACAAAGATCTGGTCTGCAGGTACTCCTATGCACAGAAGTGCAGGAAAAAATATCCAGTAAGGGAAGAGTGAATTCAAACCCGCTGGAGTCTGCTTTCAGCAAAGGATCAGAGCAGTGTTCGCTTGGATGCAATGGTATGTTGAGGGAGTGGTGTTGCTAGTGTGAAATCATTGCCTCTGACTCTCAAGGGCCAAGTTGCATCAGATAGAGGCAGCTTTTGGTATCCTGGTGTAGCAGCTATCTGTAGCAACATTTACCACTGGACCACTTAGCAATGTAACCATTGATGCTGTGCAGAGAACAGCACAAAGTGAGGAAAGAAACCAGACTACAGGCTATTTTTTTCCAGCCTGGCAGTTTGTCATGCAAGAGCTAGGGAAGTACTGCCTGTTGGCCCAGAACGTGCTGGGCCCAGGTGCATCCTCTCTATGCTCAGACTGATAAATGGGCCTTGTCAAGAGTCGTAGTGAAGTACTTTGCCAGAAGGGAGCAGGCTTCCATACAGATGATAACATCTATCTTAAGGCAGACATGCTTTCTTTAACAGGAGACATCTTTAGCTCAAGGCAGTGGTTGCGTTTGTGACAGTTCATGGGAAAAAGAGGCAATGGAATAAGTAGAGCATGGCAAGTGTGTGGAAGGAAGTGTTAATATTTTCCTGAATAGGCAAAAAAAAGCCCCAACTTTTTTTCTTTTTTTTTCTTTTTCTTTTCTGTTTTTCTTAAGTATATGTGAAAGTTGTAGAGTTTCTACTGCCAGGGAAAGAATAATTCTAATCCATAAATGCCAGGCTATGATGTGAAAATTTTAACAAAGACGGGAGAGTCCTAAAAGGAAGGTGTTGTGGAAATAAGATAATAGATTCCTAGCATGAGTGAAGGATGGTTCTTTAGTGATCATTGGCCTTCTCTGACCTCAGCACAGAAGCTTAGGAAGCCCCTGAATAACATAGGAACACTGTGGTGCTTTTTTAAGCATGTTTGCCTTGTAATAGGGCAATAGTAGTGTTGCCAAGTCCACAAGTATTTCCTCGGGAAATATTTCAATAGCTAGAGCACCTGGAATATTCTGATGATATCAGAATGTCAGATGCAATTTAGAATAAATGAGGGCATTTCTGGCATGTTTCAGGAAATAAATATCCAACTGTCTTCAGTGTAGGTAAAATTACTCTGGAAAAGGAAATCCGATGAGAAATATTTCTAAAATCACATTTTTTTGAACCTAATAGTAATTTTAATTACATTTGTGAATTATTTTCAGTTGTTTGGATGAATACTCTTTGATACAAGAGGGGAGATAAATGGTGTTTTCACTAACTTTAGTAGATGAAATACTAATACCACCTGTTCACCAGGTGGATTTCTGTTCTAATGCAGCCAAAACACTGAGGATTTATATGAACAAGGGAAAACATTGTTTTGTCTTAAGCTGAGAATGGTGGTAGCAAAGCCACTAACTTTCAGAATCATGAGAACACACAAAATTCGCCACAGATTGGACAGCCCAGGCTGCGAAGTCCCCAGCAGACGCCTTCTGGGCCCAAAGCTACCACATTGCCTATTTGTTCCCAAACAGACTGTAATTAAGCTGCAGTTCTGCTAAAGACTATGTCTCAGTGTTTAAAACCCTAGCAGGAGCACTTTAGTTATCCTAAAAGCATTGCAAGAAACCAGAAGTATCTGAAAGACAGACAATACTTCTCAAACTGAACTGCTATGCGGTAAAAGAGGGACTTTTGCACTCAAGGCAGGTTTGTCTGATAAAAGTGCTAAGGAGAGAGTCCAGTGTCAAAGCAATAGTAAAAGTGAAATTTACTTAAAAACAAACAGATATGCTTTGTGTGTCTGTTAGCATTGCCCAGAGGTGCGTGCGGAAAAATGGGAAAGCCTTTGGAAAAGAAAGATGGCCTGCTTTAGAGCCTGAAGTACAGGGGAAAACCCAGTGCAGCACAATGCTTAAATTATCCGTAAGAGGATGCAGAGATCAGAGACAGGCTTTTGATTGCATGAGGAAAACTCCTCATGAAGTTGGACAAAACACATGAAGGAGGAGGCCCAAGCATAAGTTATGGAAAGGTTGCTGTAGGCTGTAAGCTGGTTAGAGGCACAGTAGGTGGAGACTAAGACACCTGCTACGTCAGTGGTTGGGGTTCCACCGTCGAGTGGGACCAACGTTGAGTGGGGATCCTAGCGCATGTAATTAAGTAACACTGGGTCTGTCGGAGATGTCTGACCCCAGTGTCTGCTCCCCCTCCTGCCTGGAACACCACACGTTTCCCCCGCAACCAGAGCACACCATGCCCAGAGCACAGAACCAGTACCTCTGTGACATCAGCCAGGGGCCAAGGCCATCACAGGCAGCGTCAGTGCCACGGGCAGTCTGTTGGCTGCTGCTCTACTGGCAACAAGCCCTCAGTTGTTGCAGTGCCACGTGCTGCTGCCGCCATGCGTCTCATCCGCCTCTTTGTCCTGATGGTCCTGTGCCAGTCTGTGCACGGCACAGGGGAAACCTGCAAGTGAGTGGCCCCAGGCTGTGGGAGGGAACTGGGGCAGCTTTGCTGGGGTGCACTGGAAGGGGCCCACCTGACGCCTGTGGTCTTGCCACGGCTTTCCCAGCCCCGTGTGGGAGGCGCCTTTCCTTGCCAGCACCCAGGCTTTTGGCACAACTCCTCTAAGGGGCTAAAGCAGAAACAGGGGCAGGCACCAGCCTGCCCCACGGGGTTCCCTTTCCCTGTGCTCCACGCAACGCCGTGTGGGGCTGGAAGGCGGCTGACCTTCAGCCCGAGCAGCAACGAGGCATCGAGCAGGACACTCATGAGTTTCTGCTTTCCACAGGACCTGCGGACTCCGGAGCATTACTTACAGCGACGGCATGTCTCGTGTAGTGGGTGGCGAAGATGCCCAGCCAGGGGCCTGGCCCTGGATGGTCAGCATCCAGAGCCCCTGGCAAGCAGGCACGGGGCACACATGCGGAGGGTCCCTCATCAGCCCTCAGTGGGTCCTCACAGCAGCCCACTGCTTCAACGACGCCAAGTAAGGAAGACGTGGGAACAGGGATATCCCTGCAGCACCGGCAGGTGCCCAGCCCGCAGCACCACGGGCAACTCCCACCCCATTTCCTTGCAGCACACCCAGTGCCTGGGCACTCCCAGTCCAGCGGAGAGACGGCTCAGGAGGAGGCTGCGCTCTCGCCTCTGCTTCCTACCAGTCTCCAGCACAAAGTTCCTTGTGCCTGAGGCACGCCACGGCAGTTGTATCCTCCGTAGTGCTGCTTTCCTCTCTCCCCTGGGAAGGAGAAGGCGGGGAACTGCTGGGCTGCTGCAGCACATGGCTCCCCTCCCTCACACCCCTCTCCCCATTTGCCTTCCAGGGGCATCGAGATGTGGCGTGTGGTGGCTGGGGCCAACCAGCTGAATAAGCCGGGACCCGAGGCTCAAGTGACCTATATCAAGCGGCTCTTTGTTCATGAGCAGTATGACAAAACCTTGCACAGGAACGACATTGCCTTGCTGGAGCTGGACCAGCCTGTCCAATGCAACTCCTATGTGCAGCTCGCCTGCATGCCTAAGGCCTCGCTGAGAGTGACGAAGCTTGAGACCTGCTACGTCAGTGGTTGGGGTTCCACCGTTGAGGGAGGTGAGTTCCCAAAAAGTAATCGTGACCCGAGAGCACGCTTGGCACCCGGGAGAGACGGTCTGGGGGTCCTGACAGCAGAGGCAAAAGCCAGCGTCAGGCTGCAGGGACGTTTGCCTCTGGAGAGATGGGCCTGACCCATGCCCCAGGGCAAGATGGGAGGGAAACATTGGTGCAAAGCCTGTCCAGAGGCAACGTCAAGGCCTAGGGAGGGGTTCCCCCAGGCAGGGCAGGAGCAGAACCAGGAACGCACTGCTGGGTGTTCATTTCTGTCTGTATTTACAGGTGGGCGAGTCAATGTGCTGCAGGAGGCCAAGGTGCCCATCATTGACAAGCAGGTCTGCAACAGCAGCGGGTGGTACCGTGGGGCCATCCACAACCACAACATCTGTGCTGGCTATCCACGGGGAGGCATCGACACCTGCCAGGTAGGAGCGGGCGATGAGTCGAGTCCCTGCAGCACAGACAGCCCTGGCACGGCCACCCAAAACTACCCTGGCACGTGCTTCACCCAGCAAGTCTCCCTCTCTCCCTCCGTCCCGCCCTCCCTCCCACCGCTGGGTCTCAGGATTCTGAGGCCCACTTCCCCTTACCCATCTGCTGGTCCCTGCCCAGTGCCTGCCTGGTCCCAGAGCACTGGGACTCCTCCCTGAAAGCCCATCCAGCACTCTTCCTTGCCCACAGGTCCAGGTTCCAATCCTGCAATTTCCCTCTGCCTCACAGCCACGCACACCGTGCAGAGATGAGAGAAGAAGCCCTGCCTTGCAGGCGCACAGCCCCCTCCCAGACCCCGTTCTCTCTGCTCCCACACTGGAGCAGGAGCCAGCCCTCCCACTGACAGCGGCGCCCCAACACCCCCTTAATCCTCTCTCCTCCACTGCAGGGTGACAGCGGCGGCCCTCTCGTCTGCCAAGATCCCCAGGATGACCGCTTCCTGCTGGTGGGAGTGACCAGCTGGGGGCAAGGCTGTGCCAGAGCCCTTCGCCCCGGGATCTACACCTCCACTCAGCACTTCCTTGACTGGATCCAGGTGCAGATGGCGCTGAACCCAGCAGGAACGGCTGCACCAACCTCACAGCCAGTCTTCACCTCAGCCCCCACAGAGAGCCCAAAACCAACAGGCGTTGGCAGCTTTACACCCTGTCCATTTCCACGCCGGAAGCTGGTGAAATTCTTTACTCAGCTGCAGGAGCTCCTGAAGTTCCTAAGGGGCGGAAACGCTTGAGCTACAGGATGGACAGGATCCAGTGCGGTCAACCCTTGTCCCTTTAGAATCTGTAGTTAAGCTCTTCATTAAATTACAGCAAAACTTGGATAATTTTGAATCACTTCCTTAATAAACGGATGATTAATTCTGAACAGATAGTAGCTATTTTAATTTTGTGATCCTCGAGTCCATCAATTCTTATTGCCAGCTGTATTAAATCGATCATGTTGCCATTTCTGCGTTTTAAAAAACTCTGTAAGCATGTATTTCTGTATAAAAGGGAGAAACATGACTCCGGATCGCAGGCAGCCAGGCTCTCAGCTCCCCGCCGACGCTGTTTTCCCGCAGGACTGGCACCCACCCCTCAGGATGTCTCTCGTGTTGCTGCGGGTGGCACGTGGACCGGGTCATCCTTTCAGAAGAGGACGGAGCGGTGGCCATCTGCTTCGGGATGGACTGGAGATCCAGCTTGGAAAAGACCTCTGAGATCCTCAAGGACAACCTATAACCCAACACTAACACCAACACCCACGCTAACACCAATCTCACATTAGTGCTAGGACTGCTTTATTAAGGGGAAGAAGGAAGTAAATCTCACCTCAAACTAGCACTACTGATCTTGAGGCATGATGTTCTGTCATGCAGCACAGTCACAGCTGAAGGAGACCTGCCCCCATGAGCCAAAACTCGTCTGGTTCTGTAGCATAATTACAAGGAATACTACATTTATCTTCAAGTGTAAGTAATAGTTGCATGAAGAGTCTTATATTTAAAATTACTTCTTTTTTACTTAATGGTAAACATGCTTAGATGAGTTACTCCACTGGGGTGAGAGTACTGCTGTTTAAGGTGCCTGTTCGAAAGCTGAGAATGGTCATATGGGCCTTTCTGAGTGTGAGTAGTAAGATTCTGTCATGAGAACAAAAGCTTCTCGCCTTGCAAGGATTTGCAGAATCAGCTTCTTAATTTAGGAAAAAAAAAAGCGTTTTATTTCAGGTAAGCAGTTTCATAATCTAGTTTAACAGTGTCTTTGCTTGTATTTGACAAAAGAAGAAAAGCTTGGGGGAAGAGGTGATGGTAGCTCACTTTGTGTCTCTGCTGTCATTTCTAGAAACGCTTGTACAGAGAAACATTCCTAATACTTGCACCACTTTTACTGAGAAACATTATTAATTTCTGCAGTTTAACTTAAGACCTTGGATAACTCCTGTGAGAAAATGCCGTGGGCTTTGCAGGATCATTCCCTGTTCTTGTGTGCAGTAGAGGGTAGTACAATACACAATTTTATTTGGGGCATGGTAAAAATAATTTGATCTCAAAGTTGTTGGTTTCCTTCTTTGATTTAAGATTTCAGCAGCAAAGTTATGTAGTTGATGTTTTCTAGCTTTCAATTTCATGACACGGGGTAATCTGGAGACATACAATTAAGCAAAAGAAAACATTTTGCCACTGACATCTGCATTGCTTGTTGACGCGATGGGGAAACATCAGCATGTCGAGTGCAAGCAGTGTGTAAAAGCCTGTATGCTCCTGCCTCAAAAGAAATTATTCCAGGAGTTGCTATAGGAAAGGATAACTGATAAATATTCATAAAGTTTGACACAAAGTATTACCTACCTCGAAGAAAAAATATTAAATTTTGTAGGTTTTCTTTACATTCCAAAGTTAAAATTGCATCATAACTTCCTGTCTCTGTAAAAGAATGACAGGACGGACATTTCTTTAAGCATAGTGGTTGTAAAAAGGAAAGAAAGGGGGAGAATAGTTTTGAGACTCACAAGGATCCTAATGTTCTAAGGAGACTTCAGTATATTCAAAATGCCACATAGCTTCTTTTCGTACCAAGTACCAGAGAAACTAATAAAAAACTGACGAGTATTGGAACACAAGTAAACAGGGTACAGAATTATGGTACAGATAGTTTGTTCAGTTTCACTGTGACTCAGTTTGTAACTACCTGATGTTAGAATCTATTTCTTTGACCAGCTAGGACTACCCTGTTATTTCTCCTGCTTTGTCTTAATTTGCTCTGAGGCAGTGTTCTTTGAGACACATATGGGATGCCAGGTGCTCTGAGTGGGCAGTATGTCCAACAATATGGCCAACAACATATCTTCCTTTCAAAATGCGAGGCGGCAGTGCCTGAGCACTGATGCTCAGTGGAGGTAAGATGTGAGATGCTAAAAGCTTTTGTAAAGAAGTAGGATTTGTGGCACTATAGTGTATAAATCCAGCCATATGAATCCAAGAGGCAACTCCTAAGCTGGGCATGGAGTTGAAATTAGCAAGAATCACAATTCCTGGTTGGAGGTAGCTGGAAAAACTACAGGCAGAAAGTGTTAGCATAGAATATGTACTAAAATAAGCATACAATTGCACAAATATTCTAACAGCATAAAGTAAAAAAACAAAAAAGGATTTCTTTTGTTTTTAAAGAAATACATACTTTAGAATCCTTATCTTTAGCAACAGATTCAATAACATGAGTAAGAAGACCAGGATATAATCAAGTACATTACTCCTACCCTCCTGGAGAACTTTTGCGCCTTTTCTGTTTTTTTCTCTCTTTTCTTTTTTTTCTGTTTTTTCTTTTTTCTTTTTACTCTTTTTTTTTCTTTTCTCTTTTTTTTCATAAAATAATGAAGTAAGTGAGAAAAGAAGAGGAAAAACACATGCAACTTTTGAGACCACCACCTCTAAAACATGTAGAAGACAGCGTACAGTCTGTTAGCTAAAACCTGTGTAGTGGAGAGAATAAGTGGGATAGAACTACAGTGTGAAAGTCTGTGCTGCTGCTGACCATTGAGTACATAGTTCTGCTTTTAAGAATTCTAGTGCCGATTTCAAAATTGGCTCTACAAATTTCAGAGGACTTAAGCTCTGTTTAAAAAAATGTCATGATGGTTTTTACAAACTAGTTTTTTTCAATTTTTGTAGGATTGCTTGAGAAGTTTGTTTCTTAACCTAGAATTTAAAACTGAGGTATAAACCTGCTACAAACACAATTACACATACCAACTCCTTTAAAATATGTTACAGGAGAACTTGAACTAAAAAATCCCTGACACCATTTTGTTTGGGAGAACATAAAAAAATGACGCTAAAATTGTACTAAGCAGTTGTTTGTGGATGAGTTCATACTCTGGGAAGCTCAACCCAGACTTGATGACTTGAACCAAGAAAACAGCTTAAGTCTATGGAAAAAAAAAAAAAACGTAAGATATTGGCAAGGTGAAAGTCTCTAATGTATGAAATGTGGGCAATGTCATTAAAGGACATTAATGTAGTAATCTTTTTGTTAGATTTTACTCCTGCATTTTACAGAATACGTATGAATTGTACAGTATTTTGCACAGAAGTTAGTAAAGCAAGCAGGATGTTTAAGGATTATTTTTATAAATCAGACAATGAGATTAGATATCATTTGCATCAGAGGATGGTCTTGCAGGTTTCTGAGAATAGTGACTTTAAATGAGTATTGAGAGGAAGAGTGCTGCTTTGAACAGTTCTGGTCATGTCCACAGCAGGACACCCAAGATTGAGAGAGATTTTATATGACTATTCTTTCTTCAGTTATCATGCGCAGCTGGTGAGAAATTTCATACTGCCTCAGGTGAGTTGAACGACTGTGCGACAGTCTTCATCCAGGGGATGTAACAAAGATCTGGTCTGCAGGTACTCCTATGCACAGAAGTGCAGGAAAAAATATCCAGTAAGGGAAGAGTGAATTCAAACCCGCTGGAGTCTGCTTTCAGCAAAGGATCAGAGCAGTGTTCGCTTGGATGCAATGGTATGTTGAGGGAGTGGTGTTGCTAGTGTGAAATCATTGCCTCTGACTCTCAAGGGCCAAGTTGCATCAGATAGAGGCAGCTTTTGGTATCCTGGTGTAGCAGCTATCTGTAGCAACATTTACCACTGGACCACTTAGCAATGTAACCATTGATGCTGTGCAGAGAACAGCACAAAGTGAGGAAAGAAACCAGACTACAGGCTATTTTTTTCCAGCCTGGCAGTTTGTCATGCAAGAGCTAGGGAAGTACTGCCTGTTGGCCCAGAACGTGCTGGGCCCAGGTGCATCCTCTCTATGCTCAGACTGATAAATGGGCCTTGTCAAGAGTCGTAGTGAAGTACTTTGCCAGAAGGGAGCAGGCTTCCATACAGATGATAACATCTATCTTAAGGCAGACATGCTTTCTTTAACAGGAGACATCTTTAGCTCAAGGCAGTGGTTGCGTTTGTGACAGTTCATGGGAAAAAGAGGCAATGGAATAAGTAGAGCATGGCAAGTGTGTGGAAGGAAGTGTTAATATTTTCCTGAATAGGCAAAAAAAAGCCCCAACTTTTTTTCTTTTTTTTTCTTTTTCTTTTCTGTTTTTCTTAAGTATATGTGAAAGTTGTAGAGTTTCTACTGCCAGGGAAAGAATAATTCTAATCCATAAATGCCAGGCTATGATGTGAAAATTTTAACAAAGACGGGAGAGTCCTAAAAGGAAGGTGTTGTGGAAATAAGATAATAGATTCCTAGCATGAGTGAAGGATGGTTCTTTAGTGATCATTGGCCTTCTCTGACCTCAGCACAGAAGCTTAGGAAGCCCCTGAATAACATAGGAACACTGTGGTGCTTTTTTAAGCATGTTTGCCTTGTAATAGGGCAATAGTAGTGTTGCCAAGTCCACAAGTATTTCCTCGGGAAATATTTCAATAGCTAGAGCACCTGGAATATTCTGATGATATCAGAATGTCAGATGCAATTTAGAATAAATGAGGGCATTTCTGGCATGTTTCAGGAAATAAATATCCAACTGTCTTCAGTGTAGGTAAAATTACTCTGGAAAAGGAAATCCGATGAGAAATATTTCTAAAATCACATTTTTTTGAACCTAATAGTAATTTTAATTACATTTGTGAATTATTTTCAGTTGTTTGGATGAATACTCTTTGATACAAGAGGGGAGATAAATGGTGTTTTCACTAACTTTAGTAGATGAAATACTAATACCACCTGTTCACCAGGTGGATTTCTGTTCTAATGCAGCCAAAACACTGAGGATTTATATGAACAAGGGAAAACATTGTTTTGTCTTAAGCTGAGAATGGTGGTAGCAAAGCCACTAACTTTCAGAATCATGAGAACACACAAAATTCGCCACAGATTGGACAGCCCAGGCTGCGAAGTCCCCAGCAGACGCCTTCTGGGCCCAAAGCTACCACATTGCCTATTTGTTCCCAAACAGACTGTAATTAAGCTGCAGTTCTGCTAAAGACTATGTCTCAGTGTTTAAAACCCTAGCAGGAGCACTTTAGTTATCCTAAAAGCATTGCAAGAAACCAGAAGTATCTGAAAGACAGACAATACTTCTCAAACTGAACTGCTATGCGGTAAAAGAGGGACTTTTGCACTCAAGGCAGGTTTGTCTGATAAAAGTGCTAAGGAGAGAGTCCAGTGTCAAAGCAATAGTAAAAGTGAAATTTACTTAAAAACAAACAGATATGCTTTGTGTGTCTGTTAGCATTGCCCAGAGGTGCGTGCGGAAAAATGGGAAAGCCTTTGGAAAAGAAAGATGGCCTGCTTTAGAGCCTGAAGTACAGGGGAAAACCCAGTGCAGCACAATGCTTAAATTATCCGTAAGAGGATGCAGAGATCAGAGACAGGCTTTTGATTGCATGAGGAAAACTCCTCATGAAGTTGGACAAAACACATGAAGGAGGAGGCCCAAGCATAAGTTATGGAAAGGTTGCTGTAGGCTGTAAGCTGGTTAGAGGCACAGTAGGTGGAGACTAAGACACCTGCTACGTCAGTGGTTGGGGTTCCACCGTCGAGTGGGACCAACGTTGAGTGGGGATCCTAGCGCATGTAATTAAGTAACACTGGGTCTGTCGGAGATGTCTGACCCCAGTGTCTGCTCCCCCTCCTGCCTGGAACACCACACGTTTCCCCCGCAACCAGAGCACACCATGCCCAGAGCACAGAACCAGTACCTCTGTGACATCAGCCAGGGGCCAAGGCCATCACAGGCAGCGTCAGTGCCACGGGCAGTCTGTTGGCTGCTGCTCTACTGGCAACAAGCCCTCAGTTGTTGCAGTGCCACGTGCTGCTGCCGCCATGCGTCTCATCCGCCTCTTTGTCCTGATGGTCCTGTGCCAGTCTGTGCACGGCACAGGGGAAACCTGCAAGTGAGTGGCCCCAGGCTGTGGGAGGGAACTGGGGCAGCTTTGCTGGGGTGCACTGGAAGGGGCCCACCTGACGCCTGTGGTCTTGCCACGGCTTTCCCAGCCCCGTGTGGGAGGCGCCTTTCCTTGCCAGCACCCAGGCTTTTGGCACAACTCCTCTATGGGGCTAAAGCAGAAACAGGGGAAGGCACCAGCCTGCCCCACGGGGTTCCCTTTCCCTGTGCTCCACGCAACGCCGTGTGGGGCTGGAAGGCGGCTGACCTTCAGCCCGAGCAGCAACGAGGCATCGAGCAGGACACTCATGAGTTTCTGCTTTCCACAGGACCTGCGGACTCCGGAGCATTACTTACAGCGACGGCATGTCTCGTGTAGTGGGTGGCGAAGATGCCCAGCCAGGGGCCTGGCCCTGGATGGTCAGCATCCAGAGCCCCTGGCAAGCAGGCACGGGGCACACATGCGGAGGGTCCCTCATCAGCCCTCAGTGGGTCCTCACAGCAGCCCACTGCTTCAACGACGCCAAGTAAGGAAGACGTGGGAACAGGGATATCCCTGCAGCACCGGCAGGTGCCCAGCCCGCAGCACCACGGGCAACTCCCACCCCATTTCCTTGCAGCACACCCAGTGCCTGGGCACTCCCAGTCCAGCGGAGAGACGGCTCAGGAGGAGGCTGCGCTCTCGCCTCTGCTTCCTACCAGTCTCCAGCACAAAGTTCCTTGTGCCTGAGGCACGCCACGGCAGTTGTATCCTCCGTAGTGCTGCTTTCCTCTCTCCCCTGGGAAGGAGAAGGCGGGGAACTGCTGGGCTGCTGCAGCACATGGCTCCCCTCCCTCACACCCCTCTCCCCATTTGCCTTCCAGGGGCATCGAGATGTGGCGTGTGGTGGCTGGGGCCAACCAGCTGAATAAGCCGGGACCCGAGGCTCAAGTGACCTATATCAAGCGGCTCTTTGTTCATGAGCAGTATGACAAAACCTTGCACAGGAACGACATTGCCTTGCTGGAGCTGGACCAGCCTGTCCAATGCAACTCCTATGTGCAGCTCGCCTGCATGCCTAAGGCCTCGCTGAGAGTGACGAAGCTTGAGACCTGCTACGTCAGTGGTTGGGGTTCCACCGTTGAGGGAGGTGAGTTCCCAAAAAGTAATCGTGACCCGAGAGCACGCTTGGCACCCGGGAGAGACGGGCTGGGGGTCCTGACAGCAGAGGCAAAAGCCAGCGTCAGGCTGCAGGGACGTTTGCCTCTGGAGAGATGGGCCTGACCCATGCCCCAGGGCAAGATGGGAGGGAAACATTGGTGCAAAGCCTGTCCAGAGGCAACGTCAAGGCCTAGGGAGGGGTTCCCCCAGGCAGGGCAGGAGCAGAACCAGGAACGCACTGCTGGGTGTTCATTTCTGTCTGTATTTACAGGTGGGCGAGTCAATGTGCTGCAGGAGGCCAAGGTGCCCATCATTGACAAGCAGGTCTGCAACAGCAGCGGGTGGTACCGTGGGGCCATCCACAACCACAACATCTGTGCTGGCTATCCACGGGGAGGCATCGACACCTGCCAGGTAGGAGCGGGCGATGAGTCGAGTCCCTGCAGCACAGACAGCCCTGGCACGGCCACCCAAAACTACCCTGGCACGTGCTTCACCCAGCAAGTCTCCCTCTCTCCCTCCGTCCCGCCCTCCCTCCCACCGCTGGGTCTCAGGATTCTGAGGCCCACTTCCCCTTACCCATCTGCTGGTCCCTGCCCAGTGCCTGCCTGGTCCCAGAGCTCTGGGACTCCTCCCTGAAAGCCCATCCAGCACTCTTCCTTGCCCACAGGTCCAGGTTCCAATCCTGCAATTTCCCTCTGCCTCACAGCCACGCACACCGTGCAGAGATGAGAGAAGAAGCCCTGCCTTGCAGGCGCACAGCCCCCTCCCAGACCCCGTTCTCTCCGCTCCCACACTGGAGCAGGAGCCAGCCCTCCCACTGACAGCGGCGCCCCAACACCCCCTTAATCCTCTCTCCTCCACTGCAGGGTGACAGCGGCGGCCCTCTCGTCTGCCAAGATCCCCAGGATGACCGCTTCCTGCTGGTGGGAGTGACCAGCTGGGGGCAAGGCTGTGCCAGAGCCCTTCGCCCCGGGATCTACACCTCCACTCAGCACTTCCTTGACTGGATCCAGGTGCAGATGGCGCTGAACCCAGCAGGAACGGCTGCACCAACCTCACAGCCAGTCTTCACCTCAGCCCCCACAGAGAGCCCAAAACCAACAGGCGTTGGCAGCTTTACACCCTGTCCATTTCCACGCCGGAAGCTGGTGAAATTCTTTACTCAGCTGCAGGAGCTCCTGAAGTTCCTAAGGGGCGGAAACGCTTGAGCTACAGGATGGACAGGATCCAGTGCGGTCAACCCTTGTCCCTTTAGAATCTGTAGTTAAGCTCTTCATTAAATTACAGCAAAACTTGGATAATTTTGAATCACTTCCTTAATAAACGGATGATTAATTCTGAACAGATAGTAGCTATTTTAATTTTGTGGTCCTCGAGTCCATCAATTCTTATTGCCAGCTGTATTAAATCGATCATGTTGCCATTTCTGCGTTTTAAAAAACTCTGTAAGCATGTATTTCTGTATAAAAGGGAGAAACATGACTCCGGATCGCAGGCAGCCAGGCTCTCAGCTCCCCGCCGTCGCTGTTTTCCCGCAGGACTGGCACCCACCCCTCAGGATGTCTCTCGTGTTGCTGCGGGTGGCACGTGGACCGGGTCATCCTTTCAGAAGAGGACGGAGCGGTGGCCATCTGCTTCGGGATGGACTGGAGATCCAGCTTGGAAAAGACCTCTGAGATCCTCAAGGACAACCTATAACCCAACACTAACACCAACACCCACGCTAACACCAATCTCACACTAGTGCTAGGACTGCTTTATTAAGGGGAAGAAGGAAGTAAATCTCACCTCAAACTAGCACTACTGATCTTGAGGCATGATGTTCTGTCATGCAGCACAGTCACAGCTGAAGGAGACCTGCCCCCATGAGCCAAAACTCGTCTGGTTCTGTAGCATAATTACAAGGAATACTACATTTATCTTCAAGTGTAAGTAATAGTTGCATGAAGAGTCTTATATTTAAAATTACTTCTTTTTTACTTAATGGTAAACATGCTTAGATGAGTTACTCCACTGGGGTGAGAGTACTACTGTTTAAGGTGCCTGTTCGAAAGCTGAGAATGGTCATATGGGCCTTTCTGAGTGTGAGTAGTAAGATTCTGTCATGAGAACAAAAGCTTCTCGCCTTGCAAGGATTTGCAGAATCAGCTTCTTAATTTAGGAAAAAAAAAAGCGTTTTATTTCAGGTAAGCAGTTTCATAATCTAGTTTAACAGTGTCTTTGCTTGTATTTGACAAAAGAAGAAAAGCTTGGGGGAAGAGGTGATGGTAGCTCACTTTGTGTCTCTGCTGTCATTTCTAGAAACGCTTGTACAGAGAAACATTCCTAATACTCGCACCACTTTTACTGAGAAACATTATTAATTTCTGCAGTTTAACTTAAGACCTTGGATAACTCCTGTGAGAAAATGCCGTGGGCTTGGCAGGATCATTCCCTGTTCTTGTGTGCAGTAGAGGGTAGTACAAAACACAATTTTATTTGGGGCATGGTAAAAATAATTTGATCTCAAAGTTGTTGGTTTCCTTCTTTGATTTAAGATTTCAGCAGCAAAGTTATGTAGTTGATGTTTTCTAGCTTTCAATTTCATGACACGGGGTAATCTGGAGACATACAATTAAGCAAAAGAAAACATTTTGCCACTGACATCTGCATTGCTTGTTGACGCGATGGGGAAACATCAGCATGTCGAGTGCAAGCAGTGTGTAAAAGCCTGTATGCTCCTGCCTCAAAAGAAATTATTCCAGGAGTTGCTATAGGAAAGGATAACTGATAAATATTCATAAAGTTTGACACAAAGTATTACCTACCTCGAAGAAAAAATATTAAATTTTGTAGGTTTTCTTTACATTCCAAAGTTAAAATTGCATCATAACTTCCTGTCTCTGTAAAAGAATGACAGGACGGACATTTCTTTAAGCATAGCGGTTGTAAAAAGGAAAGAAAGGGGGAGAATAGTTTTGAGACTCACAAGGATCCTAATGTTCTAAGGAGACTTCAGTATATTCAAAATGCCACATAGCTTCTTTTCGTACCAAGTACCAGAGAAACTAATAAAAAACTGACGAGTATTGGAACACAAGTAAACAGGGTACAGAATTATGGTACAGATAGTTTGTTCAGTTTCACTGTGACTCAGTTTGTAACTACCTGATGTTAGAATCTATTTCTTTGACCAGCTAGGACTACCCTGTTATTTCTCCTGCTTTGTCTTAATTTGCTCTGAGGCAGTGTTCTTTGAGACAGATATGGGATGCCAGGTGCTCTGAGTGGGCAGTATGTCCAACAATATGGCCAACAACATATCTTCCTTTCAAAATGCGAGGCGGCAGTGCCTGAGCACTGATGCTCAGTGGAGGTAAGATGTGAGATGCTAAAAGCTTTTGTAAAGAAGTAGGATTTGTGGCACTATAGTGTATAAATCCAGCCATATGAATCCAAGAGGCAACTCCTAAGCTGGGCATGGAGTTGAAATTAGCAAGAATCACAATTCCTGGTTGGAGGTAGCTGGAAAAACTACAGGCAGAAAGTGTTAGCATAGAATATGTACTAAAATAAGCATACAATTGCACAAATATTCTAACAGCATAAAGTAAAAAAACAAAAAAGGATTTCTTTTGTTTTTAAAGAAATACATACTTTAGAATCCTTATCTTTAGCAACAGATTCAATAACATGAGTAAGAAGACCAGGATATAATCAAGTACATTACTCCTACCCTCCTGGAGAACTTTTGCGCCTTTTCTGTTTTTTTCTCTCTTTTCTTTTTTTTCTGTTTTTTCTTTTTTCTTTTTACTCTTTTTTTTTCTTTTCTCTTTTTTTTCATAAAATAATGAAGTAAGTGAGAAAAGAAGAGGAAAAACACATGCAACTTTTGAGACCACCACCTCTAAAACATGTAGAAGACAGCGTACAGTCTGTTAGCTAAAACCTGTGTAGTGGAGAGAATAAGTGGGATAGAACTACAGTGTGAAAGTCTGTGCTGCTGCTGACCATTGAGTGCATAGTTCTGCTTTTAAGAATTCTAGTGCCGATTTCAAAATTGGCTCTACAAATTTCAGAGGACTTAAGCTCTGTTTAAAAAAATGTCATGATGGTTTTTACAAACTAGTTTTTTTCAATTTTTGTAGGATTGCTTGAGAAGTTTGTTTCTTAACCTAGAATTTAAAACTGAGGTTATAAACCTGCTACAAACACAATTACACATACCAACTCCTTTAAAATATGTTACAGGAGAACTTGAACTAAAAAATCCCTGACACCATTTTGTTTGGGAGAACATAAAAAAATGAAGTTAAATTGTACTAAGCAGTTGTTTGTGGATGAGTTCATACTCTGGGAAGCTCAACCCAGACTTGATGACTTGAACCAAGAAAACAGCTTAAGTCTATGGAAAAAAAAAACAAACGTAAGATATTGGCAAGGTGAAAGTCTCTAATGTATGAAATGTGGGCAATGTCATTAAAGGACATTAATGTAGTAATCTTTTTGTTAGATTTTACTCCTGCATTTTACAGAATACGTATGAATTGTACAGTATTTTGCACAGAAGTTAGTAAAGCAAGCAGGATGTTTAAGGATTATTTTTATAAATCAGACAATGAGATTAGATATCATTTGCATCAGAGGATGGTCTTGCAGGTTTCTGAGAATAGTGACTTTAAATGAGTATTGAGAGGAAGAGTGCTGCTTTGAACAGTTCTGGTCATGTCCACAGCAGGACACCCAAGATTGAGAGAGATTTTATATGACTATTCTTTCTTCAGTTATCATGCGCAGCTGGTGAGAAATTTCATACTGCCTCAGGTGAGTTGAACGACTGTGCGACAGTCTTCATCCAGGGGATGTAACAAAGATCTGGTCTGCAGGTACTCCTATGCACAGAAGTGCAGGAAAAAATATCCAGTAAGGGAAGAGTGAATTCAAACCCGCTGGAGTCTGCTTTCAGCAAAGGATCAGAGCAGTGTTCGCTTGGATGCAATGGTATGTTGAGGGAGTGGTGTTGCTAGTGTGAAATCATTGCCTCTGACTCTCAAGGGCCAAGTTGCATCAGATAGAGGCAGCTTTTGGTATCCTGGTGTAGCAGCTATCTGTAGCAACATTTACCACTGGACCACTTAGCAATGTAACCATTGATGCTGTGCAGAGAACAGCACAAAGTGAGGAAAGAAACCAGACTACAGGCTATTTTTTTCCAGCCTGGCAGTTTGTCATGCAAGAGCTAGGGAAGTACTGCCTGTTGGCCCAGAACGTGCTGGGCCCAGGTGCATCCTCTCTATGCTCAGACTGATAAATGGGCCTTGTCAAGAGTCGTAGTGAAGTACTTTGCCAGAAGGGAGCAGGCTTCCATACAGATGATAACATCTATCTTAAGGCAGACATGCTTTCTTTAACAGGAGACATCTTTAGCTCAAGGCAGTGGTTGCGTTTGTGACAGTTCATGGGAAAAAGAGGCAATGGAATAAGTAGAGCATGGCAAGTGTGTGGAAGGAAGTGTTAATATTTTCCTGAATAGGCAAAAAAAAGCCCCAACTTTTTTTCTTTTTTTTTCTTTTTCTTTTCTGTTTTTCTTAAGTATATGTGAAAGTTGTAGAGTTTCTACTGCCAGGGAAAGAATAATTCTAATCCATAAATGCCAGGCTATGATGTGAAAATTTTAACAAAGACGGGAGAGTCCTAAAAGGAAGGTGTTGTGGAAATAAGATAATAGATTCCTAGCATGAGTGAAGGATGGTTCTTTAGTGATCATTGGCCTTCTCTGACCTCAGCACAGAAGCTTAGGAAGCCCCTGAATAACGTAGGAACACTGTGGTGCTTTTTTAAGCATGTTTGCCTTGTAATAGGGCAATAGTATTGTTGCCAAGTCCACAAGTATTTCCTCGGGAAATATTTCAATAGCTAGAGCACCTGGAATATTCTGATGATATCAGAATGTCAGATGCAATTTAGAATAAATGAGGGCATTTCTGGCATGTTTCAGGAAATAAATATCCAACTGTCTTCAGTGTAGGTAAAATTACTCTCGAAAAGGAAATCCGATGAGAAATATTTCTAAAATCACATTTTTTTGAAGCTAATAGTAATTTTAATTACATTTGTGAATTATTTTCAGTTGTTTGGATGAATACTCTTTGATACAAGAGGGGAGATAAATGGTGTTTTCACTAACTTTAGTAGATGAAATACTAATACCACCTGTTCACCAGGTGGATTTCTGTTCTAATGCAGCCAAAACACTGAGGATTTATATGAACAAGGGAAAACATTGTTTTGTCTTAAGCTGAGAATGGTGGTAGCAAAGCCACTAACTTTCAGAATCATGAGAACACACAAAATTCGCCACAGATTGGACAGCCCAGGCTGCGAAGTCCCCAGCAGACGCCTTCTGGGCCCAAAGCTACCACATTGCCTATTTGTTCCCAAACAGACTGTAATTAAGCTGCAGTTCTGCTAAAGACTATGTCTCAGTGTTTAAAACCCTAGCAGGAGCACTTTAGTTATCCTAAAAGCATTGCAAGAAACCAGAAGTATCTGAAAGACAGACAATACTTCTCAAACTGAACTGCTATGCGGTAAAAGAGGGACTTTTGCACTCAAGGCAGGTTTGTCTGATAAAAGTGCTAAGGAGAGAGTCCAGTGTCAAAGCAATAGTAAAAGTGAAATTTACTTAAAAACAAACAGATATGCTTTGTGTGTCTGTTAGCATTGCCCAGAGGTGCGTGCGGAAAAATGGGAAAGCCTTTGGAAAAGAAAGATGGCCTGCTTTAGAGCCTGAAGTACAGGGGAAAACCCAGTGCAGCACAATGCTTAAATTATCCGTAAGAGGATGCAGAGATCAGAGACAGGCTTTTGATTGCATGAGGAAAACTCCTCATGAAGTTGGACAAAACACATGAAGGAGGAGGCCCAAGCATAAGTTATGGAAAGGTTGCTGTAGGCTGTAAGCTGGTTAGAGGCACAGTAGGTGGAGACTAAGACACCTGCTACGTCAGTGGTTGGGGTTCCACCGTCGAGTGGGACCAACGTTGAGTGGGGATCCTAGCGCATGTAATTAAGTAACACTGGGTCTGTCGGAGATGTCTGACCCCAGTGTCTGCTCCCCCTCCTGCCTGGAACACCACACGTTTCCCCCGCAACCAGAGCACACCATGCCCAGAGCACAGAACCAGTACCTCTGTGACATCAGCCAGGGGCCAAGGCCACCACAGGCAGCGTCAGTGCCACGGGCAGTCTGTTGGCTGCTGCTCTACTGGCAACAAGCCCTCAGTTGTTGCAGTGCCACGTGCTGCTGCCGCCATGCGTCTCATCCGCCTCTTTGTCCTGATGGTCCTGTGCCAGTCTGTGCACGGCACAGGGGAAACCTGCAAGTGAGTGGCCCCAGGCTGTGGGAGGGAACTGGGGCAGCTTTGCTGGGGTGCACTGGAAGGGGCCCACCTGACGCCTGTGGTCTTGCCACGGCTTTCCCAGCCCCGTGTGGGAGGCGCCTTTCCTTGCCAGCACCCAGGCTTTTGGCACAACTCCTCTAAGGGGCTAAAGCAGAAACAGGGGCAGGCACCAGCCTGCCCCACGGGGTTCCCTTTCCCTGTGCTCCACGCAACGCCGTGTGGGGCTGGAAGGCAGCTGACCTTCAGCCCGAGCAGCAACGAGGCATCGAGCAGGACACTCATGAGTTTCTGCTTTCCACAGGACCTGCGGACTCCGGAGCATTACTTACAGCGACGGCATGTCTCGTGTAGTGGGTGGCGAAGATGCCCAGCCAGGGGCCTGGCCCTGGATGGTCAGCATCCAGAGCCCCTGGCAAGCAGGCACGGGGCACACATGCGGAGGGTCCCTCATCAGCCCTCAGTGGGTCCTCACAGCAGCCCACTGCTTCAACGACGCCAAGTAAGGAAGACGTGGGAACAGGGATATCCCTGCAGCACCGGCAGGTGCCCAGCCCGCAGCACCACGGGCAACTCCCACCCCATTTCCTTGCAGCACACCCAGTGCCTGGGCACTCCCAGTCCAGCGGAGAGACGGCTCAGGAGGAGGCTGCGCTCTCGCCTCTGCTTCCTACCAGTCTCCAGCACAAAGTTCCTTGTGCCTGAGGCACGCCACGGCAGTTGTATCCTCCGTAGTGCTGCTTTCCTCTCTCCCCTGGGAAGGAGAAGGCGGGGAACTGCTGGGCTGCTGCAGCACATGGCTCCCCTCCCTCACACCCCTCTCCCCATTTGCCTTCCAGGGGCATCGAGATGTGGCGTGTGGTGGCTGGGGCCAACCAGCTGAATAAGCCGGGACCCGAGGCTCAAGTGACCTATATCAAGCGGCTCTTTGTTCATGAGCAGTATGACAAAACCTTGCACAGGAACGACATTGCCTTGCTGGAGCTGGACCAGCCTGTCCAATGCAACTCCTATGTGCAGCTCGCCTGCATGCCTAAGGCCTCGCTGAGAGTGACGAAGCTTGAGACCTGCTACGTCAGTGGTTGGGGTTCCACCGTTGAGGGAGGTGAGTTCCCAAAAAGTAATCGTGACCCGAGAGCACGCTTGGCACCCGGGAGAGACGGGCTGGGGGTCCTGACAGCAGAGGCAAAAGCCAGCGTCAGGCTGCAGGGACGTTTGCCTCTGGAGAGATGGGCCTGACCCATGCCCCAGGGCAAGATGGGAGGGAAACATTGGTGCAAAGCCTGTCCAGAGGCAACGTCAAGGCCTAGGGAGGGGTTCCCCCAGGCAGGGCAGGAGCAGAACCAGGAACGCACTGCTGGGTGTTCATTTCTGTCTGTATTTACAGGTGGGCGAGTCAATGTGCTGCAGGAGGCCAAGGTGCCCATCATTGACAAGCAGGTCTGCAACAGCAGCGGGTGGTACCGTGGGGCCATCCACAACCACAACATCTGTGCTGGCTATCCACGGGGAGGCATCGACACCTGCCAGGTAGGAGCGGGCGATGAGTCGAGTCCCTGCAGCACAGACAGCCCTGGCACGGCCACCCAAAACTACCCTGGCACGTGCTTCACCCAGCAAGTCTCCCTCTCTCCCTCCGTCCCGCCCTCCCTCCCACCGCTGGGTCTCAGGATTCTGAGGCCCACTTCCCCTTACCCATCTGCTGGTCCCTGCCCAGTGCCTGCCTGGTCCCAGAGCTCTGGGACTCCTCCCTGAAAGCCCATCCAGCACTCTTCCTTGCCCACAGGTCCAGGTTCCAATCCTGCAATTTCCCTCTGCCTCACAGCCACGCACACCGTGCAGAGATGAGAGAAGAAGCCCTGCCTTGCAGGCGCACAGCCCCCTCCCAGACCCCGTTCTCTCCGCTCCCACACTGGAGCAGGAGCCAGCCCTCCCACTGACAGCGGCGCCCCAACACCCCCTTAATCCTCTCTCCTCCACTGCAGGGTGACAGCGGCGGCCCTCTCGTCTGCCAAGATCCCCAGGATGACCGCTTCCTGCTGGTGGGAGTGACCAGCTGGGGGCAAGGCTGTGCCAGAGCCCTTCGCCCCGGGATCTACACCTCCACTCAGCACTTCCTTGACTGGATCCAGGTGCAGATGGCGCTGAACCCAGCAGGAACGGCTGCACCAACCTCACAGCCAGTCTTCACCTCAGCCCCCACAGAGAGCCCAAAACCAACAGGCGTTGGCAGCTTTACACCCTGTCCATTTCCACGCCGGAAGCTGGTGAAATTCTTTACTCAGCTGCAGGAGCTCCTGAAGTTCCTAAGGGGCGGAAACGCTTGAGCTACAGGATGGACAGGATCCAGTGCGGTCAACCCTTGTCCCTTTAGAATCTGTAGTTAAGCTCTTCATATAATTACAGCAAAACTTGGATAATTTTGACTCACTTCCTTAATAAACGGATGATTAATTCTGAACAGATAGTAGCTATTTTAATTTTGTGATCCTCGAGTCCATCAATTCTTATTGCCAGCTGTATTAAATCGATCATGTTGCCATTTCTGCGTTTTAAAAAACTCTGTAAGCATGTATTTCTGTATAGAAGGGAGAAACATGACTCCGGATCGCAGGCAGCCAGGCTCTCAGCTCCCCGCCGACGCTGTTTTCCCGCAGGACTGGCACCCACCCCTCAGGATGTCTCTCGTGTTGCTGCGGGTGGCACGTGGACCGGGTCATCCTTTCAGAAGAGGACGGAGCGGTGGCCATCTGCTTCGGGATGGACTGGAGATCCAGCTTGGAAAAGACCTCTGAGATCCTCAAGGACAACCTATAACCCAACACTAACACCAACACCCACGCTAACACCAATCTCACATTAGTGCTAGGACTGCTTTATTAAGGGGAAGAAGGAAGTAAATCTCACCTCAAACTAGCACTACTGATCTTGAGGCATGATGTTCTGTCATGCAGCACAGTCACAGCTGAAGGAGACCTGCCCCCATGAGCCTCAGCCGAAGCCCCTTGTGCCTCTCATCACCACTGTACGACCCACAGCAAGAGCATTTCATCCCTGGGTAGTCCCTGGCAAACGACAGTTGCCACATTCTGGCTGTGTAGGATCATCTGCAGAGGACATTAATTCCCTGAAACGCAGTGTGCTGAAGAGGCCCTGAAGAAAGATTTTCCTTCAGTTCAGTGTCTGGGTACAACGGAGATGCCACCACATTTGGAGTTGCTACAAATGTGTTTTTGATTGAAATATGAGGGGGATTTGAGTGAAACGTAACAGAAAAGGGAGATACTGTACTATGGCAGGCCCCTGCGCCCCTGCGTCCCAAGCACGGCGCTGGGCAGCTGCACGGCCACCTCATACAGCTGGCGGGCTCTGAGCTGACAACTCGCGTGGTCCCAAGAAGACCAACCGTGGGGACCCAAGGTCCGCGCGGCGCCAAGGGGCCCCACAGCGCAGGGTCCCGGGCAGCCCCGCGCCCCGGGGTCCGGAGGAGACAAGCGATCCCGAAGGTGGAGGGGCCGGGTGACCGCAGCGCCCCGAGCCGCGCCCCGCCCGAGCCGGGCGCCCTCCCGCCGGGGCTGCCGCCCGCAGAGGGGGCAGGGGCGCGGGGAGCGGAGGCAGTGCGCGCCCGTTGAGGAAGTGGCCGCGGCTGCGAGAGACAACGAGGAAGCGGTGACACCGCAAGCGCCGAGCACGGTTCCAGCCCCGCTCCCGGCCACAGCCCGCTCCGGCACGGCTCTGCTCGGCGGAGCCGCCCGCCCGGGGAGTGCCTCCTGCCAGCCCAGTCCCGCAGAGAGAAGGCTGCGGCAGCGGTGAGTAGCGGCGATGCCGGGGCAGCCAGCAGCGCGGTTCTCCGACCGCCAGGGCCCCTGCACCGCGGGCGGTGCCCCGGCCGGCAGCCGCGGCTGTCGGGGGTGCGCGGGCGAGCGGCCGGGGGAGAGGGCGCTGGGAGCCGGGGGGCTCCGCGGCGGCGCGGGGAGGCGGCAGCGACAGCGAGGCGCCGGCGCTCGGGTCGGGAGGGAGTGGCCGGCTGGAAAACGCCCCGCTGGAGAGCAAGGCGCGGAGCCTTCCCGTGTTACTGTGCTCCTGGAATGAAGGGCGCTAGTCTAGCGCTTCGGGAGCTTGCATCTAAAGTGTAAAGGAAAGATAAAAAAAGGATTTCGTTATGTCTTGATCCATTACAGCGGTGGCAGGTTTTAAACAGAGTGTACCCAAAAGTAAGGCTGCTGCTTCAATACTGTATTTTATGTCTTTTAAATGCCTTTCTTATTAGACTTCCCTATTTTGTTTCTGACAAAGCAACTGCAAGTCTCTTGGTAGAAGTGCTAAAATAGTTGAACACTACAGTCCTGATGCCAGAGTTGTTGCTCTTCGTTCCATGCTTTTTGCTAGCATTATTCGGGATTCTATTTAGCACTGTATTGCATGAACTTTGTGTTGGCCACATTAGTCTGAGGTGATACTGTTTTGGACGAAGATGAGCAATATATTTGTTAGGTGATGCTCATTCAGTAGAAGAGTGGCGAGTATTACCTCAGTCTCACCAAATTACGTGATGTGTTGTAAAATACTTCCATTTTAAAAGAAAATGATTCCTTTTAAAGGAGTTAGTTCCTTGTTATTGGGTTTTTTTAAGTGCTGTTTTCTGTTAGGCTTCTTCGATGCTCTTTGTATCCACAGAAGCTTAGCTCTCCTCATCCCTTGGGTTGAGAGTGCAGCCTAATCCATGGTTACAGCCATCTGCTACAGAGCTAGTTCCAGCATGCAAAGCTGTGTATTTTTACAGTCTTGCAGGCCATAAACTGTACCACTGTACAGTACATTGAAACAGTCCACCAGGAGGAACTATGACTTTTTTTCATCCTTCTGTTAAGCATTGAGCGATAAACAGACAAATAAGGAAGGCTGAATGTTCTTTATATTCTGACAGTTATCCTGTGGGGGAGAGAGTCTTGTGTGGTGAAGGCAACGTAGTTTGAAATGAAGAGCTTGGAAATCAATTTGGATGCTCAAAATGGCTGAAATAGATAAAAGTAGATAACTGCTTTGGTTTTCACATTCACTTAAAACAATAAGAAAATACCAAGAGAAATATGCAGTATTCTGGTTTTGCTTCTGTTAAAAAGTATTAACAGTCTGTCAAAGCAAAGGCGAACTGTGCAGCTCTCCCATTTGCATGGTGCTGATACAAGAGTAGAGTTCGATCTGAAGTTGCTGGAAGACAAAAAATAAATTTATTTTTGGAAGCAGCTCACAGTATCACAGTATCACAAGGTTGGAAAGGACCTCTGAGATCATCAAGTCCAACCTATACCCTAACACTAACACCAACACTAACACCAACCATCATCTAAACCACGGCACTCAGTGCCTCATCCAGTCTCCCTTTAAACACCTCCAGGGTCGGTGACCCCACCACCTCCCTGGGCAGCCCATTCCAATGACCAATCACCCTTTCAGTGAAGAATTTTTTCCTCATATCAAGTCTAAACTTTCCCTGACGAAGCTTAAGTCCATGCCCTCTGGTTCTGCCACTGGTCACCTGAGAGAAGAGACCAACCCCTGCCCGACTACAACCTCCTTTTAGGTAGTTGTAGAGAGCAATGAGGTCTCCCCTGAGCCTCCTCTTCTCCAGACTAAACAGCCCCAACTCCCTCAGTCGTTCCTCATAGGGCTTGTGCTCCAGCCCTTCACCATCTTCATTGCCCTCCTCTGAACACATTCCAGTATCCTAACATCCTTCCCAAATTGGGGGGCCCAGAACTGGACACAGTATTCAAGGTGAGGCCTGACCAGTGCCGAGTACAGGGGGACGATAACTTCTCTGGTCCTGCTTACTACACTATTCCTGATGCAGGCCAGGATGCCATTGGCCTTCTTGGCCACCTGGGCACACTGCTGGCTCATGTTGAGCTTCCTGTCAACCAGCACTCCCAGGTCCTTTTCTGCCTGACTACTCTCCAGCCACTCTGTCCCCAGTCTGTAGCTCTGCATGGGATTGTTGTGTCCAAAATGAAGTACCCGACATTTGGACAGCTAGCAGGTTATGTTGACGCACAAAATAACAGTTTAGAAAACCGATGGTAGAATTGTAAGATGAACTTAAGTGCCTTTAAAGATACTGATAGCAACAACAAAAAATACTTTCATTAGTCTCTTTTCTTTTGGATCCCTTATGCTAAAGGCTTTGGAAAGAAGAGAAGTCACTTCTGAAATATATGTTTTGTTCAGTGGCCATGGTCTCACAATCATAATTTTTTTTTGGCAAATTACACTTCTTTTTACCTTACTAATACTTTTCCAATGTGCATTTTTTAGCCAAAAACAATAAGTCTCTTGTCATTGCTGGTTTGTGTATCGTGACCCTAGGAAGTTGTGTTTACATCTGAATGCTCTGAAGATTGGTGGTGTCATCCTTTTTCCAGCTTTACAGACTTTCGGATGAATACCTTAGGATCTGTTGTGTGGACATTAGTCAGGCTGTGGCAGAATCTGCTTTCAGTTGCATGTGTTCAGTTCCAGAATAATACAGCTGGAAAGAGGAACTCGTCTGGTTCTGTAGCATAATTACAAGGAATACTACATTTATCTTCAAGTGTAAGTAATAGTTGCATGAAGAGTCTTATATTTAAAATTACTTCTTTTTTACTTAATGGTAAACATGCTTAGATGAGTTACTCCACTGGGGTGAGAGTACTACTGTTTAAGGTGCCTGTTCGAAAGCTGAGAATGGTCATATGGGCCTTTCTGAGTGTGAGTAGTAAGATTCTGTCATGAGAACAAAAGCTTCTCGCCTTGCAAGGATTTGCAGAATCAGCTTCTTAATTTAGGAAAAAAAAAAGCGTTTTATTTCAGGTAAGCAGTTTCATAATCTAGTTTAACAGTGTCTTTGCTTGTATTTGACAAAAGAAGAAAAGCTTGGGGGAAGAGGTGATGGTAGCTCACTTTGTGTCTCTGCTGTCATTTCTAGAAACGCTTGTACAGAGAAACATTCCTAATACTTGCACCACTTTTACTGAGAAACATTATTAATTTCTGCAGTTTAACTTAAGACCTTGGATAACTCCTGTGAGAAAATGCCGTGGGCTTGGCAGGATCATTCCCTGTTCTTGTGTGCAGTAGAGGGTAGTACAAAACACAATTTTATTTGGGGCATGGTAAAAATAATTTGATCTCAAAGTTGTTGGTTTCCTTCTTTGATTTAAGATTTCAGCAGCAAAGTTATGTAGTTGATGTTTTCTAGCTTTCAATTTCATGACACGGGGTAATCTGGAGACATACAATTAAGCAAAAGAAAACATTTTGCCACTGACATCTGCATTGCTTGTTGACGCGATGGGGAAACATCAGCATGTCGAGTGCAAGCAGTGTGTAAAAGCCTGTATGCTCCTGCCTCAAAAGAAATTATTCCAGGAGTTGCTATAGGAAAGGATAACTGATAAATATTCATAAAGTTTGACACAAAGTATTACCTACCTCGAAGAAAAAATATTAAATTTTGTAGGTTTTCTTTACATTCCAAAGTTAAAATTGCATCATAACTTCCTGTCTCTGTAAAAGAATGACAGGACGGACATTTCTTTAAGCATAGTGGTTGTAAAAAGGAAAGAAAGGGGGAGAATAGTTTTGAGACTCACAAGGATCCTAATGTTCTAAGGAGACTTCAGTATATTCAAAATGCCACATAGCTTCTTTTCGTACCAAGTACCAGAGAAACTAATAAAAAACTGACGAGTATTGGAACACAAGTAAACAGGGTACAGAATTATGGTACAGATAGTTTGTTCAGTTTCACTGTGACTCAGTTTGTAACTACCTGATGTTAGAATCTATTTCTTTGACCAGCTAGGACTACCCTGTTATTTCTCCTGCTTTGTCTTAATTTGCTCTGAGGCAGTGTTCTTTGAGACACATATGGGATGCCAGGTGCTCTGAGTGGGCAGTATGTCCAACAATATGGCCAACAACATATCTTCCTTTCAAAATGCGAGGCGGCAGTGCCTGAGCACTGATGCTCAGTGGAGGTAAGATGTGAGATGCTAAAAGCTTTTGTAAAGAAGTAGGATTTGTGGCACTATAGTGTATAAATCCAGCCATATGAATCCAAGAGGCAACTCCTAAGCTGGGCATGGAGTTGAAATTAGCAAGAATCACAATTCCTGGTTGGAGGTAGCTGGAAAAACTACAGGCAGAAAGTGTTAGCATAGAATATGTACTAAATTAAGCATACAATTGCACAAATATTCTAACAGCATAAAGTAAAAAAAAAAAAGATTTATTTTGTTTTTAAAGAAATACATACTTTAGAATCCTTATCTTTAGCAACAGATTCAATAACATGAGTAAGAAGACCAGGATATAATCAAGTACATTACTCCTACCCTCCTGGAGAACTTTTGGGCCTTTTCTGGTTTTTTCTCTCTTTCCTTTTTTTTCTGTTTTTTTCTTTTTTCTTTTTACTCTTTTTTTTCTTTCGTCTTTTTTTCATAAAATAATGAAGTAAGTGAGAAAAGAAGAGGAAAAACACATGCAACTTTTGAGACCACCACCTCTAAAACATGTAGAAGACAGCGTACAGTCTGTTAGCTAAAACCTGTGTAGTGGAGAGAATAAGTGGGATAGAACTACAGTGTGAAAGTCTGTGCTGCTGCTGACCATTGAGTACGTAGTTCTGCTTTTAAGAATTCTAGTGCTGATTTCAAAATGGGCTCTACAAATTTCAGAGGACTTAAGCTCTGTTTAAAAAAATGTCATGATGGTTTTTACAAACTAGTTTTTTTCATTTTTTGTAGGATTGCTTGAGAAGTTTGTTTCTTAACCTAGAATTTAAAACTGAGGTTATAAACCTGCTACAAACACAATTACACATACCAACTCCTTTAAAATATGTTACAGGAGAACTTGAACTAAAAAATCCCTGACACCATTTCATTTGGAAGAACATAAAAAAATGAAGTTAAATTGTACTAAGCAGTTGTTTGTGGATGAGTTCATACTCTGGGAAGCTCAACCCAGACTTGATGACTTGAACCAAGAAAACAGCTTAAGTCTATGGAAAAAAAAAACAAACGTAAGATATTGGCAAGGTGAAAGTCTCTAATGTATGAAATGTGGGCAATGTCATTAAAGGACATTAATGTAGTAATCTTTTTGTTAGATTTTACTCCTGCATTTCACAGAATACGTATGAATTGTACAGTATTTTGCTCAGAAGTTAGTAAAGCAAGCAGGATGTTTAAGGATTATTTTTATAAATCAGACAATGAGATTAGATATCATTTGCATCAGAGGATGGTCTTGCAGGTTTCTGAGAATAGTGACTTTAAATGAGTATTGAGAGGAAGAGTGCTGCTTTGAACAGTTCTGGTCATGTCCACAGCAGGACACCCAAGATAGAGAGAGATTTTATATGACTATTCTTTCTTCAGTTATCATGCGCAGCTGGTGAGAAATTTCATACTGCCTCAGGTGAGTTGAACGACTGTGCGACAGTCTTCATCCAGGGGATGTAACAAAGATCTGGTCTGCAGGTACTCCTATGCACAGAAGTGCAGGAAAAAATATCCAGTAAGGGAAGAGTGAATTCAAACCCGCTGGAGTCTGCTTTCAGCAAAGGATCAGAGCAGTGTTCGCTTGGATGCAATGGTATGTTGAGGGAGTGGTGTTGCTAGTGTGAAATCATTGCCTCTGACTCTCAAGGGCCAAGTTGCATCAGATAGAGGCAGCTTTTGGTATCCTGGTGTAGCAGCTATCTGTAGCAACATTTACCACTGGACCACTTAGCAATGTAACCATTGATGCTGTGCAGAGAACAGCACAAAGTGAGGAAAGAAACCAGACTACAGGCTATTTTTTTCCAGCCTGGCAGTTTGTCATGCAAGAGCTAGGGAAGTACTGCCTGTTGGCCCAGAACGTGCTGGGCCCAGGTGCATCCTCTCTATGCTCAGACTGATAAATGGGCCTTGTCAAGAGTCGTAGTGAAGTACTTTGCCAGAAGGGAGCAGGCTTCCATACAGATGATAACATCTATCTTAAGGCAGACATGCTTTCTTTAACAGGAGACATCTTTAGCTCAAGGCAGTGGTTGCGTTTGTGACAGTTCATGGGAAAAAGAGGCAATGGAATAAGTAGAGCATGGCAAGTGTGTGGAAGGAAGTGTTAATATTTTCCTGAATAGGCAAAAAAAAGCCTCAACTTTTTTTCTTTTTTTTTCTTTTTCTTTTCTGTTTTTCTTAAGTATATGTGAAAGTTGTAGAGTTTCTACTGCCAGGGAAAGAATAATTCTAATCCATAAATGCCAGGCTATGATGTGAAAATTTTAACAAAGACGGGAGAGTCCTAAAAGGAAGGTGTTGTGGAAATAAGATAATAGATTCCTAGCATGAGTGAAGGATGGTTCTTTAGTGATCATTGGCCTTCTCTGACCTCAGCACAGAAGCTTAGGAAGCCCCTGAATAACGTAGGAACACTGTGGTGCTTTTTTAAGCATGTTTGCCTTGTAATAGGGCAATAGTATTGTTGCCAAGTCCACAAGTATTTCCTCGGGAAATATTTCAATAGCTAGAGCACCTGGAATATTCTGATGATATCAGAATGTCAGATGCAATTTAGAATAAATGAGGGCATTTCTGGCATGTTTCAGGAAATAAATATCCAACTGTCTTCAGTGTAGGTAAAATTACTCTCGAAAAGGAAATCCGATGAGAAATATTTCTAAAATCACATTTTTTTGAAGCTAATAGTAATTTTAATTACATTTGTGAATTATTTTCAGTTGTTTGGATGAATACTCTTTGATACAAGAGGGGAGATAAATGGTGTTTTCACTAACTTTAGTAGATGAAATACTAATACCACCTGTTCACCAGGTGGATTTCTGTTCTAATGCAGCCAAAACACTGAGGATTTATATGAACAAGGGAAAACATTGTTTTGTCTTAAGCTGAGAATGGTGGTAGCAAAGCCACTAACTTTCAGAATCATGAGAACACACAAAATTCGCCACAGATTGGACAGCCCAGGCTGCGAAGTCCCCAGCAGACGCCTTCTGGGCCCAAAGCTACCACATTGCCTATTTGTTCCCAAACAGACTGTAATTAAGCTGCAGTTCTGCTAAAGACTATGTCTCAGTGTTTAAAACCCTAGCAGGAGCACTTTAGTTATCCTAAAAGCATTGCAAGAAACCAGAAGTATCTGAAAGACAGACAATACTTCTCAAACTGAACTGCTATGCGGTAAAAGAGGGACTTTTGCACTCAAGGCAGGTTTGTCTGATAAAAGTGCTAAGGAGAGAGTCCAGTGTCAAAGCAATAGTAAAAGTGAAATTTACTTAAAAACAAACAGATATGCTTTGTGTGTCTGTTAGCATTGCCCAGAGGTGCGTGCGGAAAAATGGGAAAGCCTTTGGAAAAGAAAGATGGCCTGCTTTAGAGCCTGAAGTACAGGGGAAAACCCAGTGCAGCACAATGCTTAAATTATCCGTAAGAGGATGCAGAGATCAGAGACAGGCTTTTGATTGCATGAGGAAAACTCCTCATGAAGTTGGACAAAACACATGAAGGAGGAGGCCCAAGCATAAGTTATGGAAAGGTTGCTGTAGGCTGTAAGCTGGTTAGAGGCACAGTAGGTGGAGACTAAGACACCTGCTACGTCAGTGGTTGGGGTTCCACCGTCGAGTGGGACCAACGTTGAGTGGGGATCCTAGCGCATGTAATTAAGTAACACTGGGTCTGTCGGAGATGTCTGACCCCAGTGTCTGCTCCCCCTCCTGCCTGGAACACCACACGTTTCCCCCGCAACCAGAGCACACCATGCCCAGAGCACAGAACCAGTACCTCTGTGACATCAGCCAGGGGCCAAGGCCACCACAGGCAGCGTCAGTGCCACGGGCAGTCTGTTGGCTGCTGCTCTACTGGCAACAAGCCCTCAGTTGTTGCAGTGCCACGTGCTGCTGCCGCCATGCGTCTCATCCGCCTCTTTGTCCTGATGGTCCTGTGCCAGTCTGTGCACGGCACAGGGGAAACCTGCAAGTGAGTGGCCCCAGGCTGTGGGAGGGAACTGGGGCAGCTTTGCTGGGGTGCACTGGAAGGGGCCCACCTGACGCCTGTGGTCTTGCCACGGCTTTCCCAGCCCCGTGTGGGAGGCGCCTTTCCTTGCCAGCACCCAGGCTTTTGGCACAACTCCTCTAAGGGGCTAAAGCAGAAACAGGGGCAGGCACCAGCCTGCCCCACGGGGTTCCCTTTCCCTGTGCTCCACGCAACGCCGTGTGGGGCTGGAAGGCGGCTGACCTTCAGCCCGAGCAGCAACGAGGCATCGAGCAGGACACTCATGAGTTTCTGCTTTCCACAGGACCTGCGGACTCCGGAGCATTACTTACAGCGACGGCATGTCTCGTGTAGTGGGTGGCGAAGATGCCCAGCCAGGGGCCTGGCCCTGGATGGTCAGCATCCAGAGCCCCTGGCAAGCAGGCACGGGGCACACATGCGGAGGGTCCCTCATCAGCCCTCAGTGGGTCCTCACAGCAGCCCACTGCTTCAACGACGCCAAGTAAGGAAGACGTGGGAACAGGGATATCCCTGCAGCACCGGCAGGTGCCCAGCCCGCAGCACCACGGGCAACTCCCACCCCATTTCCTTGCAGCACACCCAGTGCCTGGGCACTCCCAGTCCAGCGGAGAGACGGCTCAGGAGGAGGCTGCGCTCTCGCCTCTGCTTCCTACCAGTCTCCAGCACAAAGTTCCTTGTGCCTGAGGCACGCCACGGCAGTTGTATCCTCCGTAGTGCTGCTTTCCTCTCTCCCCTGGGAAGGAGAAGGCGGGGAACTGCTGGGCTGCTGCAGCACATGGCTCCCCTCCCTCACACCCCTCTCCCCATTTGCCTTCCAGGGGCATCGAGATGTGGCGTGTGGTGGCTGGGGCCAACCAGCTGAATAAGCCGGGACCCGAGGCTCAAGTGACCTATATCAAGCGGCTCTTTGTTCATGAGCAGTATGACAAAACCTTGCACAGGAACGACATTGCCTTGCTGGAGCTGGACCAGCCTGTCCAATGCAACTCCTATGTGCAGCTCGCCTGCATGCCTAAGGCCTCGCTGAGAGTGACGAAGCTTGAGACCTGCTACGTCAGTGGTTGGGGTTCCACCGTTGAGGGAGGTGAGTTCCCAAAAAGTAATCGTGACCCGAGAGCACGCTTGGCACCCGGGAGAGACGGGCTGGGGGTCCTGACAGCAGAGGCAAAAGCCAGCGTCAGGCTGCAGGGACGTTTGCCTCTGGAGAGATGGGCCTGACCCATGCCCCAGGGCAAGATGGGAGGGAAACATTGGTGCAAAGCCTGTCCAGAGGCAACGTCAAGGCCTAGGGAGGGGTTCCCCCAGGCAGGGCAGGAGCAGAACCAGGAACGCACTGCTGGGTGTTCATTTCTGTCTGTATTTACAGGTGGGCGAGTCAATGTGCTGCAGGAGGCCAAGGTGCCCATCATTGACAAGCAGGTCTGCAACAGCAGCGGGTGGTACCGTGGGGCCATCCACAACCACAACATCTGTGCTGGCTATCCACGGGGAGGCATCGACACCTGCCAGGTAGGAGCGGGCGATGAGTCGAGTCCCTGCAGCACAGACAGCCCTGGCACGGCCACCCAAAACTACCCTGGCACGTGCTTCACCCAGCAAGTCTCCCTCTCTCCCTCCGTCCCGCCCTCCCTCCCACCGCTGGGTCTCAGGATTCTGAGGCCCACTTCCCCTTACCCATCTGCTGGTCCCTGCCCAGTGCCTGCCTGGTCCCAGAGCACTGGGACTCCTCCCTGAAAGCCCATCCAGCACTCTTCCTTGCCCACAGGTCCAGGTTCCAATCCTGCAATTTCCCTCTGCCTCACAGCCACGCTCACCGTGCAGAGATGAGAGAAGAAGCCCTGCCTTGCAGGCGCACAGCCCCCTCCCAGACCCCGTTCTCTCCGCTCCCACACTGGAGCAGGAGCCAGCCCTCCCACTGACAGCGGCGCCCCAACACCCCCTTAATCCTCTCTCCTCCACTGCAGGGTGACAGCGGCGGCCCTCTCGTCTGCCAAGATCCCCAGGATGACCGCTTCCTGCTGGTGGGAGTGACCAGCTGGGGGCAAGGCTGTGCCAGAGCCCTTCGCCCCGGGATCTACACCTCCACTCAGCACTTCCTTGACTGGATCCAGGTGCAGATGGCGCTGAACCCAGCAGGAACGGCTGCACCAACCTCACAGCCAGTCTTCACCTCAGCCCCCACAGAGAGCCCAAAACCAACAGGCGTTGGCAGCTTTACACCCTGTCCATTTCCACGCCGGAAGCTGGTGAAATTCTTTACTCAGCTGCAGGAGCTCCTGAAGTTCCTAAGGGGCGCAAACGCTTGAGCTACAGGATGGACAGGATCCAGTGCGGTCAACCCTTGTCCCTTTAGAATCTGTAGTTAAGCTCTTCATTAAATTACAGCAAAACTTGGATAATTTTGAATCACTTCCTTAATAAACGGATGATTAATTCTGAACAGATAGTAGCTATTTTAATTTTGTGATCCTCGAGTCCATCAATTCTTATTGCCAGCTGTATTAAATCGATCATGTTGCCATTTCTGCGTTTTAAAAAACTCTGTAAGCATGTATTTCTGTATAGAAGGGAGAAACATGACTCCGGATCGCAGGCAGCCAGGCTCTCAGCTCCCCGCCGTCGCTGTTTTCCCGCAGGACTGGCACCCACCCCTCAGGATGTCTCTCGTGTTGCTGCGGGTGGCACGTGGACCGGGTCATCCTTTCAGAAGAGGACGGAGCGGTGGCCATCTGCTTCGGGATGGACTGGAGATCCAGCTTGGAAAAGACCTCTGAGATCCTCAAGGACAACCTATAACCCAACACTAACACCAACACCCACGCTAACACCAATCTCACATTAGTGCTAGGACTGCTTTATTAAGGGGAAGAAGGAAGTAAATCTCACCTCAAACTAGCACTACTGATCTTGAGGCATGATGTTCTGTCATGCAGCACAGTCACAGCTGAAGGAGACCTGCCCCCATGAGCCAAAACTCGTCTGGTTCTGTAGCATAATTACAAGGAATACTACATTTATCTTCAAGTGTAAGTAATAGTTGCATGAAGAGTCTTATATTTAAAATTACTTCTTTTTTACTTAATGGTAAACATGCTTAGATGAGTTACTCCACTGGGGTGAGAGTACTACTGTTTAAGGTGCCTGTTCGAAAGCTGAGAATGGTCATATGGGCCTTTCTGAGTGTGAGTAGTAAGATTCTGTCATGAGAACAAAAGCTTCTCGCCTTGCAAGGATTTGCAGAATCAGCTTCTTAATTTAGGAAAAAAAAAAGCGTTTTATTTCAGGTAAGCAGTTTCATAATCTAGTTTAACAGTGTCTTTGCTTGTATTTGACAAAAGAAGAAAAGCTTGGGGGAAGAGGTGATGGTAGCTCACTTTGTGTCTCTGCTGTCATTTCTAGAAACGCTTGTACAGAGAAACATTCCTAATACTTGCACCACTTTTACTGAGAAACATTATTAATTTCTGCAGTTTAACTTAAGACCTTGGATAACTCCTGTGAGAAAATGCCGTGGGCTTGGCAGGATCATTCCCTGTTCTTGTGTGCAGTAGAGGGTAGTACAAAACACAATTTTATTTGGGGCATGGTAAAAATAATTTGATCTCAAAGTTGTTGGTTTCCTTCTTTGATTTAAGATTTCAGCAGCAAAGTTATGTAGTTGATGTTTTCTAGCTTTCAATTTCATGACACGGGGTAATCTGGAGACATACAATTAAGCAAAAGAAAACATTTTGCCACTGACATCTGCATTGCTTGTTGACGCGATGGGGAAACATCAGCATGTCGAGTGCAAGCAGTGTGTAAAAGCCTGTATGCTCCTGCCTCAAAAGAAATTATTCCAGGAGTTGCTATAGGAAAGGATAACTGATAAATATTCATAAAGTTTGACACAAAGTATTACCTACCTCGAAGAAAAAATATTAAATTTTGTAGGTTTTCTTTACATTCCAAAGTTAAAATTGCATCATAACTTCCTGTCTCTGTAAAAGAATGACAGGACGGACATTTCTTTAAGCATAGTGGTTGTAAAAAGGAAAGAAAGGGGGAGAATAGTTTTGAGACTCACAAGGATCCTAATGTTCTAAGGAGACTTCAGTATATTCAAAATGCCACATAGCTTCTTTTCGTACCAAGTACCAGAGAAACTAATAAAAAACTGACGAGTATTGGAACACAAGTAAACAGGGTACAGAATTATGGTACAGATAGTTTGTTCAGTTTCACTGTGACTCAGTTTGTAACTACCTGATGTTAGAATCTATTTCTTTGACCAGCTAGGACTACCCTGTTATTTCTCCTGCTTTGTCTTAATTTGCTCTGAGGCAGTGTTCTTTGAGACAGATATGGGATGCCAGGTGCTCTGAGTGGGCAGTATGTCCAACAATATGGCCAACAACATATCTTCCTTTCAAAATGCGAGGCGGCAGTGCCTGAGCACTGATGCTCAGTGGAGGTAAGATGTGAGATGCTAAAAGCTTTTGTAAAGAAGTAGGATTTGTGGCACTATAGTGTATAAATCCAGCCATATGAATCCAAGAGGCAACTCCTAAGCTGGGCATGGAGTTGAAATTAGCAAGAATCACAATTCCTGGTTGGAGGTAGCTGGAAAAACTACAGGCAGAAAGTGTTAGCATAGAATATGTACTAAAATAAGCATACAATTGCACAAATATTCTAACAGCATAAAGTAAAAAAAAAAAAGATTTATTTTGTTTTTAAAGAAATACATACTTTAGAATCCTTATCTTTAGCAACAGATTCAATAACATGAGTAAGAAGACCAGGATATAATCAAGTACATTACTCCTACCCTCCTGGAGAACTTTTGGGCCTTTTCTGGTTTTTTCTCTCTTTCCTTTTTTTTCTGTTTTTTTCTTTTTTCTTTTTACTCTTTTTTTTTCTTTCGTCTTTTTTTCATAAAATAATGAAGTAAGTGAGAAAAGAAGAGGAAAAACACATGCAACTTTTGAGACCACCACCTCTAAAACATGTAGAAGACAGCGTACAGTCTGTTAGCTAAAACCTGTGTAGTGGAGAGAATAAGTGGGATAGAACTACAGTGTGAAAGTCTGTGCTGCTGCTGACCATTGAGTACATAGTTCTGCTTTTAAGAATTCTAGTGCTGATTTCAAAATGGGCTCTACAAATTTCAGAGGACTTAAGCTCTGTTTAAAAAAATGTCATGATGGTTTTTACAAACTAGTTTTTTTCATTTTTTGTAGGATTGCTTGAGAAGTTTGTTTCTTAACCTAGAATTTAAAACTGAGGTATAAACCTGCTACAAACACAATTACACATACCAACTCCTTTAAAATATGTTACAGGAGAACTTGAACTAAAAAATCCCTGACACCATTTTGTTTGGGAGAACATAAAAAAATGACGCTAAAATTGTACTAAGCAGTTGTTTGTGGATGAGTTCATACTCTGGGAAGCTCAACCCAGACTTGATGACTTGAACCAAGAAAACAGCTTAAGTCTATGGAAAAAAAAAACAAACGTAAGATATTGGCAAGGTGAAAGTCTCTAATGTATGAAATGTGGGCAATGTCATTAAAGGACATTAATGTAGTAATCTTTTTGTTAGATTTTACTCCTGCATTTTACAGAATACGTATGAATTGTACAGTATTTTGCACAGAAGTTAGTAAAGCAAGCAGGATGTTTAAGGATTATTTTTATAAATCAGACAATGAGATTAGATATCATTTGCATCAGAGGATGGTCTTGCAGGTTTCTGAGAATAGTGACTTTAAATGAGTATTGAGAGGAAGAGTGCTGCTTTGAACAGTTCTGGTCATGTCCACAGCAGGACACCCAAGATTGAGAGAGATTTTATATGACTATTCTTTCTTCAGTTATCATGCGCAGCTGGTGAGAAATTTCATACTGCCTCAGGTGAGTTGAACGACTGTGCGACAGTCTTCATCCAGGGGATGTAACAAAGATCTGGTCTGCAGGTACTCCTATGCACAGAAGTGCAGGAAAAAATATCCAGTAAGGGAAGAGTGAATTCAAACCCGCTGGAGTCTGCTTTCAGCAAAGGATCAGAGCAGTGTTCGCTTGGATGCAATGGTATGTTGAGGGAGTGGTGTTGCTAGTGTGAAATCATTGCCTCTGACTCTCAAGGGCCAAGTTGCATCAGATAGAGGCAGCTTTTGGTATCCTGGTGTAGCAGCTATCTGTAGCAACATTTACCACTGGACCACTTAGCAATGTAACCATTGATGCTGTGCAGAGAACAGCACAAAGTGAGGAAAGAAACCAGACTACAGGCTATTTTTTTCCAGCCTGGCAGTTTGTCATGCAAGAGCTAGGGAAGTACTGCCTGTTGGCCCAGAACGTGCTGGGCCCAGGTGCATCCTCTCTATGCTCAGACTGATAAATGGGCCTTGTCAAGAGTCGTAGTGAAGTACTTTGCCAGAAGGGAGCAGGCTTCCATACAGATGATAACATCTATCTTAAGGCAGACATGCTTTCTTTAACAGGAGACATCTTTAGCTCAAGGCAGTGGTTGCGTTTGTGACAGTTCATGGGAAAAAGAGGCAATGGAATAAGTAGAGCATGGCAAGTGTGTGGAAGGAAGTGTTAATATTTTCCTGAATAGGCAAAAAAAAGCCCCAACTTTTTTTCTTTTTTTTTCTTTTTCTTTTCTGTTTTTCTTAAGTATATGTGAAAGTTGTAGAGTTTCTACTGCCAGGGAAAGAATAATTCTAATCCATAAATGCCAGGCTATGATGTGAAAATTTTAACAAAGACGGGAGAGTCCTAAAAGGAAGGTGTTGTGGAAATAAGATAATAGATTCCTAGCATGAGTGAAGGATGGTTCTTTAGTGATCATTGGCATTCTCTGACCTCCGCACAGAAGCTTAGGAAGCCCCTGAATAACATAGGAACACTGTGGTGCTTTTTTAAGCATGTTTGCCTTGTAATAGGGCAATAGTAGTGTTGCCAAGTCCACAAGTATTTCCTCGGGAAATATTTCAATAGCTAGAGCACCTGGAATATTCTGATGATATCAGAATGTCAGATGCAATTTAGAATAAATGAGGGCATTTCTGGCATGTTTCAGGAAATAAATATCCAACTGTCTTCAGTGTAGGTAAAATTACTCTGGAAAAGGAAATCCGATGAGAAATATTTCTAAAATCACATTTTTTTGAACCTAATAGTAATTTTAATTACATTTGTGAATTATTTTCAGTTGTTTGGATGAATACTCTTTGATACAAGAGGGGAGATAAATGGTGTTTTCACTAACTTTAGTAGATGAAATACTAATACCACCTGTTCACCAGGTGGATTTCTGTTCTAATGCAGCCAAAACACTGAGGATTTATATGAACAAGGGAAAACATTGTTTTGTCTTAAGCTGAGAATGGTGGTAGCAAAGCCACTAACTTTCAGAATCACGAGAACACACAAAATTCGCCACAGATTGGACAGCCCAGGCTGCGAAGTCCCCAGCAGACGCCTTCTGGGCCCAAAGCTACCACATTGCCTATTTGTTCCCAAACAGACTGTAATTAAGCTGCAGTTCTGCTAAAGACTATGTCTCAGTGTTTAAAACCCTAGCAGGAGCACTTTAGTTATCCTAAAAGCATTGCAAGAAACCAGAAGTATCTGAAAGACAGACAATACTTCTCAAACTGAACTGCTATGCGGTAAAAGAGGGACTTTTGCACTCAAGGCAGGTTTGTCTGATAAAAGTGCTAAGGAGAGAGTCCAGTGTCAAAGCAATAGTAAAAGTGAAATTTACTTAAAAACAAACAGATATGCTTTGTGTGTCTGTTAGCATTGCCCAGAGGTGCGTGCGGAAAAATGGGAAAGCCTTTGGAAAAGAAAGATGGCCTGCTTTAGAGCCTGAAGTACAGGGGAAAACCCAGTGCAGCACAATGCTTAAATTATCAGTAAGAGGATGCAGAGATCAGAGACAGGCTTTTGATTGCATGAGGAAAACTCCTCATGAAGTTGGACAAAACACATGAAGGAGGAGGCCCAAGCATAAGTTATGGAAAGGTTGCTGTAGGCTGTAAGCTGGTTAGAGGCACAGTAGGAGGAGACTAAGACACCTGCCACGTCAGTGGTTGGGGTTCCACCGTCGAGTGGGACCAACGTTGAGTGGGGATCCTAGCGCATGTAATTAAGTAACACTGGGTCTGTCGGAGATGTCTGACCCCAGTGTCTGCTCCCCCTCCTGCCTGGAACACCACACGTTTCCCCCCTAACCAGAGCACACCATGCCCAGAGCACAGAACCAGTACCTCTGTGACATCAGCCAGGGGCCAAGGCCACCACAGGCAGCGTCAGTGCCACGGGCAGTCTGTTGGCTGCTGCTCTACTGGCAACAAGCCCTCAGTTGTTGCAGTGCCACGTGCCGCTGCCGCCATGCGTCTCATCCGCCTCTTTGTCCTGATGGTCCTGTGCCAGTCTGTGCACGGCACAGGGGAAACCTGCAAGTGAGTGGCCCCAGGCTGTGGGAGGGAACTGGGGCAGCTCTGCTGGGGTGCACTGGAAGGGGCCCACCTGACGCCTGTGGTCTTGCCACGGCTTTCCCAGCCCCGTGTGGGAGGCGCCTTTCCTTGCCAGCACCCAGGCTTTTGGCACAACTCCTCTAAGGGGCTAAAGCAGAAACAGGGGCAGGCACCAGCCTGCCCCACGGGGTTCCCTTTCCCTGTGCTCCACGCAACGCCGTGTGGGGCTGGAAGGCGGCTGACCTTCAGCCCGAGCAGCAACGAGGCATCGAGCAGGACACTCATGAGTTTCTGCTTTCCACAGGACCTGCGGACTCCGGAGCATTACTTACAGCGACGGCATGTCTCGTGTAGTGGGTGGCGAAGATGCCCAGCCAGGGGCCTGGCCCTGGATGGTCAGCATCCAGAGCCCCTGGCAAGCAGGCACGGGGCACACATGCGGAGGGTCCCTCATCAGCCCTCAGTGGGTCCTCACAGCAGCCCACTGCTTCAACGACGCCAAGTAAGGAAGACGTGGGAACAGGGATATCCCTGCAGCACCGGCAGGTGCCCAGCCCGCAGCACCACGGGCAACTCCCACCCCATTTCCTTGCAGCACACCCAGTGCCTGGGCACTCCCAGTCCAGCGGAGAGACGGCTCAGGAGGAGGCTGCGCTCTCGCCTCTGCTTCCTACCAGTCTCCAGCACAAAGTTCCTTGTGCCTGAGGCACGCCACGGCAGTTGTATCCTCCGTAGTGCTGCTTTCCTCTCTCCCCTGGGAAGGAGAAGGCGGGGAACTGCTGGGCTGCTGCAGCACATGGCTCCCCTCCCTCACACCCCTCTCCCCATTTGCCTTCCAGGGGCATCGAGATGTGGCGTGTGGTGGCTGGGGCCAACCAGCTGAATAAGCCGGGACCCGAGGCTCAAGTGACCTATATCAAGCGGCTCTTTGTTCATGAGCAGTATGACAAAACCTTGCACAGGAACGACATTGCCTTGCTGGAGCTGGACCAGCCTGTCCAATGCAACTCCTATGTGCAGCTCGCCTGCATGCCTAAGGCCTCGCTGAGAGTGACGAAGCTTGAGACCTGCTACGTCAGTGGTTGGGGTTCCACCGTTGAGGGAGGTGAGTTCCCAAAAAGTAATCGTGACCCGAGAGCACGCTTGGCACCCGGGAGAGACGGGCTGGGGGTCCTGACAGCAGAGGCAAAAGCCAGCGTCAGGCTGCAGGGACGTTTGCCTCTGGAGAGATGGGCCTGACCCATGCCCCAGGGCAAGATGGGAGGGAAACATTGGTGCAAAGCCTGTCCAGAGGCAACGTCAAGGCCTAGGGAGGGGTTCCCCCAGGCAGGGCAGGAGCAGAACCAGGAACGCACTGCTGGGTGTTCATTTCTGTCTGTATTTACAGGTGGGCGAGTCAATGTGCTGCAGGAGGCCAAGGTGCCCATCATTGACAAGCAGGTCTGCAACAGCAGCGGGTGGTACCGTGGGGCCATCCACAACCACAACATCTGTGCTGGCTATCCACGGGGAGGCATCGACACCTGCCAGGTAGGAGCGGGCGATGAGTCGAGTCCCTGCAGCACAGACAGCCCTGGCACGGCCACCCAAAACTACCCTGGCACGTGCTTCACCCAGCAAGTCTCCCTCTCTCCCTCCGTCCCGCCCTCCCTCCCACCGCTGGGTCTCAGGATTCTGAGGCCCACTTCCCCTTACCCATCTGCTGGTCCCTGCCCAGTGCCTGCCTGGTCCCAGAGCACTGGGACTCCTCCCTGAAAGCCCATCCAGCACTCTTCCTTGCCCACAGGTCCAGGTTCCAATCCTGCAATTTCCCTCTGCCTCACAGCCACGCTCACCGTGCAGAGATGAGAGAAGAAGCCCTGCCTTGCAGGCGCACAGCCCCCTCCCAGACCCCGTTCTCTCCGCTCCCACACTGGAGCAGGAGCCAGCCCTCCCACTGACAGCGGCGCCCCAACACCCCCTTAATCCTCTCTCCTCCACTGCAGGGTGACAGCGGCGGCCCTCTCGTCTGCCAAGATCCCCAGGATGACCGCTTCCTGCTGGTGGGAGTGACCAGCTGGGGGCAAGGCTGTGCCAGAGCCCTTCGCCCCGGGATCTACACCTCCACTCAGCACTTCCTTGACTGGATCCAGGTGCAGATGGCGCTGAACCCAGCAGGAACGGCTGCACCAACCTCACAGCCAGTCTTCACCTCAGCCCCCACAGAGAGCCCAAAACCAACAGGCGTTGGCAGCTTTACACCCTGTCCATTTCCACGCCGGAAGCTGGTGAAATTCTTTACTCAGCTGCAGGAGCTCCTGAAGTTCCTAAGGGGCGCAAACGCTTGAGCTACAGGATGGACAGGATCCAGTGCGGTCAACCCTTGTCCCTTTAGAATCTGTAGTTAAGCTCTTCATTAAATTACAGCAAAACTTGGATAATTTTGAATCACTTCCTTAATAAACGGATGATTAATTCTGTACAGATAGTAGCTATTTTAATTTTGTGATCCTCGAGTCCATCAATTCTTATTGCCAGCTGTATTAAATCGATCATGTTGCCATTTCTGCGTTTTAAAAAACTCTGTAAGCATGTATTTCTGTATAGAAGGGAGAAACATGACTCCGGATCGCAGGCAGCCAGGCTCTCAGCTCCCCGCCGTCGCTGTTTTCCCGCAGGACTGGCACCCACCCCTCAGGATGTCCCTCGTGTTGCTGCACTTGCTCAGCGGGTGGCACGTGGACCGGGTCATCCTTTCAGAAGAGGACGGAGCGGTGGCCATCTGCTTCGGGATCGACTGGAGATCCAGCTTGCATGAAAATGCAAGAAGTGTTGTACAGCATTGCTGCAAAGGTCAACTGGACCTGTGACACGAGACAGGCCTTGTTGGTGTTCAGAGGTTGATGTGGCTTAGATGAAGCCTGAGGCAGGTGATATCTTGGTTTCTGGAGAGGTCTTCTTGCTTGAGGAGGCAGCAAGAAAGTTGTTTGGTGGGCGCTCCTAAGTGTCTCCTACAATCATCCACTACCTTGACGCTTGTAGTATTTAATGGGGTGGCAATCATAGAATCGTAGAAGGGTTTAGGTCAGAAGGGACCTTAAAGCCCCTGCCGTGGGCAGGGACACCGTCCACTTGATCAGATTGCTCAAAGCCCCACCCAGCCTGGCCTTGAACGCCTCCAGGGATGGGCCACCCACCACTTCTCTGGGCAACCTGTGCCAGTGCCTCACCACCCAAAAGAGAGTTGCAAGTTCTGAAATCAAAATGGCTGCCTATTAATAATCCACCATTTAAGGAACATCAGCATTTGAGCAGAAACGAGTTCTTGCTTGTCCGACTACTGTAGATCTTGGTTAACACACCTCTATCACTTCACAATCAGAATGTAGAGTAGCTGCAGATTTACAATTCAGTAAGAACTGGATGAGGTACTGCCACTGGGACTCCTAAAAACAGAGAGGATCGTGTTGGTCAATCTGCCAGTGATATTTGTGGAGGCAGATGGGATGCCTTTGAGGTGCACGGCCTGACATAAGTTTTAGGAGGCAAACTCTGAAGGGCTTTTCAGATGAAGACAATGACTGCTGACAGCTGGTCACTCACTTCAAGATAGATACTGAAGTAAAATTGGGCTGTTAACAAACACAACCAGCTATAATTTGGCTTTTCTTCTATTTGGGAAAGAATCACAGAATCACCCGAGTAGGAAGGGACACAAAAGGATCATGGAGTCCAACACTCATGCCTACACAGGACACTCCCAACATTCACACCATGTGGCCAAGGACATTGTCCAAATGCTTTTTGAATGCTGGCAGACTCGGTGCCACGACTACTTCCCTGGGGAGCTATGCCAGCGCTCCACCACCCGCTGGGTGAAGAACCTTTTCCTAATATCCAATCTTAACCCCCACCCCGGCGCAGCTTCCTGCCATTCCCTCTAGTCTTGTCATAGGTTGCAAGAGAGAAGAGATCAGCACCTGTTTCACCTCCCTCCCTTGTGGCCTCTTTGCCCTCAAGAGTGTCGACGGCTCCCCCCACGTTTGTGTCATCAGCAAACTTTGTCAGTAAACCTTCAAGTCCTTCGTCCAGGTCATTTATGAAGATATTCAAGAGCACTGGCCCCAGGGTGGATCCCAGTGGGACCCCACTAGTGACTGGGTGCCAGCCTGATTTAGCACTCTTTGAGCCCGACCCATCAGCCAATTGCGCCCACTGTGTTAGGTGTTTATCCAGCTGACACTGGGCCATTTTGTTGGTGAGAATATTGTGAGAGACCGTTATCAAAGGCTTAGCTAAAATCAGTTACAGGTTCAGGTACAGGTTTGTGTAATTTAGATGCCGGCTGACTTCTAGTTTTGGGGGGGAGGGTAATTTCTGCCTTACGCGTATGAGCTAAGTTTAGAGACTAGAACTTCCCCTCATTGCGCTTAAGGTCAAGTACCCAGCATCTAGAAACAGAAATGTGACGTGGTTTTCTTTCAGGAATGAAGACATTGATGTCACAGCTAAAGCGGAGGGATCCTTGCGCATGTAACTAAGTAACACTGCAGAACGAGGCCTGTTCTACCAGAGTTGCCCAGAGAGCAGCTTCTCATCAGGGCCTTTTTCACTACCGACGAAATGTTAAGCTCCTGTTTTAGCTTTAGCCCTGGCAAAAAAAGCTAACAGTTTTTATTGTTAAATTATCGGTTTTATTTTCATTCAGCCAGCCTCCTTAAACAAATTAGATGGTTTAGAGGGGAAAAAATGCCTGAAGGCAGCACCAGGGCCTTTGAGATCTTCTTTATCTGCAGCCTAGAAACAGCTCCCACCACCCGGGGCACAAAGGAGGGGGGCAGGCATCCATGGGGACCCCAGCGTCTCCCTCAGTATGACCCTCCCTTCCCCCCTCCCCTGTTCCTCTCTGCCCCAACCGGACTTTGAGGGGAGGAAGTTATGAGAAAAACCTGCGTCATACACACACACACACACAAAGTATTCGGTGCTCACCTACACCCCAAACAGAAAAGCCTCTCTCTAACACTCAAGAACAGCACCAGCTGCCAGCGCACAGCCTGAAACGCCAGGCCCTGCTTTCACAGTCTGCTCCCTCCTCAGCCGTGCGTGGCTGCCATCAGTCTGCACAGGCTTTGCCAGCTCCAAGCTTCCGGAACACTTACAAAAAGGCAGGGGAAAGGATCCTATGCACATGCAGTGTCTGCCCCGGGGGCTCTGTTCAGCCCTCATTAAAATCAGTGGAAAGCCTTCTCCTGCCTTTCTCTGACCCCCAACCACACGCACCACTGCCTGCAGGAGTTACATCCTTCGGTGGCTGCTTTTGGGGAAAAAGCTGGTGGGAACCAGCTGCAGAGAGCAGGGTGGCAGAGCCCTTCCCAAAGGGGCTGCACTGCCACACTTGCTCTTTTCCTGCTGGCTGTTAGCAAGCACTGCTCGGAGCCAGGTGCTGCTGCCCACCATCACCCCCCAGCAGAGCATTCGGCAGGGTCTGTCGGAGATGTCTGACCCCAGTGTCTGCTCCCCCTCCTGCCTGGAACGCCCCGCGTTGCCCCCCCGCCCAGAGCACACCATGCCCAGAGCCCAGAACCAGTGCCTCTGTGACATCAGCCCGGGGCCAAGGCCACCACAGGCAGCGTCAGTGCCACGGGCAGTCTGTTGGCTGCTGCTCTACTGGCAACAAGCCCTCAGTTGTTGCAGTGCCACGTGCCGCTGCCGCCATGCGTCTCATCCTCATCTTTGTCCTGATGGTCCTGTGCCAGTCTGTGCACGGCACAGGGGAAACCTGCAAGTGAGTGGCCCCAGGCTGTGGGAGGGAACTGGGGCAGCTCTGCTGGGGTGCACTGGAGGGGGCCCACCTGACGCCTGTGGTCTTGCCACGGCTTTCCCAGCCCCGTGTGGGAGGCGCCTTTCCTTGCCAGCACCCAGGCTTTTGGCACAACTCCTCTATGGGGCTAAAGCACGGGGTTCCCTTTCCCTGTGCTCCACGCAACGCCGTGTGGGGCTGGAAGGCAGCTGACCTTCAGCCCGAGCAGCAACGAGGCATCGAGCAGGACACTCATGAGTTTCTGCTTTCCACAGGACCTGCGGACTCCGGAGCATTACTTACGGCGACGGCATGTCTCGTGTAGTGGGTGGCGAAGATGCCCAGCCAGGGGCCTGGCCCTGGATGGTCAGCATCCAGAGCCCCTGGCAAGCAGGCACGGGGCACACATGCGGAGGGTCCCTCATCAGCCCTCAGTGGGTCCTCACAGCAGCCCACTGCTTCAACGACGCCAAGTAAGGAAGACGTGGGAACAGGGATATCCCTGCAGCACCGGCAGGTGCCCAGCCCGCAGCACCACGGGCAACTCCCACCCCATTTCCTTGCAGCACACCCAGTGCCTGGGCACTCCCAGTCCAGCGGAGAGACGGCTCAGGAGGAGGCTGCGCTCTCGCCTCTGCTTCCTACCAGTCTCCAGCACAAAGTTCCTTGTGCCTGAGGCACGCTACGGCGGTTGTATCCTCCGTAGTGCTGCTTTCCTCTCTCCCCTGGGAAGGAGAAGGCGGGGAACTGCTGGGCTGCTGCAGCACATGGCTCCCCTCCCTCACACCCCTCTCCCCATTTGCCTTCCAGGGGCATCGAGATGTGGCGTGTGGTGGCTGGGGCCAACCAGCTGAATAAGCCGGGACCCGAGGCTCAAGTGACCTATATCAAGCGGCTCTTTGTTCATGAGCAGTATGACAAAACCTTGCACAGGAACGACATTGCCTTGCTGGAGCTGGACCAGCCTGTCCAATGCAACTCCTATGTGCAGCTCGCCTGCATGCCTAAGGCCTCGCTGAGAGTGACGAAGCTTGAGACCTGCTACGTCAGTGGTTGGGGTTCCACCGTTGAGGGAGGTGAGTTCCCAAAAAGTAATCGTGACCCGAGAGCACGCTTGGCACCCAGGAGAGACGGGCTGGGGGTCCTGACAGCAGAGGCAAAAGCCAGCGTCAGGCTGCAGGGACGTTTGCCTCTGGAGAGATGGGCCTGACCCATGCCCCAGGGCAAGATGGGAGGGAAACATTGGCGCAAAGCCTGTCCAGAGGCAACGTCAAGGCCTAGGGAGGGGTTCCCCCAGGCAGGGCAGGAGCAGAACCAGGAACGCACTGCTGGGTGTTCATTTCTGTCTGTATTTACAGGTGGGCGAGTCAATGTGCTGCAGGAGGCCAAGGTGCGCATCATTGACAAGCAGGTCTGCAACAGCAGCGGGTGGTACCGTGGGGCCATCCACAACCACAACATCTGTGCTGGCTATCCACGGGGAGGCATCGACACCTGCCAGGTAGGAGCGGGCGATGAGTCGAGTCCCTGCAGCACAGACAGCCCTGGCACGGCCACCCAAAACTACCCTGGCACGTGCTTCACCCAGCAAGTCTCCCTCTCTCCCTCCGTCCCGCCCTCCCTCCCACCGCTGGGTCTCAGGATTCTGAGGCCCACTTCCCCTTACCCATCTGCTGGTCCCTGCCCAGTGCCTGCCTGGTCCCAGAGCACTGGGACTCCTCCCTGAAAGCCCATCCAGCACTCTTCCTTGCCCACAGGTCCAGGTTCCAATCCTGCAATTTCCCTCTGCCTCACAGCCACGCTCACCGTGCAGAGATGAGAGAAGAAGCCCTGCCTTGCAGGCGCACAGCCCCCTCCCAGACCCCGTTCTCTCCGCTCCCACACTGGAGCAGGAGCCAGCCCTCCCACTGACAGCGGCGCCCCAACACCCCCTTAATCCTCTCTCCTCCACTGCAGGGTGACAGCGGCTGCCCTCTCGTCTGCCAAGATCCCCAGGATGACCGCTTCCTGCTGGTGGGAGTGACCAACTGGGGGCAAGGCTGTGCCAGAGCCCTTCGCCCGGGGATCTACACCTCCACTCAGCACTTCCTTGACTGGATCCAGGTGCAGATGGCGCTGAACCCAGCAGGAACGGCTGCACCAACCTCACAGCCAGTCTTCACCTCAGCCCCCACAGAGAGCCCAAAACCAACAGGCGTTGGCAGCTTTACACCCTGTCCATTTCCACGCCGGAAGCTGGTGAAATTCTTTACTCAGCTGCAGGAGCTCCTGAAGTTCCTAAGGGGCGCAAACGCTTGAGCTACAGGATGGACAGGATCCAGTGCGGTCAACCCTTGTCCCTTTAGAATCTGTAGTTAAGCTCTTCATATAATTACAGCAAAACTTGGATAATTTTGACTCACTTCCTTAATAAACGGATGATTAATTCTGAACAGATAGTAGCTATTTTAATTTTGTGATCCTCGAGTCCATCAATTCTTATTGCCAGCTGTATTAAATCGATCATGTTGCCATTTCTGCGTTTTAAAAAACTCTGTAAGCATGTATTTCTGTATAGAAGGGAGAAACATGACTCCGGATCGCAGGCAGCCAGGCTCTCAGCTCCCCGCCGACGCTGTTTTCCCGCAGGACTGGCACCCACCCCTCAGGATGTCTCTCGTGTTGCTGCGGGTGGCACGTGGACCGGGTCATCCTTTCAGAAGAGGACGGAGCGGTGGCCATCTGCTTCGGGATGGACTGGAGATCCAGCTTGGAAAAGACCTCTGAGATCCTCAAGGACAACCTATAACCCAACACTAACACCAACACCCACGCTAACACCAATCTCACATTAGTGCTAGGACTGCTTTATTAAGGGGAAGAAGGAAGTAAATCTCACCTCAAACTAGCACTACTGATCTTGAGGCATGATGTTCTGTCATGCAGCACAGTCACAGCTGAAGGAGACCTGCCCCCATGAGCCTCAGCCGAAGCCCCTTGTGCCTCTCATCACCACTGTACGACCCACAGCAAGAGCATTTCATCCCTGGGTAGTCCCTGGCAAACGACAGTTGCCACATTCTGGCTGTGTAGGATCATCTGCAGAGGACATTAATTCCCTGAAACGCAGTGTGCTGAAGAGGCCCTGAAGAAAGATTTTCCTTCAGTTCAGTGTCTGGGTACAACGGAGATGCCACCACATTTGGAGTTGCTACAAATGTGTTTTTGATTGAAATATGAGGGGGATTTGAGTGAAACGTAACAGAAAAGGGAGATACTGTACTATGGCAGGCCCCTGCGCCCCTGCGTCCCAAGCACGGCGCTGGGCAGCTGCACGGCCACCTCATACAGCTGGCGGGCTCTGAGCTGACAACTCGCGTGGTCCCAAGAAGACCAACCGTGGGGACCCAAGGTCCGCGCGGCGCCAAGGGGCCCCACAGCGCAGGGTCCCGGGCAGCCCCGCGCCCCGGGGTCCGGAGGAGACAAGCGATCCCGAAGGTGGAGGGGCCGGGTGACCGCAGCGCCCCGAGCCGCGCCCCGCCCGAGCCGGGCGCCCTCCCGCCGGGGCTGCCGCCCGCAGAGGGGGCAGGGGCGCGGGGAGCGGAGGCAGTGCGCGCCCGTTGAGGAAGTGGCCGCGGCTGCGAGAGACAACGAGGAAGCGGTGACACCGCAAGCGCCGAGCACGGTTCCAGCCCCGCTCCCGGCCACAGCCCGCTCCGGCACGGCTCTGCTCGGCGGAGCCGCCCGCCCGGGGAGTGCCTCCTGCCAGCCCAGTCCCGCAGAGAGAAGGCTGCGGCAGCGGTGAGTAGCGGCGATGCCGGGGCAGCCAGCAGCGCGGTTCTCCGACCGCCAGGGCCCCTGCACCGCGGGCGGTGCCCCGGCCGGCAGCCGCGGCTGTCGGGGGTGCGCGGGCGAGCGGCCGGGGGAGAGGGCGCTGGGAGCCGGGGGGCTCCGCGGCGGCGCGGGGAGGCGGCAGCGACAGCGAGGCGCCGGCGCTCGGGTCGGGAGGGAGTGGCCGGCTGGAAAACGCCCCGCTGGAGAGCAAGGCGCGGAGCCTTCCCGTGTTACTGTGCTCCTGGAATGAAGGGCGCTAGTCTAGCGCTTCGGGAGCTTGCATCTAAAGTGTAAAGGAAAGATAAAAAAAGGATTTCGTTATGTCTTGATCCATTACAGCGGTGGCAGGTTTTAAACAGAGTGTACCCAAAAGTAAGGCTGCTGCTTCAATACTGTATTTTATGTCTTTTAAATGCCTTTCTTATTAGACTTCCCTATTTTGTTTCTGACAAAGCAACTGCAAGTCTCTTGGTAGAAGTGCTAAAATAGTTGAACACTACAGTCCTGATGCCAGAGTTGTTGCTCTTCGTTCCATGCTTTTTGCTAGCATTATTCGGGATTCTATTTAGCACTGTATTGCATGAACTTTGTGTTGGCCACATTAGTCTGAGGTGATACTGTTTTGGACGAAGATGAGCAATATATTTGTTAGGTGATGCTCATTCAGTAGAAGAGTGGCGAGTATTACCTCAGTCTCACCAAATTACGTGATGTGTTGTAAAATACTTCCATTTTAAAAGAAAATGATTCCTTTTAAAGGAGTTAGTTCCTTGTTATTGGGTTTTTTTAAGTGCTGTTTTCTGTTAGGCTTCTTCGATGCTCTTTGTATCCACAGAAGCTTAGCTCTCCTCATCCCTTGGGTTGAGAGTGCAGCCTAATCCATGGTTACAGCCATCTGCTACAGAGCTAGTTCCAGCATGCAAAGCTGTGTATTTTTACAGTCTTGCAGGCCATAAACTGTACCACTGTACAGTACATTGAAACAGTCCACCAGGAGGAACTATGACTTTTTTTCATCCTTCTGTTAAGCATTGAGCGATAAACAGACAAATAAGGAAGGCTGAATGTTCTTTATATTCTGACAGTTATCCTGTGGGGGAGAGAGTCTTGTGTGGTGAAGGCAACGTAGTTTGAAATGAAGAGCTTGGAAATCAATTTGGATGCTCAAAATGGCTGAAATAGATAAAAGTAGATAACTGCTTTGGTTTTCACATTCACTTAAAACAATAAGAAAATACCAAGAGAAATATGCAGTATTCTGGTTTTGCTTCTGTTAAAAAGTATTAACAGTCTGTCAAAGCAAAGGCGAACTGTGCAGCTCTCCCATTTGCATGGTGCTGATACAAGAGTAGAGTTCGATCTGAAGTTGCTGGAAGACAAAAAATAAATTTATTTTTGGAAGCAGCTCACAGTATCACAGTATCACAAGGTTGGAAAGGACCTCTGAGATCATCAAGTCCAACCTATACCCTAACACTAACACCAACACTAACACCAACCATCATCTAAACCACGGCACTCAGTGCCTCATCCAGTCTCCCTTTAAACACCTCCAGGGTCGGTGACCCCACCACCTCCCTGGGCAGCCCATTCCAATGACCAATCACCCTTTCAGTGAAGAATTTTTTCCTCATATCAAGTCTAAACTTTCCCTGACGAAGCTTAAGTCCATGCCCTCTGGTTCTGCCACTGGTCACCTGAGAGAAGAGACCAACCCCTGCCCGACTACAACCTCCTTTTAGGTAGTTGTAGAGAGCAATGAGGTCTCCCCTGAGCCTCCTCTTCTCCAGACTAAACAGCCCCATCTCCCTCAGTCGTTCCTCATAGGGCTTGTGCTCCAGCCCTTCACCATCTTCATTGCCCTCCTCTGAACACATTCCAGTATCCTAACATCCTTCCCAAATTGGGGGGCCCAGAACTGGACACAGTATTCAAGGTGAGGCCTGACCAGTGCCGAGTACAGGGGGACGATAACTTCTCTGGTCCTGCTTACTACACTATTCCTGATGCAGGCCAGGATGCCATTGGCCTTCTTGGCCACCTGGGCACACTGCTGGCTCATGTTGAGCTTCCTGTCAACCAGCACTCCCAGGTCCTTTTCTGCCTGACTACTCTCCAGCCACTCTGTCCCCAGTCTGTAGCTCTGCATGGGATTGTTGTGTCCAAAATGAAGTACCCGACATTTGGACAGCTAGCAGGTTATGTTGACGCACAAAATAACAGTTTAGAAAACCGATGGTAGAATTGTAAGATGAACTTAAGTGCCTTTAAAGATACTGATAGCAACAACAAAAAATACTTTCATTAGTCTCTTATCTTTTCTTTTGGATCCCTTATGCTAAAGGCTTTGGAAAGAAGAGAAGTCACTTCTGAAATATATGTTTTGTTCAGTGACCATGGTCCCACAATCATAATTTTTTTTTGGCAAATTACACTTCTTTTTTCCTTACTAATACTTTTCCAATGTGCATTTTTTAGCCAAAAACAATAAGTCTGTTGTCATTGCTGGTTTGTGTATCGTGACCCTAGGAAGTTGTGTTTACATCTGAATGCTCTGAAGATTGGTGGTGTCATCCTTTTTCCAGCTTTACAGGCTTTCGGATGAATACCTTAGGATCTGTTGTGTGGACATTAGTCAGGCTGTGGCAGAATCTGCTTTCAGTTGCATGTGTTCAGTTCCAGAATAATACAGCTGGAAAGAGGAACTCGTCTGGTTCTGTAGCATAATTACAAGGAATACTACATTTATCTTCAAGTGTAAGTAATAGTTGCATGAAGAGTCTTATATTTAAAATTACTTCTTTTTTACTTAATGGTAAACATGCTTAGATGAGTTACTCCACTGGGGTGAGAGTACTACTGTTTAAGGTGCCTGTTCGAAAGCTGAGAATGGTCATATGGGCCTTTCTGAGTGTGAGTAGTAAGATTCTGTCATGAGAACAAAAGCTTCTCGCCTTGCAAGGATTTGCAGAATCAGCTTCTTAATCTCTAATTTAGGAAAAAAAAAAAGTGTTTTATTTCAGGTAAGCAGTTTCATAATCTAGTTTAACAGTGTCTTTGCTTGTATTTGACAAAAGAAGAAAAGCTTGGGGGAAGAGGTGATGGTAGCTCACTTTGTGTCTCTGCTGTCATTTCTAGAAACGCTTGTACAGAGAAACATTCCTAATACTTGCACCACTTTTACTGAGAAACATTATTAATTTCTGCAGTTTAACTTAAGACCTTGGATAACTCCTGTGAGAAAATGCCGTGGGCTTTGCAGGATCATTCCCTGTTCTTGTGTGCAGTAGAGGGTAGTACAATACACAATTTTATTTGGGGCATGGTAAAAATAATTTGATCTCAAAGTTGTTGGTTTCCTTCTTTGATTTAAGATTTCAGCAGCAAAGTTATGTAGTTGATGTTTTCTAGCTTTCAATTTCATGACACGGGGTAATCTGGAGACATACAATTAAGCAAAAGAAAACATTTTGCCACTGACATCTGCATTGCTTGTTGACGCGATGGGGAAACATCAGCATGTCGAGTGCAAGCAGTGTGTAAAAGCCTGTATGCTCCTGCCTCAAAAGAAATTATTCCAGGAGTTGCTATAGGAAAGGATAACTGATAAATATTCATAAAGTTTGACACAAAGTATTACCTACCTCGAAGAAAAAATATTAAATTTTGTAGGTTTTCTTTACATTCCAAAGTTAAAATTGCATCATAACTTCCTGTCTCTGTAAAAGAATGACAGGACGGACATTTCTTTAAGCATAGTGATTGTAAAAAGGAAAGAAAGGGGGAGAATAGTTTTGAGACTCACAAGGATCCTAATGTTCTAAGGAGACTTCAGTATATTCAAAATGCCACATAGCTTCTTTTCGTACCAAGTACCAGAGAAACTAATAAAAAACTGACGAGTATTGGAACACAAGTAAACAGGGTACAGAATTATGGTACAGATAGTTTGTTCAGTTTCACTGTGACTCAGTTTGTAACTACCTGATGTTAGAATCTATTTCTTTGACCAGCTAGGACTACCCTGTTATTTCTCCTGCTTTGTCTTAATTTGCTCTGAGGCAGTGTTCTTTGAGACAGATATGGGATGCCAGGTGCTCTGAGTGGGCAGTATGTCCAACAATATGGCCAACAACATATCTTCCTTTCAAAATGCGAGGCGGCAGTGCCTGAGCACTGATGCTCAGTGGAGGTAAGATGTGAGATGCTAAAAGCTTTTGTAAAGAAGTAGGATTTGTGGCACTATAGTGTATAAATCCAGCCATATGAATCCAAGAGGCAACTCCTAAGCTGGGCATGGAGTTGAAATTAGCAAGAATCACAATTCCTGGTTGGAGGTAGCTGGAAAAACTACAGGCAGAAAGTGTTAGCATAGAATATGTACTAAAATAAGCATACAATTGCACAAATATTCTAACAGCATAAAGTAAAAAAACAAAAAAGGATTTCTTTTGTTTTTAAAGAAATACATACTTTAGAATCCTTATCTTTAGCAACAGATTCAATAACATGAGTAAGAAGACCAGGATATAATCAAGTACATTACTCCTACCCTCCTGGAAAACTTTTGCGCCTTTTCTGTTTTTTTCTCTCTTTCCTTTTTTTTCTGTTTTTTTCTTTTTTCTTTTTACTCTTTTTTTTTCTTTCGTCTTTTTTTCATAAAATAATGAAGTAAGTGAGAAAAGAAGAGGAAAAACACATGCAACTTTTGAGACCACCACCTCTAAAACATGTAGAAGACAGCGTACAGTCTGTTAGCTAAAACCTGTGTAGTGGAGAGAATAAGTGGGATAGAACTACAGTGTGAAAGTCTGTGCTGCTGCTGACCATTGAGTGCATAGTTCTGCTTTTAAGAATTCTAGTGCTGATTTCAAAATGGGCTCTACAAATTTCAGAGGACTTAAGCTCTGTTTAAAAAAATGTCATGATGGTTTTTACAAACTAGTTTTTTTCAATTTTTGTAGGATTGCTTGAGAAGTTTGTTTCTTAACCTAGAATTTAAAACTGAGGTATAAACCTGCTACAAACACAATTACACATACCAACTCCTTTAAAATATGTTACAGGAGAACTTGAACTAAAAAATCCCTGACACCATTTTGTTTGGGAGAACATAAAAAAATGAAGCTAAAATTGTACTAAGCAGTTGTTTGTGGATGAGTTCATACTCTGGGAAGCTCAACCCAGACTTGATGACTTGAACCAAGAAAACAGCTTAAGTCTATGGAAAAAAAAAACAAACGTAAGATATTGGCAAGGTGAAAGTCTCTAATGTATGAAATGTGGGCAATGTCATTAAAGGACATTAATGTAGTAATCTTTTTGTTAGATTTTACTCCTGCATTTTACAGAATACGTATGAATTGTGCAGTATTTTGCTCAGAAGTTAGTAAAGCAAGCAGGATGTTTAAGGATTATTTTTATAAATCAGACAATGAGATTAGATATCATTTGCATCAGAGGATGGTCTTGCAGGTTTCTGAGAATAGTGACTTTAAATGAGTATTGAGAGGAAGAGTGCTGCTTTGAACAGTTCTGGTCATGTCCACAGCAGGACACCCAAGATTGAGAGAGATTTTATATGACTATTCTTTCTTCAGTTATCATGCGCAGCTGGTGAGAAATTTCATACTGCCTCAGGTGAGTTGAACAACTGTGCGACAGTCTTGATCCAGGGGATGTAACAAAGATCTGGTCTGCAGGTACTCCTATGCACAGAAGTGCAGGAAAAAATATCCAGTAAGGGAAGAGTGAATTCAAACCCGCTGGAGTCTGCTTTCAGCAAAGGATCAGAGCAGTGTTCGCTTGGATGCAATGGTATGTTGAGGGAGTGGTGTTGCTAGTGTGAAATCATTGCCTCTGACTCTCAAGGGCCAAGTTGCATCAGATAGAGGCAGCTTTTGGTATCCTGGTGTAGCAGCTATCTGTAGCAACATTTACCACTGGACCACTTAGCAATGTAACCATTGATGCTGTGCAGAGAACAGCACAAAGTGAGGAAAGAAACCAGACTACAGGCTATTTTTTTCCAGCCTGGTAGTTTGTCATGCAAGAGCTAGGGAAGTACTGCCTGTTGGCCCAGAACGTGCTGGGCCCAGGTGCATCCTCTCTATGCTCAGACTGATAAATGGGCCTTGTCAAGAGTCGTAGTGAAGTACTTTGCCAGAAGGGAGCAGGCTTCCATACAGATGATAACATCTATCTTAAGGCAGACATGCTTTCTTTAACAGGAGACATCTTTAGCTCAAGGCAGTGGTTGTGTTTGTGACAGTTCATGGGAAAAAGAGGCAATGGAATAAGTAGAGCATGGCAAGTGTGTGGAAGGAAGTGTTAATATTTTCCTGAATAGGCAAAAAAAAGCCCCAACTTTTTTTCTTTTTTTTTTCTTTTTCTTTTCTGTTTTTCTTAAGTATATGTGAAAGTTGTAGAGTTTCTACTGCCAGGGAAAGAATAATTCTAATCCATAAATGCCAGGCTATGATGTGAAAATTTTAACAAAGACGGGAGAGTCCTAAAAGGAAGGTGTTGTGGAAATAAGATAATAGATTCCTAGCATGAGTGAAGGATGGTTCTTTAGTGATCATTGGCCTTCTCTGACCTCAGCACAGAAGCTTAGGAAGCCCCTGAATAACGTAGGAACACTGTGGTGCTTTTTTAAGCATGTTTGCCTTGTAATAGGGCAATAGTAGTGTTGCCAAGTCCACAAGTATTTCCTCGGGAAATATTTCAATAGCTAGAGCACCTGGAATATTCTGATGATATCAGAATGTCAGATGCAATTTAGAATAAATGAGGGCATTTCTGGCATGTTTCAGGAAATAAATATCCAACTGTCTTCAGTGTAGGTAAAATTACTCTCGAAAAGGAAATCCGATGAGAAATATTTCTAAAATCACATTTTTTTGAAGCTAATAGTAATTTTAATTACATTTGTGAATTATTTTCAGTTGTTTGGATGAATACTCTTTGATACAAGAGGGGAGATAAATGGTGTTTTCACTAACTTTAGTAGATGAAATACTAATACCACCTGTTCACCAGGTGGATTTCTGTTCTAATGCAGCCAAAACACTGAGGATTTATATGAACAAGGGAAAACATTGTTTTGTCTTAAGCTGAGAATGGTGGTAGCAAAGCCACTAACTTTCAGAATCATGAGAACACACAAAATTCGCCACAGATTGGACAGCCCAGGCTGCGAAGTCCCCAGCAGACGCCTTCTGGGCCCAAAGCTACCACATTGCCTATTTGTTCCCAAACAGACTGTAATTAAGCTGCAGTTCTGCTAAAGACTATGTCTCAGTGTTTAAAACCCTAGCAGGAGCACTTTAGTTATCCTAAAAGCATTGCAAGAAACCAGAAGTATCTGAAAGACAGACAATACTTCTCAAACTGAACTGCTATGCGGTAAAAGAGGGACTTTTGCACTCAAGGCAGGTTTGTCTGATAAAAGTGCTAAGGAGAGAGTCCAGTGTCAAAGCAATAGTAAAAGTGAAATTTACTTAAAAACAAACAGATATGCTTTGTGTGTCTGTTAGCATTGCCCAGAGGTGCGTGCGGAAAAATGGGAAAGCCTTTGGAAAAGAAAGATGGCCTGCTTTAGAGCCTGAAGTACAGGGGAAAACCCAGTGCAGCACAATGCTTAAATTATCCGTAAGAGGATGCAGAGATCAGAGACAGGCTTTTGATTGCATGAGGAAAACTCCTCATGAAGTTGGACAAAACACATGAAGGAGGAGGCCCAAGCATAAGTTATGGAAAGGTTGCTGTAGGCTGTAAGCTGGTTAGAGGCACAGTAGGTGGAGACTAAGACACCTGCTACGTCAGTGGTTGGGGTTCCACCGTCGAGTGGGACCAACGTTGAGTGGGGATCCTAGCGCATGTAATTAAGTAACACTGGGTCTGTCGGAGATGTCTGACCCCAGTGTCTGCTCCCCCTCCTGCCTGGAACACCACACGTTTCCCCCCTAACCAGAGCACACCATGCCCAGAGAACAGAACCAGTACCTCTGTGACATCAGCCAGGGGCCAAGGCCACCACAGGCAGCGTCAGTGCCACGGGCAGTCTGTTGGCTGCTGCTCTACTGGCAACAAGCCCTCAGTTGTTGCAGTGCCACGTGCTGCTGCCGCCATGCGTCTCATCCGCCTCTTTGTCCTGATGGTCCTGTGCCAGTCTGTGCACGGCACAGGGGAAACCTGCAAGTGAGTGGCCCCAGGCTGTGGGAGGGAACTGGGGCAGCTTTGCTGGGGTGCACTGGAAGGGGCCCACCTGACGCCTGTGGTCTTGCCACGGCTTTCCCAGCCCCGTGTGGGAGGCGCCTTTCCTTGCCAGCACCCAGGCTTTTGGCACAACTCCTCTAAGGGGCTAAAGCAGAAACAGGGGCAGGCACCAGCCTGCCCCACGGGGTTCCCTTTCCCTGTGCTCCACGCAACGCCGTGTGGGGCTGGAAGGCGGCTGACCTTCAGCCCGAGCAGCAACGAGGCATCGAGCAGGACACTCATGAGTTTCTGCTTTCCACAGGACCTGCGGACTCCGGAGCATTACTTACAGCGACGGCATGTCTCGTGTAGTGGGTGGCGAAGATGCCCAGCCAGGGGCCTGGCCCTGGATGGTCAGCATCCAGAGCCCCTGGCAAGCAGGCACGGGGCACACATGCGGAGGGTCCCTCATCAGCCCTCAGTGGGTCCTCACAGCAGCCCACTGCTTCAACGACGCCAAGTAAGGAAGACGTGGGAACAGGGATATCCCTGCAGCACCGGCAGGTGCCCAGCCCGCAGCACCACGGGCAACTCCCACCCCATTTCCTTGCAGCACACCCAGTGCCTGGGCACTCCCAGTCCAGCGGAGAGACGGCTCAGGAGGAGGCTGCGCTCTCGCCTCTGCTTCCTACCAGTCTCCAGCACAAAGTTCCTTGTGCCTGAGGCACGCCACGGCAGTTGTATCCTCCGTAGTGCTGCTTTCCTCTCTCCCCTGGGAAGGAGAAGGCGGGGAACTGCTGGGCTGCTGCAGCACATGGCTCCCCTCCCTCACACCCCTCTCCCCATTTGCCTTCCAGGGGCATCGAGATGTGGCGTGTGGTGGCTGGGGCCAACCAGCTGAATAAGCCGGGACCCGAGGCTCAAGTGACCTATATCAAGCGGCTCTTTGTTCATGAGCAGTATGACAAAACCTTGCACAGGAACGACATTGCCTTGCTGGAGCTGGACCAGCCTGTCCAATGCAACTCCTATGTGCAGCTCGCCTGCATGCCTAAGGCCTCGCTGAGAGTGACGAAGCTTGAGACCTGCTACGTCAGTGGTTGGGGTTCCACCGTTGAGGGAGGTGAGTTCCCAAAAAGTAATCGTGACCCGAGAGCACGCTTGGCACCCGGGAGAGACGGGCTGGGGGTCCTGACAGCAGAGGCAAAAGCCAGCGTCAGGCTGCAGGGACGTTTGCCTCTGGAGAGATGGGCCTGACCCATGCCCCAGGGCAAGATGGGAGGGAAACATTGGTGCAAAGCCTGTCCAGAGGCAACGTCAAGGCCTAGGGAGGGGTTCCCCCAGGCAGGGCAGGAGCAGAACCAGGAACGCACTGCTGGGTGTTCATTTCTGTCTGTATTTACAGGTGGGCGAGTCAATGTGCTGCAGGAGGCCAAGGTGCCCATCATTGACAAGCAGGTCTGCAACAGCAGCGGGTGGTACCGTGGGGCCATCCACAACCACAACATCTGTGCTGGCTATCCACGGGGAGGCATCGACACCTGCCAGGTAGGAGCGGGCGATGAGTCGAGTCCCTGCAGCACAGACAGCCCTGGCACGGCCACCCAAAACTACCCTGGCACGTGCTTCACCCAGCAAGTCTCCCTCTCTCCCTCCGTCCCGCCCTCCCTCCCACCGCTGGGTCTCAGGATTCTGAGGCCCACTTCCCCTTACCCATCTGCTGGTCCCTGCCCAGTGCCTGCCTGGTCCCAGAGCACTGGGACTCCTCCCTGAAAGCCCATCCAGCACTCTTCCTTGCCCACAGGTCCAGGTTCCAATCCTGCAATTTCCCTCTGCCTCACAGCCACGCTCACCGTGCAGAGATGAGAGAAGAAGCCCTGCCTTGCAGGCGCACAGCCCCCTCCCAGACCCCGTTCTCTCCGCTCCCACACTGGAGCAGGAGCCAGCCCTCCCACTGACAGCGGCGCCCCAACACCCCCTTAATCCTCTCTCCTCCACTGCAGGGTGACAGCGGCGGCCCTCTCGTCTGCCAAGATCCCCAGGATGACCGCTTCCTGCTGGTGGGAGTGACCAGCTGGGGGCAAGGCTGTGCCAGAGCCCTTCGCCCCGGGATCTACACCTCCACTCAGCACTTCCTTGACTGGATCCAGGTGCAGATGGCGCTGAACCCAGCAGGAACGGCTGCACCAACCTCACAGCCAGTCTTCACCTCAGCCCCCACAGAGAGCCCAAAACCAACAGGCGTTGGCAGCTTTACACCCTGTCCATTTCCACGCCGGAAGCTGGTGAAATTCTTTACTCAGCTGCAGGAGCTCCTGAAGTTCCTAAGGGGCGGAAACGCTTGAGCTACAGGATGGACAGGATCCAGTGCGGTCAACCCTTGTCCCTTTAGAATCTGTAGTTAAGCTCTTCATTAAATTACAGCAAAACTTGGATAATTTTGAATCACTTCCTTAATAAACGGATGATTAATTCTGTACAGATAGTAGCTATTTTAATTTTGTGATCCTCGAGTCCATCAATTCTTATTGCCAGCTGTATTAAATCGATCATGTTGCCATTTCTGCGTTTTAAAAAACTCTGTAAGCATGTATTTCTGTATAAAAGGGAGAAACATGACTCCGGATCGCAGGCAGCCAGGCTCTCAGCTCCCCGCCGTCGCTGTTTTCCCGCAGGACTGGCACCCACCCCTCAGGATGTCCCTCGTGTTGCTGCACTTGCTCAGCGGGTGGCACGTGGACCGGGTCATCCTTTCAGAAGAGGACGGAGCGGTGGCCATCTGCTTCGGGATCGACTGGAGATCCAGCTTGCATGAAAATGCAAGAAGTGTTGTACAGCATTGCTGCAAAGGTCAACTGGACCTGTGACACGAGACAGGCCTTGTTGGTGTTCAGAGGTTGATGTGGCTTAGATGAAGCCTGAGGCAGGTGATATCTTGGTTTCTGGAGAGGTCTTCTTGCTTGAGGAGGCAGCAAGAAAGTTGTTTGGTGGGCGCTCCTAAGTGTCTCCTACAATCATCCACTACCTTGACGCTTGTAGTATTTAATGGGGTGGCAATCATAGAATCGTAGAAGGGTTTAGGTCAGAAGGGACCTTAAAGCCCCTGCCGTGGGCAGGGACACCGTCCACTTGATCAGATTGCTCAAAGCCCCACCCAGCCTGGCCTTGAACGCCTCCAGGGATGGGCCACCCACCACTTCTCTGGGCAACCTGTGCCAGTGCCTCACCACCCAAAAGAGAGTTGCAAGTTCTGAAATCAAAATGGCTGCCTATTAATAATCCACCATTTAAGGAACATCAGCATTTGAGCAGAAACGAGTTCTTGCTTGTCCGACTACTGTAGATCTCGGTAACACACCTCTATCACTTCACAATCAGAATGTAGAGTAGCTGCAGATTTACAATTCAGTAAGAACTGGATGAGGTACTGCCACTGGGACTCCTAAAAACAGAGAGGATCGTGTTGGTCAATCTGCCAGTGATATTTGTGGAGGCAGATGGGATGCCTTTGAGGTGCACGGCCTGACATAAGTTTTAGGAGGCAAACTCTGAAGGGCTTTTCAGATGGAGACAATGACTGCTGACAGCTGGTCACTCACTTCAAGATAGATACTGAAGTAAAATTGGGCTGTTAACAAACACAACCAGCTATAATTTGGCTTTTCTTCTATTTGGGAAAGAATCACAGAATCACCCGAGTAGGAAGGGACACAAAAGGATCATCGAGTCCAACACTCATGCCTACACAGGACACTCCCAACATTCACACCATGTGGCCAAGGACATTGTCCAAATGCTTTTTGAATGCTGGCAGACTCGGTGCCACGACTACTTCCCTGGGGAGCTATGCCAGCGCTCCACCACCCGCTGGGTGAAGAACCTTTTCCTAATATCCAATCTTAACCCCCACCCCGGCGCAGCTTCCTGCCATTCCCTCTAGTCTTGTCATAGGTTGCAAGAGAGAAGAGATCAGCACCTGTTTCACCTCCCTCCCTTGTGGCCTCTTTGCCCTCAAGAGTGTCGACGGCTCCCCCCACGTTTGTGTCATCAGCAAACTTTGTCAGTAAACCTTCAAGTCCTTCGTCCAGGTCATTTATGAAGATATTCAAGAGCACTGGCCCCAGGGTGGATCCCAGTGGGACCCCACTAGTGACTGGGTGCCAGCCTGATTTAGCACTCTTTGAGCCCGACCCATCAGCCAATTGCGCCCACTGTGTTAGGTGTTTATCCAGCTGACACTGGGCCATTTTGTTGGTGAGAATATTGTGAGAGACCGTTATCAAAGGCTTAGCTAAAATCAGTTACAGGTTCAGGTACAGGTTTGTGTAATTTAGATGCCGGCTGACTTCTAGTTTTGGGGGGGAGGGTAATTTCTGCCTTACGCGTATGAGCTAAGTTTAGAGACTAGAACTTCCCCTCATTGCGCTTAAGGTCAAGTACCCAGCATCTAGAAACAGAAATGTGACGTGGTTTTCTTTCAGGAATGAAGACATTGATGTCACAGCTGAAGCGGAGGGATCCTTGCGCATGTAACTAAGTAACACTGCAGAACGAGGCCTGTTCTACCAGAGTTGCCCAGAGAGCAGCTTCTCATCAGGGCCTTTTTCATTACCGACGAAATGTTAAGCTCCTGTTTTAGCTTTAGCCCTGGCAAAAAAAGCTAACAGTTTTTATTGTTAAATTATCGGTTTTATTTTCATTCAGCCAGCCTCCTTAAACAAATTAGATGGTTTAGAGGGGAAAAAATGCCTGAAGGCAGCACCAGGGCCTTTGAGATCTTCTTTATCTGCAGCCTAGAAACAGCTCCCACCACCCGGGGCACAAAGGAGGGGGGCAGGCATCCATGGGGACCCCAGCGTCTCCCTCAGTATGACCCTCCCTTCCCCCCTCCCCTGTTCCTCTCTGCCCCAACCGGACTTTGAGGGGAGGAAGTTATGAGAAAAACCTGCGTCATACACACACACACACACAAAGTATTCGGTGCTCACCTACACCCCAAACAGAAAAGCCTCTCTCTAACACTCAAGAACAGCACCAGCTGCCAGCGCACAGCCTGAAACGCCAGGCCCTGCTTTCACAGTCTGCTCCCTCCTCAGCCGTGCGTGGCTGCCATCAGTCTGCACAGGCTTTGCCAGCTCCAAGCTTCCGGAACACTTACAAAAAGGCAGGGGAAAGGATCCTATGCACATGCAGTGTCTGCCCCGGGGGCTCTGTTCAGCCCTCATTAAAATCAGTGGAAAGCCTTCTCCTGCCTTTCTCTGACCCCCAACCACACGCACCACTGCCTGCAGGAGTTACATCCTTCGGTGGCTGCTTTTGGGGAAAAAGCTGGTGGGAACCAGCTGCAGAGAGCAGGGTGGCAGAGCCCTTCCCAAAGGGGCTGCACTGCCACACTTGCTCTTTTCCTGCTGGCTGTTAGCAAGCACTGCTCGGAGCCAGGTGCTGCTGCCCACCATCACCCCCCAGCAGAGCATTCGGCAGGGTCTGTCGGAGATGTCTGACCCCAGTGTCTGCTCCCCCTCCTGCCTGGAACGCCCCGCGTTGCCCCCCCGCCCAGAGCACACCATGCCCAGAGCCCAGAACCAGTGCCTCTGTGACATCAGCCCGGGGCCAAGGCCACCACAGGCAGCGTCAGTGCCACGGGCAGTCTGTTGGCTGCTGCTCTACTGGCAACAAGCCCTCAGTTGTTGCAGTGCCACGTGCCGCTGCCGCCATGCGTCTCATCCTCATCTTTGTCCTGATGGTCCTGTGCCAGTCTGTGCACGGCACAGGGGAAACCTGCAAGTGAGTGGCCCCAGGCTGTGGGAGGGAACTGGGGCAGCTCTGCTGGGGTGCACTGGAGGGGGCCCACCTGACGCCTGTGGTCTTGCCACGGCTTTCCCAGCCCCGTGTGGGAGGCGCCTTTCCTTGCCAGCACCCAGGCTTTTGGCACAACTCCTCTAAGGGGCTAAAGCAGAAACAGGGGCAGGCACCAGCCTGCCCCACGGGGTTCCCTTTCCCTGTGCTCCACGCAACGCCGTGTGGGGCTGGAAGGCGGCTGACCTTCAGCCCGAGCAGCAACGAGGCATCGAGCAGGACACTCATGAGTTTCTGCTTTCCACAGGACCTGCGGACTCCGGAGCATTACTTACGGCGACGGCATGTCTCGTGTAGTGGGTGGCGAAGATGCCCAGCCAGGGGCCTGGCCCTGGATGGTCAGCATCCAGAGCCCCTGGCAAGCAGGCACGGGGCACACATGCGGAGGGTCCCTCATCAGCCCTCAGTGGGTCCTCACAGCAGCCCACTGCTTCAACGACGCCAAGTAAGGAAGACGTGGGAACAGGGATATCCCTGCAGCACCGGCAGGTGCCCAGCCCGCAGCACCACGGGCAACTCCCACCCCATTTCCTTGCAGCACACCCAGTGCCTGGGCACTCCCAGTCCAGCGGAGAGACGGCTCAGGAGGAGGCTGCGCTCTCGCCTCTGCTTCCTACCAGTCTCCAGCACAAAGTTCCTTGTGCCTGAGGCACGCTACGGCGGTTGTATCCTCCGTAGTGCTGCTTTCCTCTCTCCCCTGGGAAGGAGAAGGCGGGGAACTGCTGGGCTGCTGCAGCACATGGCTCCCCTCCCTCACACCCCTCTCCCCATTTGCCTTCCAGGGGCATCGAGATGTGGCGTGTGGTGGCTGGGGCCAACCAGCTGAATAAGCCGGGACCCGAGGCTCAAGTGACCTATATCAAGCGGCTCTTTGTTCATGAGCAGTATGACAAAACCTTGCACAGGAACGACATTGCCTTGCTGGAGCTGGACCAGCCTGTCCAATGCAACTCCTATGTGCAGCTCGCCTGCATGCCTAAGGCCTCGCTGAGAGTGACGAAGCTTGAGACCTGCTACGTCAGTGGTTGGGGTTCCACCGTTGAGGGAGGTGAGTTCCCAAAAAGTAATCGTGACCCGAGAGCACGCTTGGCACCCAGGAGAGACGGGCTGGGGGTCCTGACAGCAGAGGCAAAAGCCAGCGTCAGGCTGCAGGGACGTTTGCCTCTGGAGAGATGGGCCTGACCCATGCCCCAGGGCAAGATGGGAGGGAAACATTGGCGCAAAGCCTGTCCAGAGGCAACGTCAAGGCCTAGGGAGGGGTTCCCCCAGGCAGGGCAGGAGCAGAACCAGGAACGCACTGCTGGGTGTTCATTTCTGTCTGTATTTACAGGTGGGCGAGTCAATGTGCTGCAGGAGGCCAAGGTGCGCATCATTGACAAGCAGGTCTGCAACAGCAGCGGGTGGTACCGTGGGGCCATCCACAACCACAACATCTGTGCTGGCTATCCACGGGGAGGCATCGACACCTGCCAGGTAGGAGCGGGCGATGAGTCGAGTCCCTGCAGCACAGACAGCCCTGGCACGGCCACCCAAAACTACCCTGGCACGTGCTTCACCCAGCAAGTCTCCCTCTCTCCCTCCGTCCCGCCCTCCCTCCCACCGCTGGGTCTCAGGATTCTGAGGCCCACTTCCCCTTACCCATCTGCTGGTCCCTGCCCAGTGCCTGCCTGGTCCCAGAGCACTGGGACTCCTCCCTGAAAGCCCATCCAGCACTCTTCCTTGCCCACAGGTCCAGGTTCCAATCCTGCAATTTCCCTCTGCCTCACAGCCACGCTCACCGTGCAGAGATGAGAGAAGAAGCCCTGCCTTGCAGGCGCACAGCCCCCTCCCAGACCCCGTTCTCTCCGCTCCCACACTGGAGCAGGAGCCAGCCCTCCCACTGACAGCGGCGCCCCAACACCCCCTTAATCCTCTCTCCTCCACTGCAGGGTGACAGCGGCGGCCCTCTCGTCTGCCAAGATCCCCAGGATGACCGCTTCCTGCTGGTGGGAGTGACCAGCTGGGGGCAAGGCTGTGCCAGAGCCCTTCGCCCCGGGATCTACACCTCCACTCAGCACTTCCTTGACTGGATCCAGGTGCAGATGGCGCTGAACCCAGCAGGAACGGCTGCACCAACCTCACAGCCAGTCTTCACCTCAGCCCCCACAGAGAGCCCAAAACCAACAGGCGTTGGCAGCTTTACACCCTGTCCATTTCCACGCCGGAAGCTGGTGAAATTCTTTACTCAGCTGCAGGAGCTCCTGAAGTTCCTAAGGGGCGCAAACGCTTGAGCTACAGGATGGACAGGATCCAGTGCGGTCAACCCTTGTCCCTTTAGAATCTGTAGTTAAGCTCTTCATTAAATTACAGCAAAACTTGGATAATTTTGACTCACTTCCTTAATAAACGGATGATTAATTCTGAACAGATAGTAGCTATTTTAATTTTGTGATCCTCGAGTCCATCAATTCTTATTGCCAGCTGTATTAAATCGATCATGTTGCCATTTCTGCGTTTTAAAAAACTCTGTAAGCATGTATTTCTGTATAGAAGGGAGAAACATGACTCCGGATCGCAGGCAGCCAGGCTCTCAGCTCCCCGCCGACGCTGTTTTCCCGCAGGACTGGCACCCACCCCTCAGGATGTCTCTCGTGTTGCTGCGGGTGGCACGTGGACCGGGTCATCCTTTCAGAAGAGGACGGAGCGGTGGCCATCTGCTTCGGGATGGACTGGAGATCCAGCTTGGAAAAGACCTCTGAGATCCTCAAGGACAACCTATAACCCAACACTAACACCAACACCCACGCTAACACCAATCTCACATTAGTGCTAGGACTGCTTTATTAAGGGGAAGAAGGAAGTAAATCTCACCTCAAACTAGCACTACTGATCTTGAGGCATGATGTTCTGTCATGCAGCACAGTCACAGCTGAAGGAGACCTGCCCCCATGAGCCTCAGCCGAAGCCCCTTGTGCCTCTCATCACCACTGTACGACCCACAGCAAGAGCATTTCATCCCTGGGTAGTCCCTGGCAAACGACAGTTGCCACATTCTGGCTGTGTAGGATCATCTGCAGAGGACATTAATTCCCTGAAACGCAGTGTGCTGAAGAGGCCCTGAAGAAAGATTTTCCTTCAGTTCAGTGTCTGGGTACAACGGAGATGCCACCACATTTGGAGTTGCTACAAATGTGTTTTTGATTGAAATATGAGGGGGATTTGAGTGAAATGTAACAGAAAAGGGAGATACTGTACTATGGCAGGCCCCTGCGCCCCTGCGTCCCAAGCACGGCGCTGGGCAGCTGCACGGCCACCTCATACAGCTGGCGGGCTCTGAGCTGACAACTCGCGTGGTCCCAAGAAGACCAACCGTGGGGACCCAAGGTCCGCGCGGCGCCAAGGGGCCCCACAGCGCAGGGTCCCGGGCAGCCCCGCGCCCCGGGGTCCGGAGGAGACAAGCGATCCCGAAGGTGGAGGGGCCGGGTGACCGCAGCGCCCCGAGCCGCGCCCCGCCCGAGCCGGGCGCCCTCCCGCCGGGGCTGCCGCCCGCAGAGGGGGCAGGGGCGCGGGGAGCGGAGGCAGTGCGCGCCCGTTGAGGAAGTGGCCGCGGCTGCGAGAGACAACGAGGAAGCGGTGACACCGCAAGCGCCGAGCACGGTTCCAGCCCCGCTCCCGGCCACAGCCCGCTCCGGCACGGCTCTGCTCGGCGGAGCCGCCCGCCCGGGGAGTGCCTCCTGCCAGCCCAGTCCCGCAGAGAGAAGGCTGCGGCAGCGGTGAGTAGCGGCGATGCCGGGGCAGCCAGCAGCGCGGTTCTCCGACCGCCAGGGCCCCTGCACCGCGGGCGGTGCCCCGGCCGGCAGCCGCGGCTGTCGGGGGTGCGCGGGCGAGCGGCCGGGGGAGAGGGCGCTGGGAGCCGGGGGGCTCCGCGGCGGCGCGGGGAGGCGGCAGCGACAGCGAGGCGCCGGCGCTCGGGTCGGGAGGGAGTGGCCGGCTGGAAAACGCCCCGCTGGAGAGCAAGGCGCGGAGCCTTCCCGTGTTACTGTGCTCCTGGAATGAAGGGCGCTAGTCTAGCGCTTCGGGAGCTTGCATCTAAAGTGTAAAGGAAAGATAAAAAAAGGATTTCGTTATGTCTTGATCCATTACAGCGGTGGCAGGTTTTAAACAGAGTGTACCCAAAAGTAAGGCTGCTGCTTCAATACTGTATTTTATGTCTTTTAAATGCCTTTCTTATTAGACTTCCCTATTTTGTTTCTGACAAAGCAACTGCAAGTCTCTTGGTAGAAGTGCTAAAATAGTTGAACACTACAGTCCTGATGCCAGAGTTGTTGCTCTTCGTTCCATGCTTTTTGCTAGCATTATTCGGGATTCTATTTAGCACTGTATTGCATGAACTTTGTGTTGGCCACATTAGTCTGAGGTGATACTGTTTTGGACGAAGATGAGCAATATATTTGTTAGGTGATGCTCATTCAGTAGAAGAGTGGCGAGTATTACCTCAGTCTCACCAAATTACGTGATGTGTTGTAAAATACTTCCATTTTAAAAGAAAATGATTCCTTTTAAAGGAGTTAGTTCCTTGTTATTGGGTTTTTTTAAGTGCTGTTTTCTGTTAGGCTTCTTCGATGCTCTTTGTATCCACAGAAGCTTAGCTCTCCTCATCCCTTGGGTTGAGAGTGCAGCCTAATCCATGGTTACAGCCATCTGCTACAGAGCTAGTTCCAGCATGCAAAGCTGTGTATTTTTACAGTCTTGCAGGCCATAAACTGTACCACTGTACAGTACATTGAAACAGTCCACCAGGAGGAACTATGACTTTTTTTCATCCTTCTGTTAAGCATTGAGCGATAAACAGACAAATAAGGAAGGCTGAATGTTCTTTATATTCTGACAGTTATCCTGTGGGGGAGAGAGTCTTGTGTGGTGAAGGCAACGTAGTTTGAAATGAAGAGCTTGGAAATCAATTTGGATGCTCAAAATGGCTGAAATAGATAAAAGTAGATAACTGCTTTGGTTTTCACATTCACTTAAAACAATAAGAAAATACCAAGAGAAATATGCAGTATTCTGGTTTTGCTTCTGTTAAAAAGTATTAACAGTCTGTCAAAGCAAAGGCGAACTGTGCAGCTCTCCCATTTGCATGGTGCTGATACAAGAGTAGAGTTCGATCTGAAGTTGCTGGAAGACAAAAAATAAATTTATTTTTGGAAGCAGCTCACAGTATCACAGTATCACAAGGTTGGAAAGGACCTCTGAGATCATCAAGTCCAACCTATACCCTAACACTAACACCAACACTAACACCAACCATCATCTAAACCACGGCACTCAGTGCCTCATCCAGTCTCCCTTTAAACACCTCCAGGGTCGGTGACCCCACCACCTCCCTGGGCAGCCCATTCCAATGACCAATCACCCTTTCAGTGAAGAATTTTTTCCTCATATCAAGTCTAAACTTTCCCTGACGAAGCTTAAGTCCATGCCCTCTGGTTCTGCCACTGGTCACCTGAGAGAAGAGACCAACCCCTGCCCGACTACAACCTCCTTTTAGGTAGTTGTAGAGAGCAATGAGGTCTCCCCTGAGCCTCCTCTTCTCCAGACTAAACAGCCCCAACTCCCTCAGTCGTTCCTCATAGGGCTTGTGCTCCAGCCCTTCACCATCTTCATTGCCCTCCTCTGAACACATTCCAGTATCCTAACATCCTTCCCAAATTGGGGGGCCCAGAACTGGACACAGTATTCAAGGTGAGGCCTGACCAGTGCCGAGTACAGGGGGACGATAACTTCTCTGGTCCTGCTTACTACACTATTCCTGATGCAGGCCAGGATGCCATTGGCCTTCTTGGCCACCTGGGCACACTGCTGGCTCATGTTGAGCTTCCTGTCAACCAGCACTCCCAGGTCCTTTTCTGCCTGACTACTCTCCAGCCACTCTGTCCCCAGTCTGTAGCTCTGCATGGGATTGTTGTGTCCAAAATGAAGTACCCGACATTTGGACAGCTAGCAGGTTATGTTGACGCACAAAATAACAGTTTAGAAAACCGATGGTAGAATTGTAAGATGAACTTAAGTGCCTTTAAAGATACTGATAGCAACAACAAAAAATACTTTCATTAGTCTCTTTTCTTTTGGATCCCTTATGCTAAAGGCTTTGGAAACAAGAGAAGTCACTTCTGAAATATATGTTTTGTTCAGTGGCCATGGTCTCACAATCATAATTTTTTTTTGGCAAATTACACTTCTTTTTACCTTACTAATACTTTTCCAATGTGCATTTTTTAGCCAAAAACAATAAGTCTCTTGTCATTGCTGGTTTGTGTATCGTGACCCTAGGAAGTTGTGTTTACATCTGAATGCTCTGAAGATTGGTGGTGTCATCCTTTTTCCAGCTTTACAGACTTTCGGATGAATACCTTAGGATCTGTTGTGTGGACATTAGTCAGGCTGTGGCAGAATCTGCTTTCAGTTGCATGTGTTCAGTTCCAGAATAATACAGCTGGAAAGAGGAACTCGTCTGGTTCTGTAGCATAATTACAAGGAATACTACATTTATCTTCAAGTGTAAGTAATAGTTGCATGAAGAGTCTTATATTTAAAATTACTTCTTTTTTACTTAATGGTAAACATGCTTAGATGAGTTACTCCACTGGGGTGAGAGTACTACTGTTTAAGGTGCCTGTTCGAAAGCTGAGAATGGTCATATGGGCCTTTCTGAGTGTGAGTAGTAAGATTCTGTCATGAGAACAAAAGCTTCTCGCCTTGCAAGGATTTGCAGAATCAGCTTCTTAATTTAGGAAAAAAAAAAGCGTTTTATTTCAGGTAAGCAGTTTCATAATCTAGTTTAACAGTGTCTTTGCTTGTATTTGACAAAAGAAGAAAAGCTTGGGGGAAGAGGTGATGGTAGCTCACCTTGTGTCTCTGCTGTCATTTCTAGAAACGCTTGTACAGAGAAACATTCCTAATACTTGCACCACTTTTACTGAGAAACATTATTAATTTCTGCAGTTTAACTTAAGACCTTGGATAACTCCTGTGAGAAAATGCCGTGGGCTTGGCAGGATCATTCCCTGTTCTTGTGTGCAGTAGAGGGTAGTACAAAACACAATTTTATTTGGGGCATGGTAAAAATAATTTGATCTCAAAGTTGTTGGTTTCCTTCTTTGATTTAAGATTTCAGCAGCAAAGTTATGTAGTTGATGTTTTCTAGCTTTCAATTTCATGACACGGGGTAATCTGGAGACATACAATTAAGCAAAAGAAAACATTTTGCCACTGACATCTGCATTGCTTGTTGACGCGATGGGGAAACATCAGCATGTCGAGTGCAAGCAGTGTGTAAAAGCCTGTATGCTCCTGCCTCAAAAGAAATTATTCCAGGAGTTGCTATAGGAAAGGATAACTGATAAATATTCATAAAGTTTGACACAAAGTATTACCTACCTCGAAGAAAAAATATTAAATTTTGTAGGTTTTCTTTACATTCCAAAGTTAAAATTGCATCATAACTTCCTGTCTCTGTAAAAGAATGACAGGACGGACATTTCTTTAAGCATAGTGGTTGTAAAAAGGAAAGAAAGGGGGAGAATAGTTTTGAGACTCACAAGGATCCTAATGTTCTAAGGAGACTTCAGTATATTCAAAATGCCACATAGCTTCTTTTCGTACCAAGTACCAGAGAAACTAATAAAAAACTGACGAGTATTGGAACACAAGTAAACAGGGTACAGAATTATGGTACAGATAGTTTGTTCAGTTTCACTGTGACTCAGTTTGTAACTACCTGATGTTAGAATCTATTTCTTTGACCAGCTAGGACTACCCTGTTATTTCTCCTGCTTTGTCTTAATTTGCTCTGAGGCAGTGTTCTTTGAGACACATATGGGATGCCAGGTGCTCTGAGTGGGCAGTATGTCCAACAATATGGCCAACAACATATCTTCCTTTCAAAATGCGAGGCGGCAGTGCCTGAGCACTGATGCTCAGTGGAGGTAAGATGTGAGATGCTAAAAGCTTTTGTAAAGAAGTAGGATTTGTGGCACTATAGTGTATAAATCCAGCCATATGAATCCAAGAGGCAACTCCTAAGCTGGGCATGGAGTTGAAATTAGCAAGAATCACAATTCCTGGTTGGAGGTAGCTGGAAAAACTACAGGCAGAAAGTGTTAGCATAGAATATGTACTAAATTAAGCATACAATTGCACAAATATTCTAACAGCATAAAGTAAAAAAAAAAAAGATTTATTTTGTTTTTAAAGAAATACATACTTTAGAATCCTTATCTTTAGCAACAGATTCAATAACATGAGTAAGAAGACCAGGATATAATCAAGTACATTACTCCTACCCTCCTGGAGAACTTTTGGGCCTTTTCTGGTTTTTTCTCTCTTTCCTTTTTTTTCGTTTTTTTTATTTTTTCTTTTTACTCTTTTTTTTCTTTCGTCTTTTTTTCATAAAATAATGAAGTAAGTGAGAAAAGAAGAGGAAAAACACATGCAACTTTTGAGACCACCACCTCTAAAACATGTAGAAGACAGCGTACAGTCTGTTAGCTAAAACCTGTGTAGTGGAGAGAATAAGTGGGATAGAACTACAGTGTGAAAGTCTGTGCTGCTGCTGACCATTGAGTACATAGTTCTGCTTTTAAGAATTCTAGTGCTGATTTCAAAATGGGCTCTACAAATTTCAGAGGACTTAAGCTCTGTTTAAAAAAATGTCATGATGGTTTTTACAAACTAGTTTTTTTCATTTTTTGTAGGATTGCTTGAGAAGTTTGTTTCTTAACCTAGAATTTAAAACTGAGGTTATAAACCTGCTACAAACACAATTACACATACCAACTCCTTTAAAATATGTTACAGGAGAACTTGAACTAAAAAATCCCTGACACCATTTCATTTGGAAGAACATAAAAAAATGAAGTTAAATTGTACTAAGCAGTTGTTTGTGGATGAGTTCATACTCTGGGAAGCTCAACCCAGACTTGATGACTTGAACCAAGAAAACAGCTTAAGTCTATGGAAAAAAAAAACAAACGTAAGATATTGGCAAGGTGAAAGTCTCTAATGTATGAAATGTGGGCAATGTCATTAAAGGACATTAATGTAGTAATCTTTTTGTTAGATTTTACTCCTGCATTTTACAGAATACGTATGAATTGTACAGTATTTTGCTCAGAAGTTAGTAAAGCAAGCAGGATGTTTAAGGATTATTTTTATAAATCAGACAATGAGATTAGATATCATTTGCATCAGAGGATGGTCTTGCAGGTTTCTGAGAATAGTGACTTTAAATGAGTATTGAGAGGAAGAGTGCTGCTTTGAACAGTTCTGGTCATGTCCACAGCAGGACACCCAAGATTGAGAGAGATTTTATATGACTATTCTTTCTTCAGTTATCATGCGCAGCTGGTGAGAAATTTCATACTGCCTCAGGTGAGTTGAACGACTGTGCGACAGTCTTCATCCAGGGGATGTAACAAAGATCTGGTCTGCAGGTACTCCTATGCACAGAAGTGCAGGAAAAAATATCCAGTAAGGGAAGAGTGAATTCAAACCCGCTGGAGTCTGCTTTCAGCAAAGGATCAGAGCAGTGTTCGCTTGGATGCAATGGTATGTTGAGGGAGTGGTGTTGCTAGTGTGAAATCATTGCCTCTGACTCTCAAGGGCCAAGTTGCATCAGATAGAGGCAGCTTTTGGTATCCTGGTGTAGCAGCTATCTGTAGCAACATTTACCACTGGACCACTTAGCAATGTAACCATTGATGCTGTGCAGAGAACAGCACAAAGTGAGGAAAGAAACCAGACTACAGGCTATTTTTTTCCAGCCTGGCAGTTTGTCATGCAAGAGCTAGGGAAGTACTGCCTGTTGGCCCAGAACGTGCTGGGCCCAGGTGCATCCTCTCTATGCTCAGACTGATAAATGGGCCTTGTCAAGAGTCGTAGTGAAGTACTTTGCCAGAAGGGAGCAGGCTTCCATACAGATGATAACATCTATCTTAAGGCAGACATGCTTTCTTTAACAGGAGACATCTTTAGCTCAAGGCAGTGGTTGCGTTTGTGACAGTTCATGGGAAAAAGAGGCAATGGAATAAGTAGAGCATGGCAAGTGTGTGGAAGGAAGTGTTAATATTTTCCTGAATAGGCAAAAAAAAGCCCCAACTTTTTTTCTTTTTTTTTCTTTTTCTTTTCTGTTTTTCTTAAGTATATGTGAAAGTTGTAGAGTTTCTACTGCCAGGGAAAGAATAATTCTAATCCATAAATGCCAGGCTATGATGTGAAAATTTTAACAAAGACGGGAGAGTCCTAAAAGGAAGGTGTTGTGGAAATAAGATAATAGATTCCTAGCATGAGTGAAGGATGGTTCTTTAGTGATCATTGGCCTTCTCTGACCTCAGCACAGAAGCTTAGGAAGCCCCTGAATAACATAGGAACACTGTGGTGCTTTTTTAAGCATGTTTGCCTTGTAATAGGGCAATAGTATTGTTGCCAAGTCCACAAGTATTTCCTCGGGAAATATTTCAATAGCTAGAGCACCTGGAATATTCTGATGATATCAGAATGTCAGATGCAATTTAGAATAAATGAGGGCATTTCTGGCATGTTTCAGGAAATAAATATCCAACTGTCTTCAGTGTAGGTAAAATTACTCTGGAAAAGGAAATCCGATGAGAAATATTTCTAAAATCACATTTTTTTGAACCTAATAGTAATTTTAATTACATTTGTGAATTATTTTCAGTTGTTTGGATGAATACTCTTTGATACAAGAGGGGAGATAAATGGTGTTTTCACTAACTTTAGTAGATGAAATACTAATACCACCTGTTCACCAGGTGGATTTCTGTTCTAATGCAGCCAAAACACTGAGGATTTATATGAACAAGGGAAAACATTGTTTTGTCTTAAGCTGAGAATGGTGGTAGCAAAGCCACTAACTTTCAGAATCATGAGAACACACAAAATTCGCCACAGATTGGACAGCCCAGGCTGCGAAGTCCCCAGCAGACGCCTTCTGGGCCCAAAGCTACCACATTGCCTATTTGTTCCCAAACAGACTGTAATTAAGCTGCAGTTCTGCTAAAGACTATGTCTCAGTGTTTAAAACCCTAGCAGGAGCACTTTAGTTATCCTAAAAGCATTGCAAGAAACCAGAAGTATCTGAAAGACAGACAATACTTCTCAAACTGAACTGCTATGCGGTAAAAGAGGGACTTTTGCACTCAAGGCAGGTTTGTCTGATAAAAGTGCTAAGGAGAGAGTCCAGTGTCAAAGCAATAGTAAAAGTGAAATTTACTTAAAAACAAACAGATATGCTTTGTGTGTCTGTTAGCATTGCCCAGAGGTGCGTGCGGAAAAATGGGAAAGCCTTTGGAAAAGAAAGATGGCCTGCTTTAGAGCCTGAAGTACAGGGGAAAACCCAGTGCAGCACAATGCTTAAATTATCAGTAAGAGGATGCAGAGATCAGAGACAGGCTTTTGATTGCATGAGGAAAACTCCTCATGAAGTTGGACAAAACACATGAAGGAGGAGGCCCAAGCATAAGTTATGGAAAGGTTGCTGTAGGCTGTAAGCTGGTTAGAGGCACAGTAGGAGGAGACTAAGACACCTGCCACGTCAGTGGTTGGGGTTCCACCGTCGAGTGGGACCAACGTTGAGTGGGGATCCTAGCGCATGTAATTAAGTAACACTGGGTCTGTCGGAGATGTCTGACCCCAGTGTCTGCTCCCCCTCCTGCCTGGAACACCACACGTTTCCCCCCTAACCAGAGCACACCATGCCCAGAGCACAGAACCAGTACCTCTGTGACATCAGCCAGGGGCCAAGGCCACCACAGGCAGCGTCAGTGCCACGGGCAGTCTGTTGGCTGCTGCTCTACTGGCAACAAGCCCTCAGTTGTTGCAGTGCCACGTGCTGCTGCCGCCATGCGTCTCATCCGCCTCTTTGTCCTGATGGTCCTGTGCCAGTCTGTGCACGGCACAGGGGAAACCTGCAAGTGAGTGGCCCCAGGCTGTGGGAGGGAACTGGGGCAGCTCTGCTGGGGTGCACTGGAAGGGGCCCACCTGACGCCTGTGGTCTTGCCACGGCTTTCCCAGCCCCGTGTGGGAGGCGCCTTTCCTTGCCAGCACCCAGGCTTTTGGCACAACTCCTCTAAGGGGCTAAAGCAGAAACAGGGGCAGGCACCAGCCTGCCCCACGGGGTTCCCTTTCCCTGTGCTCCACGCAACGCCGTGTGGGGCTGGAAGGCAGCTGACCTTCAGCCCGAGCAGCAACGAGGCATCGAGCAGGACACTCATGAGTTTCTGCTTTCCACAGGACCTGCGGACTCCGGAGCATTACTTACGGCGACGGCATGTCTCGTGTAGTGGGTGGCGAAGATGCCCAGCCAGGGGCCTGGCCCTGGATGGTCAGCATCCAGAGCCCCTGGCAAGCAGGCACGGGGCACACATGCGGAGGGTCCCTCATCAGCCCTCAGTGGGTCCTCACAGCAGCCCACTGCTTCAACGACGCCAAGTAAGGAAGACGTGGGAACAGGGATATCCCTGCAGCACCGGCAGGTGCCCAGCCCGCAGCACCATGGGCAACTCCCACCCCATTTCCTTGCAGCACACCCAGTGCCTGGGCACTCCCAGTCCAGCGGAGAGACGGCTCAGGAGGAGGCTGCGCTCTCGCCTCTGCTTCCTACCAGTCTCCAGCACAAAGTTCCTTGTGCCTGAGGCACGCTACGGCGGTTGTATCCTCCGTAGTGCTGCTTTCCTCTCTCCCCTGGGAAGGAGAAGGTGGGGAACTGCTGGGCTGCTGCAGCACATGGCTCCCCTCCCTCACACCCCTCTCCCCATTTGCCTTCCAGGGGCATCGAGATGTGGCGTGTGGTGGCTGGGGCCAACCAGCTGAATAAGCCGGGACCCGAGGCTCAAGTGACCTATATCAAGCGGCTCTTTGTTCATGAGCAGTATGACAAAACCTTGCACAGGAACGACATTGCCTTGCTGGAGCTGGACCAGCCTGTCCAATGCAACTCCTGTGTGCAGCTCGCCTGCATGCCTAAGGCCTCGCTGAGAGTGACGAAGCTTGAGACCTGCTACGTCAGTGGTTGCGGTTCCACCGTTGAGGGAGGTGAGTTCCCAAAAAGTAATCGTGACCCGAGAGCACGCTTGGCACCCGGGAGAGACGGGCTGGGGGTCCTGACAGCAGAGGCAAAAGCCAGCGTCAGGCTGCAGGGACGTTTGCCTCTGGAGAGATGGGCCTGACCCATGCCCCAGGGCAAGATGGGAGGGAAACATTGGTGCAAAGCCTGTCCAGAGGCAACGTCAAGGCCTAGGGAGGGGTTCCCCCAGGCAGGGCAGGAGCAGAACCAGGAACGCACTGCTGGGTGTTCATTTCTGTCTGTATTTACAGGTGGGCGAGTCAATGTGCTGCAGGAGGCCAAGGTACCCATCATTGACAAGCAGGTCTGCAACAGCAGCGGGTGGTACCGTGGGGCCATCCACAACCACAACATCTGTGCTGGCTATCCACGGGGAGGCATCGACACCTGCCAGGTAGGAGCGGGCGATGAGTCGAGTCCCTGCAGCACAGACAGCCCTGGCACGGCCACCCAAAACTACCCTGGCACGTGCTTCACCCAGCAAGTCTCCCTCTCTCCCTCCGTCCTGCCCTCCCTCCCACCGCTGGGTCTCAGGATTCTGAGGCCCACTTCCCCTTACCCATCTGCTGGTCCCTGCCCAGTGCCTGCCTGGTCCCAGAGCACTGGGACAGCTCCCTGAAAGCCCATCCAGCACTCTTCCTTGCCCACAGGTCCAGGTTCCAATCCTGCAATTTCCCTCTGCCTCACAGCCACGCTCACCGTGCAGAGATGAGAGAAGAAGCCCTGCCTTGCAGGCGCACAGCCCCCTCCCAGACCCCGTTCTCTCCGCTCCCACACTGGAGCAGGAGCCAGCCCTCCCACTGACAGCGGCGCCCCAACACCCCCTTAATCCTCTCTCCTCCACTGCAGGGTGACAGCGGCGGCCCTCTCGTCTGCCAAGATCCCCAGGATGACCGCTTCCTGCTGGTGGGAGTGACCAGCTGGGGGCAAGGCTGTGCCAGAGCCCTTCGCCCCGGGATCTACACCTCCACTCAGCACTTCCTTGACTGGATCCAGGTGCAGATGGCGCTGAACCCAGCAGGAACGGCTGCACCAACCTCACAGCCAGTCTTCACCTCAGCCCCCACAGAGAGCCCAAAACCAACAGGCGTTGGCAGCTTTACACCCTGTCCATTTCCACGCCGGAAGCTGGTGAAATTCTTTACTCAGCTGCAGGAGCTCCTGAAGTTCCTAAGGGGCGCAAACGCTTGAGCTACAGGATGGACAGGATCCAGTGCGGTCAACCCTTGTCCCTTTAGAATCTGTAGTTAAGCTCTTCATTAAATTACAGCAAAACTTGGATAATTTTGACTCACTTCCTTAATAAACGGATGATTAATTCTGAACAGATAGTAGCTATTTTAATTTTGTGATCCTCGAGTCCATCAATTCTTATTGCCAGCTGTATTAAATCGATCATGTTGCCATTTCTGCGTTTTAAAAAACTCTGTAAGCATGTATTTCTGTATAAAAGGGAGAAACATGACTCCGGATCGCAGGCAGCCAGGCTCTCAGCTCCCCGCCGTCGCTGTTTTCCCGCAGGACTGGCACCCACCCCTCAGGATGTCTCTCGTGTTGCTGCGGGTGGCACGTGGACCGGGTCATCCTTTCAGAAGAGGACGGAGCGGTGGCCATCTGCTTTGGGATGGACTGGGATCCAGCTTGGAAAAGACCTCTGAGATCCTCAAGGACAACCTATAACCCAACACTAACACCAACACCCACGCTAACACCAATCTCACACTAGTGCTAGGACTGCTTTATTAAGGGGAAGAAGGAAGTAAATCTCACCTCAAACTAGCACTACTGATCTTGAGGCATGATGTTCTGTCATGCAGCACAGTCACAGCTGAAGGAGACCTGCCCCCATGAGCCAAAACTCGTCTGGTTCTGTAGCATAATTACAAGGAATACTACATTTATCTTCAAGTGTAAGTAATAGTTGCATGAAGAGTCTTATATTTAAAATTACTTCTTTTTTACTTAATGGTAAACATGCTTAGATGAGTTACTCCACTGGGGTGAGAGTACTACTGTTTAAGGTGCCTGTTCGAAAGCTGAGAATGGTCATATGGGCCTTTCTGAGTGTGAGTAGTAAGATTCTGTCATGAGAACAAAAGCTTCTCGCCTTGCAAGGATTTGCAGAATCAGCTTCTTAATTTAGGAAAAAAAAAAGCGTTTTATTTCAGGTAAGCAGTTTCATAATCTAGTTTAACAGTGTCTTTGCTTGTATTTGACAAAAGAAGAAAAGCTTGGGGGAAGAGGTGATGGTAGCTCACTTTGTGTCTCTGCTGTCATTTCTAGAAACGCTTGTACAGAGAAACATTCCTAATACTTGCACCACTTTTACTGAGAAACATTATTAATTTCTGCAGTTTAACTTAAGACCTTGGATAACTCCTGTGAGAAAATGCCGTGGGCTTGGCAGGATCATTCCCTGTTCTTGTGTGCAGTAGAGGGTAGTACAATACACAATTTTATTTGGGGCATGGTAAAAATAATTTGATCTCAAAGTTGTTGGTTTCCTTCTTTGATTTAAGATTTCAGCAGCAAAGTTATGTAGTTGATGTTTTCTAGCTTTCAATTTCATGACACGGGGTAATCTGGAGACATACAATTAAGCAAAAGAAAACATTTTGCCACTGACATCTGCATTGCTTGTTGACGCGATGGGGAAACATCAGCATGTCGAGTGCAAGCAGTGTGTAAAAGCCTGTATGCTCCTGCCTCAAAAGAAATTATTCCAGGAGTTGCTATAGGAAAGGATAACTGATAAATATTCATAAAGTTTGACACAAAGTATTACCTACCTCGAAGAAAAAATATTAAATTTTGTAGGTTTTCTTTACATTCCAAAGTTAAAATTGCATCATAACTTCCTGTCTCTGTAAAAGAATGACAGGACGGACATTTCTTTAAGCATAGTGGTTGTAAAAAGGAAAGAAAGGGGGAGAATAGTTTTGAGACTCACAAGGATCCTAATGTTCTAAGGAGACTTCAGTATATTCAAAATGCCACATAGCTTCTTTTCGTACCAAGTACCAGAGAAACTAATAAAAAACTGACGAGTATTGGAACACAAGTAAACAGGGTACAGAATTATGGTACAGATAGTTTGTTCAGTTTCACTGTGACTCAGTTTGTAACTACCTGATGTTAGAATCTATTTCTTTGACCAGCTAGGACTACCCTGTTATTTCTCCTGCTTTGTCTTAATTTGCTCTGAGGCAGTGTTCTTTGAGACAGATATGGGATGCCAGGTGCTCTGAGTGGGCAGTATGTCCAACAATATGGCCAACAACATATCTTCCTTTCAAAATGCGAGGCGGCAGTGCCTGAGCACTGATGCTCAGTGGAGGTAAGATGTGAGATGCTAAAAGCTTTTGTAAAGAAGTAGGATTTGTGGCACTATAGTGTATAAATCCAGCCATATGAATCCAAGAGGCAACTCCTAAGCTGGGCATGGAGTTGAAATTAGCAAGAATCACAATTCCTGGTTGGAGGTAGCTGGAAAAACTACAGGCAGAAAGTGTTAGCATAGAATATGTACTAAAATAAGCATACAATTGCACAAATATTCTAACAGCATAAAGTAAAAAAACAAAAAAGGATTTCTTTTGTTTTTAAAGAAATACATACTTTAGAATCCTTATCTTTAGCAACAGATTCAATAACATGAGTAAGAAGACCAGGATATAATCAAGTACATTACTCCTACCCTCCTGGAGAACTTTTGCGCCTTTTCTGTTTTTTTCTCTCTTTTCTTTTTTTTCTGTTTTTTCTTTTTTCTTTTTACTCTTTTTTTTTCTTTTCTCTTTTTTTTCATAAAATAATGAAGTAAGTGAGAAAAGAAGAGGAAAAACACATGCAACTTTTGAGACCACCACCTCTAAAACATGTAGAAGACAGCGTACAGTCTGTTAGCTAAAACCTGTGTAGTGGAGAGAATAAGTGGGATAGAACTACAGTGTGAAAGTCTGTGCTGCTGCTGACCATTGAGTGCATAGTTCTGCTTTTAAGAATTCTAGTGCCGATATCAAAATTGGCTCTACAAATTTCAGAGGACTTAAGCTCTGTTTAAAAAAATGTCATGATGGTTTTTACAAACTAGTTTTTTTCAATTTTTGTAGGATTGCTTGAGAAGTTTGTTTCTTAACCTAGAATTTAAAACTGAGGTATAAACCTGCTACAAACACAATTACACATACCAACTCCTTTAAAATATGTTACAGGAGAACTTGAACTAAAAAATCCCTGACACCATTTTGTTTGGGAGAACATAAAAAAATGACGCTAAAATTGTACTAAGCAGTTGTTTGTGGATGAGTTCATACTCTGGGAAGCTCAACCCAGACTTGATGACTTGAACCAAGAAAACAGCTTAAGTCTATGGAAAAAAAAAACAAACGTAAGATATTGGCAAGGTGAAAGTCTCTAATGTATGAAATGTGGGCAATGTCATTAAAGGACATTAATGTAGTAATCTTTTTGTTAGATTTTACTCCTGCATTTTACAGAATACGTATGAATTGTACAGTATTTTGCACAGAAGTTAGTAAAGCAAGCAGGATGTTTAAGGATTATTTTTATAAATCAGACAATGAGATTAGATATCATTTGCATCAGAGGATGGTCTTGCAGGTTTCTGAGAATAGTGACTTTAAATGAGTATTGAGAGGAAGAGTGCTGCTTTGAACAGTTCTGGTCATGTCCACAGCAGGACACCCAAGATTGAGAGAGATTTTATATGACTATTCTTTCTTCAGTTATCATGCGCAGCTGGTGAGAAATTTCATACTGCCTCAGGTGAGTTGAACGACTGTGCGACAGTCTTCATCCAGGGGATGTAACAAAGATCTGGTCTGCAGGTACTCCTATGCACAGAAGTGCAGGAAAAAATATCCAGTAAGGGAAGAGTGAATTCAAACCCGCTGGAGTCTGCTTTCAGCAAAGGATCAGAGCAGTGTTCGCTTGGATGCAATGGTATGTTGAGGGAGTGGTGTTGCTAGTGTGAAATCATTGCCTCTGACTCTCAAGGGCCAAGTTGCATCAGATAGAGGCAGCTTTTGGTATCCTGGTGTAGCAGCTATCTGTAGCAACATTTACCACTGGACCACTTAGCAATGTAACCATTGATGCTGTGCAGAGAACAGCACAAAGTGAGGAAAGAAACCAGACTACAAGCTATTTTTTTCCAGCCTGGCAGTTTGTCATGCAAGAGCTAGGGAAGTACTGCCTGTTGGCCCAGAACGTGCTGGGCCCAGGTGCATCCTCTCTATGCTCAGACTGATAAATGGGCCTTGTCAAGAGTCGTAGTGAAGTACTTTGTCAGAAGGGAGCAGGCTTCCATACAGATGATAACATCTATCTTAAGGCAGACATGCTTTCTTTAACAGGAGACATCTTTAGCTCAAGGCAGTGGTTGCGTTTGTGACAGTTCATGGGAAAAAGAGGCAATGGAATAAGTAGAGCATGGCAAGTGTGTGGAAGGAAGTGTTAATATTTTCCTGAATAGGCAAAAAAAAGCCCCAACTTTTTTTCTTTTTTTTTCTTTTTCTTTTCTGTTTTTCTTAAGTATATGTGAAAGTTGTAGAGTTTCTACTGCCAGGGAAAGAATAATTCTAATCCATAAATGCCAGACTATGATGTGAAAATTTTAACAAAGACGGGAGAGTCCTAAAAGGAAGGTGTTGTGGAAATAAGATAATAGATTCCTAGCATGAGTGAAGGATGGTTCTTTAGTGATCATTGGCCTTCTCTGACCTCAGCACAGAAGCTTAGGAAGCCCCTGAATAACGTAGGAACACTGTGGTGCTTTTTTAAGCATGTTTGCCTTGTAATAGGGCAATAGTAGTGTTGCCAAGTCCACAAGTATTTCCTCGGGAAATATTTCAATAGCTAGAGCACCTGGAATATTCTGATGATATCAGAATGTCAGATGCAATTTAGAATAAATGAGGGCATTTCTGGCATGTTTCAGGAAATAAATATCCAACTGTCTTCAGTGTAGGTAAAATTACTCTGGAAAAGGAAATCCGATGAGAAATATTTCTAAAATCACATTTTTTTGAAGCTAATAGTAATTTTAATTACATTTGTGAATTATTTTCAGTTGTTTGGATGAATACTCTTTGATACAAGAGGGGAGATAAATGGTGTTTTCACTAACTTTAGTAGATGAAATACTAATACCACCTGTTCACCAGGTGGATTTCTGTTCTAATGCAGCCAAAACACTGAGGATTTATATGAACAAGGGAAAACATTGTTTTGTCTTAAGCTGAGAATGGTGGTAGCAAAGCCACTAACTTTCAGAATCATGAGAACACACAAAATTCGCCACAGATTGGACAGCCCAGGCTGCGAAGTCCCCAGCAGACGCCTTCTGGGCCCAAAGCTACCACATTGCCTATTTGTTCCCAAACAGACTGTAATTAAGCTGCAGTTCTGCTAAAGACTATGTCTCAGTGTTTAAAACCCTAGCAGGAGCACTTTAGTTATCCTAAAAGCATTGCAAGAAACCAGAAGTATCTGAAAGACAGACAATACTTCTCAAACTGAACTGCTATGCGGTAAAAGAGGGACTTTTGCACTCAAGGCAGGTTTGTCTGATAAAAGTGCTAAGGAGAGAGTCCAGTGTCAAAGCAATAGTAAAAGTGAAATTTACTTAAAAACAAACAGATATGCTTTGTGTGTCTGTTAGCATTGCCCAGAGGTGCGTGCGGAAAAATGGGAAAGCCTTTGGAAAAGAAAGATGGCCTGCTTTAGAGCCTGAAGTACAGGGGAAAACCCAGTGCAGCACAATGCTTAAATTATCCGTAAGAGGATGCAGAGATCAGAGACAGGCTTTTGATTGCATGAGGAAAACTCCTCATGAAGTTGGACAAAACACATGAAGGAGGAGGCCCAAGCATAAGTTATGGAAAGGTTGCTGTAGGCTGTAAGCTGGTTAGAGGCACAGTAGGTGGAGACTAAGACACCTGCTACGTCAGTGGTTGGGGTTCCACCGTCGAGTGGGACCAACGTTGAGTGGGGATCCTAGCGCATGTAATTAAGTAACACTGGGTCTGTCGGAGATGTCTGACCCCAGTGTCTGCTCCCCCTCCTGCCTGGAACACCACACGTTTCCCCCCTAACCAGAGCACACCATGCCCAGAGAACAGAACCAGTACCTCTGTGACATCAGCCAGGGGCCAAGGCCACCACAGGCAGCGTCAGTGCCACGGGCAGTCTGTTGGCTGCTGCTCTACTGGCAACAAGCCCTCAGTTGTTGCAGTGCCACGTGCTGCTGCCGCCATGCGTCTCATCCGCCTCTTTGTCCTGATGGTCCTGTGCCAGTCTGTGCACGGCACAGGGGAAACCTGCAAGTGAGTGGCCCCAGGCTGTGGGAGGGAACTGGGGCAGCTTTGCTGGGGTGCACTGGAAGGGGCCCACCTGACGCCTGTGGTCTTGCCACGGCTTTCCCAGCCCCGTGTGGGAGGCGCCTTTCCTTGCCAGCACCCAGGCTTTTGGCACAACTCCTCTAAGGGGCTAAAGCAGAAACAGGGGCAGGCACCAGCCTGCCCCACGGGGTTCCCTTTCCCTGTGCTCCACGCAACGCCGTGTGGGGCTGGAAGGCGGCTGACCTTCAGCCCGAGCAGCAACGAGGCATCGAGCAGGACACTCATGAGTTTCTGCTTTCCACAGGACCTGCGGACTCCGGAGCATTACTTACGGCGACGGCATGTCTCGTGTAGTGGGTGGCGAAGATGCCCAGCCAGGGGCCTGGCCCTGGATGGTCAGCATCCAGAGCCCCTGGCAAGCAGGCACGGGGCACACATGCGGAGGGTCCCTCATCAGCCCTCAGTGGGTCCTCACAGCAGCCCACTGCTTCAACGACGCCAAGTAAGGAAGACGTGGGAACAGGGATATCCCTGCAGCACCGGCAGGTGCCCAGCCCGCAGCACCACGGGCAACTCCCACCCCATTTCCTTGCAGCACACCCAGTGCCTGGGCACTCCCAGTCCAGCGGAGAGACGGCTCAGGAGGAGGCTGCGCTCTCGCCTCTGCTTCCTACCAGTCTCCAGCACAAAGTTCCTTGTGCCTGAGGCACGCCACGGCAGTTGTATCCTCCGTAGTGCTGCTTTCCTCTCTCCCCTGGGAAGGAGAAGGCGGGGAACTGCTGGGCTGCTGCAGCACATGGCTCCCCTCCCTCACACCCCTCTCCCCATTTGCCTTCCAGGGGCATCGAGATGTGGCGTGTGGTGGCTGGGGCCAACCAGCTGAATAAGCCGGGACCCGAGGCTCAAGTGACCTATATCAAGCGGCTCTTTGTTCATGAGCAGTATGACAAAACCTTGCACAGGAACGACATTGCCTTGCTGGAGCTGGACCAGCCTGTCCAATGCAACTCCTATGTGCAGCTCGCCTGCATGCCTAAGGCCTCGCTGAGAGTGACGAAGCTTGAGACCTGCTACGTCAGTGGTTGGGGTTCCACCGTTGAGGGAGGTGAGTTCCCAAAAAGTAATCGTGACCCGAGAGCACGCTTGGCACCCGGGAGAGACGGGCTGGGGGTCCTGACAGCAGAGGCAAAAGCCAGCGTCAGGCTGCAGGGACGTTTGCCTCTGGAGAGATGGGCCTGACCCATGCCCCAGGGCAAGATGGGAGGGAAACATTGGTGCAAAGCCTGTCCAGAGGCAACGTCAAGGCCTAGGGAGGGGTTCCCCCAGGCAGGGCAGGAGCAGAACCAGGAACGCACTGCTGGGTGTTCATTTCTGTCTGTATTTACAGGTGGGCGAGTCAATGTGCTGCAGGAGGCCAAGGTGCCCATCATTGACAAGCAGGTCTGCAACAGCAGCGGGTGGTACCGTGGGGCCATCCACAACCACAACATCTGTGCTGGCTATCCACGGGGAGGCATCGACACCTGCCAGGTAGGAGCGGGCGATGAGTCGAGTCCCTGCAGCACAGACAGCCCTGGCACGGCCACCCAAAACTACCCTGGCACGTGCTTCACCCAGCAAGTCTCCCTCTCTCCCTCCGTCCCGCCCTCCCTCCCACCGCTGGGTCTCAGGATTCTGAGGCCCACTTCCCCTTACCCATCTGCTGGTCCCTGCCCAGTGCCTGCCTGGTCCCAGAGCTCTGGGACTCCTCCCTGAAAGCCCATCCAGCACTCTTCCTTGCCCACAGGTCCAGGTTCCAATCCTGCAATTTCCCTCTGCCTCACAGCCACGCACACCGTGCAGAGATGAGAGAAGAAGCCCTGCCTTGCAGGCACACAGCCCCCTCCCAGACCCCGTTCTCTCCGCTCCCACACTGGAGCAGGAGCCAGCCCTCCCACTGACAGCGGCGCCCCAACACCCCCTTAATCCTCTCTCCTCCACTGCAGGGTGACAGCGGCGGCCCTCTCGTCTGCCAAGATCCCCAGGATGACCGCTTCCTGCTGGTGGGAGTGACCAGCTGGGGGCAAGGCTGTGCCAGAGCCCTTCGCCCCGGGATCTACACCTCCACTCAGCACTTCCTTGACTGGATCCAGGTGCAGATGGCGCTGAACCCAGCAGGAACGGCTGCACCAACCTCACAGCCAGTCTTCACCTCAGCCCCCACAGAGAGCCCAAAACCAACAGGCGTTGGCAGCTTTACACCCTGTCCATTTCCACGCCGGAAGCTGGTGAAATTCTTTACTCAGCTGCAGGAGCTCCTGAAGTTCCTAAGGGGCGGAAACGCTTGAGCTACAGGATGGACAGGATCCAGTGCGGTCAACCCTTGTCCCTTTAGAATCTGTAGTTAAGCTCTTCATTAAATTACAGCAAAACTTGGATAATTTTGAATCACTTCCTTAATAAACGGATGATTAATTCTGAACAGATAGTAGCTATTTTAATTTTGTGATCCTCGAGTCCATCAATTCTTATTGCCAGCTGTATTAAATCGATCATGTTGCCATTTCTGCGTTTTAAAAAACTCTGTAAGCATGTATTTCTGTATAAAAGGGAGAAACATGACTCCGGATCGCAGGCAGCCAGGCTCTCAGCTCCCCGCCGTCGCTGTTTTCCCGCAGGACTGGCACCCACCCCTCAGGATGTCTCTCGTGTTGCTGCGGGTGGCACGTGGACCGGGTCATCCTTTCAGAAGAGGACGGAGCGGTGGCCATCTGCTTTGGGATGGACTGGAGATCCAGCTTGGAAAAGACCTCTGAGATCCTCAAGGACAACCTATAACCCAACACTAACACCAACACCCACGCTAACACCAATCTCACACTAGTGCTAGGACTGCTTTATTAAGGGGAAGAAGGAAGTAAATCTCACCTCAAACTAGCACTACTGATCTTGAGGCATGATGTTCTGTCATGCAGCACAGTCACAGCTGAAGGAGACCTGCCCCCATGAGCCAAAACTCGTCTGGTTCTGTAGCATAATTACAAGGAATACTACATTTATCTTCAAGTGTAAGTAATAGTTGCATGAAGAGTCTTATATTTAAAATTACTTCTTTTTTACTTAATGGTAAACATGCTTAGATGAGTTACTCCACTGGGGTGAGAGTACTACTGTTTAAGGTGCCTGTTCGAAAGCTGAGAATGGTCATATGGGCCTTTCTGAGTGTGAGTAGTAAGATTCTGTCATGAGAACAAAAGCTTCTCGCCTTGCAAGGATTTGCAGAATCAGCTTCTTAATTTAGGAAAAAAAAAAGCGTTTTATTTCAGGTAAGCAGTTTCATAATCTAGTTTAACAGTGTCTTTGCTTGTATTTGACAAAAGAAGAAAAGCTTGGGGGAAGAGGTGATGGTAGCTCACTTTGTGTCTCTGCTGTCATTTCTAGAAACGCTTGTACAGAGAAACATTCCTAATACTTGCACCACTTTTACTGAGAAACATTATTAATTTCTGCAGTTTAACTTAAGACCTTGGATAACTCCTGTGAGAAAATGCCGTGGGCTTGGCAGGATCATTCCCTGTTCTTGTGTGCAGTAGAGGGTAGTACAATACACAATTTTATTTGGGGCATGGTAAAAATAATTTGATCTCAAAGTTGTTGGTTTCCTTCTTTGATTTAAGATTTCAGCAGCAAAGTTATGTAGTTGATGTTTTCTAGCTTTCAATTTCATGACACGGGGTAATCTGGAGACATACAATTAAGCAAAAGAAAACATTTTGCCACTGACATCTGCATTGCTTGTTGACGCGATGGGGAAACATCAGCATGTCGAGTGCAAGCAGTGTGTAAAAGCCTGTATGCTCCTGCCTCAAAAGAAATTATTCCAGGAGTTGCTATAGGAAAGGATAACTGATAAATATTCATAAAGTTTGACACAAAGTATTACCTACCTCGAAGAAAAAATATTAAATTTTGTAGGTTTTCTTTACATTCCAAAGTTAAAATTGCATCATAACTTCCTGTCTCTGTAAAAGAATGACAGGACGGACATTTCTTTAAGCATAGTGGTTGTAAAAAGGAAAGAAAGGGGGAGAATAGTTTTGAGACTCACAAGGATCCTAATGTTCTAAGGAGACTTCAGTATATTCAAAATGCCACATAGCTTCTTTTCGTACCAAGTACCAGAGAAACTAATAAAAAACTGACGAGTATTGGAACACAAGTAAACAGGGTACAGAATTATGGTACAGATAGTTTGTTCAGTTTCACTGTGACTCAGTTTGTAACTACCTGATGTTAGAATCTATTTCTTTGACCAGCTAGGACTACCCTGTTATTTCTCCTGCTTTGTCTTAATTTGCTCTGAGGCAGTGTTCTTTGAGACACATATGGGATGCCAGGTGCTCTGAGTGGGCAGTATGTCCAACAATATGGCCAACAACATATCTTCCTTTCAAAATGCGAGGCGGCAGTGCCTGAGCACTGATGCTCAGTGGAGGTAAGATGTGAGATGCTAAAAGCTTTTGTAAAGAAGTAGGATTTGTGGCACTATAGTGTATAAATCCAGCCATATGAATCCAAGAGGCAACTCCTAAGCTGGGCATGGAGTTGAAATTAGCAAGAATCACAATTCCTGGTTGGAGGTAGCTGGAAAAACTACAGGCAGAAAGTGTTAGCATAGAATATGTACTAAAATAAGCATACAATTGCACAAATATTCTAACAGCATAAAGTAAAAAAACAAAAAAGGATTTCTTTTGTTTTTAAAGAAATACATACTTTAGAATCCTTATCTTTAGCAACAGATTCAATAACATGAGTAAGAAGACCAGGATATAATCAAGTACATTACTCCTACCCTCCTGGAGAACTTTTGCGCCTTTTCTGTTTTTTTCTCTCTTTTCTTTTTTTTCTGTTTTTTCTTTTTTCTTTTTACTCTTTTTTTTTCTTTTCTCTTTTTTTTCATAAAATAATGAAGTAAGTGAGAAAAGAAGAGGAAAAACACATGCAACTTTTGAGACCACCACCTCTAAAACATGTAGAAGACAGCGTACAGTCTGTTAGCTAAAACCTGTGTAGTGGAGAGAATAAGTGGGATAGAACTACAGTGTGAAAGTCTGTGCTGCTGCTGACCATTGAGTACATAGTTCTGCTTTTAAGAATTCTAGTGCCGATTTCAAAATTGGCTCTACAAATTTCAGAGGACTTAAGCTCTGTTTAAAAAAATGTCATGATGGTTTTTACAAACTAGTTTTTTTCAATTTTTGTAGGATTGCTTGAGAAGTTTGTTTCTTAACCTAGAATTTAAAACTGAGGTATAAACCTGCTACAAACACAATTACACATACCAACTCCTTTAAAATATGTTACAGGAGAACTTGAACTAAAAAATCCCTGACACCATTTTGTTTGGGAGAACATAAAAAAATGACGCTAAAATTGTACTAAGCAGTTGTTTGTGGATGAGTTCATACTCTGGGAAGCTCAACCCAGACTTGATGACTTGAACCAAGAAAACAGCTTAAGTCTATGGAAAAAAAAAACAAACGTAAGATATTGGCAAGGTGAAAGTCTCTAATGTATGAAATGTGGGCAATGTCATTAAAGGACATTAATGTAGTAATCTTTTTGTTAGATTTTACTCCTGCATTTTACAGAATACGTATGAATTGTACAGTATTTTGCACAGAAGTTAGTAAAGCAAGCAGGATGTTTAAGGATTATTTTTATAAATCAGACAATGAGATTAGATATCATTTGCATCAGAGGATGGTCTTGCAGGTTTCTGAGAATAGTGACTTTAAATGAGTATTGAGAGGAAGAGTTCTGCTTTGAACAGTTCTGGTCATGTCCACAGCAGGACACCCAAGATAGAGAGAGATTTTATATGACTATTCTTTCTTCAGTTATCATGCGCAGCTGGTGAGAAATTTCATACTGCCTCAGGTGAGTTGAACGACTGTGCGACAGTCTTCATCCAGGGGATGTAACAAAGATCTGGTCTGCAGGTACTCCTATGCACAGAAGTGCAGGAAAAAATATCCAGTAAGGGAAGAGTGAATTCAAACCCGCTGGAGTCTGCTTTCAGCAAAGGATCAGAGCAGTGTTCGCTTGGATGCAATGGTATGTTGAGGGAGTGGTGTTGCTAGTGTGAAATCATTGCCTCTGACTCTCAAGGGCCAAGTTGCATCAGATAGAGGCAGCTTTTGGTATCCTGGTGTAGCAGCTATCTGTAGCAACATTTACCACTGGACCACTTAGCAATGTAACCATTGATGCTGTGCAGAGAACAGCACAAAGTGAGGAAAGAAACCAGACTACAGGCTATTTTTTTCCAGCCTGGCAGTTTGTCATGCAAGAGCTAGGGAAGTACTGCCTGTTGGCCCAGAACGTGCTGGGCCCAGGTGCATCCTCTCTATGCTCAGACTGATAAATGGGCCTTGTCAAGAGTCGTAGTGAAGTACTTTGCCAGAAGGGAGCAGGCTTCCATACAGATGATAACATCTATCTTAAGGCAGACATGCTTTCTTTAACAGGAGACATCTTTAGCTCAAGGCAGTGGTTGCGTTTGTGACAGTTCATGGGAAAAAGAGGCAATGGAATAAGTAGAGCATGGCAAGTGTGTGGAAGGAAGTGTTAATATTTTCCTGAATAGGCAAAAAAAAGCCCCAACTTTTTTTCTTTTTTTTTCTTTTTCTTTTCTGTTTTTCTTAAGTATATGTGAAAGTTGTAGAGTTTCTACTGCCAGGGAAAGAATAATTCTAATCCATAAATGCCAGGCTATGATGTGAAAATTTTAACAAAGACGGGAGAGTCCTAAAAGGAAGGTGTTGTGGAAATAAGATAATAGATTCCTAGCATGAGTGAAGGATGGTTCTTTAGTGATCATTGGCCTTCTCTGACCTCAGCACAGAAGCTTAGGAAGCCCCTGAATAACGTAGGAACACTGTGGTGCTTTTTTAAGCATGTTTGCCTTGTAATAGGGCAATAGTAGTGTTGCCAAGTCCACAAGTATTTCCTCGGGAAATATTTCAATAGCTAGAGCACCTGGAATATTCTGATGATATCAGAATGTCAGATGCAATTTAGAATAAATGAGGGCATTTCTGGCATGTTTCAGGAAATAAATATCCAACTGTCTTCAGTGTAGGTAAAATTACTCTGGAAAAGGAAATCCGATGAGAAATATTTCTAAAATCACATTTTTTTGAAGCTAATAGTAATTTTAATTACATTTGTGAATTATTTTCAGTTGTTTGGATGAATACTCTTTGATACAAGAGGGGAGATAAATGGTGTTTTCACTAACTTTAGTAGATGAAATACTAATACCACCTGTTCACCAGGTGGATTTCTGTTCTAATGCAGCCAAAACACTGAGGATTTATATGAACAAGGGAAAACATTGTTTTGTCTTAAGCTGAGAATGGTGGTAGCAAAGCCACTAACTTTCAGAATCATGAGAACACACAAAATTCGCCACAGATTGGACAGCCCAGGCTGCGAAGTCCCCAGCAGACGCCTTCTGGGCCCAAAGCTACCACATTGCCTATTTGTTCCCAAACAGACTGTAATTAAGCTGCAGTTCTGCTAAAGACTATGTCTCAGTGTTTAAAACCCTAGCAGGAGCACTTTAGTTATCCTAAAAGCATTGCAAGAAACCAGAAGTATCTGAAAGACAGACAATACTTCTCAAACTGAACTGCTATGCGGTAAAAGAGGGACTTTTGCACTCAAGGCAGGTTTGTCTGATAAAAGTGCTAAGGAGAGAGTCCAGTGTCAAAGCAATAGTAAAAGTGAAATTTACTTAAAAACAAACAGATATGCTTTGTGTGTCTGTTAGCATTGCCCAGAGGTGCGTGCGGAAAAATGGGAAAGCCTTTGGAAAAGAAAGATGGCCTGCTTTAGAGCCTGAAGTACAGGGGAAAACCCAGTGCAGCACAATGCTTAAATTATCCGTAAGAGGATGCAGAGATCAGAGACAGGCTTTTGATTGCATGAGGAAAACTCCTCATGAAGTTGGACAAAACACATGAAGGAGGAGGCCCAAGCATAAGTTATGGAAAGGTTGCTGTAGGCTGTAAGCTGGTTAGAGGCACAGTAGGTGGAGACTAAGACACCTGCTACGTCAGTGGTTGGGGTTCCACCGTCGAGTGGGACCAACGTTGAGTGGGGATCCTAGCGCATGTAATTAAGTAACACTGGGTCTGTCGGAGATGTCTGACCCCAGTGTCTGCTCCCCCTCCTGCCTGGAACACCACACGTTTCCCCCGCAACCAGAGCACACCATGCCCAGAGCACAGAACCAGTACCTCTGTGACATCAGCCAGGGGCCAAGGCCATCACAGGCAGCGTCAGTGCCACGGGCAGTCTGTTGGCTGCTGCTCTACTGGCAACAAGCCCTCAGTTGTTGCAGTGCCACGTGCTGCTGCCGCCATGCGTCTCATCCGCCTCTTTGTCCTGATGGTCCTGTGCCAGTCTGTGCACGGCACAGGGGAAACCTGCAAGTGAGTGGCCCCAGGCTGTGGGAGGGAACTGGGGCAGCTTTGCTGGGGTGCACTGGAAGGGGCCCACCTGACGCCTGTGGTCTTGCCACGGCTTTCCCAGCCCCGTGTGGGAGGCGCCTTTCCTTGCCAGCACCCAGGCTTTTGGCACAACTCCTCTAAGGGGCTAAAGCAGAAACAGGGGAAGGCACCAGCCTGCCCCACGGGGTTCCCTTTCCCTGTGCTCCACGCAACGCCGTGTGGGGCTGGAAGGCGGCTGACCTTCAGCCCGAGCAGCAACGAGGCATCGAGCAGGACACTCATGAGTTTCTGCTTTCCACAGGACCTGCGGACTCCGGAGCATTACTTACAGCGACGGCATGTCTCGTGTAGTGGGTGGCGAAGATGCCCAGCCAGGGGCCTGGCCCTGGATGGTCAGCATCCAGAGCCCCTGGCAAGCAGGCACGGGGCACACATGCGGAGGGTCCCTCATCAGCCCTCAGTGGGTCCTCACAGCAGCCCACTGCTTCAACGACGCCAAGTAAGGAAGACGTGGGAACAGGGATATCCCTGCAGCACCGGCAGGTGCCCAGCCCGCAGCACCACGGGCAACTCCCACCCCATTTCCTTGCAGCACACCCAGTGCCTGGGCACTCCCAGTCCAGCGGAGAGACGGCTCAGGAGGAGGCTGCGCTCTCGCCTCTGCTTCCTACCAGTCTCCAGCACAAAGTTCCTTGTGCCTGAGGCACGCCACGGCAGTTGTATCCTCCGTAGTGCTGCTTTCCTCTCTCCCCTGGGAAGGAGAAGGCGGGGAACTGCTGGGCTGCTGCAGCACATGGCTCCCCTCCCTCACACCCCTCTCCCCATTTGCCTTCCAGGGGCATCGAGATGTGGCGTGTGGTGGCTGGGGCCAACCAGCTGAATAAGCCGGGACCCGAGGCTCAAGTGACCTATATCAAGCGGCTCTTTGTTCATGAGCAGTATGACAAAACCTTGCACAGGAACGACATTGCCTTGCTGGAGCTGGACCAGCCTGTCCAATGCAACTCCTATGTGCAGCTCGCCTGCATGCCTAAGGCCTCGCTGAGAGTGACGAAGCTTGAGACCTGCTACGTCAGTGGTTGGGGTTCCACCGTTGAGGGAGGTGAGTTCCCAAAAAGTAATCGTGACCCGAGAGCACGCTTGGCACCCGGGAGAGACGGGCTGGGGGTCCTGACAGCAGAGGCAAAAGCCAGCGTCAGGCTGCAGGGACGTTTGCCTCTGGAGAGATGGGCCTGACCCATGCCCCAGGGCAAGATGGGAGGGAAACATTGGTGCAAAGCCTGTCCAGAGGCAACGTCAAGGCCTAGGGAGGGGTTCCCCCAGGCAGGGCAGGAGCAGAACCAGGAACGCACTGCTGGGTGTTCATTTCTGTCTGTATTTACAGGTGGGCGAGTCAATGTGCTGCAGGAGGCCAAGGTGCCCATCATTGACAAGCAGGTCTGCAACAGCAGCGGGTGGTACCGTGGGGCCATCCACAACCACAACATCTGTGCTGGCTATCCACGGGGAGGCATCGACACCTGCCAGGTAGGAGCGGGCGATGAGTCGAGTCCCTGCAGCACAGACAGCCCTGGCACGGCCACCCAAAACTACCCTGGCACGTGCTTCACCCAGCAAGTCTCCCTCTCTCCCTCCGTCCCGCCCTCCCTCCCACCGCTGGGTCTCAGGATTCTGAGGCCCACTTCCCCTTACCCATCTGCTGGTCCCTGCCCAGTGCCTGCCTGGTCCCAGAGCTCTGGGACTCCTCCCTGAAAGCCCATCCAGCACTCTTCCTTGCCCACAGGTCCAGGTTCCAATCCTGCAATTTCCCTCTGCCTCACAGCCACGCACACCGTGCAGAGATGAGAGAAGAAGCCCTGCCTTGCAGGCGCACAGCCCCCTCCCAGACCCCGTTCTCTCCGCTCCCACACTGGAGCAGGAGCCAGCCCTCCCACTGACAGCGGCGCCCCAACACCCCCTTAATCCTCTCTCCTCCACTGCAGGGTGACAGCGGCGGCCCTCTCGTCTGCCAAGATCCCCAGGATGACCGCTTCCTGCTGGTGGGAGTGACCAGCTGGGGGCAAGGCTGTGCCAGAGCCCTTCGCCCCGGGATCTACACCTCCACTCAGCACTTCCTTGACTGGATCCAGGTGCAGATGGCGCTGAACCCAGCAGGAACGGCTGCACCAACCTCACAGCCAGTCTTCACCTCAGCCCCCACAGAGAGCCCAAAACCAACAGGCGTTGGCAGCTTTACACCCTGTCCATTTCCACGCCGGAAGCTGGTGAAATTCTTTACTCAGCTGCAGGAGCTCCTGAAGTTCCTAAGGGGCGGAAACGCTTGAGCTACAGGATGGACAGGATCCAGTGCGGTCAACCCTTGTCCCTTTAGAATCTGTAGTTAAGCTCTTCATTAAATTACAGCAAAACTTGGATAATTTTGAATCACTTCCTTAATAAACGGATGATTAATTCTGAACAGATAGTAGCTATTTTAATTTTGTGATCCTCGAGTCCATCAATTCTTATTGCCAGCTGTATTAAATCGATCATGTTGCCATTTCTGCGTTTTAAAAAACTCTGTAAGCATGTATTTCTGTATAAAAGGGAGAAACATGACTCCGGATCGCAGGCAGCCAGGCTCTCAGCTCCCCGCCGTCGCTGTTTTCCCGCAGGACTGGCACCCACCCCTCAGGATGTCTCTCGTGTTGCTGCGGGTGGCACGTGGACCGGGTCATCCTTTCAGAAGAGGACGGAGCGGTGGCCATCTGCTTCGGGATGGACTGGAGATCCAGCTTGGAAAAGACCTCTGAGATCCTCAAGGACAACCTATAACCCAACACTAACACCAACACCCACGCTAACACCAATCTCACACTAGTGCTAGGACTGCTTTATTAAGGGGAAGAAGGAAGTAAATCTCACCTCAAAGTAGCACTACTGATCTTGAGGCATGATGTTCTGTCATGCAGCACAGTCACAGCTGAAGGAGACCTGCCCCCATGAGCCAAAACTCGTCTGGTTCTGTAGCATAATTACAAGGAATACTACATTTATCTTCAAGTGTAAGTAATAGTTGCATGAAGAGTCTTATATTTAAAATTACTTCTTTTTTACTTAATGGTAAACATGCTTAGATGAGTTACTCCACTGGGGTGAGAGTACTACTGTTTAAGGTGCCTGTTCGAAAGCTGAGAATGGTCATATGGGCCTTTCTGAGTGTGAGTAGTAAGATTCTGTCATGAGAACAAAAGCTTCTCGCCTTGCAAGGATTTGCAGAATCAGCTTCTTAATTTAGGAAAAAAAAAAGCGTTTTATTTCAGGTAAGCAGTTTCATAATCTAGTTTAACAGTGTCTTTGCTTGTATTTGACAAAAGAAGAAAAGCTTGGGGGAAGAGGTGATGGTAGCTCACTTTGTGTCTCTGCTGTCATTTCTAGAAACGCTTGTACAGAGAAACATTCCTAATACTCGCACCACTTTTACTGAGAAACATTATTAATTTCTGCAGTTTAACTTAAGACCTTGGATAACTCCTGTGAGAAAATGCCGTGGGCTTGGCAGGATCATTCCCTGTTCTTGTGTGCAGTAGAGGGTAGTACAAAACACAATTTTATTTGGGGCATGGTAAAAATAATTTGATCTCAAAGTTGTTGGTTTCCTTCTTTGATTTAAGATTTCAGCAGCAAAGTTATGTAGTTGATGTTTTCTAGCTTTCAATTTCATGACACGGGGTAATCTGGAGACATACAATTAAGCAAAAGAAAACATTTTGCCACTGACATCTGCATTGCTTGTTGACGCGATGGGGAAACATCAGCATGTCGAGTGCAAGCAGTGTGTAAAAGCCTGTATGCTCCTGCCTCAAAAGAAATTATTCCAGGAGTTGCTATAGGAAAGGATAACTGATAAATATTCATAAAGTTTGACACAAAGTATTACCTACCTCGAAGAAAAAATATTAAATTTTGTAGGTTTTCTTTACATTCCAAAGTTAAAATTGCATCATAACTTCCTGTCTCTGTAAAAGAATGACAGGACGGACATTTCTTTAAGCATAGTGGTTGTAAAAACGAAAGAAAGGGGGAGAATAGTTTTGAGACTCACAAGGATCCTAATGTTCTAAGGAGACTTCAGTATATTCAAAATGCCACATAGCTTCTTTTCGTACCAAGTACCAGAGAAACTAATAAAAAACTGACGAGTATTGGAACACAAGTAAACAGGGTACAGAATTATGGTACAGATAGTTTGTTCAGTTTCACTGTGACTCAGTTTGTAACTACCTGATGTTAGAATCTATTTCTTTGACCAGCTAGGACTACCCTGTTATTTCTCCTGCTTTGTCTTAATTTGCTCTGAGGCAGTGTTCTTTGAGACAGATATGGGATGCCAGGTGCTCTGAGTGGGCAGTATGTCCAACAATATGGCCAACAACATATCTTCCTTTCAAAATGCGAGGCGGCAGTGCCTGAGCACTGATGCTCAGTGGAGGTAAGATGTGAGATGCTAAAAGCTTTTGTAAAGAAGTAGGATTTGTGGCACTATAGTGTATAAATCCAGCCATATGAATCCAAGAGGCAACTCCTAAGCTGGGCATGGAGTTGAAATTAGCAAGAATCACAATTCCTGGTTGGAGGTAGCTGGAAAAACTACAGGCAGAAAGTGTTAGCATAGAATATGTACTAAAATAAGCATACAATTGCACAAATATTCTAACAGCATAAAGTAAAAAAACAAAAAAGGATTTCTTTTGTTTTTAAAGAAATACATACTTTAGAATCCTTATCTTTAGCAACAGATTCAATAACATGAGTAAGAAGACCAGGATATAATCAAGTACATTACTCCTACCCTCCTGGAGAACTTTTGCGCCTTTTCTGTTTTTTTCTCTCTTTTCTTTTTTTTCTGTTTTTTCTTTTTTCTTTTTACTCTTTTTTTTTCTTTTCTCTTTTTTTTCATAAAATAATGAAGTAAGTGAGAAAAGAAGAGGAAAAACACATGCAACTTTTGAGACCACCACCTCTAAAACATGTAGAAGACAGCGTACAGTCTGTTAGCTAAAACCTGTGTAGTGGAGAGAATAAGTGGGATAGAACTACAGTGTGAAAGTCTGTGCTGCTGCTGACCATTGAGTGCATAGTTCTGCTTTTAAGAATTCTAGTGCCGATTTCAAAATTGGCTCTACAAATTTCAGAGGACTTAAGCTCTGTTTAAAAAAATGTCATGATGGTTTTTACAAACTAGTTTTTTTCAATTTTTGTAGGATTGCTTGAGAAGTTTGTTTCTTAACCTAGAATTTAAAACTGAGGTATAAACCTGCTACAAACACAATTACACATACCAACTCCTTTAAAATATGTTACAGGAGAACTTGAACTAAAAAATCCCTGACACCATTTTGTTTGGGAGAACATAAAAAAATGAAGTTAAATTGTACTAAGCAGTTGTTTGTGGATGAGTTCATACTCTGGGAAGCTCAACCCAGACTTGATGACTTGAACCAAGAAAACAGCTTAAGTCTATGGAAAAAAAAAACAAACGTAAGATATTGGCAAGGTGAAAGTCTCTAATGTATGAAATGTGGGCAATGTCATTAAAGGACATTAATGTAGTAATCTTTTTGTTAGATTTTACTCCTGCATTTTACAGAATACGTATGAATTGTACAGTATTTTGCACAGAAGTTAGTAAAGCAAGCAGGATGTTTAAGGATTATTTTTATAAATCAGACAATGAGATTAGATATCATTTGCATCAGAGGATGGTCTTGCAGGTTTCTGAGAATAGTGACTTTAAATGAGTATTGAGAGGAAGAGTGCTGCTTTGAACAGTTCTGGTCATGTCCACAGCAGGACACCCAAGATTGAGAGAGATTTTATATGACTATTCTTTCTTCAGTTATCATGCGCAGCTGGTGAGAAATTTCATACTGCCTCAGGTGAGTTGAACGACTGTGCGACAGTCTTCATCCAGGGGATGTAACAAAGATCTGGTCTGCAGGTACTCCTATGCACAGAAGTGCAGGAAAAAATATCCAGTAAGGGAAGAGTGAATTCAAACCCGCTGGAGTCTGCTTTCAGCAAAGGATCAGAGCAGTGTTCGCTTGGATGCAATGGTATGTTGAGGGAGTGGTGTTGCTAGTGTGAAATCATTGCCTCTGACTCTCAAGGGCCAAGTTGCATCAGATAGAGGCAGCTTTTGGTATCCTGGTGTAGCAGCTATCTGTAGCAACATTTACCACTGGACCACTTAGCAATGTAACCATTGATGCTGTGCAGAGAACAGCACAAAGTGAGGAAAGAAACCAGACTACAGGCTATTTTTTTCCAGCCTGGCAGTTTGTCATGCAAGAGCTAGGGAAGTACTGCCTGTTGGCCCAGAACGTGCTGGGCCCAGGTGCATCCTCTCTATGCTCAGACTGATAAATGGGCCTTGTCAAGAGTCGTAGTGAAGTACTTTGCCAGAAGGGAGCAGGCTTCCATACAGATGATAACATCTATCTTAAGGCAGACATGCTTTCTTTAACAGGAGACATCTTTAGCTCAAGGCAGTGGTTGCGTTTGTGACAGTTCATGGGAAAAAGAGGCAATGGAATAAGTAGAGCATGGCAAGTGTGTGGAAGGAAGTGTTAATATTTTCCTGAATAGGCAAAAAAAAGCCCCAACTTTTTTTCTTTTTTTTTCTTTTTCTTTTCTGTTTTTCTTAAGTATATGTGAAAGTTGTAGAGTTTCTACTGCCAGGGAAAGAATAATTCTAATCCATAAATGCCAGGCTATGATGTGAAAATTTTAACAAAGACGGGAGAGTCCTAAAAGGAAGGTGTTGTGGAAATAAGATAATAGATTCCTAGCATGAGTGAAGGATGGTTCTTTAGTGATCATTGGCCTTCTCTGACCTCAGCACAGAAGCTTAGGAAGCCCCTGAATAACGTAGGAACACTGTGGTGCTTTTTTAAGCATGTTTGCCTTGTAATAGGGCAATAGTATTGTTGCCAAGTCCACAAGTATTTCCTCGGGAAATATTTCAATAGCTAGAGCACCTGGAATATTCTGATGATATCAGAATGTCAGATGCAATTTAGAATAAATGAGGGCATTTCTGGCATGTTTCAGGAAATAAATATCCAACTGTCTTCAGTGTAGGTAAAATTACTCTCGAAAAGGAAATCCGATGAGAAATATTTCTAAAATCACATTTTTTTGAAGCTAATAGTAATTTTAATTACATTTGTGAATTATTTTCAGTTGTTTGGATGAATACTCTTTGATACAAGAGGGGAGATAAATGGTGTTTTCACTAACTTTAGTAGATGAAATACTAATACCACCTGTTCACCAGGTGGATTTCTGTTCTAATGCAGCCAAAACACTGAGGATTTATATGAACAAGGGAAAACATTGTTTTGTCTTAAGCTGAGAATGGTGGTAGCAAAGCCACTAACTTTCAGAATCATGAGAACACACAAAATTCGCCACAGATTGGACAGCCCAGGCTGCGAAGTCCCCAGCAGACGCCTTCTGGGCCCAAAGCTACCACATTGCCTATTTGTTCCCAAACAGACTGTAATTAAGCTGCAGTTCTGCTAAAGACTATGTCTCAGTGTTTAAAACCCTAGCAGGAGCACTTTAGTTATCCTAAAAGCATTGCAAGAAACCAGAAGTATCTGAAAGACAGACAATACTTCTCAAACTGAACTGCTATGCGGTAAAAGAGGGACTTTTGCACTCAAGGCAGGTTTGTCTGATAAAAGTGCTAAGGAGAGAGTCCAGTGTCAAAGCAATAGTAAAAGTGAAATTTACTTAAAAACAAACAGATATGCTTTGTGTGTCTGTTAGCATTGCCCAGAGGTGCGTGCGGAAAAATGGGAAAGCCTTTGGAAAAGAAAGATGGCCTGCTTTAGAGCCTGAAGTACAGGGGAAAACCCAGTGCAGCACAATGCTTAAATTATCCGTAAGAGGATGCAGAGATCAGAGACAGGCTTTTGATTGCATGAGGAAAACTCCTCATGAAGTTGGACAAAACACATGAAGGAGGAGGCCCAAGCATAAGTTATGGAAAGGTTGCTGTAGGCTGTAAGCTGGTTAGAGGCACAGTAGGTGGAGACTAAGACACCTGCTACGTCAGTGGTTGGGGTTCCACCGTCGAGTGGGACCAACGTTGAGTGGGGATCCTAGCGCATGTAATTAAGTAACACTGGGTCTGTCGGAGATGTCTGACCCCAGTGTCTGCTCCCCCTCCTGCCTGGAACACCACACGTTTCCCCCGCAACCAGAGCACACCATGCCCAGAGCACAGAACCAGTACCTCTGTGACATCAGCCAGGGGCCAAGGCCACCACAGGCAGCGTCAGTGCCACGGGCAGTCTGTTGGCTGCTGCTCTACTGGCAACAAGCCCTCAGTTGTTGCAGTGCCACGTGCTGCTGCCGCCATGCGTCTCATCCGCCTCTTTGTCCTGATGGTCCTGTGCCAGTCTGTGCACGGCACAGGGGAAACCTGCAAGTGAGTGGCCCCAGGCTGTGGGAGGGAACTGGGGCAGCTTTGCTGGGGTGCACTGGAAGGGGCCCACCTGACGCCTGTGGTCTTGCCACGGCTTTCCCAGCCCCGTGTGGGAGGCGCCTTTCCTTGCCAGCACCCAGGCTTTTGGCACAACTCCTCTAAGGGGCTAAAGCAGAAACAGGGGCAGGCACCAGCCTGCCCCACGGGGTTCCCTTTCCCTGTGCTCCACGCAACGCCGTGTGGGGCTGGAAGGCGGCTGACCTTCAGCCCGAGCAGCAACGAGGCATCGAGCAGGACACTCATGAGTTTCTGCTTTCCACAGGACCTGCGGACTCCGGAGCATTACTTACGGCGACGGCATGTCTCGTGTAGTGGGTGGCGAAGATGCCCAGCCAGGGGCCTGGCCCTGGATGGTCAGCATCCAGAGCCCCTGGCAAGCAGGCACGGGGCACACATGCGGAGGGTCCCTCATCAGCCCTCAGTGGGTCCTCACAGCAGCCCACTGCTTCAACGACGCCAAGTAAGGAAGACGTGGGAACAGGGATATCCCTGCAGCACCGGCAGGTGCCCAGCCCGCAGCACCACGGGCAACTCCCACCCCATTTCCTTGCAGCACACCCAGTGCCTGGGCACTCCCAGTCCAGCGGAGAGACGGCTCAGGAGGAGGCTGCGCTCTCGCCTCTGCTTCCTACCAGTCTCCAGCACAAAGTTCCTTGTGCCTGAGGCACGCCACGGCAGTTGTATCCTCCGTAGTGCTGCTTTCCTCTCTCCCCTGGGAAGGAGAAGGCGGGGAACTGCTGGGCTGCTGCAGCACATGGCTCCCCTCCCTCACACCCCTCTCCCCATTTGCCTTCCAGGGGCATCGAGATGTGGCGTGTGGTGGCTGGGGCCAACCAGCTGAATAAGCCGGGACCCGAGGCTCAAGTGACCTATATCAAGCGGCTCTTTGTTCATGAGCAGTATGACAAAACCTTGCACAGGAACGACATTGCCTTGCTGGAGCTGGACCAGCCTGTCCAATGCAACTCCTATGTGCAGCTCGCCTGCATGCCTAAGGCCTCGCTGAGAGTGACGAAGCTTGAGACCTGCTACGTCAGTGGTTGGGGTTCCACCGTTGAGGGAGGTGAGTTCCCAAAAAGTAATCGTGACCCGAGAGCACGCTTGGCACCCGGGAGAGACGGGCTGGGGGTCCTGACAGCAGAGGCAAAAGCCAGCGTCAGGCTGCAGGGACGTTTGCCTCTGGAGAGATGGGCCTGACCCATGCCCCAGGGCAAGATGGGAGGGAAACATTGGTGCAAAGCCTGTCCAGAGGCAACGTCAAGGCCTAGGGAGGGGTTCCCCCAGGCAGGGCAGGAGCAGAACCAGGAACGCACTGCTGGGTGTTCATTTCTGTCTGTATTTACAGGTGGGCGAGTCAATGTGCTGCAGGAGGCCAAGGTGCCCATCATTGACAAGCAGGTCTGCAACAGCAGCGGGTGGTACCGTGGGGCCATCCACAACCACAACATCTGTGCTGGCTATCCACGGGGAGGCATCGACACCTGCCAGGTAGGAGCGGGCGATGAGTCGAGTCCCTGCAGCACAGACAGCCCTGGCACGGCCACCCAAAACTACCCTGGCACGTGCTTCACCCAGCAAGTCTCCCTCTCTCCCTCCGTCCCGCCCTCCCTCCCACCGCTGGGTCTCAGGATTCTGAGGCCCACTTCCCCTTACCCATCTGCTGGTCCCTGCCCAGTGCCTGCCTGGTCCCAGAGCACTGGGACTCCTCCCTGAAAGCCCATCCAGCACTCTTCCTTGCCCACAGGTCCAGGTTCCAATCCTGCAATTTCCCTCTGCCTCACAGCCACGCTCACCGTGCAGAGATGAGAGAAGAAGCCCTGCCTTGCAGGCGCACAGCCCCCTCCCAGACCCCGTTCTCTCCGCTCCCACACTGGAGCAGGAGCCAGCCCTCCCACTGACAGCGGCGCCCCAACACCCCCTTAATCCTCTCTCCTCCACTGCAGGGTGACAGCGGCGGCCCTCTCGTCTGCCAAGATCCCCAGGATGACCGCTTCCTGCTGGTGGGAGTGACCAGCTGGGGGCAAGGCTGTGCCAGAGCCCTTCGCCCCGGGATCTACACCTCCACTCAGCACTTCCTTGACTGGATCCAGGTGCAGATGGCGCTGAACCCAGCAGGAACGGCTGCACCAACCTCACAGCCAGTCTTCACCTCAGCCCCCACAGAGAGCCCAAAACCAACAGGCGTTGGCAGCTTTACACCCTGTCCATTTCCACGCCGGAAGCTGGTGAAATTCTTTACTCAGCTGCAGGAGCTCCTGAAGTTCCTAAGGGGCGCAAACGCTTGAGCTACAGGATGGACAGGATCCAGTGCGGTCAACCCTTGTCCCTTTAGAATCTGTAGTTAAGCTCTTCATTAAATTACAGCAAAACTTGGATAATTTTGAATCACTTCCTTAATAAACGGATGATTAATTCTGAACAGATAGTAGCTATTTTAATTTTGTGATCCTCGAGTCCATCAATTCTTATTGCCAGCTGTATTAAATCGATCATGTTGCCATTTCTGCGTTTTAAAAAACTCTGTAAGCATGTATTTCTGTATAAAAGGGAGAAACATGACTCCGGATCGCAGGCAGCCAGGCTCTCAGCTCCCCGCCGTCGCTGTTTTCCCGCAGGACTGGCACCCACCCCTCAGGATGTCCCTCGTGTTGCTGCACTTGCTCAGCGGGTGGCACGTGGACCGGGTCATCCTTTCAGAAGAGGACGGAGCGGTGGCCATCTGCTTCGGGATCGACTGGAGATCCAGCTTGCATGAAAATGCAAGAAGTGTTGTACAGCATTGCTGCAAAGGTCAACTGGACCTGTGACACGAGACAGGCCTTGTTGGTGTTCAGAGGTTGATGTGGCTTAGATGAAGCCTGAGGCAGGTGATATCTTGGTTTCTGGAGAGTTCTTCTTGCTTGAGGAGGCAGCAAGAAAGTTGTTTGGTGGGCGCTCCTAAGTGTCTCCTACAATCATCCACTACCTTGACGCTTGTAGTATTTAATGGGGTGGCAATCATAGAATCGTAGAAGGGTTTAGGTCAGAAGGGACCTTAAAGCCCCTGCCGTGGGCAGGGACACCGTCCACTTGATCAGATTGCTCAAAGCCCCACCCAGCCTGGCCTTGAACGCCTCCAGGGATGGGCCACCCACCACTTCTCTGGGCAACCTGTGCCAGTGCCTCACCACCCAAAAGAGAGTTGCAAGTTCTGAAATCAAAATGGCTGCCTATTAATAATCCACCATTTAAGGAACATCAGCATTTGAGCAGAAACGAGTTCTTGCTCGTCCGACTACTGTAGATCTCGGTAACACACCTCTATCACTTCACAATCAGAATGTAGAGTAGCTGCAGATTTACAATTCAGTAAGAACTGGATGAGGTACTGCCACTGGGACTCCTAAAAACGGAGAGGATCGTGTTGGTCAATCTGCCAGTGATATTTGTGGAGGCAGATGGGATGCCTTTGAGGTGCACGGCCTGACATAAGTTTTAGGAGGCAAACTCTGAAGGGCTTTTCAGATGGAGACAATGACTGCTGACAGCTGGTCACTCACTTCAAGATAGATACTGAAGTAAAATTGGGCTGTTAACAAACACAACCAGCTATAATTTGGCTTTTCTTCTATTTGGGAAAGAATCACAGAATCACCCGAGTAGGAAGGGACACAAAAGGATCATCGAGTCCAACACTCATGCCTACACAGGACACTCCCAACATTCACACCATGTGGCCAAGGACATTGTCCAAATGCTTTTTGAATGCTGGCAGACTCGGTGCCACGACTACTTCCCTGGGGAGCTATGCCAGCGCTCCACCACCCGCTGGGTGAAGAACCTTTTCCTAATATCCAATCTTAACCCCCACCCCGGCGCAGCTTCCTGCCATTCCCTCTAGTCTTGTCATAGGTTGCAAGAGAGAAGAGATCAGCACCTGTTTCACCTCCCTCCCTTGTGGCCTCTTTGCCCTCAAGAGTGTCGACGGCTCCCCCCACGTTTGTGTCATCAGCAAACTTTGTCAGTAAACCTTCAAGTCCTTCGTCCAGGTCATTTATGAAGATATTCAAGAGCACTGGCCCCAGGGTGGATCCCAGTGGGACCCCACTAGTGACTGGGTGCCAGCCTGATTTAGCACTCTTTGAGCCCGACCCATCAGCCAATTGCGCCCACTGTGTTAGGTGTTTATCCAGCTGACACTGGGCCATTTTGTTGGTGAGAATATTGTGAGAGACCGTTATCAAAGGCTTAGCTAAAATCAGTTACAGGTTCAGGTACAGGTTTGTGTAATTTAGATGCCGGCTGACTTCTAGTTTTGGGGGGGAGGGTAATTTCTGCCTTACGCGTATGAGCTAAGTTTAGAGACTAGAACTTCCCCTCATTGCGCTTAAGGTCAAGTACCCAGCATCTAGAAACAGAAATGTGACGTGGTTTTCTTTCAGGAATGAAGACATTGATGTCACAGCTGAAGCGGAGGGATCCTTGCGCATGTAACTAAGTAACACTGCAGAACGAGGCCTGTTCTACCAGAGTTGCCCAGAGAGCAGCTTCTCATCAGGGCCTTTTTCACTACCGACGAAATGTTAAGCTCCTGTTTTAGCTTTAGCCCTGGCAAAAAAAGCTAACAGTTTTTATTGTTAAATTATCGGTTTTATTTTCATTCAGCCAGCCTCCTTAAACAAATTAGATGGTTTAGAGGGGAAAAAATGCCTGAAGGCAGCACCAGGGCCTTTGAGATCTTCTTTATCTGCAGCCTAGAAACAGCTCCCACCACCCGGGGCACAAAGGAGGGGGGCAGGCATCCATGGGGACCCCAGCGTCTCCCTCAGTATGACCCTCCCTTCCCCCCTCCCCTGTTCCTCTCTGCCCCAACCGGACTTTGAGGGGAGGAAGTTATGAGAAAAACCTGCGTCATACACACACACACACACAAAGTATTCGGTGCTCACCTACACCCCAAACAGAAAAGCCTCTCTCTAACACTCAAGAACAGCACCAGCTGCCAGCGCACAGCCTGAAACGCCAGGCCCTGCTTTCACAGTCTGCTCCCTCCTCAGCCGTGCGTGGCTGCCATCAGTCTGCACAGGCTTTGCCAGCTCCAAGCTTCCGGAACACTTACAAAAAGGCAGGGGAAAGGATCCTATGCACATGCAGTGTCTGCCCCGGGGGCTCTGTTCAGCCCTCATTAAAATCAGTGGAAAGCCTTCTCCTGCCTTTCTCTGACCCCCAACCACACGCACCACTGCCTGCAGGAGTTACATCCTTCGGTGGCTGCTTTTGGGGAAAAAGCTGGTGGGAACCAGCTGCAGAGAGCAGGGTGGCAGAGCCCTTCCCAAAGGGGCTGCACTGCCACACTTGCTCTTTTCCTGCTGGCTGTTAGCAAGCACTGCTCGGAGCCAGGTGCTGCTGCCCACCATCACCCCCCAGCAGAGCATTCGGCAGGGTCTGTCGGAGATGTCTGACCCCAGTGTCTGCTCCCCCTCCTGCCTGGAACGCCCCGCGTTGCCCCCCCGCCCAGAGCACACCATGCCCAGAGCCCAGAACCAGTGCCTCTGTGACATCAGCCCGGGGCCAAGGCCACCACAGGCAGCGTCAGTGCCACGGGCAGTCTGTTGGCTGCTGCTCTACTGGCAACAAGCCCTCAGTTGTTGCAGTGCCACGTGCCGCTGCCGCCATGCGTCTCATCCTCATCTTTGTCCTGATGGTCCTGTGCCAGTCTGTGCACGGCACAGGGGAAACCTGCAAGTGAGTGGCCCCAGGCTGTGGGAGGGAACTGGGGCAGCTCTGCTGGGGTGCACTGGAGGGGGCCCACCTGACGCCTGTGGTCTTGCCACGGCTTTCCCAGCCCCGTGTGGGAGGCGCCTTTCCTTGCCAGCACCCAGGCTTTTGGCACAACTCCTCTATGGGGCTAAAGCACGGGGTTCCCTTTCCCTGTGCTCCACGCAACGCCGTGTGGGGCTGGAAGGCAGCTGACCTTCAGCCCGAGCAGCAACGAGGCATCGAGCAGGACACTCATGAGTTTCTGCTTTCCACAGGACCTGCGGACTCCGGAGCATTACTTACGGCGACGGCATGTCTCGTGTAGTGGGTGGCGAAGATGCCCAGCCAGGGGCCTGGCCCTGGATGGTCAGCATCCAGAGCCCCTGGCAAGCAGGCACGGGGCACACATGCGGAGGGTCCCTCATCAGCCCTCAGTGGGTCCTCACAGCAGCCCACTGCTTCAACGACGCCAAGTAAGGAAGACGTGGGAACAGGGATATCCCTGCAGCACCGGCAGGTGCCCAGCCCGCAGCACCACGGGCAACTCCCACCCCATTTCCTTGCAGCACACCCAGTGCCTGGGCACTCCCAGTCCAGCGGAGAGACGGCTCAGGAGGAGGCTGCGCTCTCGCCTCTGCTTCCTACCAGTCTCCAGCACAAAGTTCCTTGTGCCTGAGGCACGCTACGGCGGTTGTATCCTCCGTAGTGCTGCTTTCCTCTCTCCCCTGGGAAGGAGAAGGCGGGGAACTGCTGGGCTGCTGCAGCACATGGCTCCCCTCCCTCACACCCCTCTCCCCATTTGCCTTCCAGGGGCATCGAGATGTGGCGTGTGGTGGCTGGGGCCAACCAGCTGAATAAGCCGGGACCCGAGGCTCAAGTGACCTATATCAAGCGGCTCTTTGTTCATGAGCAGTATGACAAAACCTTGCACAGGAACGACATTGCCTTGCTGGAGCTGGACCAGCCTGTCCAATGCAACTCCTATGTGCAGCTCGCCTGCATGCCTAAGGCCTCGCTGAGAGTGACGAAGCTTGAGACCTGCTACGTCAGTGGTTGGGGTTCCACCGTTGAGGGAGGTGAGTTCCCAAAAAGTAATCGTGACCCGAGAGCACGCTTGGCACCCAGGAGAGACGGGCTGGGGGTCCTGACAGCAGAGGCAAAAGCCAGCGTCAGGCTGCAGGGACGTTTGCCTCTGGAGAGATGGGCCTGACCCATGCCCCAGGGCAAGATGGGAGGGAAACATTGGCGCAAAGCCTGTCCAGAGGCAACGTCAAGGCCTAGGGAGGGGTTCCCCCAGGCAGGGCAGGAGCAGAACCAGGAACGCACTGCTGGGTGTTCATTTCTGTCTGTATTTACAGGTGGGCGAGTCAATGTGCTGCAGGAGGCCAAGGTGCGCATCATTGACAAGCAGGTCTGCAACAGCAGCGGGTGGTACCGTGGGGCCATCCACAACCACAACATCTGTGCTGGCTATCCACGGGGAGGCATCGACACCTGCCAGGTAGGAGCGGGCGATGAGTCGAGTCCCTGCAGCACAGACAGCCCTGGCACGGCCACCCAAAACTACCCTGGCACGTGCTTCACCCAGCAAGTCTCCCTCTCTCCCTCCGTCCCGCCCTCCCTCCCACCGCTGGGTCTCAGGATTCTGAGGCCCACTTCCCCTTACCCATCTGCTGGTCCCTGCCCAGTGCCTGCCTGGTCCCAGAGCACTGGGACTCCTCCCTGAAAGCCCATCCAGCACTCTTCCTTGCCCACAGGTCCAGGTTCCAATCCTGCAATTTCCCTCTGCCTCACAGCCACGCTCACCGTGCAGAGATGAGAGAAGAAGCCCTGCCTTGCAGGCGCACAGCCCCCTCCCAGACCCCGTTCTCTCCGCTCCCACACTGGAGCAGGAGCCAGCCCTCCCACTGACAGCGGCGCCCCAACACCCCCTTAATCCTCTCTCCTCCACTGCAGGGTGACAGCGGCTGCCCTCTCGTCTGCCAAGATCCCCAGGATGACCGCTTCCTGCTGGTGGGAGTGACCAACTGGGGGCAAGGCTGTGCCAGAGCCCTTCGCCCGGGGATCTACACCTCCACTCAGCACTTCCTTGACTGGATCCAGGTGCAGATGGCGCTGAACCCAGCAGGAACGGCTGCACCAACCTCACAGCCAGTCTTCACCTCAGCCCCCACAGAGAGCCCAAAACCAACAGGCGTTGGCAGCTTTACACCCTGTCCATTTCCACGCCGGAAGCTGGTGAAATTCTTTACTCAGCTGCAGGAGCTCCTGAAGTTCCTAAGGGGCGCAAACGCTTGAGCTACAGGATGGACAGGATCCAGTGCGGTCAACCCTTGTCCCTTTAGAATCTGTAGTTAAGCTCTTCATATAATTACAGCAAAACTTGGATAATTTTGACTCACTTCCTTAATAAACGGATGATTAATTCTGAACAGATAGTAGCTATTTTAATTTTGTGATCCTCGAGTCCATCAATTCTTATTGCCAGCTGTATTAAATCGATCATGTTGCCATTTCTGCGTTTTAAAAAACTCTGTAAGCATGTATTTCTGTATAGAAGGGAGAAACATGACTCCGGATCGCAGGCAGCCAGGCTCTCAGCTCCCCGCCGACGCTGTTTTCCCGCAGGACTGGCACCCACCCCTCAGGATGTCTCTCGTGTTGCTGCGGGTGGCACGTGGACCGGGTCATCCTTTCAGAAGAGGACGGAGCGGTGGCCATCTGCTTCGGGATGGACTGGAGATCCAGCTTGGAAAAGACCTCTGAGATCCTCAAGGACAACCTATAACCCAACACTAACACCAACACCCACGCTAACACCAATCTCACATTAGTGCTAGGACTGCTTTATTAAGGGGAAGAAGGAAGTAAATCTCACCTCAAACTAGCACTACTGATCTTGAGGCATGATGTTCTGTCATGCAGCACAGTCACAGCTGAAGGAGACCTGCCCCCATGAGCCTCAGCCGAAGCCCCTTGTGCCTCTCATCACCACTGTACGACCCACAGCAAGAGCATTTCATCCCTGGGTAGTCCCTGGCAAACGACAGTTGCCACATTCTGGCTGTGTAGGATCATCTGCAGAGGACATTAATTCCCTGAAACGCAGTGTGCTGAAGAGGCCCTGAAGAAAGATTTTCCTTCAGTTCAGTGTCTGGGTACAACGGAGATGCCACCACATTTGGAGTTGCTACAAATGTGTTTTTGATTGAAATATGAGGGGGATTTGAGTGAAATGTAACAGAAAAGGGAGATACTGTACTATGGCAGGCCCCTGCGCCCCTGCGTCCCAAGCACGGCGCTGGGCAGCTGCACGGCCACCTCATACAGCTGGCGGGCTCTGAGCTGACAACTCGCGTGGTCCCAAGAAGACCAACCGTGGGGACCCAAGGTCCGCGCGGCGCCAAGGGGCCCCACAGCGCAGGGTCCCGGGCAGCCCCGCGCCCCGGGGTCCGGAGGAGACAAGCGATCCCGAAGGTGGAGGGGCCGGGTGACCGCAGCGCCCCGAGCCGCGCCCCGCCCGAGCCGGGCGCCCTCCCGCCGGGGCTGCCGCCCGCAGAGGGGGCAGGGGCGCGGGGAGCGGAGGCAGTGCGCGCCCGTTGAGGAAGTGGCCGCGGCTGCGAGAGACAACGAGGAAGCGGTGACACCGCAAGCGCCGAGCACGGTTCCAGCCCCGCTCCCGGCCACAGCCCGCTCCGGCACGGCTCTGCTCGGCGGAGCCGCCCGCCCGGGGAGTGCCTCCTGCCAGCCCAGTCCCGCAGAGAGAAGGCTGCGGCAGCGGTGAGTAGCGGCGATGCCGGGGCAGCCAGCAGCGCGGTTCTCCGACCGCCAGGGCCCCTGCACCGCGGGCGGTGCCCCGGCCGGCAGCCGCGGCTGTCGGGGGTGCGCGGGCGAGCGGCCGGGGGAGAGGGCGCTGGGAGCCGGGGGGCTCCGCGGCGGCGCGGGGAGGCGGCAGCGACAGCGAGGCGCCGGCGCTCGGGTCGGGAGGGAGTGGCCGGCTGGAAAACGCCCCGCTGGAGAGCAAGGCGCGGAGCCTTCCCGTGTTACTGTGCTCCTGGAATGAAGGGCGCTAGTCTAGCGCTTCGGGAGCTTGCATCTAAAGTGTAAAGGAAAGATAAAAAAAGGATTTCGTTATGTCTTGATCCATTACAGCGGTGGCAGGTTTTAAACAGAGTGTACCCAAAAGTAAGGCTGCTGCTTCAATACTGTATTTTATGTCTTTTAAATGCCTTTCTTATTAGACTTCCCTATTTTGTTTCTGACAAAGCAACTGCAAGTCTCTTGGTAGAAGTGCTAAAATAGTTGAACACTACAGTCCTGATGCCAGAGTTGTTGCTCTTCGTTCCATGCTTTTTGCTAGCATTATTCGGGATTCTATTTAGCACTGTATTGCATGAACTTTGTGTTGGCCACATTAGTCTGAGGTGATACTGTTTTGGACGAAGATGAGCAATATATTTGTTAGGTGATGCTCATTCAGTAGAAGAGTGGCGAGTATTACCTCAGTCTCACCAAATTACGTGATGTGTTGTAAAATACTTCCATTTTAAAAGAAAATGATTCCTTTTAAAGGAGTTAGTTCCTTGTTATTGGGTTTTTTTAAGTGCTGTTTTCTGTTAGGCTTCTTCGATGCTCTTTGTATCCACAGAAGCTTAGCTCTCCTCATCCCTTGGGTTGAGAGTGCAGCCTAATCCATGGTTACAGCCATCTGCTACAGAGCTAGTTCCAGCATGCAAAGCTGTGTATTTTTACAGTCTTGCAGGCCATAAACTGTACCACTGTACAGTACATTGAAACAGTCCACCAGGAGGAACTATGACTTTTTTTCATCCTTCTGTTAAGCATTGAGCGATAAACAGACAAATAAGGAAGGCTGAATGTTCTTTATATTCTGACAGTTATCCTGTGGGGGAGAGAGTCTTGTGTGGTGAAGGCAACGTAGTTTGAAATGAAGAGCTTGGAAATCAATTTGGATGCTCAAAATGGCTGAAATAGATAAAAGTAGATAACTGCTTTGGTTTTCACATTCACTTAAAACAATAAGAAAATACCAAGAGAAATATGCAGTATTCTGGTTTTGCTTCTGTTAAAAAGTATTAACAGTCTGTCAAAGCAAAGGCGAACTGTGCAGCTCTCCCATTTGCATGGTGCTGATACAAGAGTAGAGTTCGATCTGAAGTTGCTGGAAGACAAAAAATAAATTTATTTTTGGAAGCAGCTCACAGTATCACAGTATCACAAGGTTGGAAAGGACCTCTGAGATCATCAAGTCCAACCTATACCCTAACACTAACACCAACACTAACACCAACCATCATCTAAACCACGGCACTCAGTGCCTCATCCAGTCTCCCTTTAAACACCTCCAGGGTCGGTGACTCCACCACCTCCCTGGGCAGCCCAATCCAATGACCAATCACCCTTTCAGTGAAGAATTTTTTCCTCATATCAAGTCTAAACTTTCCCTGACGAAGCTTAAGTCCATGCCTTCTGGTTCTGCCACTGGTCACCTGAGAGAAGAGACCAACCCCTGCCCGACTACAACCTCCTTTTAGGTAGTTGTAGAGAGCAATGAGGTCTCCCCTGAGCCTCCTCTTCTCCAGACTAAACAGCCCCAACTCCCTCAGTCGTTCCTCATAGGGCTTGTGCTCCAGCCCTTCACCATCTTCATTGCCCTCCTCTGAACACATTCCAGTATCCTAACATCCTTCCCAAATTGGGGGGCCCAGAACTGGACACAGTATTCAAGGTGAGGCCTGACCAGTGCCGAGTACAGGGGGACGATAACTTCTCTGGTCCTGCTTACTACACTATTCCTGATGCAGGCCAGGATGCCATTGGCCTTCTTGGCCACCTGGGCACACTGCTGGCTCATGTTGAGCTTCCTGTCAACCAGCACTCCCAGGTCCTTTTCTGCCTGACTACTCTCCAGCCACTCTGTCCCCAGTCTGTAGCTCTGCATGGGATTGTTGTGTCCAAAATGAAGTACCCGACATTTGGACAGCTAGCAGGTTATGTTGACGCACAAAATAACAGTTTAGAAAACCGATGGTAGAATTGTAAGATGAACTTAAGTGCCTTTAAAGATACTGATAGCAACAACAAAAAATACTTTCATTAGTCTCTTTTCTTTTGGATCCCTTATGCTAAAGGCTTTGGAAACAAGAGAAGTCACTTCTGAAATATATGTTTTGTTCAGTGGCCATGGTCTCACAATCATAATTTTTTTTTGGCAAATTACACTTCTTTTTACCTTACTAATACTTTTCCAATGTGCATTTTTTAGCCAAAAACAATAAGTCTCTTGTCATTGCTGGTTTGTGTATCGTGACCCTAGGAAGTTGTGTTTACATCTGAATGCTCTGAAGATTGGTGGTGTCATCCTTTTTCCAGCTTTACAGACTTTCGGATGAATACCTTAGGATCTGTTGTGTGGACATTAGTCAGGCTGTGGCAGAATCTGCTTTCAGTTGCATGTGTTCAGTTCCAGAATAATACAGCTGGAAAGAGGAACTCGTCTGGTTCTGTAGCATAATTACAAGGAATACTACATTTATCTTCAAGTGTAAGTAATAGTTGCATGAAGAGTCTTATATTTAAAATTACTTCTTTTTTACTTAATGGTAAACATGCTTAGATGAGTTACTCCACTGGGGTGAGAGTACTACTGTTTAAGGTGCCTGTTCGAAAGCTGAGAATGGTCATATGGGCCTTTCTGAGTGTGAGTAGTAAGATTCTGTCATGAGAACAAAAGCTTCTCGCCTTGCAAGGATTTGCAGAATCAGCTTCTTAATTTAGGAAAAAAAAAAGCGTTTTATTTCAGGTAAGCAGTTTCATAATCTAGTTTAACAGTGTCTTTGCTTGTATTTGACAAAAGAAGAAAAGCTTGGGGGAAGAGGTGATGGTAGCTCACTTTGTGTCTCTGCTGTCATTTCTAGAAACGCTTGTACAGAGAAACATTCCTAATACTTGCACCACTTTTACTGAGAAACATTATTAATTTCTGCAGTTTAACTTAAGACCTTGGATAACTCCTGTGAGAAAATGCCGTGGGCTTGGCAGGATCATTCCCTGTTCTTGTGTGCAGTAGAGGGTAGTACAAAACACAATTTTATTTGGGGCATGGTAAAAATAATTTGATCTCAAAGTTGTTGGTTTCCTTCTTTGATTTAAGATTTCAGCAGCAAAGTTATGTAGTTGATGTTTTCTAGCTTTCAATTTCATGACACGGGGTAATCTGGAGACATACAATTAAGCAAAAGAAAACATTTTGCCACTGACATCTGCATTGCTTGTTGACGCGATGGGGAAACATCAGCATGTCGAGTGCAAGCAGTGTGTAAAAGCCTGTATGCTCCTGCCTCAAAAGAAATTATTCCAGGAGTTGCTATAGGAAAGGATAACTGATAAATATTCATAAAGTTTGACACAAAGTATTACCTACCTCGAAGAAAAAATATTAAATTTTGTAGGTTTTCTTTACATTCCAAAGTTAAAATTGCATCATAACTTCCTGTCTCTGTAAAAGAATGACAGGACGGACATTTCTTTAAGCATAGTGGTTGTAAAAAGGAAAGAAAGGGGGAGAATAGTTTTGAGACTCACAAGGATCCTAATGTTCTAAGGAGACTTCAGTATATTCAAAATGCCACATAGCTTCTTTTCGTACCAAGTACCAGAGAAACTAATAAAAAACTGACGAGTATTGGAACACAAGTAAACAGGGTACAGAATTATGGTACAGATAGTTTGTTCAGTTTCACTGTGACTCAGTTTGTAACTACCTGATGTTAGAATCTATTTCTTTGACCAGCTAGGACTACCCTGTTATTTCTCCTGCTTTGTCTTAATTTGCTCTGAGGCAGTGTTCTTTGAGACAGATATGGGATGCCAGGTGCTCTGAGTGGGCAGTATGTCCAACAATATGGCCAACAACATATCTTCCTTTCAAAATGCGAGGCGGCAGTGCCTGAGCACTGATGCTCAGTGGAGGTAAGATGTGAGATGCTAAAAGCTTTTGTAAAGAAGTAGGATTTGTGGCACTATAGTGTATAAATCCAGCCATATGAATCCAAGAGGCAACTCCTAAGCTGGGCATGGAGTTGAAATTAGCAAGAATCACAATTCCTGGTTGGAGGTAGCTGGAAAAACTACAGGCAGAAAGTGTTAGCATAGAATATGTACTAAATTAAGCATACAATTGCACAAATATTCTAACAGCATAAAGTAAAAAAAAAAAAGATTTATTTTGTTTTTAAAGAAATACATACTTTAGAATCCTTATCTTTAGCAACAGATTCAATAACATGAGTAAGAAGACCAGGATATAATCAAGTACATTACTCCTACCCTCCTGGAGAACTTTTGGGCCTTTTCTGGTTTTTTCTCTCTTTCCTTTTTTTTCTGTTTTTTTCTTTTTTCTTTTTACTCTTTTTTTTCTTTCGTCTTTTTTTCATAAAATAATGAAGTAAGTGAGAAAAGAAGAGGAAAAACACATGCAACTTTTGAGACCACCACCTCTAAAACATGTAGAAGACAGCGTACAGTCTGTTAGCTAAAACCTGTGTAGTGGAGAGAATAAGTGGGATAGAACTACAGTGTGAAAGTCTGTGCTGCTGCTGACCATTGAGTGCATAGTTCTGCTTTTAAGAATTCTAGTGCCGATTTCAAAATTGGCTCTACAAATTTCAGAGGACTTAAGCTCTGTTTAAAAAAATGTCATGATGGTTTTTACAAACTAGTTTTTTTCATTTTTTGTAGGATTGCTTGAGAAGTTTGTTTCTTAACCTAGAATTTAAAACTGAGGTTATAAACCTGCTACAAACACAATTACACATACCAACTCCTTTAAAATATGTTACAGGAGAACTTGAACTAAAAAATCCCTGACACCATTTCATTTGGAAGAACATAAAAAAATGAAGTTAAATTGTACTAAGCAGTTGTTTGTGGATGAGTTCATACTCTGGGAAGCTCAACCCAGACTTGATGACTTGAACCAAGAAAACAGCTTAAGTCTATGGAAAAAAAAAACAAACGTAAGATATTGGCAAGGTGAAAGTCTCTAATGTATGAAATGTGGGCAATGTCATTAAAGGACATTAATGTAGTAATCTTTTTGTTAGATTTTACTCCTGCATTTCACAGAATACGTATGAATTGTACAGTATTTTGCTCAGAAGTTAGTAAAGCAAGCAGGATGTTTAAGGATTATTTTTATAAATCAGACAATGAGATTAGATATCATTTGCATCAGAGGATGGTCTTGCAGGTTTCTGAGAATAGTGACTTTAAATGAGTATTGAGAGGAAGAGTGCTGCTTTGAACAGTTCTGGTCATGTCCACAGCAGGACACCCAAGATAGAGAGAGATTTTATATGACTATTCTTTCTTCAGTTATCATGCGCAGCTGGTGAGAAATTTCATACTGCCTCAGGTGAGTTGAACGACTGTGCGACAGTCTTCATCCAGGGGATGTAACAAAGATCTGGTCTGCAGGTACTCCTATGCACAGAAGTGCAGGAAAAAATATCCAGTAAGGGAAGAGTGAATTCAAACCCGCTGGAGTCTGCTTTCAGCAAAGGATCAGAGCAGTGTTCGCTTGGATGCAATGGTATGTTGAGGGAGTGGTGTTGCTAGTGTGAAATCATTGCCTCTGACTCTCAAGGGCCAAGTTGCATCAGATAGAGGCAGCTTTTGGTATCCTGGTGTAGCAGCTATCTGTAGCAACATTTACCACTGGACCACTTAGCAATGTAACCATTGATGCTGTGCAGAGAACAGCACAAAGTGAGGAAAGAAACCAGACTACAGGCTATTTTTTTCCAGCCTGGCAGTTTGTCATGCAAGAGCTAGGGAAGTACTGCCTGTTGGCCCAGAACGTGCTGGGCCCAGGTGCATCCTCTCTATGCTCAGACTGATAAATGGGCCTTGTCAAGAGTCGTAGTGAAGTACTTTGCCAGAAGGGAGCAGGCTTCCATACAGATGATAACATCTATCTTAAGGCAGACATGCTTTCTTTAACAGGAGACATCTTTAGCTCAAGGCAGTGGTTGCGTTTGTGACAGTTCATGGGAAAAAGAGGCAATGGAATAAGTAGAGCATGGCAAGTGTGTGGAAGGAAGTGTTAATATTTTCCTGAATAGGCAAAAAAAAGCCTCAACTTTTTTTCTTTTTTTTTCTTTTTCTTTTCTGTTTTTCTTAAGTATATGTGAAAGTTGTAGAGTTTCTACTGCCAGGGAAAGAATAATTCTAATCCATAAATGCCAGGCTATGATGTGAAAATTTTAACAAAGACGGGAGAGTCCTAAAAGGAAGGTGTTGTGGAAATAAGATAATAGATTCCTAGCATGAGTGAAGGATGGTTCTTTAGTGATCATTGGCCTTCTCTGACCTCAGCACAGAAGCTTAGGAAGCCCCTGAATAACGTAGGAACACTGTGGTGCTTTTTTAAGCATGTTTGCCTTGTAATAGGGCAATAGTATTGTTGCCAAGTCCACAAGTATTTCCTCGGGAAATATTTCAATAGCTAGAGCACCTGGAATATTCTGATGATATCAGAATGTCAGATGCAATTTAGAATAAATGAGGGCATTTCTGGCATGTTTCAGGAAATAAATATCCAACTGTCTTCAGTGTAGGTAAAATTACTCTCGAAAAGGAAATCCGATGAGAAATATTTCTAAAATCACATTTTTTTGAAGCTAATAGTAATTTTAATTACATTTGTGAATTATTTTCAGTTGTTTGGATGAATACTCTTTGATACAAGAGGGGAGATAAATGGTGTTTTCACTAACTTTAGTAGATGAAATACTAATACCACCTGTTCACCAGGTGGATTTCTGTTCTAATGCAGCCAAAACACTGAGGATTTATATGAACAAGGGAAAACATTGTTTTGTCTTAAGCTGAGAATGGTGGTAGCAAAGCCACTAACTTTCAGAATCATGAGAACACACAAAATTCGCCACAGATTGGACAGCCCAGGCTGCGAAGTCCCCAGCAGACGCCTTCTGGGCCCAAAGCTACCACATTGCCTATTTGTTCCCAAACAGACTGTAATTAAGCTGCAGTTCTGCTAAAGACTATGTCTCAGTGTTTAAAACCCTAGCAGGAGCACTTTAGTTATCCTAAAAGCATTGCAAGAAACCAGAAGTATCTGAAAGACAGACAATACTTCTCAAACTGAACTGCTATGCGGTAAAAGAGGGACTTTTGCACTCAAGGCAGGTTTGTCTGATAAAAGTGCTAAGGAGAGAGTCCAGTGTCAAAGCAATAGTGAAAGTGAAATTTACTTAAAAACAAACAGATATGCTTTGTGTGTCTGTTAGCATTGCCCAGAGGTGCGTGCGGAAAAATGGGAAAGCCTTTGGAAAAGAAAGATGGCCTGCTTTAGAGCCTGAAGTACAGGGGAAAACCCAGTGCAGCACAATGCTTAAATTATCCGTAAGAGGATGCAGAGATCAGAGACAGGCTTTTGATTGCATGAGGAAAACTCCTCATGAAGTTGGACAAAACACATGAAGGAGGAGGCCCAAGCATAAGTTATGGAAAGGTTGCTGTAGGCTGTAAGCTGGTTAGAGGCACAGTAGGTGGAGACTAAGACACCTGCTACGTCAGTGGTTGGGGTTCCACCGTCGAGTGGGACCAACGTTGAGTGGGGATCCTAGCGCATGTAATTAAGTAACACTGGGTCTGTCGGAGATGTCTGACCCCAGTGTCTGCTCCCCCTCCTGCCTGGAACACCACACGTTTCCCCCGCAACCAGAGCACACCATGCCCAGAGCACAGAACCAGTACCTCTGTGACATCAGCCAGGGGCCAAGGCCACCACAGGCAGCGTCAGTGCCACGGGCAGTCTGTTGGCTGCTGCTCTACTGGCAACAAGCCCTCAGTTGTTGCAGTGCCACGTGCTGCTGCCGCCATGCGTCTCATCCGCCTCTTTGTCCTGATGGTCCTGTGCCAGTCTGTGCACGGCACAGGGGAAACCTGCAAGTGAGTGGCCCCAGGCTGTGGGAGGGAACTGGGGCAGCTTTGCTGGGGTGCACTGGAAGGGGCCCACCTGACGCCTGTGGTCTTGCCACGGCTTTCCCAGCCCCGTGTGGGAGGCTCCTTTCCTTGCCAGCACCCAGGCTTTTGGCACAACTCCTCTAAGGGGCTAAAGCAGAAACAGGGGCAGGCACCAGCCTGCCCCACGGGGTTCCCTTTCCCTGTGCTCCACGCAACGCCGTGTGGGGCTGGAAGGCGGCTGACCTTCAGCCCGAGCAGCAACGAGGCATCGAGCAGGACACTCATGAGTTTCTGCTTTCCACAGGACCTGCGGACTCCGGAGCATTACTTACAGCGACGGCATGTCTCGTGTAGTGGGTGGCGAAGATGCCCAGCCAGGGGCCTGGCCCTGGATGGTCAGCATCCAGAGCCCCTGGCAAGCAGGCACGGGGCACACATGCGGAGGGTCCCTCATCAGCCCTCAGTGGGTCCTCACAGCAGCCCACTGCTTCAACGACGCCAAGTAAGGAAGACGTGGGAACAGGGATATCCCTGCAGCACCGGCAGGTGCCCAGCCCGCAGCACCACGGGCAACTCCCACCCCATTTCCTTGCAGCACACCCAGTGCCTGGGCACTCCCAGTCCAGCGGAGAGACGGCTCAGGAGGAGGCTGCGCTCTCGCCTCTGCTTCCTACCAGTCTCCAGCACAAAGTTCCTTGTGCCTGAGGCACGCCACGGCAGTTGTATCCTCCGTAGTGCTGCTTTCCTCTCTCCCCTGGGAAGGAGAAGGCGGGGAACTGCTGGGCTGCTGCAGCACATGGCTCCCCTCCCTCACACCCCTCTCCCCATTTGCCTTCCAGGGGCATCGAGATGTGGCGTGTGGTGGCTGGGGCCAACCAGCTGAATAAGCCGGGACCCGAGGCTCAAGTGACCTATATCAAGCGGCTCTTTGTTCATGAGCAGTATGACAAAACCTTGCACAGGAACGACATTGCCTTGCTGGAGCTGGACCAGCCTGTCCAATGCAACTCCTATGTGCAGCTCGCCTGCATGCCTAAGGCCTCGCTGAGAGTGACGAAGCTTGAGACCTGCTACGTCAGTGGTTGGGGTTCCACCGTTGAGGGAGGTGAGTTCCCAAAAAGTAATCGTGACCCGAGAGCACGCTTGGCACCCGGGAGAGACGGGCTGGGGGTCCTGACAGCAGAGGCAAAAGCCAGCGTCAGGCTGCAGGGACGTTTGCCTCTGGAGAGATGGGCCTGACCCATGCCCCAGGGCAAGATGGGAGGGAAACATTGGTGCAAAGCCTGTCCAGAGGCAACGTCAAGGCCTAGGGAGGGGTTCCCCCAGGCAGGGCAGGAGCAGAACCAGGAACGCACTGCTGGGTGTTCATTTCTGTCTGTATTTACAGGTGGGCGAGTCAATGTGCTGCAGGAGGCCAAGGTGCCCATCATTGACAAGCAGGTCTGCAACAGCAGCGGGTGGTACCGTGGGGCCATCCACAACCACAACATCTGTGCTGGCTATCCACGGGGAGGCATCGACACCTGCCAGGTAGGAGCGGGCGATGAGTCGAGTCCCTGCAGCACAGACAGCCCTGGCACGGCCACCCAAAACTACCCTGGCACGTGCTTCACCCAGCAAGTCTCCCTCTCTCCCTCCGTCCCGCCCTCCCTCCCACCGCTGGGTCTCAGGATTCTGAGGCCCACTTCCCCTTACCCATCTGCTGGTCCCTGCCCAGTGCCTGCCTGGTCCCAGAGCACTGGGACTCCTCCCTGAAAGCCCATCCAGCACTCTTCCTTGCCCACAGGTCCAGGTTCCAATCCTGCAATTTCCCTCTGCCTCACAGCCACGCTCACCGTGCAGAGATGAGAGAAGAAGCCCTGCCTTGCAGGCGCACAGCCCCCTCCCAGACCCCGTTCTCTCCGCTCCCACACTGGAGCAGGAGCCAGCCCTCCCACTGACAGCGGCGCCCCAACACCCCCTTAATCCTCTCTCCTCCACTGCAGGGTGACAGCGGCGGCCCTCTCGTCTGCCAAGATCCCCAGGATGACCGCTTCCTGCTGGTGGGAGTGACCAGCTGGGGGCAAGGCTGTGCCAGAGCCCTTCGCCCCGGGATCTACACCTCCACTCAGCACTTCCTTGACTGGATCCAGGTGCAGATGGCGCTGAACCCAGCAGGAACGGCTGCACCAACCTCACAGCCAGTCTTCACCTCAGCCCCCACAGAGAGCCCAAAACCAACAGGCGTTGGCAGCTTTACACCCTGTCCATTTCCACGCCGGAAGCTGGTGAAATTCTTTACTCAGCTGCAGGAGCTCCTGAAGTTCCTAAGGGGCGGAAACGCTTGAGCTACAGGATGGACAGGATCCAGTGCGGTCAACCCTTGTCCCTTTAGAATCTGTAGTTAAGCTCTTCATTAAATTACAGCAAAACTTGGATAATTTTGAATCACTTCCTTAATAAACGGATGATTAATTCTGTACAGATAGTAGCTATTTTAATTTTGTGATCCTCGAGTCCATCAATTCTTATTGCCAGCTGTATTAAATCGATCATGTTGCCATTTCTGCGTTTTAAAAAACTCTGTAAGCATGTATTTCTGTATAAAAGGGAGAAACATGACTCCGGATCGCAGGCAGCCAGGCTCTCAGCTCCCCGCCGTCGCTGTTTTCCCGCAGGACTGGCACCCACCCCTCAGGATGTCCCTCGTGTTGCTGCACTTGCTCAGCGGGTGGCACGTGGACCGGGTCATCCTTTCAGAAGAGGACGGAGCGGTGGCCATCTGCTTCGGGATCGACTGGAGATCCAGCTTGCATGAAAATGCAAGAAGTGTTGTACAGCATTGCTGCAAAGGTCAACTGGACCTGTGACACGAGACAGGCCTTGTTGGTGTTCAGAGGTTGATGTGGCTTAGATGAAGCCTGAGGCAGGTGATATCTTGGTTTCTGGAGAGGTCTTCTTGCTTGAGGAGGCAGCAAGAAAGTTGTTTGGTGGGCGCTCCTAAGTGTCTCCTACAATCATCCACTACCTTGACGCTTGTAGTATTTAATGGGGTGGCAATCATAGAATCGTAGAAGGGTTTAGGTCAGAAGGGACCTTAAAGCCCCTGCCGTGGGCAGGGACACCGTCCACTTGATCAGATTGCTCAAAGCCCCACCCAGCCTGGCCTTGAACGCCTCCAGGGATGGGCCACCCACCACTTCTCTGGGCAACCTGTGCCAGTGCCTCACCACCCAAAAGAGAGTTGCAAGTTCTGAAATCAAAATGGCTGCCTATTAATAATCCACCATTTAAGGAACATCAGCATTTGAGCAGAAACGAGTTCTTGCTTGTCCGACTACTGTAGATCTCGGTAACACACCTCTATCACTTCACAATCAGAATGTAGAGTAGCTGCAGATTTACAATTCAGTAAGAACTGGATGAGGTACTGCCACTGGGACTCCTAAAAACAGAGAGGATCGTGTTGGTCAATCTGCCAGTGATATTTGTGGAGGCAGATGGGATGCCTTTGAGGTGCACGGCCTGACATAAGTTTTAGGAGGCAAACTCTGAAGGGCTTTTCAGATGGAGACAATGACTGCTGACAGCTGGTCACTCACTTCAAGATAGATACTGAAGTAAAATTGGGCTGTTAACAAACACAACCAGCTATAATTTGGCTTTTCTTCTATTTGGGAAAGAATCACAGAATCACCCGAGTAGGAAGGGACACAAAAGGATCATCGAGTCCAACACTCATGCCTACACAGGACACTCCCAACATTCACACCATGTGGCCAAGGACATTGTCCAAATGCTTTTTGAATGCTGGCAGACTCGGTGCCACGACTACTTCCCTGGGGAGCTATGCCAGCGCTCCACCACCCGCTGGGTGAAGAACCTTTTCCTAATATCCAATCTTAACCCCCACCCCGGCGCAGCTTCCTGCCATTCCCTCTAGTCTTGTCATAGGTTGCAAGAGAGAAGAGATCAGCACCTGTTTCACCTCCCTCCCTTGTGGCCTCTTTGCCCTCAAGAGTGTCGACGGCTCCCCCCACGTTTGTGTCATCAGCAAACTTTGTCAGTAAACCTTCAAGTCCTTCGTCCAGGTCATTTATGAAGATATTCAAGAGCACTGGCCCCAGGGTGGATCCCAGTGGGACCCCACTAGTGACTGGGTGCCAGCCTGATTTAGCACTCTTTGAGCCCGACCCATCAGCCAATTGCGCCCACTGTGTTAGGTGTTTATCCAGCTGACACTGGGCCATTTTGTTGGTGAGAATATTGTGAGAGACCGTTATCAAAGGCTTAGCTAAAATCAGTTACAGGTTCAGGTACAGGTTTGTGTAATTTAGATGCCGGCTGACTTCTAGTTTTGGGGGGGAGGGTAATTTCTGCCTTACGCGTATGAGCTAAGTTTAGAGACTAGAACTTCCCCTCATTGCGCTTAAGGTCAAGTACCCAGCATCTAGAAACAGAAATGTGACGTGGTTTTCTTTCAGGAATGAAGACATTGATGTCACAGCTGAAGCGGAGGGATCCTTGCGCATGTAACTAAGTAACACTGCAGAACGAGGCCTGTTCTACCAGAGTTGCCCAGAGAGCAGCTTCTCATCAGGGCCTTTTTCATTACCGACGAAATGTTAAGCTCCTGTTTTAGCTTTAGCCCTGGCAAAAAAAGCTAACAGTTTTTATTGTTAAATTATCGGTTTTATTTTCATTCAGCCAGCCTCCTTAAACAAATTAGATGGTTTAGAGGGGAAAAAATGCCTGAAGGCAGCACCAGGGCCTTTGAGATCTTCTTTATCTGCAGCCTAGAAACAGCTCCCACCACCCGGGGCACAAAGGAGGGGGGCAGGCATCCATGGGGACCCCAGCGTCTCCCTCAGTATGACCCTCCCTTCCCCCCTCCCCTGTTCCTCTCTGCCCCAACCGGACTTTGAGGGGAGGAAGTTATGAGAAAAACCTGCGTCATACACACACACACACACAAAGTATTCGGTGCTCACCTACACCCCAAACAGAAAAGCCTCTCTCTAACACTCAAGAACAGCACCAGCTGCCAGCGCACAGCCTGAAACGCCAGGCCCTGCTTTCACAGTCTGCTCCCTCCTCAGCCGTGCGTGGCTGCCATCAGTCTGCACAGGCTTTGCCAGCTCCAAGCTTCCGGAACACTTACAAAAAGGCAGGGGAAAGGATCCTATGCACATGCAGTGTCTGCCCCGGGGGCTCTGTTCAGCCCTCATTAAAATCAGTGGAAAGCCTTCTCCTGCCTTTCTCTGACCCCCAACCACACGCACCACTGCCTGCAGGAGTTACATCCTTCGGTGGCTGCTTTTGGGGAAAAAGCTGGTGGGAACCAGCTGCAGAGAGCAGGGTGGCAGAGCCCTTCCCAAAGGGGCTGCACTGCCACACTTGCTCTTTTCCTGCTGGCTGTTAGCAAGCACTGCTCGGAGCCAGGTGCTGCTGCCCACCATCACCCCCCAGCAGAGCATTCGGCAGGGTCTGTCGGAGATGTCTGACCCCAGTGTCTGCTCCCCCTCCTGCCTGGAACGCCCCGCGTTGCCCCCCCGCCCAGAGCACACCATGCCCAGAGCCCAGAACCAGTGCCTCTGTGACATCAGCCCGGGGCCAAGGCCACCACAGGCAGCGTCAGTGCCACGGGCAGTCTGTTGGCTGCTGCTCTACTGGCAACAAGCCCTCAGTTGTTGCAGTGCCACGTGCTGCTGCCGCCATGCGTCTCATCCGCCTCTTTGTCCTGATGGTCCTGTGCCAGTCTGTGCACGGCACAGGGGAAACCTGCAAGTGAGTGGCCCCAGGCTGTGGGAGGGAACTGGGGCAGCTCTGCTGGGGTGCACTGGAAGGGGCCCACCTGACGCCTGTGGTCTTGCCACGGCTTTCCCAGCCCCGTGTGGGAGGCGCCTTTCCTTGCCAGCACCCAGGCTTTTGGCACAACTCCTCTAAGGGGCTAAAGCAGAAACAGGGGCAGGCACCAGCCTGCCCCACGGGGTTCCCTTTCCCTGTGCTCCACACAACGCCGTGTGGGGCTGGAAGGCGGCTGACCTTCAGCCCGAGCAGCAACGAGGCATCGAGCAGGACACTCATGAGTTTCTGCTTTCCACAGGACCTGCGGACTCCGGAGCATTACTTACAGCGACGGCATGTCTCGTGTAGTGGGTGGCGAAGATGCCCAGCCAGGGGCCTGGCCCTGGATGGTCAGCATCCAGAGCCCCTGGCAAGCAGGCACGGGGCACACATGCGGAGGGTCCCTCATCAGCCCTCAGTGGGTCCTCACAGCAGCCCACTGCTTCAACGACGCCAAGTAAGGAAGACGTGGGAACAGGGATATCCCTGCAGCACCGGCAGGTGCCCAGCCCGCAGCACCACGGGCAACTCCCACCCCATTTCCTTGCAGCACACCCAGTGCCTGGGCACTCCCAGTCCAGCGGAGAGACGGCTCAGGAGGAGGCTGCGCTCTCGCCTCTGCTTCCTACCAGTCTCCAGCACAAAGTTCCTTGTGCCTGAGGCACGCCACGGCAGTTGTATCCTCCGTAGTGCTGCTTTCCTCTCTCCCCTGGGAAGGAGAAGGCGGGGAACTGCTGGGCTGCTGCAGCACATGGCTCCCCTCCCTCACACCCCTCTCCCCATTTGCCTTCCAGGGGCATCGAGATGTGGCGTGTGGTGGCTGGGGCCAACCAGCTGAATAAGCCGGGACCCGAGGCTCAAGTGACCTATATCAAGCGGCTCTTTGTTCATGAGCAGTATGACAAAACCTTGCACAGGAACGACATTGCCTTGCTGGAGCTGGACCAGCCTGTCCAATGCAACTCCTATGTGCAGCTCGCCTGCATGCCTAAGGCCTCGCTGAGAGTGACGAAGCTTGAGACCTGCTACGTCAGTGGTTGGGGTTCCACCGTTGAGGGAGGTGAGTTCCCAAAAAGTAATCGTGACCCGAGAGCACGCTTGGCACCCGGGAGAGACGGGCTGGGGGTCCTGACAGCAGAGGCAAAAGCCAGCGTCAGGCTGCAGGGACGTTTGCCTCTGGAGAGATGGGCCTGACCCATGCCCCAGGGCAAGATGGGAGGGAAACATTGGTGCAAAGCCTGTCCAGAGGCAACGTCAAGGCCTAGGGAGGGGTTCCCCCAGGCAGGGCAGGAGCAGAACCAGGAACGCACTGCTGGGTGTTCATTTCTGTCTGTATTTACAGGTGGGCGAGTCAATGTGCTGCAGGAGGCCAAGGTGCCCATCATTGACAAGCAGGTCTGCAACAGCAGCGGGTGGTACCGTGGGGCCATCCACAACCACAACATCTGTGCTGGCTATCCACGGGGAGGCATCGACACCTGCCAGGTAGGAGCGGGCGATGAGTCGAGTCCCTGCAGCACAGACAGCCCTGGCACGGCCACCCAAAACTACCCTGGCACGTGCTTCACCCAGCAAGTCTCCCTCTCTCCCTCCGTCCCGCCCTCCCTCCCACCGCTGGGTCTCAGGATTCTGAGGCCCACTTCCCCTTACCCATCTGCTGGTCCCTGCCCAGTGCCTGCCTGGTCCCAGAGCACTGGGACTCCTCCCTGAAAGCCCATCCAGCACTCTTCCTTGCCCACAGGTCCAGGTTCCAATCCTGCAATTTCCCTCTGCCTCACAGCCACGCTCACCGTGCAGAGATGAGAGAAGAAGCCCTGCCTTGCAGGCGCACAGCCCCCTCCCAGACCCCGTTCTCTCCGCTCCCACACTGGAGCAGGAGCCAGCCCTCCCACTGACAGCGGCGCCCCAACACCCCCTTAATCCTCTCTCCTCCACTGCAGGGTGACAGCGGCGGCCCTCTCGTCTGCCAAGATCCCCAGGATGACCGCTTCCTGCTGGTGGGAGTGACCAGCTGGGGGCAAGGCTGTGCCAGAGCCCTTCGCCCCGGGATCTACACCTCCACTCAGCACTTCCTTGACTGGATCCAGGTGCAGATGGCACTGAACCCAGCAGGAACGGCTGCACCAACCTCACAGCCAGTCTTCACCTCAGCCCCCACAGAGAGCCCAAAACCAACAGGCGTTGGCAGCTTTACACCCTGTCCATTTCCACGCCGGAAGCTGGTGAAATTCTTTACTCAGCTGCAGGAGCTCCTGAAGTTCCTAAGGGGCGCAAACGCTTGAGCTACAGGATGGACAGGATCCAGTGCGGTCAACCCTTGTCCCTTTGGAATCTGTAGTTAAGCTCTTCATTAAATTACAGCAAAACTTGGATAATTTTGAATCACTTCCTTAATAAACGGATGATTAATTCTGAACAGATAGTAGCTATTTTAATTTTGTGATCCTCGAGTCCATCAATTCTTATTGCCAGCTGTATTAAATCGATCATGTTGCCATTTCTGCGTTTTAAAAAACTCTGTAAGCATGTATTTCTGTATAAAAGGGAGAAACATGACTCCGGATTGCAGGCAGCCAGGCTCTCAGCTCCCCGCCGTCGCTGTTTTCCCGCAGGACTGGCACCCACCCCTCAGGATGTCCCTCGTGTTGCTGCACTTGCTCAGCGGGTGGCACGTGGACCGGGTCATCCTTTCAGAAGAGGACGGAGCGGTGGCCATCTGCTTCGGGATCGACTCGAGATCCAGCTTGCATGAAAATGCATGAAGTGTTGTACAGCATTGCTGCAGAGGTCAACTGGACCTGTGACACGAGACAGGCCTTGTTGGTGTTCAGAGGTTGATGTGGCTTAGATGAAGCCTGAGGCAGGTGATATCTTGGTTTCTGGAGAGGTCTTCTTGCTTGAGGAGGCAGCAAGAAAGTTGTTTGGTGGGCGCTCCTAAGTGTCTCCTACAATCATCCACTACTTTGACGCTTGTAGTATTTAATGGGGTGGCAATCATAGAATCGTAGAAGGGTTTAGGTCAGAAGGGACCTTAAAGCCCCTGCCGTGGGCAGGGACACCGTCCACTTGATCAGATTGCTCAAAGCCCCACCCAGCCTGGCCTTGAACGCCTCCAGGGATGGGCCACCCACCACTTCTCTGGGCAACCTGTGCCAGTGCCTCACCACCCAAAAGAGAGTTGCAAGTTCTGAAATCAAAATGGCTGCCTATTAATAATCCACCATTTAAGGAACATCAGCATTTGAGCAGAAACGAGTTCTTGCTCGTCCGACTACTGTAGATCTCGGTAACACACCTCTATCACTTCACAATCAGAATGTAGAGTAGCTGCAGATTTACAATTCAGTAAGAACTGGATGAGGTACTGCCACTGGGACTCCTAAAAACAGAGAGGATCGTGTTGGTCAATCTGCCAGTGATATTTGTGGAGGCAGATGGGATGCCTTTGAGGTGCACGGCCTGACATAAGTTTTAGGAGGCAAACTCTGAAGGGCTTTTCAGATGGAGACAATGACTGCTGACAGCTGGTCACTCACTTCAAGATAGATACTGAAGTAAAATTGGGCTGTTAACAAACACAACCAGCTATAATTTGGCTTTTCTTCTATTTGGGAAAGAATCACAGAATCACAGAATCACCCGAATAGGAAGGGACACAATGGATAATTTTCATTAAGCAAAATGTCTTTGCAAGATTTCTATTCATTTGGAGGAAAACAGTAATTATTTATGCTTCTGAATATTATTCCAAGTAAGTAAGCCTATAGATCTTCAGTTTCTAGAATACAGTTCATATCTGAAGTGATTATAGACAGAATTTTCCTGTTCTTCATTTAAACATGTATAATAAGAGAAATTTTATATTTTTCCCAAGTACGTCTCAGATCATAATTCAAGGGCAGATAGTTATCACTGGACTTCAGTGGGAATTGCTGAGGCCTTGAGAGATGAATTCACAAGTTCAAGGTCATTTAGTCTATCAGTAACTGTTAAGGATAGTCTCTGGTGAGTCTTAGCAGAGCTTTCGTGTTAGTAGCCCCTCCTGCTAATTCCTTATGTTTAATACGAGAATGTGTCTCTAGGCTCATGGATCAGGGTATTTGGAAGTACTTGGATCATTCACAGACATAAACTTCACTGATTTTCACTAGATTCTGATGATACGATAATAGTCAATGAGGTAGAAGCAATCTTACTGTGGCTGCATGGGCAATGGCAAATTTTCTTGCATCGAATCGTGAGGCCCTTTGGTTAGAGAGTTCCCAGAATTATTGCAGGTTATGGACAGTGCTCTTGGATATCTGCACAACTATGGGCAATAAACACAATCTGAAAGACATAGAAATAGTAAAAAGCTGTTTAAGTTCTCATTTTGATACCTAGACCTTTATACTCCCTTGTGTTTAGCACCATTAAAATGTATGCAATTTAATCAATCTCCAGATGTGCTTGTTTTACTTTTTAGGTGATAGAGATAAATCAATGCAAAACTGCCATTTGAATACTGCAAAATTCTGAGTCTCCTAGCTCACTTTATTTGGGGTGGCAGCACTTTGCTGAGGAATTTCTATGGTTGGGAGAGCACCATTAATGAACTACAGTTCATTATAATGAATTAGATTCCTTAGCCTTGAAATTGAAAGAGACAAAGAGAATGAGAGAGGAGGAAGCTAATGAGGTGAGAAAGCAAACATAGATTAAAGATGTGGGGTAGGCCTACCATCAGCTGGAAGCCTAGGGTAACTACATGAGAAAAGGCCAAGCTTGTTTCAGAGTGAAAGGGTAACTGTCAATGCTATATCTAGGTCTAAAGCATGATAAAAGGTCAAACACAAACAGAAAATATTGAGGTGCCACCTCCCTTCACTGCTGCATTAGTAGTTTTGGGAAGCTCTGTTACACAAATCCCTGCTCACTGGGCTGGATAACAGCAGCTGTTTGCTCTGAATGAAACTCTGGATCACTGATTGTGTAAGATGAGGCTTCCCACATACAATTCATGCTATAGTTCCTGAGTACAAAATATAGTTTTGCCTCAGTACGCAGTAGTACAGCATCAACAATGTAAGGTACCTGTATTCATAAACTGTTCATGGGTAACTCAGCAATGATTACTTATCCCAGATGTTGCCTGTTGTTGTGAGATCAAGAAAGAAGTGTATGTATCCTGTAGGACATCAGGAATGTTAATGTAATAAAAATGTTCCCTTTTTTGAACTATTATAGCCCTCCCAGTGTAATTTGAAGGCCTGCTGTTCCTTTAAATTACCCACAGTGTGAGCTTTGTGCTAATATACTGTGTAACATAAGAGGAATATATAGTATTTGCTTTCCTTAACAGAAATAAAGAATGCTAACCTAGAACATTTTCAGAATAGCATAATTATGTTTAAGAAAAATACTTTAAAAATGAAGAAAAACTTTTAAAATTATACCATTTATACAAGATTATTCTACCCTTTACTCTGCAACTGTACTGTACCATAGGCTATTAATATGCAAAAACATGGCTTTGGAGCATTACAAGCTTCAGAAGATCTGGACTGTAATTACGATCATGCGATTCTTTGTGCCGACAATCAGCTATGCACCTGCTGAATTAAAACTTCACTCTTCTGAAAAATTCTTCTGAGGAAAGGTGGTAAAATTGTATCCAAGAAGGTGTATAACTTTTGTTTATCAGCTTTGGGTCATTTATAGCACTTCTAAAGAACACAATGTGGACTGAACAGAGGTATCTGAGCTTATGGCATATAATTAGCTCCAGAACTGGAAATGCCACAACCGTCTTGGCTCAGTCGTTCTCTCAAAGTAATTTGTTCCACTGAAAAGTGCAGTACTGTAATGCCTTCAGTGGCATGATGATTGTATATCTGGGACCTCTGCTGATGCCTGGATGCTGTGCTGCACAAATATATGCTGTATATTGACATGTCTGAAGAGCCCACATCTTACAATGTTGTCATGTGGTCAGAAGAATAAAGGTTTGCATTGGCAAAGGTAAGACTTCAAAGACTTTTACTTACGGTGCAGCAATGCAATCACTAACACTACCGCATCTATGCTGAGGGAGTAATTCAGGTATATAAATGCTGTACCTAAGAACATAATTTTCCTGAAAAACCCACCTAACTATTAGATGGTTATGACATAGCCATAATAATAATAATAATATTAATAATTCTTGTAGGGTCAGATTCTCATTGTTTTTATACTGGGCTTTTTTTTTGCAATAGCACCTGTGGAAGAAATGGGATTTCTCAGAATAAACAGAAATTTTATATATAATATTCTTACATAGAATAGCAAAATGTGTTCCTTATCTCTTAGCAGTTTTATAAAATATCCCAGGACTAGCTCAAAGCAGGCTATTGTTGCTGTTGCCCTTTCTAGGAGGCGTTTTTTTTAAGAAGTAAGCAGCCTTAACAAGCTAAATACTCAGTGAGTGAAAGACTAGCTTCATTGAAAAAAAAATTCAAGATGTTCTAGTTTATAGAGTTGAGAACTGGGACCTTTCAATATAAGTGAAATCTAAATAAATGAGCTCTTTCCATTCTGTAACACTGCTGTAGTCCTGGAATGCAAGTATATTCTGGCCAAATCAATTGTGCTGGCATAGACAAAGAAAACACTCTTGCATTAACTACTACCAGTTCATTATTCTGTGAGTAATACAATCTCATTAAATCTAGCAACTGTTCTTTCCCTGCTAAATTTGCTGATATTTCACAGATAAACTTGATCATACTAATTCATTGCTGTGTGAGCATTAAATATTCCATTTTATAAAATATTCTCAATATAATTTTAGGGAGAACTACACTGATGCAAAATTGGAAACAGGCAAATAGTTTATTGAATCATATTTTGGATGCAAACATAATGGATAGAAAAGACTTATTCAGAGGTGATTTGCTAATCTCTTCCGGTTAACTACGAAGGATTCTCCTTAGGGAAGAAAGCTAGCACAGGAAGCAAGAGGAATGTGAATAGTTTGAAAGATTTCCTTTACCTATTTCTAAACAACAGAGAAGCTATTCGATCTTTTTCATACCTGTGTTTCACTCTAAGAGGCCTTTGGGTTGAGACTCATTTGTTTCTTTAAGAAGATCTTGATTCCAGTAAACTTTACAAGTATTACCAAATGAACGTGACAACCATGGCATGTCCTCTGGCAGAGACCAATGCCTCCCATTACCAGAAGGTCCCAGGCTGAGCTGAGAAGTCCAGTTCGAAGTCGGAGGTCCATTTGTGTAGACCACATAGGTGTGCAATGGGACATTCATTATGGTAGACTGTATAGGTGTACAATTAATTACTTCCATCAAGTCAAAATTTTACAACAGTGTGCCTGTTTCCTTTGGGAAATTTGACTGAATGTAGTACCTCAGCTCATTTTTTGTGGTTTTTGAGTGTATCACTATTACTTTGCAATACATCAGCATGATCTTTTGATCCTCACAAGATAACCCAAAGTACAACTGTTGAGTCTATTAATAAGTCTGTATTGACAAAAGATTATCCTGATATTGGTAAGAGTCCTCCCTTCCTGGGGTCTTTTTTAAAAAAATATTAGCCTAGTAGTGTCAGGTTTGGAGCCCTTGTCACAGTGCCACAGTAGGAGGCGCTGATATAGCTCTTAGTCCACACGGCAAGCTCTAGAGATCAGCTCAGAAGCACGTTTGATTTCTTTTCAGCAAGACACAGGACTTCCATCCTCGATTTGATGAGACTGTGACTCTGAAAAGTATCGACACAAATACCCATCTCCTGTGCCAGTACAAAGATAATTTTTTCCCTATCGTTTTATAAAGTGATGAAAATAAGAGGTTGCAGTAACCAAACAATGAGTTTACACAGATCAAAACAAACTGAAAATTAAATTGCAGTCTTTAATCAGCCTGCATCTTTTACCAAGATATTCTTTATGTTCATGTTGTGGCATTACGTTACTAATTGTAGGTTATCCGCACTCACTACTCTTGTTTTCATTGCTCACTTCTGGATAGGTCTGCACATCCCATGCCATTTCCCTGACCTTATTAGCATGTAGAAGTCTGAAAAAGACATACACAATTGATGTACAATTTTCAAAAGTCCTGCATAAATCAAGTCTTTACATGATCTAATATTCTGATGAAATTGCTAGTGACCATCATTCCACTACAAAGGAACCTTCATAACAAATGACCTGTGCTCTTCACAGCTGTCTTCAATAGCTAAAAACAAGGATTTAAGAATCAACTCCTGCAATTAAATCCACTAAACCTCTTGTACCCTCGGTACAACAGTAACACGAACTCAGCAAACTGAACGCTTTCCCTCCCAGCCCTCTGCTCTGCTTTCAGGATACAAATATTACAGTATGAATGGCCTGCATGATCCCTAATACTATGTAAAAATTACATACTTCTTTTCACAGCAGGGAAAACTGATTGAAGTCCTGTTCCTTCCAGGAGAGCTGCCTTTAATGTGATGATCTAGGCTACCTCCTTTTGTTGACTGCTTGAATCTTTCAGACAGGCTTCACTGAAAAAAATCATTCAACACAAGTTATTTTAACTTTTCTGTTAAAGGACTTTCCAGAAATAGAGTGTCCAGGCATTTATCTCAGGAATCAGAAAGAACTTCTCAAGCTCCCCTGTGTCTTTTTTTCAGAGGCTTTCTTGGAGTTCATCAGCCTCTCCAGAAATTCAGTACAGAAAGCTATACTGAGAGAGGCTACTGTCACCAGAATAGATTCCCCTCTTATCAAACCACAAAGAAAGATCTGAAGCAGGATTTATACCATATTTTAGATAACACCTTCTTAGGAGTGTTACAATTGCTGATGTTATGCCTCATTTCTGACCAACCCTTCTTACCAGTTTTCTTCCATTAGGCCCTTTGTGATGCCTATGCTGGATCTCTGTGGCTTCAGATGGGACACTGGGGACTTTGCTGCTCAGCTTTTAACCATCACTGGGATATCACCCAGTGATGGTTTATCACCAGGCTTTTGAGAGACTATGTTGCTGCTACGGACTTCTCTTCCCACCACGTGGTCACAGAAGAGATGAACCAAGGCCAAATACATAGCTCTAAGACTCCAGTGATACTTTTTATTATTTTTTTCAAAACCCCCCAGTACTGAGGGTAATCACTTCCATCCAGTGAAAACCAGGTATACAAAAAAAAGACTTTTTTTATCTCTTTACTGAGCTGAGCATTTAGATTCATTTTTCATTTGTTTGAACTCAGGATTGGAATATACATGGTGAAATCCATGCCATTATGTCAGATCCCAGAAAATTTGCCTGCCATGGATTATGAAATAGTGTGACACATCCATTGTTGGTGCAATATATATTCATTTCTGTGTTAAAAATAATTTTCCGAAATACATTATTTTTTCCAGTCTTTTTAAGTATTGCCTGTATAAAGATTGCAATTCTGTTTGAAGTTCAGTAGATGTGGCTCAAGCCAATGTTAGATTCCACTTTAAGCAACACTGGAAATTCAAACTAACTGTATTCTGTTCTCTTCTGCATTTTCTTGGGTAATGCACAACAGAAATAGGGAAAGCTATAATTACTGATACGAAATGGAATAAATATTTCATAACTTAGTGTATTTATAGTTATAAAATAAAATTTATATCATTATGTCTCTAATTTATCAAATATAATATTTATAATCATTACTAAATTTATAATTTAAATTAGTACTTACTAATTTCAGAACTGTTGCCCTAAAATTCAGCTTCTGAAATTAGATGCATCTTTTACAACAAGTGAGAATGTCAGCTTTCTCACTGACTTCTTGTCACTAAAAAGTATTGCCTACATTAATGCAGTAGTTTTGATTTGGGGGTTGGGGTTTTTTGTTGCTGTTTTTTTTGCTTTGTCTTCTGTAACCTCTCAAAAAAATAGTTAATTTAAGCTAATGCTGTACTAATTTTGTTTCCCAATGATCCTTTCACCTTTTACTTTACTGTCACAATGCTAGCCTTGCAAATCAGGACAAATTAAAGCCAAGCACATGAATTAGCTCTGTAGAGTGCTGTTTTCATTACAGGTATCTTTAAATTGCCTTTTGCATAACAAAATGCCTAGAGTGGAGCAAGTTACACCTGCAATCATTTCAGAGCTCTTTTCATTCACAGAATAGCACAAATAAGTTTTCTGTAAATATTCATCATATCTGTTACGGGAGTAGGTGGATGAAGTTTTATCATAAAATATTTCCACGTTACTCACAAAAATTATTTTTCAAAATTCTTCATCCACTTCATTTCAATGCCAAAAGATTTTAATCACATATGAACAGAAATTTGTAGACAGAAGCATACTAAATGCAACCAGATTTCTGCATAATAGGAAAAAGAAAGGGGGCTACTGGACAGACTGAATTTCTTAAAACATGGTATGAGTTTTAGGGTTCTGTGCCCAGAAAAATCATCCTAATGAACTAAACAAAGGATGTGTGATAAAGGCCAATCAGAAGACAAAACAGAAAAAGCAAATGAGAACTACTGTGTCTATGGCCCTTTGGAGGACAAAAAGTAGAGGAAAGAGTTAAAATAACATCTTTGTCTGATGCTCTGGTAAAATGCATTCTGCTTCTAACAGACTGTACAAGAGGTGTAGAAAATCACAGATAACCACAGTTTTAACAGATTATATTTAAAAAAAATTAAAATTGTACAAAATCTGCCATGTTTTGTTACTTTGCATTGAAGCACGCTGGCTAAAATAGTGAGCATCTGTTTTTCTATAGCTTGAGTTTCTTCTGGAATTGTCTGAATTAGAGAGTTTCAGGTGACTGTAGCATGTCACCAAGGGGAATTTTATTGTATATTCCATTGATTTTTTTTTTATTTTTCAGAACAATTGTATTTTTTATTCATATATTGTAGTGGTTAGACAGCTTAAGACCCGTAACAATAATTTCCCCCCATACCTGTGCAATTTTGTGGTTTTAATTCAACTGCATTTTAAAAGTATTTCTTGTTCTCCGTGTATCTATTTCTCTGTGTGTACCTATATATAAATACATAAATAAATATATTTTTCTATATATGCTTAAAGCTTGAAAAATAAGAAATATCATTTAGTTAACTCTACCTATTACAGAAATTAATGTATCTGTCAGATAATAATCTACTATTTCTAATTATGCTCAAAATACAGTACCAAAACCCCCCACTTCTCTGTTTTTGTAACTACTTTGTCATTTTTCTCCCTCCACTTCAAAATCCAGGACAAACAGAGGCATTTAAATTAAAGGATCAGTCAAAAATTCCCAACACCTTGATCATTCATTAAACACGTGCTGCGGCCTGTTTTTCTTTTTAGAATCTCAACTGCAATGATCATTAAACTTATGCTTATTACTGACCACATCACAGTGTTTTCTCCTGTTTGTGTACTGTGTGTTTATGTATTTAATTTCCTCAGATCAACCAATAAAAAATCGAAGATTTTGAAATTACGTTTCATGTAATTTTTAAAGAAAATGTAATTACCACCGATCTTACAGTTTGTTTACAAAGTGATATATGCAATGATGTTAGCCTTTTTCTACTTCAATCAGTGCGGCAGGACTGACATAATTGAATTTGAAACCAGTGGGTTGCTGCCAACCATGTGCTTCTGGAAACTTGATCACATGTGAACCCTTTTAGGAACTGAAACACACATAAGTGAACATTTCCTGAATGTCTGGACATTTGCTCAGAAAAAAAAATTCCAAACAAATAAAAAAAACCTGACCAACTATACTGGAAATGTTTAGGACACATCAGAAAACAGTTCTTACTACTTTTATGATTAGATGACGGTACCAGCAATCAGCACCATACCCTTCTTATACCAAACCTACCTACAAGAACTGAACATCTGAAAACTGGGGATTTCAGAATCAATTGTGATGATGATGATGATGAAACATTCAACAATTGCTTTGCATGGGATAAGTGGCATTAAAGTTTGGAAACATTTCTTATCCCATAATAACTCAATTCTGTCATACTGACTATAATCAAGCTGGTCATGTTAGCCCTACTGGTATTTCACTGTACAGGAAAAAATTTACATACATGGGAATGACAAACGGTTAAGTCTGATGAAATAAAATGAAGTAATTATTTGTACAGCTTGATTTACTCTCTATTTCCAAACAATCTGTCATGTCTTAATGAATCATAGTTCATATTGACTGAGCTGGTTCAAGGTAGCTTTCCCAAGCTCTTCCACTGCTCAGTCTGCCTCTCTCCCAAACCTTCCCCCCTTTCAAAGGAAAAAAAAACTATAGAAAAAATGAAATCATACTAAATACATATATTTATGTATTTTCTAAATAAAAACAACTACATATTGCAAGGATATCATGCAAAACTTCCAAGAAAGGGAAAAGGGGAAAGGAAAAACGGGAAAAAGGACAAAAAGGAACTATATAACAAAGCAGGTACGCACACTTGTAAGACCCAGTAACTAACAAGGTAAAGAACTAGCAAAATCTCACCACTTCCCTTGAGGAAAGCAGAACAGCTAAATCCAACCCAGGACTCTCCCCCAACACGTGGACAAACAATGGTAGCCACTGCAGGCCTCAACTCCAGACAGCATCAGCAGCAACGGAGCTCCTGCTCTCCAGCTTGCCAGAAGAAGAAGAGTGCACTGCCTTATCTACACCTTATTTATATGTCGTATTACCTTAAAGGAAGATATGGCATATATCCATGGATCCTGGCCTCCGTTGTTCAGGAAGACCTGTAAAGGCCATTTTTTTTAAGGAAGATCTGAAAAATCCAAAAGTCAATACACTGTATTGACCTGTGATGGAATTTCCAAGTCCTCTACATAAAAGATCTTAAGCAGGTGTTAAGATGTGCAAAGTAAGACACACTCACCAAATTAAAACAAAAACAAAAACCAAAACCAGATCGAGAAATGGAAAATTATCACTTCCACATGAGCTCTCTTTAAGCAAGATATTAAGTAGCCAAAGTGCTGCTTATGAATTACTGAAATTTTTGAAAGAGTTTTTTTGCTTTTATGCAAAAAAGTCAAATATAACTCAAGATGTAAGAGAAAGAAAGAAGTGGGGTTTTTTTAGGAAAATATTAAGGCGCCGTCATTAATATGTGGTGGAACAAATCCATCCTTGGCTCACCTGTTTCTGAGTCAGCACTAAAGGGGAATGCCAGACAAGGGGAAATAGATGAAGTAACAGTTTCTTAACCCACAATGGGCTACTTCCATATCTGTTGCTTGATGTTATTATTTAATAGCTCTGTTATGGTTACATGCATTGATTCCAGGCCTTATTCTGTTCACAAGGGAAACTGAAGAGCGAGTGACAAGTCCTGAGGGTGTGAATTTCTGCCTCTTCCAGGCACAAAAGCCTGTTACTAATACTCAGCGTATTCTTTCTGCAACCTCTGAACTTTCTGAACTTTCACTTCCACTTCTGCTTTCCAGCAGAGAAAGGAAATTATAATGAATCCTTTTCTTCATCTGAGAAAAGTAGTTGTGTGTAAAGTGTCTCATTGACAAAGACACCCTTGCATCTTTGACCCTTGGTCTATGACCATGTCTGTGTCATTGCAGATTGAGAAAATATTCCTGTTTCTTTTCCACCTGGTTCTCCCTTAAAACAGTTATGATGACATCTCAGGACACTAGATGAAGAGCTAAACCATTTCATATTAAGATAGTTGAGCACTAATAACCATTATCTTTATGATTCTAACATGAGTTGGCCATGGCACAGAGTGCCTTCACTGACATCATGGAAATATTGTTAGCAATCTTTTGTCAGACACGCATTAAACAATAATTGCAGCTCCCTAATTTTCTTCTAGAAAATGTTGTATCTAGGAGACAGAGAAGTGACACTCAGAAGTTTTATTTCTGTCAACAAACCACTTGAGCAAGGTGTGGTATAAATAATACTGAGCCTTCATTTCCCTAAACCAAGATAGTCTGCTGCTTCTTCCATCAAATTCTTCAGAAGAAATCTTGTGCATCCTCAACATGCTCCACTCTTTATTTAAATACTGATGAATGTGTATGTATCTCTGTCTCTGTGTATGTGCAGAAAATAATTTGGGTTCTACTCCCTTTTATACCTCACAATGTTTTTGTAGTGTCAAAGCTCTTTCTTCCGAAGACCTTGTATCCAAAGCCTGAGAATTTAATAGAATTCATCAGTATTTCCTCTATGAAAGTGAAAATGCATTAGATGAAAACATGGGATTGGTCACAGTTTACTTTAGTCTACTTTTGGTCACAAAGATTTGTGGTAGCATCGGGTGGAGGTTGGGGAAATTATTGTTATCTGTTCCTATGAGAGTCAACTGAAGAGGTTTAATGTGCCGTGCTTGGTTAAAAATGGTTTTGTTACTGAGTTGCAGAACCACAAAGGTGGATTATTTCTTAAGAACTCATCTAACCATTTTCATGAGTTATATACTACTGAAGTTCAGTGAGCAGTATTTTCCACATTGTGTAGGCAAACAGATCTCCAAGGTAGTCATTGGCACTGTCTCTTTATTTTTCCCCCTTGAGACAACATATGAATTAAAGCCTGGTTTGGGCTCTAGTATCGTCCAGCTTTTAGCATTTGATTAAGCCATCTTATTAGCCCTTGGTACAGCAGTCTTGGCACTGATTCTTCACCATCTGTCTGTCTTGCTTCACAGTGGAGCAGCTGATCTCAACATGCTTTGACAGACTTTCATGGTCATTGATGACAAAATACTTTCAGGATTTTTATCTCTCTTTTTCTCATCCTACATTTTCATGCCAGGACCCTAAATATAGATGTATGGTACGACTTTGTTCTCATACTAAGGCAAACTCCATCCCAGGAAGTGTTCTAGAGATAGAGGTAGAAGCAGAAAGGCATCTAATGTGTACATCCATCTTGACTCTCCTCACACCACCGAATCAATAAAAAAATTAAATTTACTGGTTTTTGTTATCAGCAACAGTAGGTCAGTAACTCACCTATTAATTTTTAAAAAAAAATAAACAAAGGAAAAGGAGGTACCTGGTACTACGTAAGATCCAATTTAAATCATCTAGAAATACAAAACTTTGTTATTTTAAATTTACATTCCTTTTTACATTATTTTTTGTGTTCAGTGCTACCAAAACAGAAGTTAAAAATTCAAATTCAACAACTATTTTTGCTTGCTCAAAACACCCATGGAAACCAATATTGGCATACTTATGTTATAGTTTCTGTAATATGTCTATACCAGCTATCTTTCTTGCTTTCTAGAATTCCCACAATTTCATGTAAAAAAAAAACCTTTCCTTTAATATTTTATTTTCTCCCTTCTCAAATGGAAGAAAAAAAAATATAGGAACAATTCTAGAGAAAAACAGGTATTATTTTCTAAATTCAGAATGAAGTCACTGAAACGGTATGATAGTTTTGTTCAGGGGTTTCTGCTATAATATGTGAAGATAAAAAAGTGGTGTTGATGAAGCAAGGATTTCACTTATTCCTTTACCATTTTCTTTTTTATTGACAGTTCCTGGCAGCAGATTTGGAGTTTGACAAGAATGCCTTTTCTGACAGATGATTGCATCCAGTGAAATTTCAGATGACTCTGTTAAAACAGTTAGTACTCGATATGCACTATTTTGCATATGCAATTCTCCTTGAAAATCAAGACTGTAGTATCAGGGAGAAGCGAGGGGCAGCTGTTCTGTGCTGGGGTGATGGGCGCAGGACAGGCAGTGACCTCCCTTGCCTCTGGGAGAGCAGGGCAGTAACTGTAACTGGGGTCAGCCGAGAGTCCAGTGAAGGCTTGACAAGACACGGGTCCAGGCAGGTCCAAGGCCAAGCAGAAATGTCAGGTCTGGTAGCCAGGAGCAGGAAAGTGGGTGTCTGGGCACCGCCATGGCTGTGGTGAATCATCTTGTGCTCCTTCATTCCCATGCTTTTTTCCCAAATCAGTAATAATCAAAGCTCTGATAAGTCATTTCCTCCAGAGCTTGAAATGAAATTCTTTTGGCTTATTTGAGAAGCAAGAGTTTGACATTGGTGTCAAACAAATTAAAAATTATTTTAGTGGTGGCAGATAATAGCATAGTACATCCTCAGCAGTACAGACAATAGCGTTAGGGTCTGTGTACAGAGAAAATTAAAACAAGAAAGATGATTCAAAACAGCAGCACAGAGCAGGTAAGAATCTAATATAACTTTTTACAATGCATTGTTTAATGACTGTATGTGCTCTAATTTTGACCATGTAGCATATGTGCTGGTGTTGAGGTGCAAAATTTCTTTCATACTACTATCCAAGTGCGTCATGAAAAAACACAGCGTAGGTTTTGCAGCTTAATCTAGCCTGGGGATGAGATGAAAACTATTTCCAAGAGCCTCACAGACAACAAGTAGGATGTGAATATGGTTTGGACACTATTGGTAGAGCGTAAGAGGAGAAAACAGCGATTTCAAACTGAAAGGGTAGGAAAAAAAAAAGATAAATAGTTTTTTCCATAACATCCAGACTCTAACAAAATAATATGAGTATCAAGGGAATATATGATATACAACCTTCACAATCAATTTATAGTGAATGAAAAAGTCAATAAACAAGACAGAAAACAGAAGTTTCCAGTGAATGTGTACAGGGCAAAAAGACTGCACATCTGGTAAAACAATAACAAAAATTTTTGATAGACTTTTCCTTAATGTAAAACTTCAATATTTTATGTTTTCTTTCTGTATTATAACTCAGATAAGCATTTTTTTTCTGTCTTGTAAATAAGACTTTGTGGTTCAGGAAAATGAGATACTAAAAATATTGATTTCAGTAAGACTGTAGCGTAAACAGCTACATTTAAAGCAAAACTTCAATACAAAGGTAAGGATCCTGCATACAACAGTGAAGCAGCAATGTAGGAGTTTTTTCTACAACAATCAAATGAGACAGGACTATTCTTAGCCAAAGCTTTTTTCCCCTTAAGCGATATAGTAACGCATAAACAAAATCTTAAGGACTGTGTTTACCCCTCTACCTGACCTACCTAACCATGAGAGAGAAAATGTCATAATAAGTTTGCCTCAAAATCTACCTTTCATGCCTCTTCTACTTTATCTTATGATTTTTAGCCTGAGATCCCCCTGAACTCCAGATAGAGAATGTAACAAGCAGGACTTCTAGTTTTTGCACAGTGCCCCTCACCTTTACACCTGGGCAACTGATTTAGGATATAATGCTGCCCCTTGTATACACACCTTACACCACACACTTGCGCTCAGTAAGCACTGAAATAATGCTCCATTTATGGCAGAAGAAAAGGGTCATACAATTTTTCCTCCAAATACATAGAAGTTGATGGGCATACTTATCAACAACAATGTATTTTGTGGCTGAGCATCTGGCCAATAAATGGTTTTCTCAGAAAAATCCCCCTTGATGTGGAACATGAAATTGCCTTGTGATGTGAATGAAGCAAAATCTCCAAAGACATGTTCCATCTGACAGATGAAAATTAAGAAATGTAACTAAAAAGTAGATGGTGTGCTGATGCGTAAGCATCTATGTGTAAATATGCCTCAGATAATTTCGATAAGGTCAATACAAACAGAAGCTAAACCAAGAGTGTAAAGATTCTACAAAAAGCCTCTAAAAAATGAGAATGACTCCAAAGTGCAGAAGGAAACATATAATGCATAGTTTCCTCTAGAGTTCTCACAAAAATTATAATAAGACTAGAATGGAACATAAATTATATAATACAACACAAAATCTTAATCACAGTCCTTCTCTAATGATAATTAAGAAGAAATTTCCTGGTTATTTGAAAAAATAATTTCTGAACTTTATTTATTTTATCAAATATTTATCTGCGACATGTTATTCCAGAAAACTGTTTGCACCTTTTGGTCCTCTATTTTAGTCTCTTTCTTTAACCATTTATATATAAAAATCTAAGTCAGTTAAGATTTCAGAAATGTATAAAACAGAAGTTCACATGTCAAAATGTATGTCTTTCAACAGTGTGATCTAGGTATAAGCTGCTAAACCTATAACTGAGAAGGCTCCACATGTAAACCTTCAGTTAAGTTTTCATTCAGCCAGTTGCAAATGAAGAATGAATCACAGCTCTCAGGTGGCATCTCACATAACCTTGGTCATTCAGAAGTTAGACAACTAGCCTAAACTGTCTCCACAGCCTAAAGAGAGAAAGGGTGAGATACGCAGGACATAAATTGTTCCAACTACATTAGACACTTATCTTGCTATATAATTAATTATTTTTCACCATCATCTTTCTCCTTTGCTGGATTCTGGATGGCTGACCTATACTAAATATGTATACCATTTAGATGATGAAAGATGTCTGAAATTGATGTGGACTCTCATCCTTCCTCTGTTATGGACGAACACAGACACTTCATGGAGAGTATGAACTGTGTTGTGTAAATTTGTCTCCTTAGATATCACAAACTATTTTCCTCAAGCAGGTTACCTTCAAGCACGACACACTCATTCTATCACCTGGAATTGTTTCCCTACAGATTCATCTTTTAAGTCAGACATTATAATACAAAACTTTGAGTCATTCATTATTTCAGTTTAGGTACTTTGCAGGCAAAGGAACTCACTTTTGTACATAACACATGATGCAAATGTGAGGTGTGGGTGAAATCTGGGGAAAGTAAATGCCTCACCAGAGCATCACCATACAATCTTTAAACTTGTTCAGTACCAAATTGTTATCTTCTACTGACTTATCAATGGTTTCTGTGAAATGAGGTGGTGCTTTAGTATGACTACCAATAGGCAGGTGTCTGAAGTGTTTTATATTTTGACACATTAAGCATTATTAGTGCCTCCTGAATGGCTAAGAAGTGAATGTTGTTAGTCAACAAAGTAATCCTGTTGTTCCCTTCCATATCTCCTGAATATACTGTTGAAACTCCAGGTAGAATTCACATTTAAATCTATGTTGGCCAAACAAGCCATGCATAAACCATTATCTTTGGACTACTAAACTGAGTAACTGGGAAAGAAACAATGAAAAATATCAGTGGTATCAGTGATCAGTGAGTCAAAAACTCCGGCTGTGAGAGTAGCTAGCAAAGGCTGTGCCAGCTTGAAGAGGAAGGCAAACCCAGGAGAGACAGTCTGAGTCCTAGAATCAAAGAGTCACACAGTGCAACACTAGCCTTAAAATCCCTCTCACTAACGTACATGTGGATTCTCCCAGAATTACTTTAAACTGATTAGTCAGGTAGACTCTTAAGCTCCCCCACCTGCCCATTTTTCTCTATAGTTTTAAAAATATCCTAGTACAGTAATGAAATTTTAATGAAATTAAATAAAATTTAATGAAATTAAATAAAATTTAATGAAATTAAATAAAATTAATGAATTTTAATGAAAATTTACCATCAAAGTCCATCACCTGTAGACTTAGCCTTTAATTCCTTTTCATATGAAACATTCTAATGAATAAACTAAGGCAAACCAAAAGCATTAGGTGATACTGCGAACATTGTCAGGCTACAGTTTAACTGTTGAGAAGCTGTAAAAGTAGCACAACTTCCGTTTTCAGATCTCCTTTCTTTAAAGAGATTCAGATAAGGACATGTGAACAACTATTGCTGGAATATATGTTGGTAATAGAAGAAATCTGCAAAAAGTGATGTGCCAGTGCCCAGTGGTAGAGACTTTTCCAGCAACATATAAATTCCTGAATAACAGTTAGCAAAGTATCATCTTGAGAGCATTTTCTAGGTTATACCTTTTTAGTGAAATAAGGTTTTGATGTGGTCTGAACCCACAAAGGTCAAAAGCTTGTGCAAACAGCAAACAACTATGGATTGGGAGTATTTGCAAATGGCTGGGGCTGGGAGTTTCCACAGTGCTGCCTGCAGACTAGCATGGATCTCTATTAGTCTGAAAAATCAATGTAGATGTAAAATTTAATACATTACCTTGCACAGACACATAGAGAACTAGACTTGGAAGAAACAGAGAGGACTTCTATGACAAACTTCTTTCCAAACACAGAATTGCAGGAGATACATGCCAGCAACTTCTTTCAGAGACAGTGATTGCACAACCTGCCCACACTATTTATTCCAGTTATTCACTGCCTTCCTTATCAGAAAGACTTTCCTAATTTCTACCCTGGGCATCTTTGGTTGCAGCTTAAGCATATTATTCTTTGTCCTAGCTATTTTTCAGAAACAGAAAGAACAGATTATTTCTTTCCTCTTTCCATAGCCCTTTTGTTACATAGAGATCACCATGAGGTCTTCCATTCAAGTCTTCTCATCTTCATGTTAACAGCCTGTCATGTTTTAATCTCAGCCCAACAATAAACCCCATAGAGCCCCTTATTCACTCTCCCCTGGTGCAATGGGGAAAGAGAATCAGAAGAGTAAAAGTTAGAAAACTTGTGGGTTGAGATAAAGACAATTTAAAAGGTAAAGAAAAATGCAGGAAGAAAAGCAAAACAAAATAAAGAATTCATTCACTACTTCGCACCAGCAGACGGATTTCAGTCATCTTCAGGAAAGCAGGGCTTCATCATGCATAGCTGTTAATCGTGAGACAAACACTGTCACTTCAAATGCCACCTCTTGCTTCTTCCCCCAGCTTTATATGATGAGCATAATATCATACGGTATGGAATACCCCTTTGGTCAGCTGGAGTCAGCTGTCCTGGTCATGTTTCTTGCCAATGTTTTGTGCAACCTTCGCCTAGCCATTGATAAAATGCTGTGAAAAGCATTAAAGACCTTGGCTCTATGAGCACTGCTCAGCAATAACTAAAACATCGCTGGGTTATCAACACTGTTTCAAGCACAAATCCAAAACAGCCCCAAACAAACATAGCCTCGAACTAGCTTCTGTGAAGGAAATTGTCTCTATTCCAGACAAACCAGCACACAGCCCCACAGCACATTTTTTCTGGTCCTCCCGCCACTTTTGTGAACTGGACTATTTGAATCTCTCTGCTCTAGACAGTTTCCTTATATGTTTCTGGAAATGCATGTGCTCACAACTGAAAAAAATGCACTCCCACCACAGCTTTAGTAGTGCTGCCTAGAGCAGAAAGAGGATTTCACATGCCTCACTGGCTGTTCTCCTTCTCATAAATTCCAGCACAAAGGCTTGGGGGGGAGGGGTGGGGGGGATTGTAGTATATTGATATTGTTAATTCACAATGAGTTTGTTATAAAATGTGACCCCTGAATCACTTTCAGAAAAACTGTTATCTCCAGCTGACTGTTCCTCATTTGTGTCACTGACACTCCTTCATACATCTACCTCCTTCTATTTGTCCTGTTACATTTCAGGTTAATTTTGCAGAACATTTTTCTGATTTGTTTTCCATTTTAAATTCTAATACTGTTTTCCAGCCTGCAGTGTCTCTGAGTTTAATTTTACTGGCAATTTCATTGAGCACACTTTATATTCAGGTATACCTGGATAAATCCTCCGTGCAGAAAAATTACAATACCATGAGATCCGTGCCCTTTAAAATAAAAGCCTGCAGCTCTGTGTGACTGTGTACTTAATCACACTTCTCTGAGCATACAAGGTCTGACACAAAAAAAATGGCCTGTAAATCTTTCTATATAACCAATTAGGAAAACCAACTATGATAGTTCTCTTCTGAGCTGACACACAGCTGCATACAATTATTTTCTGAAAGGCTGGTGAGGATCTCCATTGTTTTTGCCTGCACATCTTCTACTGACGAAACAAAATGTGTTCCTTTGAGCACCAACTTAATCTTTGGGAAAAGGCGAAAATCGCAGGGAGCCAGCTCTGGCAGACAGGATGGGTGTTCAAGCACAGTGATGTCTTTAGCTAAAAACTGCTTTACAGACAGGGTGCTGTGGACTAGGGCATTCTGCAACTGAGGGTAAGAGAACACATATCTGAACACTCATCCACTCACACTGAGTGAAGCAGTTGAGTTGGGCCTTGTCTCACTGTGACAGGTTAGAACACGTTCTATAACCATCTCCTTGGCTCTTCCCTCCCTCTCTTTGTTCCCAAGCTACAGAGTTAATCTGGGTTTTTTATGTCAGATCTCATATGAGTTACAGACTGTAGAAGTTGTTCCATTACTGTTAGGGTAGTTTGGATCATCCTCTGGCTTTTCACTTTCCTTTTTGTGCAAACTACTTCTTTACCTTAGCTGCCACATTGTAAAGATAAAGCAGTAGCAGACAGAGAATCACTGCAGTGAACTGCATTGTTGTGTCATACAGCTTGGGAATGTGTGGTGCAGTGAGAAGTCAGTTTGCTGTTATTGCCTATTACTGTGACTAAGTCACACTTACGGTGAGGTCAGAATGATATTTCGGGAGCCCTTGTCACAGCAGCGACTTTTCTTCAGTAACATTTGCTTTTTCTAAATAAATACTTGCATAACTAAATGTTATTTACTGCCATCTCAGATTGACTGAAGTATGGATTTAAAAAGTAATTTTAGGCCCCGAGTTCTAATTAATCCACTGGTTTTGGCATTCCACAGCTAACTCCCTATTAGGTAATCTAGCACAGCCACCCATTAAAAGAGTAAATCAAAACAAGAGAAAGTGTGGACAGAATTGGGGAAGACTGGCTGGAGAGCTGCCTGGAGGAGAGGGACCTAGGGGTGCTGATCGACAGCAGGCTGAATATGAGCCAGCAGTGTGCCCAGGTGGACAAGAAGGCCAGTGGCATCTTGGCCTATATCAGAAACAGTGTGACCAGCAGGACGAGGTAGGTGATTGCGCCCTGTACTTGGCACTGGTGAGGCCACACCTCGAGTACTGTGTGCAGTTTTGGGCCCCTCAGTACAAAAAGGATACTGAGGTGTTGGAGCGCGTCCAGAGAAGGGCAACAAGGCTGGTGAAGGGGCTGGAGAACAAGTCCTACAGGGAATGACTGAGGGAACTGGGGTTGTTTAGCTTGGAGAAGAGGAGGCTGAGGGGAGACCTCACTGCTGTCTACGGCTGCCTGAAAAGAGGCTGTGGCAGGCAAGGGTGGTCAGGCACTGGAACAACCTGTCCAGGGAGGTGGTTGAATCACCGTCCCTGGAGGTTTTTAAAAAAAGGATAGATGAGTTTTTTAGGGACATGGTTTAGCAGATAATGGGTGCGGTTGGACTTGATGATCTTAGAGGTCTCTTCCAACAAGAAGATTCTATGATTCTATGATTCTGCTTCATTCAGTTCATAAGGGGCTTCACAGTCACTTAATAAGCAACTCATCAGTATTTCATCTTCTCTCAATACCCATCTATAATCAAAATGTGCAGTGCAGTAAGCTATAACCCAAGCTGGCAGGGCACCAGCTGTCCTTCCATCTTGTGCATGCTGTCACAGCTACTCCCCCAGTACAGGAAGGGAAGAGGACAGGGAGCTGGGAGGGAGGGCATTCCTCTCTGAAAGTACAGTAAGGTAATACACAGACCAGTACTTTCATTTGTAGTCAAGAGCATCCAACAGAGGAAGCTGGGTGCATAATTACTGTTCTCTACATTTACATGCATATAAGGTATTGCACTCCTTTTATAGGAAACACTCATTCATCAAATAATGCCCGGTTCAGCTAAAAATAACACAGGAATCCCATCAGCAAAACTTATCTCTACCCAGCTTGATTCACTGCTAAAGCCAAGTCTACCCTGTTTATGCTATGAGTCATGGTTCTGGAAAAAGATGGCTTATGGCCCAGGTAATTTCAGAAGACATACACAGTCAAGTAAGATGACTTAAAACTGCACGTCCTTAAATTTAAGCACTTCTTAACTAACTCCAGTTATTTAACTTTGTGACAACAGTTTTATTTTATCATTTTTATATGTGTGTCAACTCATACAAGATACATTTTCTTACACGCTGTTTCCTTAGGTAATATCTCTTTTTAGTTTTTATTTTCACCTTGTTCCTATCCACACACCTCAACATTATTATTTGTTGTGTTTGATTTTACAGCCACAGGGCTGGAGATTCATCATAACTCCCTGAAATATCATATTATCTCTATGGTATTATACGAAGCAATAATAGCAAATTTTGTGCACTTACATTATGATGCACTGCAGAACTTCTGAATGAAGTGTTCTTTGATTGCATACAATAAAAAATAGATATGACGCTCAGTCATAAAATTTTTCAATAATTTATTTTATTAAATACAAAATAAATTTTTGCCTTGGTTTAATGCAGCACCTGTTACTACAGAAAAAGAAGTTCAGAAGCACTAACACTGCATGTGCAATAGTAGCATGTATTAATGAAGTGCATAATTGCTGAAAATCCCATGCTTTCCTTTCACTAACATATACTCTACTGAAAAAGATGAAGGCCATTTACTCATCTTACAAGAGTTACAGATATGACGAATAACATGCATATTGTGACTACATAGAAAAGGAGAGAGCGGAAGCAAGAGAACAATGCTGGAAACTCCAAATGTCCATGTATGCCTGTGCGTATGTAGGAACTCATAAAAGGTAAATCAATTTTCCCTAGAGGCATGGACTTATAGATACATGCAGATGAACTAGTACTTTCAGAGCAATATTCATCACAGATTTCTAAGTGTTTAAATATGAATGAGCCAAGACAAGTTAATGGAAACTTAGGAAAGACAATTACAACTATACATGTCATAAACTAAGGCAATTTTAAAAAATACTGACAGCCTCAAAGCTGACTAAAATCGGTCATAAAAAAATGCCAACTATATGCAATCAAAACCACTTCAGAAGTTCTGTGTTTCTTTTAACATATTTTATAAAGAAACCTGGAGACATCTTTGGGATGTCTCGAATCCTTATGTCCCATTGTGTCTCTTAAGTGGTTGCCTTGTATCCGCCTGAAACATCCAACTAGTGGTCTCAGCAACCTGTGTGGCTCCTTAGCTCCAGAGGTCAACTAGAAGCATCTCTGTCAGTTCACTATTGATCCTTTCTCCAAGATTCAAAAGGTGCATGAATAAGTTGGGAAAGTAATAGCCATTTGGCTGTAAATGCTGTAGCCCACGTAGAGAGAAGAACAATGCATTAAGGTAAAATGAAGTGCCATTTCTCAAAAAAAAAAAAAAAAAAAAGGGAAAAAAGTAACCAAAATGTTCTTCTAGCTGAATTTCAAAAGACCTGGAAGTGACATCTGGATACAGGTACACTCCCAAGTAAGAATACAGAAAAGCAATGGAAAAGTCTCTTTAAAACAGAGTACAAGCACAGTTAATACAGCATAAATATTTCTCTAACCTGCAATCTTGCAATCACAATGTCCTTTATCAATCAGCATTTTTTATAAACCTTTTCATGTCTGGCTGATCAGATTGATAAAAAGAGCAACCAGAATGGAGATGCCTTTAATTGCTTTGGAACATTGCAAGATGGAAGAATAACTGCTTACACTCTAGGGCAACAGTATATGTTTATTGTGTTTCTGTAAAAACTTGGTGGATTCAATGATTTCTGGTTTCCATGGTCCACATCTTCCACCTTCAAACCATATCATTTCAAATCATCATAGATGTCAGATAAAGACTTTATGGGCTCGACACCATTGTATGACTTGCAAGAGATGAATCAGACAAGGGACCAAGCACCAGCTCTCCAGGTGTTTCAATAAGACTCCCACACCTCAGCCCACATCTGAGTTTTATTTGGCTATATAGACCCACCAGTATACTGCTGAACACATATCCCTTCAAATTTTTATGTTATATAGCTGCCCCTAGTCTCAAAGTTTCATTTGTCCCTTCATAACATGAAGATAATAAGCATAGCATCCACACACCATCCTTCAAGACCTGCATTTGAAAAATGTTAAATACAAAAAACTGGGTTTTGCTCAACACAACAAAAACACCCTGTACTGCTTCACAAGAGAGGCTGAAGAAACCTGGTCTTTTTAAATAACTCCAAATTTCAAAATGTTCAAATTTTTTATGCCTGATGCATCAAATATTTTATTATTATTTTAAAAAAAGAAGAGATTAACAACAAAAGAACAAGCTTTCAATAACTTATAGATAGTATGCTTTTATTTTTTATTGCTCACAAACTATTAGAAGTGTTGTGGTCCTGACACATCTGAAAGGATGTTATTCATGCGTGGTTAAGGTTGCCGGCCATATTTAAGTGATTTAATTTCCATCCCCAATGAAGGCTGCCTGCAGTACAGGGTCTAATACCACCTCCAGTGTTATTCTTAAACTATTGGAGTTTTTTTGGACTCAAGCATCATGTCTACATTTTAAAAATAATCTAGATAAATGTTCCTTTTTCATATAAAGCTCATTGATTCACCTTTTCAGTACACCTTCTTAATAGTTTTGTCTCACAATGAACATGGCTAGAAATAAACATATACAATAAGCATAAAGAATAATTTTGACAGCATTACTCAAGACATTTACTAGATATGGAGTAGCCATCATTGTATAAAATAAATGTAAATAAGATTAAAATCAAACTAACTTCTTCTTTCTGTTTCAAAGTTGTGAGATCCCCAGCTGTTTCAGTTCTCAAGAAGTTACAAATGTTTTCGTATGTGCACTTGCATAGCCTTTGACAGACAATTGTTCCCATATTCGTAATATGAAGGGAACATAAAGGAGATCTTTCAGCTCTCACATATTCATGATTCATTCTAAACACTTTTTAATTGTTCTGCCTTCTGGAGCCTCATTTTTAACTTAAAGTGGATGTTGCTACTGGGTCGTCCCCTAGAGCTCTAAAGGTTTTGTGTGGCCATGTGGTGCTTCCATTCCTGTGCACACCAGCTGGACTTTATTTGCACAAAGGAAAAAGAAAAACTATTATCATGATGATTTAATTCCTACTCATGGCTTTGCATAATTCTAAAGGAAAGTGTGTTTTCAAAGGCATGTTTGAGTTCAAACTGCTTTAGTTCAATATAGATCATGAAAGATTGTTTTAAAGACATTTAAAATATGTAAGTGTATACCTGTACACATACAGAGAAAACCACATTATTAGATGCTACCAAATTCTGAGGTTATTTTATGTCTTTCTTACAGGATGGAGTAAGGAAAAAAAGGAAAATCAGGCTAAAATTTCATGCTGTAATTTCAATTAGTGTCTCTGATTGTGAAAACCTTCTTTCTGGTAAAATCTTCTATATCCAGAATTAGGAAATCAGTACAATTATAAATGCCATATTCATTTCAAGAGCCATAATTCTGCTCCTCCTATAGACTGGAGGGCATGTTAACATTCTTGCAATTCAATGAGGGAGGGATTCCCAAATCAATTCTTCTGCAGAAAAGGCAGTGGTGTTCAAGGCATTCACAAAAATTCAGATTTTTTTCTTTTTAATCTTTAGTGTAGTTTTTATTAAGAGACAGGATGTGGAAAATTTAAGTCATTGCTAAACTGAATTTCAGAAAATAAAATACGATGGAAAACTGAAAAGTGCTACTTGTACAACTTTAAGATATTCCTTGGGTTACAACATCTCAGGTATATTGCTTTAGCATGAAGGCCTCAGCTACCTTGCATCAACAAACAAACTAAAACTGTTATAGATGGGGACTCTATTACAGAAGTATTTATTCTGACTGAAGGTAAGAAAGTAGGTGATGAGAAGAGATGGCTAATACTTTCCATTATAGAAATGATTTCATAATATTTTATAGCCTGAATTAGAGGTGCCCATGATGTTTGATTGGAAGAATACCTGCGACTGGAATGCAAGGTCAGCTCAGAACTGACAGGGCTTGCATTTCAGATGCAGTTAGGTGGAAATGCATCATGCTTTTCCCAGGGCTGGCACTAATCCAGAAACGGTACATTTGCTTTTGTGCATCAATCAGAATCTGCAACCATTATAAACTGGCTTCATGAAGAGACAGACTGTGTATCCACAACCTGTTCTCACAAATAGAAGCACTTCCTCCTATTTGGAACACTCTTTCTGCTTCCTCAGGGAGAAATGTGGGTTCATCTTAGATTATCAGGTCTGGACACCGTCGATGACAGATAATTCAGTTTCTAGCAGACTTTAATAGGTTAAGCATAAATGCACTGATGTAGATTGTGCTGCGTCTAAGCAATCATGAGGTTCTGGACCACAGTGAAAAGGTAGTGACTGGCTCTGGAGGAAACATATGAAAAATCTTATAGACAGAATAAAACTACAGCTCGATCAAAGCTGGCTCTTGAAGAGCCTGTCTTTCATGTTTGCTCTGCAATCCTTGAGATCGGAGGACTCATAAACAAAGGCATGACATGAGAACACTTAACTAATGAAAATCTCTCTGGAGCATGGGATTTGGAAGAAATACTGTAGAAAAGTCCCATAAGCTTGGCTTATACTGAATTAGCTTCACATTATTTGTAAGTGTATATCTAAATATGTAAATAATACCATTTAAGTATTTTATACTTATTACAGGCTATATTAAGTCCAATTTTTAAAATAAAAAAACAGTATTGTGAGCCACTAGTAGAAAGGTAAGAAATGTGGTTATTGCATGCAAAATTATGGACATAAAATAACGCAGCTGCTACATATAGTGTGAGCTGACAAAATACCTTGATGGCCCTGAATTTTCTAACTATTAACTTCAGAAAGCAAAGAATATTGCTATGTACATTTCTCGTCAATGCAATAAATTAGTATAGAAACAAAATAGTCATTATTTATAGATTCTCACAATGAGCAGGCAGGTCAATTAATTTGCTGCACAACTCCCCCAGTTTACTTCTGTGTAATTATACTCCATTTTCCCTAGGGATTGTCACTTCTATCTTCCACTTAAATTCATCTACAAGTAACAGAAATCCTTACAGAAATACAAATAACTGGTATTTACAATGTATGAAATATCTTTAGGTGTGGTTCTTATTTAATATACGGGTCTTTGCTACTCCTTGGAAAAGAAAAAGAGGCTAAAGGATATGAGATTATGGTTGTTATTTTTTGAAGATTCTAATCCAACCTAGTTTTTTTCTGACTGTAATACACGACATTTGCTTTTGTGTCACAACACTGCTTTCAGGCTATTGGCTTTTGATTTTCTCTAAATGTTATTTACTGCTATTGTGCTAAAACAGAATCACTGCTTCTGTCAAAATCAAAATGAAGATAAAAAATAAATCCAAAATAGTATTTTTTTTTTCAGACCATGACTGAATTCAATGAACTATGCACAAATGAACTATGCATTCCTTAGGCAAAATGAGTCACTTCCGCATTCTTCTCTTTGCATATATGTACAGTCCCATGTTAATGCCACTAGGTGCTTATATCATATTGAACCTTGACTTTCAGCTGTAGGAATGGCCAAGTATCTAAAATTAGAACCTCAAACAGGATTGTCTGTCTGTGATATTGTATACTTTGTCACTATTTATTTTAGATAATTTAACATTCAAACAGACTACAAAGTATCAGCTAAGTTTACAGCATTCCCTACTATAAAAACAGAAAGAGAGTTTTAAAAATGCTCCACTTCAGCTTGAGAGTAAGCTGCAGTAGCTTTGCACTGGAGTAGTATTCCACCCATGCAAAATATGCCTGCAAACACACACCTCCAAACACACATCTGCAAATTCCACTACACATCTGCAAATTCCACTACACCTGTAAGCCACAATCCAACCTAAAAATTCACTCTGGAGAATGAAATAAATAAGAATGCTTCAGTATGCTAGCTTAGCTGAAGAAAGGTTTCTTTCAATATACCTGCTTGCATTTTCTGTAAAGCATCTATTCCCTGTCAGAATGAAGGCAACAGAATAGACACTTCATAACTCCCGACTTCTGAAGTTTGGAGAGGCTTGGTTGCATAATCACCTTTTATAAATTATATTGATCCTAGAGTCAGTATAGTAAAGAAATTAGATTTGGGAATATTCTTTTAAATATTTAATCAGCTCTATCGTGATTCATGAAAGGATAAAAAATAGATTTGAAACAAATCAGTGGTATAAATATCATCATTACCAACAGCAATACCTCTCTGTTTCCACATATCAGGTCCGGTGAGTTCAAGGGGTCATCGAAACTGTTTTCACTTTGCAGAAAAAATATGATCACATGATCACATGTGGAAACATCAGCTGATGACTGCGATAATGTCACTGTATGTGAGATATTATTCAGGCATTTTACATTTGGAGAAATCTGGACTTGGTCTACAAGAAACATTAAATCCAACTTCAGAGCTTAAGAATGCCAGAATGCAACATGGCATTTCAACCAAGCTCAATCTCTCTCCTCTTCTACTACCATTGACTGGCACGGCACACGGATATGTAGCTGCAAAGCCTCCCACCACAATAGCTACAACTCTAGCCTTAATTAAACTGTCATGCTTCTTGAAAGCAGAGGTCATCCAAAATACATTGCAATAACAAAAGTGTTGAAACGATCTCCCATGCTGCCCAGAAGTAAGGCAGATTACAAAGTTTATTATTGTAGTTATACAGCACAACTTGTGGGAGGCTACCTACAAACTATTGGTTTCTACTATATGTATTTATATCAGATAGGAAATTCCACAAATCTACTGAATCTTTCCAGAAACCTCAGACATATTCTGATAAAATTTTGCTAGCCAAGAAGAGAAATTATTTTACTTCAAAATTACTGGTCTCCTATAGAGTCAGCCAGACATCACAGAAAAGAATCAGAAATATACCATATATGTTAAGATATGATAATACTTCACATTACACATAACAAATAATGTATTCCACTCTTGTGAGTCCCTTACCAAAACAGTATAGTAGAACTCTGTAACACCAGTATTTGTATTATATTTCACATCAACTGAAAGAAAAACGAAACCGTGGACAACATAAAAACATATTTACTTCCCTTATTGATTTCCCCTCTACTACTGCTACAGGCTGAACCAGACGAGCAGCCAAGCACCCATGGCAGCCAATTGTTCAGTTCTGCCTGCCCAGAGGGACAACAGGACAGAACAGGAAGATCAAAAGCAAGAAAAGTCATATGTCAAGATAAAGACCATTTAATGGTGAAGGAAAAACAAACAAACCAATAAACCAAAAGAAATCAAAGGGATACACAGGTGGTCACTCACCATTTCCCACAAGCACAGTGATGCCCAGCAAGTCTCTGAGCAGTGGCCACCTTGGAAGACATTCTCATCTATCCACTCTTCTTCATCTGTCCCCCAGTTTTGATTAGTGAATAAGGCATGGGATGTCCCTTCGGTCACTTGGGGGAGCTGTGTTGGCTCTGTCCCTTCCCGATTTCTTGTTTTCCTCTATGTTACACGCCGGGGACAGAGGAGGAGTGGGAAACAAAAAAGTCTCAGCGTCATGCAAATAGTGTCCAGTAACAGCCAAATTCTTAGTGATTTATCACTATTGTTCTAGCCAAAATCCACAACACAGCACCATATTCCCTACTATGAAGAAAGTCAATGCAATCCTAGCCAGGTCCAGTACACTTGCTCATGTACAATTTAAAGCCATACAGTGTCAATGATTTTTCACCAAGTTGAGCCTTCTCCTTAAAAAACAGATGAGAGTCCAGTAATGATTTTCCAAAAGCCATTTTCTGTTATCTTCTGTTCACACTTGTGTGTTGATAGTAGAATTGTGCCATCAAAAATGTCCAAGAACTAGCTTTTCTTAGTTCTTTTTTTTTTTTTTCTAACACATCGGCAGCGTCAATAAAAAACACAACATCACTACAGCAGTTACCATAACTCTCATAGAAATGGACACAACCAGAGACCTTTTTAACTGGTATGAAATATAAGACTTTTGTATTTTGGCAGTTCTGTTGACTATAGGGGGGGTTTGGTTCATTTTGCATTGAGGAAATAGGCAGAGTTTTCCATTAAAAATAACATCTGTATCACAGTATACCAGTATCACAGTGTCATAAGGTTGGAAAAGACCTCTGAGATCATCAAGTCCAACCTATAACCCAACACTAACACCAACACACACACTAACACCAATCTCACACTAGTGCTAGGACTGCTTTATTAAGGGGAAGAAGGAAGTAAATCTCACCTCAAACTAGCACTACTGATCTTGAGGCATGATGTTCTGTCATGCAGCACAGTCACAGCTGAAGGAGACCTGCCCCCATGAGCCTCAGCCGAAGCCCCTTGTGCCTCTCATCACCACTGTACGACCCACAGCAAGAGCATTTCATCCCTGGGTAGTCCCTGGCAAACGACAGTTGCCACATTCTGGCTGTGTAGGATCATCTGCAGAGGACATTAATTCCCTGAAACGCAGTGTGCTGAAGAGGCCCTGAAGAAAGATTTTCCTTCAGTTCAGTGTCTGGGTACAACGGAGATGCCACCACATTTGGAGTTGCTACAAATGTGTTTTTGATTGAAATATGAGGGGGATTTGAGTGAAATGTAACAGAAAAGGGAGATACTGTACTATGGCAGGCCCCTGCGCCCCTGCGTCCCAAGCACGGCGCTGGGCAGCTGCACGGCCACCTCATACAGCTGGCGGGCTCTGAGCTGACAACTCGCGTGGTCCCAAGAAGACCAACCGTGGGGACCCAAGGTCCGCGCGGCGCCAAGGGGCCCCACAGCGCAGGGTCCCGGGCAGCCCCGCGCCCCGGGGTCCGGAGGAGACAAGCGATCCCGAAGGTGGAGGGGCCGGGTGACCGCAGCGCCCCGAGCCGCGCCCCGCCCGAGCCGGGCGCCCTCCCGCCGGGGCTGCCGCCCGCAGAGGGGGCAGGGGCGCGGGGAGCGGAGGCAGTGCGCGCCCGTTGAGGAAGTGGCCGCGGCTGCGAGAGACAACGAGGAAGCGGTGACACCGCAAGCGCCGAGCACGGTTCCAGCCCCGCTCCCGGCCACAGCCCGCTCCGGCACGGCTCTGCTCGGCGGAGCCGCCCGCCCGGGGAGTGCCTCCTGCCAGCCCAGTCCCGCAGAGAGAAGGCTGCGGCAGCGGTGAGTAGCGGCGATGCCGGGGCAGCCAGCAGCGCGGTTCTCCGACCGCCAGGGCCCCTGCACCGCGGGCGGTGCCCCGGCCGGCAGCCGCGGCTGTCGGGGGTGCGCGGGCGAGCGGCCGGGGGAGAGGGCGCTGGGAGCCGGGGGGCTCCGCGGCGGCGCGGGGAGGCGGCAGCGACAGCGAGGCGCCGGCGCTCGGGTCGGGAGGGAGTGGCCGGCTGGAAAACGCCCCGCTGGAGAGCAAGGCGCGGAGCCTTCCCGTGTTACTGTGCTCCTGGAATGAAGGGCGCTAGTCTAGCGCTTCGGGAGCTTGCATCTAAAGTGTAAAGGAAAGATAAAAAAAGGATTTCGTTATGTCTTGATCCATTACAGCGGTGGCAGGTTTTAAACAGAGTGTACCCAAAAGTAAGGCTGCTGCTTCAATACTGTATTTTATGTCTTTTAAATGCCTTTCTTATTAGACTTCCCTATTTTGTTTCTGACAAAGCAACTGCAAGTCTCTTGGTAGAAGTGCTAAAATAGTTGAACACTACAGTCCTGATGCCAGAGTTGTTGCTCTTCGTTCCATGCTTTTTGCTAGCATTATTCGGGATTCTATTTAGCACTGTATTGCATGAACTTTGTGTTGGCCACATTAGTCTGAGGTGATACTGTTTTGGACGAAGATGAGCAATATATTTGTTAGGTGATGCTCATTCAGTAGAAGAGTGGCGAGTATTACCTCAGTCTCACCAAATTACGTGATGTGTTGTAAAATACTTCCATTTTAAAAGAAAATGATTCCTTTTAAAGGAGTTAGTTCCTTGTTATTGGGTTTTTTTAAGTGCTGTTTTCTGTTAGGCTTCTTCGATGCTCTTTTTATCCACAGAAGCTTAGCTCTCCTCATCCTTTGGGTTGAGAGTGCAGCCTAATCCATGGTTACAGCCATCTGCTACAGAGCTAGATCCAGCATGCAAAGCTGTGTATTTTTACAGTCTTGCAGGCCATAAACTGTACCACTGTACAGTACATTGAAACAGTCCACCAGGAGGAACTATGACTTTTTTTCATCCTTCTGTTAAGCATTGAGCGATAAACAGACAAATAAGGAAGTCTGAATGTTCTTTATATTCTGACAGTTATCCTGTGGGGGAGAGAGTCTTGTGTGCTGAAGGCAACATAGTTTGAAATGAAGAGCTTGGAAATCAATTTGGATGCTCAAAATGGCTGAAATACATAAAAGTAGACAACTGCTTTGGTTTTCACATTCACTTAAAACAATAAGAAAATACCAAGAGAAATATGCAGTATTCTGGTTTTGCTGCTGTTAAAAAGTATTAACGGTCTGTCAAAGCAAAGGTGAACTGTGCAGCTCTCCCATTTGCATGGTGCTGATACAAGAGTAGAGTTCGATCTGAAGTTGCTGGAAGACAAAAAATAAATTTATTTTTGGAAGCAGCTGGCAGATTATGTTGACACACAAAATAACAGTTTAGAAAACCGATGGTAGAATTGTAAGATGAACTTAAGTGCCTTTAAAGATACTGATAACAACAACAAAAAATACTTTCATTAGTCTCTTATCTTTTCTTTTGGATCCCTTATGCTAAAGGCTTTGGAAACAGGAGAAGTCACTTCTGAAATATATGTTTTGTTCAGTGGCCATGGTCTCACAATCATAATTTTTTTTTGGCAAATTACACTTCTTTTTTCCTTACTAATACTTTTCCAATGTGCATTTTTTAGCCAAAAACAATAAGTCTGTTGTCATTGCTGGTTTGTATATCGTGACCCTAGGAAGTTGTGTTTACATCTGAATGCTCTGAAGATTGGTGGTGTCATCCTTTTTCCAGCTTTACAGACTTTCGGATGAATACCTTAGGATCTGTTGTGTGGACATTAGTCAGGCTGTGGCAGAATCTGCTTTCAGTTGCATGTGTTCAGTTCCAGAATAATACAGCTGGAAAGAGGAACTCGTCTGGTTCTGTAGCATAATTACAAGGAATACTACATTTATCTTCAAGTGTAAGTAATAGTTGCATGAAGAGTCTTATATTTAAAATTACTTCTTTTTTACTTAATGGTAAACATGCTTAGATGAGTTACTCCACTGGGGTGAGAGTACTACTGTTTAAGGTGCCTGTTCGAAAGCTGAGAATGGTCATATGGGCCTTTCTGAGTGTGAGTAGTAAGATTCTGTCATGAGAACAAAAGCTTCTCGCCTTGCAAGGATTTGCAGAATCAGCTTCTTAATTTAGGAAAAAAAAAAGCGTTTTATTTCAGGTAAGCAGTTTCATAATCTAGTTTAACAGTGTCTTTGCTTGTATTTGACAAAAGAAGAAAAGCTTGGGGGAAGAGGTGATGGTAGCTCACTTTGTGTCTCTGCTGTCATTTCTAGAAACGCTTGTACAGAGAAACATTCCTAATACTCGCACCACTTTTACTGAGAAACATTATTAATTTCTGCAGTTTAACTTAAGACCTTGGATAACTCCTGTGAGAAAATGCCGTGGGCTTGGCAGGATCATTCCCTGTTCTTGTGTGCAGTAGAGGGTAGTACAAAACACAATTTTATTTGGGGCATGGTAAAAATAATTTGATCTCAAAGTTGTTGGTTTCCTTCTTTGATTTAAGATTTCAGCAGCAAAGTTATGTAGTTGATGTTTTCTAGCTTTCAATTTCATGACACGGGGTAATCTGGAGACATACAATTAAGCAAAAGAAAACATTTTGCCACTGACATCTGCATTGCTTGTTGACGCGATGGGGAAACATCAGCATGTCGAGTGCAAGCAGTGTGTAAAAGCCTGTATGCTCCTGCCTCAAAAGAAATTATTCCAGGAGTTGCTATTAGAAAGGATAACTGATAAATATTCATAAAGTTTGACACAAAGTATTACCTACCTCGAAGAAAAAATATTAAATTTTGTAGGTTTTCTTTACATTCCAAAGTTAAAATTGCATCATAACTTCCTGTCTCTGTAAAAGAATGACAGGACGGACATTTCTTTAAGCATAGTGGTTGTAAAAAGGAAAGAAAGGGGGAGAATAGTTTTGAGACTCACAAGGATCCTAATGTTCTAAGGAGACTTCAGTATATTCAAAATGCCACATAGCTTCTTTTCGTACCAAGTACCAGAGAAACTAATAAAAAACTGACGAGTATTGGAACACAAGTAAACAGGGTACAGAATTATGGTACAGATAGTTTGTTCAGTTTCACTGTGACTCAGTTTGTAACTACCTGATGTTAGAATCTATTTCTTTGACCAGCTAGGACTACCCTGTTATTTCTCCTGCTTTGTCTTAATTTGCTCTGAGGCAGTGTTCTTTGAGACAGATATGGGATGCCAGGTGCTCTGAGTGGGCAGTATGTCCAACAATATGGCCAACAACATATCTTCCTTTCAAAATGCGAGGCGGCAGTGCCTGAGCACTGATGCTCAGTGGAGGTAAGATGTGAGATGCTAAAAGCTTTTGTAAAGAAGTAGGATTTGTGGCACTATAGTGTATAAATCCAGCCATATGAATCCAAGAGGCAACTCCTAAGCTGGGCATGGAGTTGAAATTAGCAAGAATCACAATTCCTGGTTGGAGGTAGCTGGAAAAACTACAGGCAGAAAGTGTTAGCATAGAATATGTACTAAATTAAGCATACAATTGCACAAATATTCTAACAGCATAAAGTAAAAAAAAAAAAGATTTATTTTGTTTTTAAAGAAATACATACTTTAGAATCCTTATCTTTAGCAACAGATTCAATAACATGAGTAAGAAGACCAGGATATAATCAAGTACATTACTCCTACCCTCCTGGAGAACTTTTGGGCCTTTTCTGGTTTTTTCTCTCTTTCCTTTTTTTTCTGTTTTTTTCTTTTTTCTTTTTACTCTTTTTTTTCTTTCGTCTTTTTTTCATAAAATAATGAAGTAAGCGAGAAAAGAAGAGGAAAAACACATGCAACTTTTGAGACCACCACCTCTAAAACATGTAGAAGACAGCGTACAGTCTGTTAGCTAAAACCTGTGTAGTGGAGAGAATAAGTGGGATAGAACTACAGTGTGAAAGTCTGTGCTGCTGCTGACCATTGAGTACATAGTTCTGCTTTTAAGAATTCTAGTGCTGATTTCAAAATTGGCTCTACAAATTTCAGAGGACTTAAGCTCTGTTTAAAAAAATGTCATGATGGTTTTTACAAACTAGTTTTTTTCATTTTTTGTAGGATTGCTTGAGAAGTTTGTTTCTTAACCTAGAATTTAAAACTGAGGTTATAAACCTGCTACAAACACAATTACACATACCAACTCCTTTAAAATATGTTACAGGAGAACTTGAACTAAAAAATCCCTGACACCATTTCATTTGGAAGAACATAAAAAAATGAAGCTAAAATTGTACTAAGCAGTTGTTTGTGGATGAGTTCATACTCTGGGAAGCTCAACCCAGACTTGATGACTTGAACCAAGAAAACAGCTTAAGTCTATGGAAAAAAAAAACAAACGTAAGATATTGGCAAGGTGAAAGTCTCTAATGTATGAAATGTGGGCAATGTCATTAAAGGACATTAATGTAGTAATCTTTTTGTTAGATTTTACTCCTGCATTTCACAGAATACGTATGAATTGTACAGTATTTTGCTCAGAAGTTAGTAAAGCAAGCAGGATGTTTAAGGATTATTTTTATAAATCAGACAATGAGATTAGATATCATTTGCATCAGAGGATGGTCTTGCAGGTTTCTGAGAATAGTGACTTTAAATGAGTATTGAGAGGAAGAGTGCTGCTTTGAACAGTTCTGGTCATGTCCACAGCAGGACACCCAAGATAGAGAGAGATTTTATATGACTATTCTTTCTTCAGTTATCATGCGCAGCTGGTGAGAAATTTCATACTGCCTCAGGTGAGTTGAACGACTGTGCGACAGTCTTCATCCAGGGGATGTAACAAAGATCTGGTCTGCAGGTACTCCTATGCACAGAAGTGCAGGAAAAAATATCCAGTAAGGGAAGAGTGAATTCAAACCCGCTGGAGTCTGCTTTCAGCAAAGGATCAGAGCAGTGTTCGCTTGGATGCAATGGTATGTTGAGGGAGTGGTGTTGCTAGTGTGAAATCATTGCCTCTGACTCTCAAGGGCCAAGTTGCATCAGATAGAGGCAGCTTTTGGTATCCTGGTGTAGCAGCTATCTGTAGCAACATTTACCACTGGACCACTTAGCAATGTAACCATTGATGCTGTGCAGAGAACAGCACAAAGTGAGGAAAGAAACCAGACTACAGGCTATTTTTTTCCAGCCTGGCAGTTTGTCATGCAAGAGCTAGGGAAGTACTGCCTGTTGGCCCAGAACGTGCTGGGCCCAGGTGCATCCTCTCTATGCTCAGACTGATAAATGGGCCTTGTCAAGAGTCGTAGTGAAGTACTTTGCCAGAAGGGAGCAGGCTTCCATACAGATGATAACATCTATCTTAAGGCAGACATGCTTTCTTTAACAGGAGACATCTTTAGCTCAAGGCAGTGGTTGCGTTTGTGACAGTTCATGGGAAAAAGAGGCAATGGAATAAGTAGAGCATGGCAAGTGTGTGGAAGGAAGTGTTAATATTTTCCTGAATAGGCAAAAAAAAGCCCCAACTTTTTTTTTTTTTGTTTCTTTTTCTTTTCTGTTTTTCTTAAGTATATGTGAAAGTTGTAGAGTTTCTACTGCCAGGGAAAGAATAATTCTAATCCATAAATGCCAGGCTATGACGTGAAAATTTTAACAAAGATGGGAGAGTCCTAAAAGGAAGGTGTTGTGGAAATAAGACAATAGATTCCTAGCATGAGTGAAGGATGGTTCTTTAGTGATCATTGGCCTTCTCTGACCTCAGCACAGAAGCTTAGGAAGCCCCTGAATAACGTAGGAACACTGTGGTGCTTTTTTAAGCATGTTTGCCTTGTAATAGGGCAATAGTAGTGTTGCCAAGTCCACAAGTATTTCCTCGGGAAATATTTCAATAGCTAGAGCACCTGGAATATTCTGATGATATCAGAATGTCAGATGCAATTTAGAATAAATGAGGGCATTTCTGGCATGTTTCAGGAAATAAATATCCAACTGTCTTCAGTGTAGGTAAAATTACTCTGGAAAAGGAAATCCGATGAGAAATATTTCTAAAATCACATTTTTTTGAAGCTAATAGTAATTTTAATTACATTTGTGAATTTTTTCAGTTGTTTGGATGAATACTCTTTGATACAAGAGGGGAGATAAATGGTGTTTTCACTAACTTTAGTAGATGAAATACTAATACCACCTGTTCACCAGGTGGATTTCTGTTCTAATGCAGCCAAAACACTGAGGATTTATATGAACAAGGGAAAACATTGTTTTGTCTTAAGCTGAGAATGGTGGTAGCAAAGCCACTAACTTTCAGAATCATGAGAACACACAAAATTCGCCACAGATTGGACAGCCCAGGCTGTGAAGTCCCCAGCAGACGCCTTCTGGGCCCAAAGCTACCACATTGCCTATTTGTTCCCAAACAGACTGTAATTAAGCTGCAGTTCTGCTAAAGACTATGTCTCAGTGTTTAAAACCCTAGCAGGAGCACTTTAGTTATCCTAAAAGCATTGCAAGAAACCAGAAGTATCTGAAAGACAGACAATACTTCTCAAACTGAACTGCTATGCGGTAAAAGAGGGACTTTTGCACTCAAGGCAGGTTTGTCTGATAAAAGTGCTAAGGAGAGAGTCCAGTGTCAAAGCAATAGTAAAAGTGAAATTTACTTAAAAACAAACAGATATGCTTTGTGTGTCTGTTAGCATTGCCCAGAGGTGCGTGCGGAAAAATGGGAAAGCCTTTGGAAAAGAAAGATGGCCTGCTTTAGAGCCTGAAGTACAGGGGAAAACCCAGTGCAGCACAATGCTTAAATTATCAGTAAGAGGATGCAGAGATCAGAGACAGGCTTTTGATTGCATGAGGAAAACTCCTCATGAAGTTGGACAAAACACATGAAGGAGGAGGCCCAAGCATAAGTTATGGAAAGGTTGCTGTAGGCTGTAAGCTGGTTAGAGGCACAGTAGGTGGAGACTAAGGCACACTGCCTTGGGGGTCAGTACCCAGCCAGGACAGATCCCTGAGGATGGTCAGCATACTGGAAGAAACATGTTGGTGATCGTATGTATGTCACTTTTCCCTTTGAGTCTGTACTACACGCATCTCTTTTGGTGTGATTAATGGGACATGGTGTTGAGATGTCACTGTCTATAAAGGTTGTAAAAATCATCACTGTTACCATTCTCTTCAGGAGGTCAGAAATTTCACTGGTCAAACCAAGTGTGTCCCAATCAGTCTCTGGTTTTTTGGAATGACTTTAGAAAATTGTATTCTGCTTCATTTCCTTCCATGACGACTTACTTTTAAAATTTACTGTGTTCTTCATTTATTTCTGCATAATTTTCTCATAAAAACAAAGCTTGGAAAGAAATTAAATCTTCATGTTTATGCAGAAAGTTAGAAGACATTTAAAGGTAGTCTGATCAATCAAATTGAGAACACCATTCAGCTGCCTAGACAGACTGAAAGGGTATTTTAAAGGTGAAGAAATGAGAACAGAACAAATGTTAAATCAATTGCATTTGTTAAAATACTATAAAAATGTAAATATCTGCTTAATGTATTTATAATACTTTGAGGGTAATTATGTCAGGATTTACATAAATTTTGAATATACTGTGAAAGAATCTAATTCTATGCATGCATAATTCATTTCAGCTTTTAGGTGTGTTACGTAAGTTGGAAAAGTAGAAAATAATCTTAGAATGAAAATTGTAGTACTGTTCACATCTTGATTCCAGGAATCCTTACTAAACAAGAGTTCTAGGAAAAAATACATATTCACATTGATCTAATATTGTTAATTTTTTTCCGTATCTGATCAGAGAACTGTTGAAGTTAGAAGTTGTGTACCTAAGATATCATCCTGTGCTGGAACAAATCATTTCAGTCAGAGTATTTTTATCATTCTGCGTTGTCTGGTGAGCCTATCTTATGTTATTTGCATGCAAAAGATACTTGCTCTAAACTTTACTTCTTTACATTCATACACTGCTCATACAGTACTACTTTGAAAAACAAGGGAAGGGAAACAATAACTCTGTTCAGACAAAGAGATTATTCAGAACACTTAAACCACTACATGGCTTTTGATCTTTTGTCCCACTTCAGTCCTTTTACTCATGAAATAGTTGGAAAATTAAACTAATTGATCCCTAGGTCTCCCTCCACATTGAAAGATTTGTATTCCTGTTTATAATTCTTCATGTTAGAGTGTGGATCAGTAACACTGTGCTCACTGCTATGGAAACCTTTCTTGTTCTACCTTTACCTTTGTATAAATGTAAGAGATAAAAGAGAAGCAAGGTAAGAGTAGCAATATGGTGAGCACAGATTCTTTCTAATGTTTTCCTGGTGAGTTTTGATGAGTTTTCTCTTCTGTTTTGAAAAAAATATTCCACTTTCCTCCATACATGAGATACTATATTCTTGCCTGATGTCTGGAGTATCCACAGTCTGCAACACTAATGAGGAAGCTACCCAAGGGAAAGTGGGTACCTAGTTTTCCTATGCATTTGTATAATATTTTCATCTTTCATGTAAGACAGCCGTGATATTTGCTTGCATTTGTAGCTTCCTTAAAAGTCAAATTTAATGACTATAGAGAGAGTTGCACTTTAGACCCTCTTTTACTGTTATGCTCAAGTGCATCTCTCAGCTAACCAGCTGTACTTCCTTCAACCCTCTCAAGGGTAAGGCTTTACATTCAGCCCTTTGGGGATGTAATTTCCATCTTACAGCCTAATATTTGTAACTGTGCTGACTTGACAAGCCTAACTGTATTTGTCTCCTGGTGGAATTTAGAGGAGGGGAAAAGTGTGAATCCAAATACATTTTCTTCTACTTTATTACTGATCCTAGAAAAGTATTAAACTCCTAAAAGGAAAGCAAGATATTGAAATTCCAGCCAAAGAGAAGAGCCATCTCAAACACAGAAGTTCTTCCAAAACAGATACAAAATTTTTAATCATTATCTCGTATTCTGTGAGTATATTTGGCTTCTTGGATGTCCGTGGGACACTACATCAACCAAACATTTCCTAACCATGCTACACACTGAATATTCTTCATGTATTGGACATGGTGGAGAAACCTTCCCTGAAATCCATCAACGTGAACCTGTTTTGCAAAAGTAAAGCAGGCCTTTCTTGTGTGAAACAATTATAAAAAAATGCTTCTGAAATCTGATAAATCATAAGGTTGCTGCTGCTGTTGTTTCAGTGATAATTGAGAAATTTTCTCCATGTTTTATAAACTTTTTGTAGCAGGCTATCTTATTTGAGCTTTTAACCTCTCTATTTTATGTTCTGAAGAATGAAAAGAGAGTTCCTAATCACTGCCTATTGAGTTTTGTACATAAATATTTGCTCTCTGTGTATGATTTTGGTTTAACTTTTGTAGGGAGTACAAGGATTAATTAACTTTTGTATGAGCTGGGCCGTGTTCCTGGAATTCCTAATCTGGGTGAACTTAAACTACAAATGAGTCTTCAATAAGCGGTAGTGAAACAGAGCGGTTTTGTAGTGAGTAATAGATCTTAAGATCATCATAAATCAAAAGCCTCATACTGATTATTTTTAAGATAATAGAACATTTGCTTGTACCGTACGTCTTGGAAATAGATTAGCAGCAGAGTTTCTGCCCTCTTGGACCATCAGATGCCTAAAGCAGCCAGATGAAGGGAGGAATCCAGAGATGGCACTTGTTCTCTTTATGGTGACATGTGAATAACTCTAATTTGGGGCTTTAGCAGCATGACTAAACATATAAAATGTTTACTTTTTCTCTTGCGTTTTGTCCCAAATCAGAGGCACATAGAACATGTTGATAGAGTCCTAAGAGCTGAAGTAACTTTACTTAAATTTGTTTATTGTTCCCTTTTGCACCTGGAACGGCCCTTTCACTACCCGGTGATTTAAGGTGTTGATCAAAGCTTCTGTCAGAACTTTGAGCTCCTTACAGAGGTGTCTGTTCTGTGAAAAGCACGTTATTGGCCACAGTCTTCATCTCAGAATTGTAAGAAGTCTTTATGATGCCTTTAGCACAGAGTATCCAGCACCTTACAGAGGAGTTGTATTTTAATGTTTCATTGTGACTGAAGTTTACCAAAGAATGATGTCTTCTTGAACAAATGTTCTGGGCAATTCTGGGATATCATAAGCAATTTGGTCCTGCAACTATGCAAATTGCGGCAGCCAAATTGTTATCTGTGCTGGAATGAAGTCTCTTCACAAACTGGAAATTATGGAGGATATCACCCATAACTGCTGCTAACAGAGGTCATAGTGTCAGTAAGGAATCCAAGGTGTCTAAATACAGACCTATCACAGACACCTACTTTTTACCACTCAAGACTCCACCACATTTGATATTTCTTTAAACTGTTTTTGTCTGCCTGTCTGTGCCATTGTTGTGCTGCGGCCACAGTCTGCTTTGGCTTTTGTGGTATTGCTCACACTTGAGACAATTCTGAATTTGCTGTGAGCTGATAGATCACATTTCAACTATATTTGTCTGGTTTTCTAGAGAAACTAGCTCATGCAGTCACCATCCTGTCAGACTCTCCCTGATAACTCTTTAGTTTTGGCTTGGCTTTTCAGATGAGAAGGTCTTAAGTATAGTTTGTTCAGTCATTTATAAAAATAAGTAAATGTGCCCATAGGAGAACAAAGTGACACATTAATGCCATGGTGTGAAAGCATGAGCTCAACACGAGTGCATTTTTCTAAGCCTGGAAACAGTAAATGCATAGTTATAGCATGTGTTTCCCTCCTAGCTAATAGATAATGAATAAGAAGAAAGATGAGGGTGCTTGAGTTTGTGCTTGTGACAGTTTTGGAAGATGGAGCAAGTGTGATTCTAATAGGAGAACCCCGGCTTATTGCTTGAAGGACACTAGGCCTTGTTCACAGAGCAGCTTGGTGTTTCAAGGAAAGCTTCCCATGCTGTTGGTTAGTTGGAGTTTAAGTTGAAAAGGAGAAGAGGACTGACATGAAAAATATTTTTTCCTTTTTGCAAGCTTCTAAACAGTGATTGCTTCTAAAATTGGGTCTGATGGAGCAAAGTAACTGATCCGTGAAGAGTGGTTGAACACCTTGCTCGGTGTCTTTACAGAATGCTGAGTCACTCACTGTGCTTTGCACATTTGCTAACAGGGCTGATAGATTTTCATGATGAAGGAGTTTGGTTTTGTGTCAAAGAATATGAAGAGGAGGACAGAACTCAATCTATGTCTTTAAACAACTGCACAATTCATCTCAATGGCTTCTACATCAGTCAGTACTGATCTTCGGGGAATTTTAATTAAACTTTTTTAAATGTTCTATTTAAGTTCCTTTCTCATGTTTAAATACAGCTTAAAAGAATAAAAGAATATTAAATTGCACAATGCAAAGCAAACAGCCCTTAAAAGAAAGATCTTTAGCAGCAGTTAAATTTCTGTGTTTTATTTCAGCAGTGCTATAACTGGTGTACAAAGGTGGCATTTCTGAAGGCCTCGTTTTAGTTGAGTGAAGTTTTGACTCAAGTCCACAAACTGTAATTACATTAACAAATCTAACTAATGAATCTAGACATAATATCCATAACTCATCTACTGGAATGGAACATATGAAGACTGAATTTGTCAAAAAAATACCCTTTCACTTGCAGACTTGAACCTAACAGTTCGGGATAACAGATTACTCATGTCTAGCATAAAATATATCATAATGAGCTGTTATGGTTTGACTTAGTTGGGGTGCTTCTGACTCTGGCTCGGCCTTAGTCTAAAGTAACTGCATTTTTTGAAACGCTGAGTGTTTTTCAGACAATTTCTCTCTAGCAATGATAACATAGAACACTGGTATGAAGAGAGGCCAATATTTATATTTAGTCCTCTGGTAACCAAGGCCATCCTTGAGCTGGCGAAAAATGGCTGTTCCTGCAGGGAGGAATGGACAGGACAGGTGACCCCAAACTGACCAACAGGGTATTCCACACCAGATACATCACACTCGGTATAAAACTGAGAGATCACGAGGGTCTTGCTCTCTTCTGTGATGGCCGATGCCCAGTGAGGATCTCATTTGTCTGATTGTTCCTGTCCCCGGATCCGTGCATCCCTGAATCCAGTTCCTCGGTTCCACACCCTTCTGGCTGTAGACCCATTCCCCCGTGTCTGTTGTGGTGATGTACAGTCATCGAGGGGTGGGGTGGGGCTGCGATCTCGGAAATTTGTATATATTTTTATTGCTTTCTGATTATTTTAAGCAGTATTACTACTATTATCAGCAATTCATTACAGTTATAGCTTTAGTTTCCAATCCACAAGCATCTCTTTCCTCTCATTTTCCTCTCCCTTCTGCTGGGGGGGGTGGGGGGGCATGGAATTTGGGAGCCCATCTGTACAAGTTTAGCCAGAAATTAGCCAGGTCAAGGCTAAACCATGATACGAGCTTTAAAGAAAATTGAAAAACTGCAGCCAGTGGATAGTAAGAGACTCCAGGCCAACACCAGGATGTGTTAGCAGGTCAGACAGGATCACTAAAATTCAAGCTCCAACAAGAAGTAACAATGACCAGTCTGAATGATAAGCGTGCAGGCGAGGAGGGTCCAGGAACACACTCTTATGTCAGTTCTGACTGTGCAAATCCCAGCTTCAACCTTACTGCCACCTATCCACAAGGTGACCTCAAAGATGTGCCTACAACTTTTGTAATTATACTTGAACTGTTTTCAAATGTAATAGTTTGGTAAAAACAGCACTGCCAAAAGAGCAGCACGAGGCTCAACACTGTCTAGTTTTTTGAGGATTTAATAAATTTCCAGGTCAATATTTAAGCCCCAATGAATGTCCTGATCTACCACCTTTTCTGATTTCTGTGTTTGAGATGAGTAGTTCAGTCTAGCTTGGTACGCCTATACAATGTTCCACCTTCACAGGGTGGTTTGGAACATCTTTTAGAAAGAGTAGGGAAATTTTACTCAGAGGCTGTCTGGCCTATTGCTGTGCATGCATACTACTTCTGTTCTGTGTGTGTGCTGTGACTTCTTAAAGAATATTATTTTTTCAACATTTATGTTAATACACATAAACATGCTTAATTGTCAGCAGTGGAAAAAATTGGCATTGCAAATTACACATAAAGCAGACCACGAAAGAGAACTCGTGTCTGGGCAATTCATCCTGACAAGTGTATAGTAAATGGCGAGACTAATCTGAGACTAAACAGTACTCTGAGAAGCAGCCTGATCTGGAACACAGCAAAATCAAACTGAATTTTAATTTCAGTAGCCTTTGCATCAAGATCTTTTGTAGCAGGGAATGCAGATTTCCCTCCTAGCCCACTTTTATTTTATTAGCTCTTAATTAAATTGTAAAGGTCTTTTATCCTTTTTAAACATGGAGTTCCTGACACTATTTTTAGTCTGAAACTAAGGTATGGAGAAAAGGAACTTCATTAAATACTTCCATGAAAATAAATTCTGACATATAAAAGAGTGTGGTGGCATTTTTCTGTTTGAGTTTTGTTCATTCGAACATTGCTGTAGTGTTTTGAACAGGTGCTGCAATGTAGTACTATTCTTGGCATGAGAATTGTATGGGATTGTTTTGACATTTTCTCCAAATTAGCTGTACAGTGCTGATGCAGAGCCAGTGTGGATCTTTCATCCATACATGTATCCAATGTGTCTGTGAGCAGGCTAACTTGCCTACCAACATTCCAATGCCTCCTGCAGTCGTAGAAATAACATTTGGTAGCTATGCCTTCTGCCTCTATTGTTCAGGACAACAAAGGAATAGAAATAGAAATTATAGCAATTGTTCTTGTATTTAATTGTGCTTGAACTTGATTTAAGCTCTTTCTTTACTGAAAACCTAGCAGCAAATCAGTTTTCTTACACCCTTCCTGAAAGTGAGATTGGAGACTTGGAGCCTGCCTTCAAGGAGTGCTTTGCCAGAGGTGGGCTGATGTATGTGTGTCTCCTAACCAGCAGTATCTACAGTGCAGAGTGGAGTAAAAAAGAATGACGCAGTGACATGGGAATGTCTGAGGGAAACAACTAAACAAGAATGAAGGAAACAGGAACTAGAGCACTCAAAGCCTCCACAACTATGTAAAAAGATCCTTAAGGTAAGTCCAACTGTAAACCTGACACTACCAAGTCTATATGAAACCATGTCCCTAAACCCCATGTCTACAGGGTTTTTAAAGGCCTTCAGGGATGGTGGCTCAACCGTGTTCGTGGGCAGCCTGTTCCAGTATTTGGCAACACTTTCAGTGAAGATTTTTTTCCTGATATCCAACATAAATCCCCTGGTAGAATTTGAGGCCATTTCCCACTCATCCTCTTGCTCTTGGGAAAAGACCTGTATCAGCCTGCCTGTGGCAGATGGCTCTTGCCACTATCCTGTGCGGCAGAGCTGCCCTCCCCTGTGGCTTTCATGGTGCTTAACACCATGTCCTGCTGAGAGGGATGTGCAAATTGCTAGCACTTGTTTGGATCTAGGAGCAGAAAAGCAGAAGAAGCCCCAGAAGGCTGTGGTAGAAGGAGGCAAGGGCCTTCTGCAGGCTCTCCTCACCACCTGGAAAGCAGCAGCTGCAGCCATGTGGCAGGGCAGAGAGATGTAGGGCTGGGCTGGGCTGGGCCCTCTTGGAGGTGGGCTGCAGGGAGGGGCTGTGGGATGAAGAGCTGGAGGGGGAACCCCAATCTTCTCTGCACCTGCACTCAAACTGCTCAAGACGGTTTGAGTGAGACGCCTGGGCCAAACTCTGGCAAGTTGCTGGAGGGCCATAAGGCAAGAGCTGATACACAACAAGACCCTCAAGCCCCCCACATTGTCACACAGACACCACCAGAGTATCACAGGAGACCTGCAGGAAGTGGTCAAGGAAGGCAGAGAAACTTGGGACTTCTGCCTACTTTCTCTTCAATTACAGCTTTCTTTTGTAATTAAGAAACAAAAGAAATAAACATAAAAGGGAAAGCAGAGGGAAATTTTGTTAACAAAAATGCCAGAAAGATTAACTTGACCATAGCGTGTGATCTTAAACCTTTAGTTGCAAACCATGAGTGATAAATAACATGCTACGCACAGTAGTGTTCTGTAGAGCTGCAGTAGCTCTGCAGTTTTGATGTCTTCGTTCCTCAGGAAGATGGGAGAAGATCAGAAGGTCTCTACAACATGGGCTGTGTCCTGACTGTGTCCTGTTAGTTTTCTATACTCTGTGAGCCTTGTTCGTTTGAGTTGTGTGTTCTCCTCTATTCCTAACCCATTATGTTTTTTTCATGTATGCACAGGGGTTTCTCTACTGTTGCTTGTCCCAGGTGCAAGAGACAGCAGATTATCTGTGGTCCACTGATGGACCATATCTGAAGTAACCAGTATGCACACCAGAGCTCTGCTTGCTGCAGAGCTGCCACGGAAGCACCATGTGCCAAAAGGCACTGCGTTAAAACACCCATCCCTCAGATGCAGCTTTGCGCTACGGGCACTCCCTTCATACGTGGTCTTCCACAAAGACATCTCCACACTTTGAACAGCTGCAAGACCAGAGGTCTATTAGCCCCATTCACATACATCCTGAATTACTTAAGGCTGATTGCACAGCCTGCTGCATGGGTTCCCAAAAATCGTACCCTTCATTCAACTGTGAAGATCACATTGTCTTTACTGCTCAGTATTCTGCATAGCAGAAACTTCTGATCCTTTTGTCTGCTTCTAGTGGGGTTAATAGATATAGGAAAAGAGGGCTGCAGTAAAATAAGTAAAACACAGATAGCTGTTATGTAGGTTAATGTTCATGGATTTCATATACAGTATGTGTATATACATTTCACTTAGTATATATACATTGGAAAAAAGAATGCAAGATGTGCAGTGATGTAAATGCAAAGAAACAACAGTGGTTTTCTATTTACATACTTGTAGAGTTGCCTTCTTAGCCTAAAATCTGTGTAGTGCACTGCAAATAACAGACACTATCACCAATTTTGTATACTTGAGAGTATTTCAGTATCAAGTTGTCATAACTGAACTTAAAACACAAGGAAATAAAAATTTTGGCAGTGGATTTGTGAGATAATTCCTAAGGAAAAGTTCAATAACACACAAATAATATAAGCACATATTGCTAGTTTTATTCACTTTATATGTTCTCTGAAAGTAATTTTTCAGATGCTGAAGTCATTTTACAGATGCACAGGCAGCATTACTTGGTGAAATTTGGGGATTTTTCTTTTCTTTCTAGACTGAAAGAAGATGTTGAACTCTTCCTAAATTGATTTAATTCCTTCTTATGTCCTGTAAACTATTCATGTAACAGTCTGGCCAGTCCTAATTAAAAAGTGATTGAACTGGGGAAGCATTTGGAGGAGAAAGTATATTAAAGAATCATAATATTGCAGGAAACTATCACTCAACTGATGAACTTGCAATTATCTGTTATTGCAGCTGTAGACCACTTCATCGTACAGAAAGAGCTTGCACATACTATTGCAAGAATACAGGTCTCATTGATGTCAATATATTAGCTTCTTATTAACTTAAGTGTTACCAGCAGGTAGTTGCTATTCTTCCCAGTAATCATTAAATAGTCATTTAAATGTTTCTAGTATTACTAGTAAATCAATTTCAGCATTTATGTTCTAATGTCTCCTCTTCAATAACTTAAAAGAGAGAAAAGTAATTCCAGCACAATACTTAGCTGTCTAGGCAGGGTAAATCTGCTGTGACTTTTAATGAAAACAAATTTCTTCACTGAGATGTAGGTTAAAGGTTGACATAAGTCAGGGATAACAGGACACAAGAACAACAGTATTCCTGTAGCTAGAGTTTGAGTCCTTGTGCATATATTTTTTAAAATTTATCATATATTAATACAGAATATATAATCTCTTCTATATAGATATATATTAAATAAATGGATGAGGGTTTTTTTTGTTAAATTAAGAATAAAGTAATTGAAGCCATTTATCTTACATTCAATATTATTCTTCAGAGATGCTTAAACTTGATGCCCTTATATGTTTTTGATAGTGTACCTTTGTATTATTTCAGTAAAAGCTGATTGGAATGAAAACTGCTTAAAAAGACACTGTGACTTTCTCCCCACCTGCATTAAAAAAAATCGGTAAATCTCTGTGGAGAGGAATGTTAAATATTTTAATATAGGACTTCTGTCCATAATCAGCCCACCTACAGGCATAAGCTACTCTTCTAAGCAAAATTATAATGGCACAAAACTGGAATGAAACAACGTTCTCACTCAGTCCTTCTTACCTAGTTCTTTCTTTTTATTGGAAAAACACCTCAAGGCAATTGTGAAAGGATGGATTAAGGCATGCAGGCAAGTGGAGATGTCAAGACCTCTATGCAGCTAGGCAGGGGAGAAGAGAGAGGAAGAGTTAAAGGAAATTTCTGCAGTTATGGGAAATTTTAATACTATATGTAACAGGGAAACAGTTTCTATTGAGACTTAGAAAGACAATGTCCAACAAGTTGAAATTAAAAATGTGTTCTTCATCTTAAATTCTTTTTAAAAATGTTTTGACATACCATATGTGAACTGCCATGTTACTGGTTTATCCTCTTTTTTTCAGCTGATATTCATGTCTGTCTTTGTTTTTGAGGTATAGAATACTGTTTGCTACTTCGAAAAGAAAAGAAAAAAACATGGCTTCAAACACAGCAAACCCTGCTAATCATTTGCCATACTTCTTTGGCAATATTACACGTGAAGAAGCTGAGGAGTATCTGATGCAAGGAGGAGTGAGTGATGGACTATACTTGCTCCGCCAAAGCCGGAATTATCTGGGGGGTTTTGCCTTATCCTTGGCCCATGGAAGGAAGGTTCATCACTATACAATTGAGAGGGAGCTGAGTGGCTCATATGCCATTGCAGGAGGCAAGTCTCATGCCAGTCCTGCTGAGCTCATCAGCTATCACTCTGAGGAAGCAGATGGCCTTGTCTGTCTACTGAGAAAACCTTTCAACCGACCACCAGGCGTTGAACCCAAAACAGGACCCTTTGAAGATTTAAAAGAGAACCTCATCAGAGAGTATGTCAAACAAACTTGGAATTTGCAGGTAAATCCAGGCTGATTGTGCCTTGAAGTGGTCTTTGAGTTAGGAGAAAAGGAGAGTGCAGTGTTGTTTTCAGCTGTTGCTGCTGCTATGTAGTATTTTTTCATAACAGAAAAATAGCTGTTGGGGTGTTGAACAGTGGGGTTTTTTTTCTCCCCCTGACACATGCAGGAACTTGGCCACAAGTGTAGTTTTCCTGAAGTTTTACAAAACTTAAGGATTTTATGATGTCTTGGGCTAATATATTTTCATCTATCTCTGCACTACCGTGTGTCATCAGATTCCTATATGTACCAAAAATTAGTAGATGTAATGAACAAAAAGTTCTTTTGAATTTTCATGGTCTGATGTGCGGACAAGCTAGGTGACATGGTACCCTGTTTTAATCCTCCGCTCTTAGTTGGCCTTGTTTCTGTGATGCTTGTTTAGATTATGTTCAAAACAGAACTCTTTTCTTAACTGCAGAGCATTGGAGTTACACTAAGTTTTTAATTTCTTTTGTTAGCACCAAGTAACCCTGTGTGTTCTACTCTGTAAAATATGTGGAGCAATCTCCATACTGGAAAAGCCTGAAACTTATATTTACTACAAGGGCTGAGGCTTACAATTTTTTCTAGTAAACTGAGGCCAATCTAGAAGGAAGGTGATGATCTCAAGTTGAAAACTGATGAAACTTGGGGGGGTTGCCCTCAGATTCTGGGCTGCATTTAGAAGTGGTAGATTGTAGGTGGGCTTGGAAGTGCCTAGGTCATACCTAAAATACTAACATAGTTCACTCTGTAATTGAAACTGTCCTGTCTGGTTTGAGGAAACTTACATTGCTGTCTTCAACATAGACACACTGCAACAATGCAAGGCATGTTTTCTTTATTACTGTTGTATTTCAATAAACTGCCATAGGATATGTGATGTGTAGATAAGTTATGACATCTCGAAGTTACAAAAAGTATGCTATGCCTAATAGCATAAAAACATGACGAAATTTTCAGTTCAGATACTGATATATTAAAGACTTAATTTACTTGTTATTTTTCATTCTGTTTCTTAGAGGTAAAGTAAGAATCTCAGCTTTGTGAAGTTTAGGTTACTATACTGTACTTTCTGGTTTAGTGTCTTTACACCTACCAGAATTTTATTCACATAAAACAAATGTGCAGGTTTTGGATGTCTGAAGAGCAGTCCAGTTCTGGGAGTCTGCCAGTCATGTTTTTATTGCAGAAGGCAGTGTGACTGTCCTGCTCTGTTTTTGCCACTCTCTAGGGCCATGCTCTCGAACAAGCTATCATTAGTCAAAAGCCTCAGCTGGAGAAGTTGATTGCCACTACCGCCCATGAGAAGATGCCATGGTTTCATGGGAGGATCTCTCGGGAAGAGTCAGAACACCGTATACTCATTGGATCAAGAAACAATGGAAAATTTCTGTGAGTGCTTTTTCCTTTTCTTTTTTTTTGCCACCAGTGTTACTACACAGTTCCCTTGAATGACTCTCAAATGGGAGTATGTCCTGAGAAGTGGCTTATTCACAGTGAGAGAGTCCAGTCCAGCATGGTATACATGACATAATCATTCCTGTACTAAGCAAGTGTCTCCCAGATTAGGTTTCCACTTAGCTTAAGATGGGAAAGGAGAGCAGAGTATGGGTCATTTTTTTTTTAATGAAGTACTAGGTTTAATTCTAAAGTAAGCATCATGGAAACTCAGTATCAAGAAAAAATAATTGAGTGTTGTTTTATAACTGATAAGCAGTGCAAAGTGTCTGTGGTAGGTTAACCTTGGCCCACCAAGATGCTGTCTCCATCCCCCTCCTCAAGACCTCATGGGCAAAAATGGAGACAGAGAAGTCACATACCACTAACTCTCACAGGCAAAACAGACTCCACAGCAGTTTAGTTCAAATTGAGCTGGCCAGTAAGAAACAAAGAAAGAACATAAAAAACACCTTCCCCTCGCATACCCACACACCTACTTTTCACAGACTCCACTTCTTCACACCCAACTTTTCTCGAACAAGCATCTCAAGACAACAGGTGCGGGGTAGGGGCTGTGGTCAGTCGGTAACAGTTTCTTTCTGCTGCTCCTTCATCTTCATGCTGTTGCCTGCTGCGGAGTGGGCTCTCCGTAGGAAGTATCTTTCAGGAGATATGCACCTGCCTGGAGGGCTGCAGTGTGGACATCTGCTTTGCTGTGACCTCTCCCATGGGCTGCAAGGTACTCTGCTTCAGCACCTGAAGCACCTCCTTCCCACCTCTTCCTCTGCATTTGTTTTTTGCCTTGCTGCTTCTGTTATATGCTTGTTTTTTAGTCCCCACCATCACCTACCAGGAGTTTTTCTTCTCTGTCTTAAAGATGTTTTCATGGAGGTAGAGGCACCACATACACAGCTGAGGGGCTTGGCAGTGCCCTGCAGGGGTGTCCAGTTGGGGCCAGCTGGAACCCTCGTGTCCTCACAGAGTACCTCTGGCCCTGCTGCCAAGGCCTAGTCACGTGCACCCAATACACTGACTTACCGGAGTGGTGAAAACACAAACAAACTGCCTTTATTAACAGCTGTTGAGATCCATAACTGTCAGTTTCCCGGGGGCAGTGGTGGTGCTTCGCTTTGCAATTAAGTGGCAGAAGGAATTGCTTTTACCTTGGTAATGCCATTTTGTGTCTGCTGCTGATTGTGTTTACTCAACCTCACAGTTTTTTGTTTTATGAGTGCAAATGTTTTATTTAGGATAGTGGCTAATAGCTATTATCTCATGAAAGTTAGAGCCAGTCAAGATCTTCTAACAAAAAAGTTTTTCTTTTGGAAAATCCTCACTTCAGTACCAACTCTTCAACTTTACTGATTTGCCGTAATTGTGCCACACTAATTTCTAATGTAGGTGCAACCTTCATAGGTTTCCATGTTTTATCTTAATTTTCAGGAACCAGTAACTCCCTCCTCCAAATATTTATTTCCATGTCAATCGGATCTTACCTATGAATATTTTGAGAGTACTCTTGAAATCTCTTTCCATCCCTCAGTCCTTGGATTTATTTTCTATTTCACAGTGACTCTCACTCAAGTTGCTATGCATCGTCACGTTTTTGGCTTCATATTCCATGTTTGTTGGGATCATATCTAAAGTATTATTTACCAGGTTGCTTTTGTTGTCATTCATAACAAAAAAGTTATATTTTTTTATAATTATTTTTACATTTGTAACAAAAATTGTTACAAAAGTTTGTGGAACGAAAGAGTCCCATTACCGCAGATTCGTCTTTTTTGCATGTTTCTTTATGTAGGAGATGTTTCCTCAATTTAATTAATGTAGTCGCTGTCATCATTACTATACCACTTCTCCTTTTCATTGCACTGTGACTTTGCTAGTTTGGTTTCCTACTTTTTAGGCGGGAACAGGAGGATATCTATTCTGAAATAAAGCAGCCACACTTTCACTTTCTTTTAATGACCCTTTTGTTTTCTAAAAAAAAATATTACTTTCTGTATTAACATCTTACCAAATCAGTGTTATATCAGCTGAGTCATGATGTTGATCACGTATTAAAGCTTGCAGCTTTTGCAGTTTACCTCTTGCATACATTGGTTTCTATGTGGTCTTCTCTTTGGGGAAAAAAACAGGAAGCTAGTTTTTCTTAAATGAAGCGGATCCCTTGGCTAACATTCTTTAACAACAGGAAGGGGCTTTGGAGTGAGGGAGTGTAATTTTTTAGCAGATCATTTTCATTCTCTATTACATACCCTGGTCCTTTTTTAATCTTCTGTAAGCATTCCTGAAGCTTTAAATAGAAATGCTTCTCCAGCATTTTTCTGTTTCCCTTAGAGATAGCCTAGGAGGCATTTCTGGTGCTGTTTGCAGTGATACGCTCGATGAACTGTGGAGGGAGCAGTCAGACTTTCTCCTGCGGGACTGTTTGTGTCAGTGGGTGCATATCTATATGATCTTAAGCAGCGGATAAATGCATAGAGGGGGAAATGGTAACTTGAAGGCTCTATTTAAACCATGACAAGTACCACTGGAGCTTAAATAATATGAAAATATAACAGATAATATGTTGAACTTGTGTCCCTCTGATTAGGACAGCACTATTTATTACTGCATCTGTAAGATGCTTTCTGATGCAGTGATTGTTCTTGCATGAATTGCCTATCTGGCTCAGTGACCACTTGAGTGCTGTTTACTCTTGTGCTCCCAAGGAAGAAACGGGTGAGATCTTCATCTGCCCCCTAATTCAGCAGCCAGAGCAGCAAGAAAATAATGTGTTGTTCATTTGTATGAGAAATCGGTTACAATTTAAAGCTCTTGTAGCTCTCAGATCAGTAGACCTAGAGGCTCATAGCAAGCAACAAAACAACTCTAATTCTGTTTTCTGTTTTGTGCAGTGGTTTGCCTAACATGGGCCTGCTTGTCAGGTGTTGAGAAGTAAAACATTCATTGTTAGCTAACTGAAACAGTAGCAGCAAAATTATGGAGTGCTGGAGAGGAGCCTTGTTCTACATTTTGGATGCAGGCATTGCATACTTTTTCCTTACCCAGAAGCAGGGTCAGAATCTTCTGTGCATCTGTGGACTAAGGACTATGAACTTGTGAGTGTAGCTGCTCAGGGACTATTTTTCTCACATTGGTAGAGACACTCATGCCTGGTAGCTGACTGAAAGGTAAAATTTGGAAACATTCAATATCTAAGAGAAGTTCACTTGTTGATGTAAGAGTCGGAGCCTGAGAACACAAAGGGAAGCTAGAATTTCAATGAGGGGCTATTCAACAAATCCACAAGCAGGTCCTGACTTATGATAAAAATATCTTATTATGGAAAAAATAATAAATATTAGAGGCTAGAATATTTCTGCATATTCTTTTACAGGGGTGTCTAAAACTTACTTACATCAGAAATCTATTAACTGTCTGACCTACCTACCTTAGAACAGTCCAGTACAGCAGTCTCTGTGGGAACACATCTAATGCACAGCCTTCTTTACTGCTACAAGATTATCTAACCTAGACTTTTTAATGTATATAATAAATATGGAAATAGTTGAAAAGCTTCCTGACTGCAGTACAAAACGTAACAGATAGCATCATAAATCTAACACTGCGACTCGTTTAACCTGCAAAAGTCCTGAGCTAAATGTGGATTTTTACAAGGGGTTTTTCAAATGTTTTTTTACAATTTTTGTCATGACTGAGGAGGTAAATCATATTCAGAAATACTGTTAATCATAAAAATTCAACATTAAGGAAATTCTGAGTGAAAGCATAGCATAATTAGCAATTTAGTCTCTATAAACCTTTTATATAGGTTCATAGCCGTTTGTGATTCACGTAAAATGCAAACAGTTGTGTAAAAGGAAAGTATAAAATAATTTTGGTGAGAATGTCTTCAATCTGCAAGAAGATATACTAAAGGGATAAAACTAGTTTAGACTGTTAGAATGATTCACAGTTCGAATCATTATGGCATCTCATGGCATCTAGAAACTAAAATACCTTTTATATGTCACACTAGTTAATACTAATAACACCGTTTTAAAATAACAAGATTTGAAGTGCAATTGTCTGTAACAGTGTTCTTGTCTTTTGTCCAACCAAAAATTCTGAGGCATGTAGCAAACTATGTTTACATTAATATTTCCGAACGAAAATTTGTGTTTCTGATACATGTAGCAAAATATATTCACATTGATCTTATTTTCTTCCTCTAGGAATGTACCACTAACGGAGTGCATACTGACCTAGATGATTTATCTGACCTTCTAGAGTATTCTTAAAATAAATCTATCAGTATTATGTTTGTGTCCATAAATGGAAGAGGACGCAGTTGACATGAGACAATGTGAAAACAATCCTACTAAACATGACCTTAATTCAGGGATATTAATTAATGATGAAGTACCTCTTCAAAATACCAAGCAGTTGCTAGGCTTAGATGACTATAGACATTTTCCAAGGTAAATGATAAAATACAGACCACGAACCATTTCTGGAGGTGCTGTATTCCACTCCACAGCAGCTTGAACGATGGCCACAGTTCTTTGGGAGACCTGTTTACTGATATTCAGTTAAATGCCACTTGCAGGTGACTGCAGCAGGGCTGTGGCTTCTCAAGACTAGCTCTGTGCTGTGTGCTTCAGAGGTAGAGAGGGTCAGAGGTGTGAAGGAAACATATGATCCCTGACTGAAATATTTCTGCTGAGAAGATGCCCTGTTGCTTGTGTGATCCAGCAAAGCTATTTGTTAGGGTTTTCACAGAGCATAGTGTATTTTCCTGGCAGGGCAATGCCAGCAAAATAGACTACATTGATGCAAGCTGGAAGAAGACACAGCAAAACTATTCAGCAGAGCCTGTTACTCTCCACTGGTCAGTCAGCACAGGAAATCAGCCTGCTGAGAAAATACCTACATGTGATTAAAAACCACAGTATGTTTCAAATTGCTTTAGAGATGCTATGCAAGTTACTTTGGTTTCAGAAAAAAAAATGACCGTACTTCCCTTTTCCTTTGGCCAGCATTCTGCTCACATCTTAGGTGACAATAATCACTCTGCTTGAAACAAATAGTTGCATGAATACTTCAGAAAAAAACAGTTCTAGTTTGGCCTTGAGTGAGTTAGCTCAAAACCAAAATTTAATGCTTGCCCCTGTAATCTTCTGAAATGTGATAGCAAATATTAGTGTTGCACCAGCAAAGCTCCCTAACACCATCATGAGCATAAACTGCTATATTTATTTTCAGGACTCTTGAAGAATTCAATGGAGGGTGAGAGGATGTCTGTGTACACTGGAACAAGAGATATTTTGGTGTTGCTGAGTCTGGAGTTTTTTATAAGAAAAAACACATTATACCAGAAAATTTTAATCTTAACACTATTGCTGTCTCACTATTAGTAGCAAATGAACAAGGGGAACTCAAACTAAAAGGAAAAACCCACTTTCTAAACTCCGAAAATGTTATGCCAAATATGATGGAGCTAGTAGCAAATTCCTATCTACTCTGGGTCCAGTCACCAGAAGACGCTGATCTCCATGTGAGCTAGTCTTGAGTATACGTGAAACAACTCTGCAATGCTTTGCAGGCATCTCAGATGTTATTTGCAGAACTCCTGGAGCAAGGAGGTCATCCTGGCCACATATTTAGACAATTAGACAATGTTTTTATATTATATTCTGTTATCTCTCCCTGGTGAAGTTTAGACCAGATATGTAACTCAATATCATGTGAAATTTCGTGTGAAATCTGCAACAAAACATTATTATCTTTACAGAAATCATAAGAATTAATGGTCACAGAAGTTGGGATTTACTTTTAAGTTCCCAGCCAAACAACAAGCTGTTTCAGTGCACAAAGATTATTCCTCATTTTTCTATTTCACATTATATTCTTTCAGTATTTTATCTTCTGCCTTTACTGTCATCTCTTTATTTCAAAATAAAAGATATAGAAGAGGAATCTTGCTTTAATGGAACCACTTACGTTTTGATTTTAGGAGGAGATTGAAGTGTAGCTGCTGGATCCTGGCCTCAGACTTCCATGGGTTTTGAATGCCTGCAGTGCAGAAGCCTTGAAATACTTCCTTATTCAGAGAGCATTTATGCACTGCATGGTGTCCTGTAGCTCCACATTGTGGATTTTCTGTTGTCATCTGTTGTCTTGAGGGGGGAGAAGAGGGAGCAAGAAACTGTAGGGAATTCTATCTGAAAACAAATGACACTACGAAATGAATGAAAGGTTTATCAAGATGTCTTCAGAAGTTGCAGTGCTGATTTTACTTCGGTTTTAATTCAAAAGGTTAAAGAAAAGTGTGATTTTTAAAAAATAGTTTCAACTCAGATGCTCATTTCTAGTAAACAATAACCCTGAAAATCTCTCTTATTCCTACAGTATCCGAGAAAGGGACAGCAATGGTTCATATGCGCTGTGTCTGCTGAATGATGGAAAAGTATTGCATTACCGTATTGACAGAGATAAGACAGGGAAGCTCTCCATACCAGATGGAAAAAGATTTGACACCCTCTGGCAGGTCTGTTATATTTGAATTACTTGGATATTTGTCATCATATTACCATATAACTGACTAGGGCAGCTTGTTTTACTTTACTGTGCAACAACAGTTACTAGCTAAACACCAACACCTTTTGGCGGGTTATTTGTCATATGTTTCCAACTTTATGTGGTGTCTATACATAAAGAAAATATATATTTATGTGGAAAGCTGTGTAACTGTAGAGAGTTTAGTAAGTTTTAAATATGATGTTGCAGCTTGTCCATGTTCAAAATTGATGTGATTATTATGCAGTTAGCTGAACATTCTCTAGAATGGAAGACAATTTGCATTTGCAAGTGACCATATTCAATAATAGTTATGCTAGGTATAGTCTTTTGCTAATGTCCTTTACAACAGCAATAAACAGAATTCTAAGAAGCACAAAGGGTATGGTTTAGGCTGTTGTATACACACTGCATTTGAAATAGAGCTTTGAAATGCTCTACTTCTAAGACTAGAAAAGCGTAGTGTACTGAGGGTTACCACCAAAATATGTCTGAACCCTAGTGTAGATAAAGCAATTAAGTAATGCATAGTTGACTGTAGCATAGTTGATAATAAAACTGAATACTGCAGATATGACTGCGTAAATTGAAAATGCTAAGGGAGTTGAAACTCCTACAGAAAACTCATGTCCTCTTTTTTAAAATTCTGTTAAAGGAAGTAAAGTGAGTCACGAATCTAAAATATGAATCTTTAGTTGCATATATTAATTCTTGGCCTTTTAAGTAAATGTTCTGCATATTTCTCTCCTGTAGTCACTGGAAATATAAAAGCAGCTATGCTATCTTACGAGTTTTTTTAATATGTCTGCAAATCCTTCACTCACAGACCTCTTCTCCTTTCTACCTAAATGTTCCAAAGCCAAGATAGCATTAATGAACCTGTAATAAAATACCATGAGAGCACAATCCAGGGACACAAATGGCCACAACTATTGGTGCTCTGCATTTATTAACTGCATACATCCCATTGCAACTTTGAGGTCCGAAAAGAGCATTGCATATGAGAACAATTCCTGCACTATCTCTATACTCATCTTGAAAAAAAAAGTTTGGGATTTTTTTTTTTTAAAAAAGAGGACAGGAACTCAGAGATATAAAAAGAAGTGATTTGCTCAGAGTTACAAAGAGATCCCATTGTGAAATGATGAGTCTTATAGATCAGGTTCCAGGTTTGTCCATGAAGTTACTTCAGAAACATGCACCTTTGCTAAGGAAAAGTAAAGATGAAGTAAGAATACACGCAGTAAAGATCTGATGTATGCCCAGTTCATTTACTGTAATATATACCAATTATTGTACGTATGCACACAATTTTAAAGGCACAATATACTTAATTATAATTATCTTACTTTTTCATATCTTTTTTCTCTCCTCCTTTTTTTCCTCCCCTCATTCTGGTAGTTAGTTGAGCATTATTCATACAAACCAGATGGATTATTAAGGGTTCTTACCACTCCCTGTCCACATCTTGGCTCAGAAAATGGTGAGTTATTCCTATTATTGTGATACATATAAATAGCCCTGCTAATGATGATAAAGATGTAAGATGTGTGCATTTTTTGCCTTTGCCATATAGGTGGGTGAAGATTATGGTGGATTAAAGTTGTATAAAAAAAAAGATTTAAATGCTTGATACCCAGATTTCAAATGAGTTAAGATCTGCCAGATCATGCAGGGTGGAGACAGATCCTGTAGCTTAATGGAGGCTACCAACTCCAATTATTGCTTGTCCTAAATTAATGTTAAGTCCAAAATGTGCTTTACTGCTCGAAGTAGCAGTTTGTGTTACTTGGCACACACAAACTAACAAGGTGGTTGCCCCAGCACTCCTCCAATGGTCCTTACTCCAGACGGAGGCCAACACATCAGCAGCATTTCTGTAGGTATTCAGGTTGGGTGCAGTAAGAGGTGCACCCAACAGGTGAGTTGCTGGTAGATGAGGAATTACTTCCCATGTTAGGGAGAGCAGGGCAGAACAACCAGTTGGCTGCACCTCATGCTGAAAATAGGTGTCAGAGAGGCATTCTTTAATAACTTGGGAGAAGGCAGGAGAAATTGTTGAGGGAGTGCCTTGATGTCAGCTATGTTCTTTGACCTGTTTCTTCTTTAATGTCATGTTAAATACCAGTGAGAACCTGTCATCCCTCTTGCTCTGACTACCAGGGGAAAAAGAAATGCTTCTGCCTGATGCTTGTCTAACTCGTGCGATTCAGAAGTGGTGTTCTCTCTCTAAGGTCTTCTGTTATTCTGACTGGATAACAGTGCCGTGGTAAGAGGGTATGCCTGTGCTTTTTCCACTCTTTTGAATCTTTTAGGCACTGCACTTACTTTTTTCTCTGTGACGGCAAGTACCAAAGCCTGCTGCACATTAGAGACAAAAGCAAAGAGGGTGGTCCAAGAGAAAGACTGTGATACGATTTAAATATTAGGAAGTTGGTCTCCTATGTAGAATTTTGTGTTCTTACAGTACATTTCTCACCTTGCTCAATGTCTTTCTACATTTGATTCTTTTACAGATAATGTAGTTTTTAACACTCGTCCTGCTTTTCCTGGAACCCCTTCTAAGGTAAAAATAGGTGGTAGTATATCAGTAGTGTTTATTTAAGAAGGCTTAGTCATATACTGCTCTAGGAATCGTAATGCTTGGTTAATGCTGCAGCACTGATTTTTTTTTTTCTAGGAACATAATAATCTTAAACTATTCTAGCATGGTTCTTGCTTTCATCAATATTTTGTATGAGCTATTAATCATTTAATTTTGTGAACTTCTTTTATACGTGTTATGATATGAAAGTCAGTGTTTTCATATGCAGAATGTCTCATTGGTTGTCATTGTCTATAGTGGTGGTATCAACACTAACAGAATAGATGCTGCTTTGTTTACATTGTCTGTTTTAAGAATCTGCTGACTGGAGCAGAAGTGAAGGTTCAAATTATTTCCATATTTGGTGTATGCAGTTAACATCAGACTTTGCACAAAGGTTTGATTCCATGTGCAGTGAAATTAGGGAAAGTTCCTTCATCAACTCCATGAAGAGTGAGCAAAGCATCTGTGATTATAATTGCCTAAGTTTCTAGAGTCTGTTGATTAGAGGAACCACCTGAGGTGTGATACATAACACCATCTCATTCAGCTGTAATTGATCTCATCTGAAATACAGAGTTTAATGTAATTGTTTCACCACTCCCTGGAGAGCCTAATCATCCAGGTCATTATCTTGTTGCAGTCCCACATTATAGAAAAATATTTTTACTCAAATAGGCAATTACATTTATTTAAGTACTTTTGAGTCCCTGTGGATCTGTGAACAGCCACTTCAATGCTGCTATTTTCTGAATATCAAGTACCATTTTAAATCACTGGAAATTACACAGACAAAATTGTGCTTTTTTTTTTTTAATGTTGTCCTGAGGTTTGGATCTATGCTGCTTACAAATACGACTGTGAAGTTTAAGCACAGGAGACCGTGTATATATCATGTTGTAGCCATCCAGGAGGACCTTGACAGGCCTGGGAGGTGGGCCCATGTGAATCTCATGAAGTTGAATGAGGCCAAGAGCAAGGTTCTGCACATGTGCTGAACCAATCTCAAACACAAAAAGGCTGAGAATTGAGAGCAGGCCTGAGGAGAAGGACGTGGGACTGCTGGTTGATAAGAAAACTCAACATGACCTGGCAGTATGCACTTGCAGCCCAGAAAGCCAACTGTATCCTGGGCAGTGTGACCAGCAGGTCAAGGGAGGTGATTCTGCCACTCTTCTCTGCTCTTGTGAGACCCCTCCTGGAGTATTGTGTCTAGTAAGAAGGGCATGGAGCTGTTGAAGCAAATCCAGAGGAGGGCCATAAAGATGGTTAGGGGTCTGGAGAACCTTTCTTATGAAGACAAGCTGAGACAGTTGGGGTTGTTCAGCCTGGAGAGGAGAAGGCTTGAGGGAGACCTTAGAGTAAACTTTGAGTACCTAAAGGGGTACTTAAAGCTAGAGAGAGGCTGCTTACAAGGGTGTTTAGTTACAAGACAAAATGTAATGGCTTTAAATTGAAAGAGTTTAGATCAGATAGAAGGAAGAAATTCTTCACGATGAGAGTGGTGAGGCACTGAAACAGGTTGTCCAGAAAACCTGTGGTTGCCCCCTCCCTGGAAGTGATCAAGGCAAAGTTGGATCAGCATTTGAGTAGCCTGATCTGGTGGGAGGTGTCCCTCCCCATGGCAGCAGGGCTGGAATTGGATGGGCTTTAAGATCCCTTCCAACCCAAACCATTCTATGATTCCGTAGGGTACACACAATTAGAATGGTGGAGCAAGCACATTCAGTGAGAGAATACTATGTAGGTTTTAGATTATCTTTAGATAATTTTGCAGTTTAAGTGCATGTAAAAGTAAATTCAAGAAATCTTACTTTAGATATTTAAAAAAAAATGTATCTGACTAGGTTGTCTAGTGTTTAGGACTGTGGAATGAAACTAAGTGGGCCAAGCTCTTCTCTTTGCATCAGTGCATTGCATTAGTAATGCCCTTGTTGTTCATGGTGCTTTACAGATGAAAGATTCAGTCTTGCTAACAGAGTATGATTAATGCTGCCTAACATTAACAAGCTCAAATGAAGAGCCAGTTGTCCAGAAAATCTCAAAGGCTCTCATTTGAAGGATTTTTGAAGCAAGAGAGACACCTACATGTGCACATGTAACTTGAGCCTAGAAGTGGTGGAACAACTTCCCATCAGTATGTATCTATGTCTTTACGCACAGAGGAGACTAGGTGATCAGACTACATGCCTTGCTTTTAGATAGCCATAGTTAGGTGAGATCAATTCCACCCTTAAACACGTACTTCTCTGGCAAGTAGCTGACTTAAGTATGCTTGCTTACTTGCACATTTTGCATCTGACTGTTAATATTTTTAGGATTGATCAGTAGTGTTTGCATGTAACACTCATCATGATGGTTTACAAAGGTATGTGAGATGTGTTGAGTGCATATTTTGCAAATATTCTCCTAAAATATTCTTTAAAGATGGAATATGTTTGACATTTTGACATTTTTTTAGACTGAAATCTGAAGTTTGTGTTTTCTTTTTGAGTTTTACAAAAGAGGACTGCTGAAGTATAAAAGTATAAAATTTAAAATTAATATTGCTATTCGTGGAGCTCAAAGACTTCAGTTAAAATTGACAGGTTCTCATACATTAATATCTCTGTACAAAAGCATTAATGGCCACTAAAGGCCACTCATGTAGCTTTTGTTATACACAGAGCCTGAAATATAATGAATTCAGATTGCAAAAACAAAAATGCATCCTGAAAAGAACAAATACAAGCACTAAGACTTATGTAGAGGATGTGCAATCTGTCTTCACATTTACACCATCATAACTAATATTTAAGTTTAAAAGTTTCTGACATTTCTGAAGCACTGCATTTTTATTTTGCAAAATGGGTTGCCAAAATATGTGAATTGTGATTGTGAATGTTTGAATTGTGACTCAAAGTAATTGGGATGAATTGGAAAAATGCCCTGGAAAAAAACAGGTTGTAGTTCAGTAGCAAATAGTGCAAGGTACTGCATTTCTAGTAGTCAGCTGTAGAAGTCAAGATGGGCAGTAGTGACAGTTTTTCAGGGGTTGTGATGCTTCTAATGGAGTAACCATTTTTTGGCACTGCACTAAAGAATGTTGTCCAACAGGAGATAACCCAGAGCAAGGCAACATAAATGACCATAACTTGTGAGGAAAGTTTAATTAGAATAAAGAAGTAGAGAGAGAGTACAGGGACAGAACATGTTAAAAGCTGAAGAAGGAAGTGGAATGTCTGTTCTGAGGGACAGTCTAATACTGGTCTAATACCCATCCAGACCAATTTTTTAATATTTTTTTCATATGTCTACATATTAGTGGCAGAAATTCATTGGTGAGATTCCAAAGCCTTAGGGGAGAGCATGCTCAGGTGTAAAGTTGCTTAGAAGACAAGGGAGTGCATGGCCACTGCAAAAGGCTTGATGATATGCAAGGCTATCCAACTAATTTGGAGACTGTTGGTGCATAAGAAGTTGGAGTAAAATTTACAACATTAGGAACAACAATACTACAACATTGTGTGGTATTTACTAATACTCCAAGAACAAACAGAGTAACAAAGTTACTGTTTATTGTCCCCTTTTCTATAATCTGGACATCTGCTTTTTAGTGATAGTAATATGCTTCCTCTGCAAAAGGAAGGACTTTCTGCCAAAAGTCGGTATTGGAGATTGCTGCAGGCAGAAGGTGGAGGCTTACTCCTTATATCTCTCGGAGGTTATTTTCATGCCCTTTGACTTTGTAAATTGTTTTTTTTCTCTCTGCACATTATCCCATGTGTGTTTGAACCTGCAGAGGAGGCTTTGATATGAGACTAAAATCAGTTGTTGCTATTACAGTGAAGCTGCAACTTCTGGCCACTTCTCAAATTCTCCACTTAACCTTTTTTCTTATTTTATTTGTTTAGCCACTGTTTTCAGATAGTAATAATAGACCTAAATCTTATGTATACAGCCTAACTTTAGGCTAGTATTGTTGTTGCCCCTAATTAAGTAGTCCTCTTAGCATGCGTTTGTATGTCTGATACAAATATTTCAGTTAAGCAGTTATTACCATTAAGGCAGTACAGGTGGCTGTTTGATCAAGTCCTCGGAGCTACTCTTGTCAAAAAAATATAGTGAACAATGCTCACCATATACAAAAGAGCACTTAACCTCTTAGAGAATTTATGTGTTGCAAGCCTATAGCTAAGAAGTGGTCAATAAGTACTGCATTGCAGTTATAATTAAGCAGGTATGATCTCCCAGTGAGCCCTAGGAATTCTGATTAGTTGCATTTAATTAAATTAATGTATTATTGTAAAATATATTTGCATTTCTTTTGAAAGTATTTTCATACAGTATCTTCATACAGAATGTAAGTGCACATGTGAAATCTAAAGCCCGTTCATTTTTGTTTGGAATTAATGTTGTTTGTTTGCTTTTTACGTCAATAACTGACTGCATTGTTTGATATAAGACCAAGGTGTGCTTCAAATCTTGCTTGATATTTTAGTCACACATCAAGGCACTGAATTTATCAACTGATTTACATTGCAAAATATGCTGTCGGGTGGCTAAATTTCTGTAATGGAGACAGGAGAAACATACTTGTAAAAGATCTGAGGAAAGGACAATATGCTTGAATTTAAAAACTGCCTGAAGTTACGAGGTCCAACAAAAAAATCTGAGACTAACGCTATAACTCAGGAAACAAGAGTGGGAGGGGAGAGGCAACCAGATGGTTGTAGAATGTGTCCTAACCTGTCACAGTGAGACATGGCTCGATTGCTTAGCTCAGTACAGTGGACATGTGTTCAAATCTCACCCTGGATTGGAAAATGTTGATTTGCAAGAGTGACCAGTGAGTTAACGTCAATTTTTTATGAAACTGAAGAAATCTGTGATGGAAACTTTTCAGTTATTGACTGAGGCTTACAGTGAAGAGTGCATGTCTTATGCACGTGGTTTTGAATGGCACAAACAATTTTTGAAAGGCAGAGAAGGCATGAAAGATCATGATCACCCAGGCCACCCATGCACAGCAGTTACTGACGACAACATTGAAAAAATACGAGATGTGATTTGAAAAGACAGGTTGAACGTTGGAGTAGTAGCTGAGAAAGCTTGTTTGGACAGGGAAAGTGTTTGATACGTCCTAATGGAAGAATTGAACATTAGAAAGGTTTGTGCAAAAGTGGTTCTAAAAATGCTGTGAGATGAACAAAAGGAACATTGCAAGGAATTGTGTTTGGACCTTTTGCCATGCATTGAGGATGAACCAGATTTGTTGAATTCAGTAATTGTGATGAAACTTGGATATTTACATATGGTCCAGAAACCCAGAGACAATCCATGTATTGGAAGTCAGCAACAACTCCAAGAAAAAAAAACCCAGGCATGGGTGGTTGAAAGTTCAAGGCCATGGTGATTGTTTTCTTTGATGTCCATGTTATTGTGATGGCAGAGTGCATTCCCAGCAGCCAGATGGTAAATCAGCGGTATTATATTGACGTTTTGATGAAATTACACAAGTATGTGAGAAGGAAACAAACAGAATGTAGGAGAAACAGATGGATTTTGCATCAAGAAAATGTGCCAGCCCACAACTCTTTCTCTGTGAAGCAGTTTTTAGTTAATAGCAATGTTACTGTGCTTGAGTTGCCGCCCTGTTTGCCAGACCTGCCTCCCTCTTCCCAAAGACCAAGTTGGTGCTCAAAGGAACCCATTTTTTTGTCAATTGAAGGTTTGAAAGCAAAAACAAGAAGACATCCTCAACAGCTTTTAAGTAACCGATCTGCAGAATTGCTTTGAACGTTGGCAGCGTCATATGCAGCTGTATGTCAATTCAGAAGGGAACTAATTTGAAGAGGATTGTAGTTGATTTTCTTGATTTGTTAAATGAAAAGAGTTAGAGTCACTGTTACTTTTGTGTCAGACCTTGTATATGTACAGATTCAAGGTGGTTTGAGAGTAATACAGTTGGAGGAAAATTAGTACTAAGATTTTCTGTACTACATTTGTTTGATGCATCGTATCAAAGAAGAAGGTGGGAAATGTTTTTTTTTCTTGTATATTACATGTAATTTTTAAAACACCTTTAGCTATTTTTCTGACACATTTACTGTTCCTCTTTGACATTGTGGTTTCTAGAGTTGGGCAGGAGGTGGAATTATCTCAAGAATCAAATCGTACACCTTTCCAAAGGCTGGCAGCAAAAAGGTGCCTCATATGGTCTTCTAGGTTTTTGACTGAGTTAAAAGAACTTACACTTGACTAATTTCACTCTTCTCCCTGTATCCCCTTTTTTGGCTTGCTGTTACTAAGTTTGTGTCTTGGCTACTAACAATTACATTGTGAAGATTTTGTAAGCTTTCTGCTTGTTTCCTAACCATCTGCATAACTATGGCAATGGTTTTAAAGAAGTTTTAAAGATCTGGGGAACTGTTTTTCAGTAATTTCTCACATCCCTAAATATCAATGCAGATTGCAACGTATCTGCAAATAAAATGTAAGTGATAAAATGTTTTTCAAAAAAGTCTCTCAGAGGAGAACAAAATAATATTTATATTCTGAACTATCCTTCCTAATGAGAAAACTGGCTTGCCTGCACAGTGCTATCTGAGCACACTTAGGGAACAATTTGTTAATAACAACCAGAGAATCTATTCTTACAGAACCTATGTGCACAAATCTTGTTATGCATTGACATTAATTACATTTAGGCAAGTGCATGTTATCACCAAACCAAGCAGAATGGGAAAGGTGATATGATGTCAGAGAGTCAAGGGAAACCCAGCCCTTTACTAATGAAAATGCTGCTGCATGGCCAGAAAATTATGCTGTCTGGTTGTTGATGTAGTTGTGAAGCAAGTTGTTATGGGCTTTGTTTGCATGCTGAGAATAACATGTGGGTACCTATTCCACCCATGAGTCTCTCTCTTTTTTTGTTTATTTATTTATTTTGAGTTGCTCCTCAACAAAAATGAGCAGGCATAAAAAGCCCTAGAGGTACACTCCTATTTGTCATATACTCTATTTGATAATCCTGGTAAATAATAATTATCGGGTTTTATACCTTCATTTGATTTTTATACACAAGTACTAATAGCTGTTGTCATCTGTATACCTTTACAGGATCCATGTTTTGTTTTTAAGTGCTGTCATCTTGTCATCCTGTACAAATACATACACATTGTCAGGACTTGTTCTAATCCCATCAGAAGAAAAGATACCATGCTATTGCACTTTAGACAAGAGAAGTATTTTGGTTTTATTCCGAAAAGTGAATGAGGGGTCTGATTTCTCCAGATGTATTTTTGGTCATTCTACTGTCTGTTGAATTGTTAACAACTGTGCTTCTCTCTGGTTGTTTTCTGCAGTCTACTACATATTTTCTGCCTTCTGGGAAACATACAGGCTGAAGAAAGACCAAGATTTTATGAAAATACAGAAATTTGATCACCATTTACATGTACTTGACCCTGAATACTTAAACCCACAAATTTCATAATAATGCCAATTTTTCTGAAATTTTGAGTCTATCTAAAAAAAAATTTCTGCTCTGAACATTTCCAGTATTTGTCCTCTGTTATGCCTAACATGCAGAATTTACTTATTAATTAGTTAATTCTCTTATTTCAAAAACTTTCAGACAGTAAAATGAAAAAATTATGCTACTATATTTATTCAGCCTTGGAAGTTATGGGTGGTTTTTTTTTTTCATTTCACAAGCTGTCTTTTCAGTTATAATTTTAGCACTCAGATCAAAATTTTTCAAGCTGTTTTACTAGTGTAAAACTGGCAGTTTAGACGACAATGTAAATGAGCTTGTGCCACCTAGTGGTGACGAATATATCTAAGACAAAACTTAGTGAGGATCAGTTTAAGGTCTTTGCCTTGTAGTATTTTGCTATTCAGTTTGAGTTAGCAGAATAAGATGACTTCATAGTCCTTGAATTTTTGCATTTTTGCAAATAAGAATTATTAACTTAGTCACATTTGCTGTACCTATTACCTTAATAAGTATATTCTTTACTCTAAATTGATAATCTTTACTCTAAAAATCAGAATAGAGCTGTTTCATTCATATTTTAAAGCAAACAGTAAGTAGATCTTGTTTTATTGCATTAACTATCCTACTGAGACGTTACCCACGCATAGAAAGGAGTGTTTCTTTTACTAGAAAAATATCTTTGAGTCAATGCAAACTCTCTGCCTCGCCTTTTCCTCTTATTGTGGATGTGACTATATTACTATAATGTTGCCACGTTAATATAGCTAGTCCCTAATACGAGCAAGAACAGCATATTTAGATTAGCTTAACTATGGGTACCTGAGAAATTTAATCAATGAAAATTAAATCCTATCAGCAGGGAAAAAAAATATGTTTATGTGAAAACAGAGGACAGGCTTTCAATAGCTTTCTAGCATAAGAGCATAAAACAACATCCCGTCCCATAGTTTAAAAGTCTACGTACCACAAGATGTTATATACTATGTGCCATTTTTAGCTCATACATTTTACTTGCATGTGTCTAGCAACAGGTATTCTTGTCAGTCCATATTGTTTGGTATACACAATTAATTGATTCCAATTAACTTTTGGAATGTAAAATTATTTCCCTTTTTAAAGTATAAATATAGTCAATGTGGGAAGTAAGAATACATCTAGGAAGACATCCAGCGGAAATATAATCACTTCTTAGTAGTAATAGTGAATTTGTTTTAGTAACTAGCAATAAGATAAAAAAACTCTGAGAAGTCTTGATGTGTTCTAAAGCAATACAGGATACATGAAATGCATCAATTAATATCACTGTGAACTCAGTAAGTATAATTCGTTCTGATTTGGTTTTGCTTTGCAAAAGACGATTAATATTTTTGGCTGAACATAAGATTTTCCCTATGCATCTTGACACAGTATAGGGAAAGTCTGTCCTAAGTGTTCACAGTGAAACTGTAAGCCCATTACTTGAGAGGTTTAGGATTGAGTTCCGATCTTGGTGGAGTTTACTGGGTTAGTGGATGGCCTGTGTGTGAAAAGGAGTCTTGGAAATACAGACCTGGCAAGCTGTACCAGGCTAGAAAAACAAAACTAGGGTTGAGCATCTTGGTTTATACCACTAATTCACTTCCTTTTTCTTGAGATTGTCAGTTCAGTTTGGTCCCTGACCCATCTCAGAACTGACTCAGAGATGTGATTTTGCCCTAATAGCAAATGGCCTTTCAAGACTCTTCCACGAGAGTAAGCGATTCAAGTCAGAAAAATTACCCTTACAGTCCCTGATGCCACTATGCTCATCTTACTTGGCCAGAATCTTGAGAAATGTTGGCCTCCTACTTCGAGGTTTGCTGTAAAATCTACGTAGTGGAACTTTTTCTCCTTCATTCAACTGGACAGATCACTTCATTACATGTACCACTAAGGCTAGGCATTTTCTGTACAAAATGCAGTTTCCAAGAGATAAAAATTCTGATGCGCGCAATAACTCACTCCTGTATATTTCTCAAGCTCTGTTTCTCTTTACTTCAAAACCACAACTATTTCAGACAGGAACTTATGTCACTGAAAGCTTCAGTTATTAAAAAGAAGAATTATATGCATAAATATTTACAAAACAGCCTTATCCAGTGTTTTGCAAATCCAACATACCTTTATTTTCTGTTTGAGCTGAGAAAACTCATGGTGATGTTTGAATTTTTGGTTTTAAAACGCTCTCTTAGGATTGTGAGGTCACTCATGGGGAGAGTAAAATTTCTACTTTGGGAAATACAAGGAACTAAACTGCAGAAATAAGTTCTGTAATTGTTCCCAAGAGTTCACAGACAGAAGAGAACAGATTATAAGTTTCTTTCATGTATACTTTATTGTGCCAGACTCATGTTTCAGCCAAGGAGCTCCAGAACACGCTGTGTTTCTGTTGGGATGCTTTGTGTGCTCCATACTATTCCTCTGACAAAGAGCAAAGGCAGAGGGATTGTATTTGAACCAGATATTTAAGTACAGTAAGAAATTGGTCATTTTCTCCCTCCTCAGAGCAGAGAGACTGGCCTAGTAACTGGTCAGTGACATTTGTCCATGATTTTACACAAGCTTATTAAAGTTACTACTTTTTGCCTCACTTTCTTGTACGTGGAATCACTCTTCAGCATCCACAAGAGAGAGAGGGCAGTATTTTTTAGTTTTCAGTTGTGCTAGGAATTTCTCTGTGTTTTAGAGGTGAAGAGAGAGAACTTGGAGAGGGAGGAAGGACAGATTAAAGAGAGATCCTTATAACTACTTGACAGGCTTGAAAATAGCATGTAAATTTAATACCTGCAGAATAAGATTTGTGCATGAGCCATTCCAATAATTCTCTCAGATCAAATGCTCTGAATCAGTTGCAATAACTTTTTATGCTTTAGCAGTGTATGTTTCGTTTGGCTTGTATATTTACTCAAGCAATAACCTCCAGAACAAAATAATCTTTGTCCAATCCTTTTCTTACTTTCTGATTCTCACCTGTGTGTCTGTTGTAAACATTATACCATATTTCTCAGGGGCAAAAAATGCTTTTAACTCACCATTTCATTAAACATAAAAACTCCATTTGTGTGCTACAGTTTCAGCCAACTATTGGCCACCCACCTGAAGAAGCACCTTTTAATCCTTACGTGCTGCAAAGGAAAAGAGGTCTTACAGGGGCAGAAAAAGGTAGGCAGAGTAATTTTTCATTAATACAATTTATTTCTTTATGCTAGAGATCTCTCGATGCATATTTGTTTTTTTCATGCATATATTTCTCATCATGTGGTGTATTGATAGAGCCACTATCATAGCTCAAGCTTGGTGGCAAAAACTGCAAATATGACAATCTAATAAAAGTCAGAAATCCCTTTTTTCACGTTGAAATGAAAGGTTATTACTTTCTTGACTCTAAAAGTTTCATTCTTGCATTTAATAAGAATTGTGCCCTATTATATACACAGTACCAAGCTGGTGCTCAGGCTTTCTGTAAAAGACAATTCAATATTAGTCCCTAAGAATGAACTACATGTGGAGCAGCTTTCTGAATGAAGAATTATCTGAGGTACCTAATGGGAGGTTCTAAAGACAGGGCCAGTCTTTAGACACTCCTTCTGTCAGGAAACCTCCTAATTTCACCTTACACAGGTACTCAGTAGTTAGAGCAAGTCACCAGGTGAATGTCACTCTTATTTGGAGTCTTCTAAATTACCGGTAACTGGACTGCATATGGTTTCTTTATAATACCCTGAAGTCAAACACAGCAATGATTTTTACCACAGAAATGGTGAATGTATTAGCTGTGGCAGCAAAAAGGTATCACATGTCTAATTTTTTCATTGACTTGAACTGCAGGTGATCAGAGAGAGGCCTTACCCATGGATACTGAGGTCTATGAAAGTCCATATGCTGATCCAGATGAAATCAAACCAAAAAATGTCACTCTTGACAGGAAATTATTGACCTTGGAGGAAGGAGAACTTGGCTCTGGCAACTTTGGTACTGTAAAGAAAGGGTTCTACAAGATGAAAAAGTAAGTGTTTCCTTCTATTTTCATGGAGTCTAATATGTAAAAAATCCAACCTTTTTTTTTTTCTTTCCACAGCCACAGTGATCTTTGTAAGTTATTTGGTGTGACAGTCTGTGCCTAACCAATTTTGGCTAACATTCACTGGTTTCTCTCTGTACATATACAATAATTTTCTCTACAGTCATTTTCTTTTCCTCTGTTTGCAGACATCTGTATGTCCCCATCATGGTCACATACCAGCCATTAACTTTTGTAATGAAGAAATGCCCCTGTCAGGCACAGTAGAGAGGGAAGTCTGATACTTTTCTCCGTAGTTTGAATGGGCAGTCATGCCACTCAGTATTTCCCATCTGTACAGCCTCCCTTTGAGAAATGGTGTAGAGTGCTAGGGACAGCTTTCCTGTGGCAAAGAGATTTTCACCTAAAACAAGAGTGATAACTGTTTCATGAATCTTGATTGTTTATTTTCAAGAAGGCAGAACATGTTGTGACCTCTTTCATCCTGTAATTGCAGTAGGAGCAGACCCTGTTTATACTGGCAGAAGAGGGCGCACCTGCCTGTTCATGTATTTTCATAGCAAAATGTCACCACTATAATTTTGAAGTGCATGGGTTGATTATGAATACCCTCTCACCAGTTAAAGCTGGAGGCATTTCTGTATCCAACATTTTCAGAGCTAGGAAGGAATTTTCTTTTTCGAGTACAGTCAGAGGGGATTTGAAAGGGTCCAGTCACAGCTTGTGTATTTGTTAATCCTGTTTCACACTTGAACTCTGTAGATCTAATCAGTCACTGTTTCACTTTGTTGTGTGAGCTGAAGGTTGCAGAAGTAAGCTTGGTTTCTCAGGATTTCAGAGCACAGCCTTGGGTCCTTGAAATGTTGCATGTTCTCGTCTTACCCCCAAAACACATCAGGCCTTTAAAGCTTTCAACCAGAAAAACTTCATTGATTTCTTGCCTGAATAATTTGTACATTTTTCTTCAGGTTTGTTAAGACTTTTTATATAACCTTTTTTCAGGTTCCTTCCATTCTCTGTCTTTTGCTTAGCTGTCTTCTGATCATTTGATAGTGAGATGTTCCTATTACAGTCGGCTTTTTTCCCCTCTGAATGTCAGTTCTTTCTTTTGTCACAGTTTGTACATAGAAACATCAGGTAAAGAATGTGTGTATTTGCACAAAGATATTTCAGCAACTAATCCCAGAAATGGATTCCTTTTTGTAGGGGGGCCAAGCCGGTGGCTGTGAAAATTCTTAAGAATGAGAGTAATGATCCAGCCATAAAGGATGAATTGCTGAGAGAAGCAAATGTAATGCAACAACTGGATAACCCGTATATTGTCCGAATGATAGGCATATGTGAAGCTGAAGCTTGGATGTTAGTAATGGAAATGGCTGAACTTGGGCCATTGAACAAATTTTTGCAAAAAAATAGGTATGTAAACCTTAATTCCATTTCACAGGATTTATCCAAAGGGGGAAAAAAGTACAAGTCCTTTTTATTTTTTTTTAAAGGTAATTTTAAATCAATATGTTGTTAATGTAATAATTAGTGATTGTAGTTACTTTTTGCTGTGACCTCATTATCTTGCACATGTCTCCTAAATGTCAAATATTTCTGGTAAAACAGTGCATTTTGAATAAATGAAAGGACTTTCACATGTCCTTCAGTTGTTCTATGGTTGATATGATCACACATCATCTAGCTCAGGGCACTCTTAAACTGCCTGTTCTAATGAAATCTTAGGTAAATGTAAGATCGAGTTCCTGGTATGATGGGGAGAAGTTCATAGTAAAGATTTGTATTTGAACTCCATGAAAAGTTGTGAAAATGAGCTCCTGACCTCTTAAAAATTCAATTATGATTTTCAGACATGTCACAGAGAAGAATATAACAGAGCTAGTACATCAGGTTTCCATGGGGATGAAATACCTGGAGGAGAATAACTTTGTTCATAGGGATCTGGCTGCAAGGAATGTGCTTTTAGTCACCCAGCATTATGCCAAGATTAGTGACTTCGGACTTTCTAAAGCTCTCAGTGCTGATGAAAGTTATTATAAGGTAAGCTTTGCTCAAGACATGAAAGCCATATAGTAGCATAGCTTAATAAGTTTACTTTCAGTTGAAGTGCAGTGGTTAGAAGTTGAAAATTGGAAGTAGTAAGTATCATCCATTACTTTATAGCATGTGAGTAGGTCACTGATTTTCAAAATGCATCATCGACATTAAGAAAAGTTTAGGGCGGAAAAAGCTAGTCCTTTCTTTCATTTGCTTACTTCTTTAATTTACTTTTGTTATAATTGTCATTAGAAGGAAATGAGCTACCTCCTTATATAGAAGGGGTATATATCTTCGTAGCAAATACGAACTTTTGGGTACTGAAGTTTTCACACAAGGAAGAATTAGGCTAGCACACTGTATTATTGACCGATAGAACTGATTTTGGTGAGTTTTTTGAAAGAATACCATTGATAAATAATCATTTAATATATGCAGAATGTATTTAGCTTGATTTTAAATTCACTGAATCTCTGTACAGCGACTGAAATATTGGCCACATTTAATAAGGTAAAAATATCCATGAGAGAAAAAAGCTCCAATCACATCTTCATGTTTTTTTTCTGATATATTGCTCTTGCAGTTCAAATTATTTCTTTCTTCTACCTATTGTCTTTCATCATCTGTTTAAAACTAATAAGACAGACCATGAAACGCTGCAGAGGAAGAGCAAGCACATACTCCATTCTGGTGACCTTCCTATGGGAATCGTAACTGATGCCAGAAAAGACAGTAATATCTTTAATCACTGCCACTAGCCTCACTAGAGCTGCTTGCCAGATACCAGTTTGAGAACTGGTATCAAAGGCCCATACCCTTTAAAACTCCACAAAATGCATTGGGGTTCTTTCACTAGATCTAGCACTATTCTGGGACATCGTGACACTTGCATTGTTGTAACACAGTGTTATGGCATAATTTAATCAAAATGTATTTTGCCACAAGGCTATCACTGTGCTTTGAAATAGAGCATGAACTTTGAGTAGTGATGAGACTCAGTGCAGCTGGGAGTGTATCTCTCACCCTCTGTAGAGAGCCTAGATGAAAAATGTTATTTTTAAAGAGCAATTTTAAATTAAATGCCACTAAAACCGTGACTCCAGTCCTTCAGGTAAGTTTTGCTTTACCATATATTTTGTTTCAGTGCATACTTTTAGAAGTGGAAGATTAGCCACAATTTTGTAACACTATTGAGGAAGCTGCTACTCATTCTCTTCAATGCCAACTGCATCAGAAATATTATGGTACTTCATACAAATGTGTGCATATCTAAGTTAACTGGCGTATATGGATTCTGATGTTGTCTACTTACCACTGTCTGTGGTGGTGTTTCTTTCCTGTCTGTGACTTATTTTAGGCACAAAGTCATGGAAAATGGCCTGTCAAGTGGTATGCTCCAGAATGCATGAATTTCTACAAATTTTCTAGCAAAAGTGATGTCTGGAGCTTTGGAGTTTTAATGTGGGAAGCTTTCTCTTATGGGCAAAAACCATATAAGGTGAGTACTTCTGTCTGGCAATTTTTTTTTCTGTAGAAATTCAGAGCCGATTTGAACCAATGCCTTTTTCTCCCTCAAAAAAGTTTTTGGAAGCCAAAATAGGCCTTAGCACCCCATCTGTTGCAACTAAGGAGTCAAAGGATAGACCAAGAATCAACTCCAGGCCTCTATATTTTATACTTAAATGTGTGCTGTAATCATTTGCAATTTGGATGACTTTTGGTTACTCTGTTCCAGGGAATGAAAGGTGGTGAAGTTGCACAGATGATTGAAAGAGGAGAACGAATGGAACGTCCTGAAGTCTGTCCAACAGAAGTCTATGAGCTAATGAAATTGTGTTGGACATACAAGTGAGTGTGATGTTATGCTCTTTCTTTTCACAGTACGTTTTAATCTACTTAATAGCCAGAAAAGGGTGGGCAGGAGGTGTTTCAAAATGTGGTTAGCTTACAACAAACCTCCAAGCTAAGGAGTCAGTTGCATTTTCAAATGAAAATTATTTGAGTCGTTAAGTGCACTACAAGGAGCTGATTTTGAACAGCTGATTTTGCTGGAACAGTTATGTGCAAAAAGGCTGTCATAAAAACCCAAGTATTTCAACAAAAAGATCAGTCTGATTTATTTTGAAGAGAAAGTCTGAGATTAAGGAAATATTTTTGTTTCATCTTAGATTGTATTTTGTTGTTAATTTCCAGGACTCTTTGTCTACTGAAATTTCAGAGTCGTATTGCCAAGTATTCATTCTGTTTCTCAGTAATTAACCGTTATGACCTATTTTTATCTCTTCTCATTTCTGAAAATATTCAGATTGGATCTTACTATTTCCTATCAGTGAGAGGCAGAATTTCTTTTCAGATCATAACTAATGTGTCAGAAACATTTTTCATAATGGATGAGAATTCAGAATTATGAAATAAATAAATAAAAAGCCTACATAATACTGTTTTTTTTATTACTGTGTTGCAAAATTTTTATTTAAAGTGTTTCACGATATATATTTTTTTTAATATAATTTTTAAGTACTTTGTTGGAGTTACTTTTAGCTGTGCTCTGTAAGCACCCAAAGTCTACTGTAATGTCACTTATTCATTCAGTTCACTAGCTGAAGAATTTGTGTCTCCAACAAAGGTCTCTGGATTCTGTTTAAGAAGCCATGGTACTTCACTTTTAGGTGCCATGCTTCTTTGTTATTTTTATTACACCTAATACTCTAGAAACTCTGGAGCTGTAAAATAATTCCTGCCTTTTTTGGATTGACTCAAAGAATGCAGTTAACGGTTCTAGAGTGAAAGGGATCATTTTTTTGTTATGATTAATAAGCATATTGTAAAGCATGCTGCTTTTTATTTGTTTATACTCACATATCTTTAGTATTGGGGAAAAAATTACAAGGAAGGCTTGTCAGGCAGTCTGAGTAGCTCAGCGTGTTATGGGCATGTTGTCAGTTTGTTTTCTACCCGATCGACAAAGTTCATAGGTGTGCAGATACAGAGGAAAGAAAGACAGTACAGCCATGTAATCTGTGGATAGGCTTCTCTCAGTGGTGCTAAACCACTCTGTATGACTGTACTACCATTACAAGGCAGATATTGCTCTGTAAATATTATTTTCTCTAGATTATTAATAAATGAAGTAGATGAAGTAGAAAATTAAATGGAGCTGATTTATTATTTCTTTCTTATAATACTTTTACCAACCACAATGTAACAGGCATGGTAGTAAATTCACTGACTGGGTGCTCTGTAGTGATGTTTGCCACTTGGTATTTATTTTGTAGCATCATTTTGGTAACCTTAAAATATTGTGAGCAGCTTTAAGTCAGCTTTCACTGACTTAAAGTCCCAAGTGTTACAAGGCCCACACACCTTTGCAGCTTTCTCCTTCTTACACAGTGATACTGTCTTTTCAGTGTTGATGACCGACCAGGATTTGCTGCAGTGGAGATGAAATTACGTAACTACTATTACGACATTTCCCACTAACAGAATGAAGAACAGCATCTTCCTTGCCTCCAGCCAGCACTCAGAAGCAGTTCGGTTTCCAGGAACAAGCAGCTTTGACTTTTGTACTGCTGCTTTCACTCTGCAAAGCTCAGAGCTAAGAGCTGTGTCTGTAGGGCTGCCTTTTCTTGCCTTCTGCGCAATAATCAGCTCCAAATTAGTGTTAAAAGTGGAGGAGCTCCAAAGCGAGCAGCAAGGATGTCAAAGCAAATTCTTAGACTTTTGATACATTCCATTTAATTTTATTTACAGCTTTATTGGCATTTCTTTTCATGCACATGTAAAATCTATTTAACGTCTTTCAGCCATCTTCCTCTCTTGTATTTACATTCCTGTTATTAATGTTCTTAGCTCTTAAATGCATTTAGAGTCATTCCAGCCTTTCCCCTCCCCAGGGAAGAATAGCATAAACATTTCTCACTGTGAAGGAAATTCGCTGTCAAATTGTGTCAGTTACTTTGGCTGTCAGCATGTTTGATTTTACCCCTAAGCCGCTTTAAAACCAAATTGTATTCTTCTCAGTACTAACATAGGCAGAGGGGGACTGGCAAGTGTGAATTTCTAACATCATCTTCTCCTTTAAATGTAACCAGCTTCTCTTGTTCCTCATCTCATGTGGAAGCCTAGCTGTCCCTCAAGTAGTAACGTTTTTCCTCGTGAAATCTGGGAACTCAGGGACTTGACAGCACCTAAGACAATGATTCTGGGATTCCATCACTGCATTCATGAGAAGACAGCTGCACAGTGAAATATAATGGAGCAGCACTTTCCTTTCTCTGTGCTGTTTCAGTCTTGACCAGAGATGCCTTTTCCATGTATCCCTTTAGGTATACCCAAGTTGCTTGTGTTGTGTTCTGAGCAGCAATCACTTCTACCATTTTGCCAATCTTTATTGAAAAGTGTTTGTGAGAATTCACTACACTTTATTGCCTCTAAAGCTAAATTTCACCCCTAGTTCAAATATTTGAAAACAGGCCTATGGACATTGAGTTTACTTTTGTCCACTCTTAAGTGTTAGTATTTGTCCTGTTTTTAATCCCTGTGAGCATCTCAGGGATTTGTCTTATCACTGTTTTGTAATGCACCGTGCATCTCCATTAATGTGCAAGTATAGCAATGGCAATAACAAATTTTATAATCAACTTCTCATTCTATATTTACCCTTATTTTTTGTCTAATCTCATTTTATATAGTATAGATATCAAAATTTTTTATCACTTAGCCCTCCCAAGCTGCTACTTTACTGGCATTTACATACATCTCAGGAGTCGTCATGCATTGCATCTGCTAGATATATTTTAGAAGAATAAAGAATAAGATTTAGAATTGTATATATTTATTGCATATTGCTGGTTAGAACACATGTTTAATTGTTTTGTGAACAGGCTATTCCTAGAGATGCAGTGATTTTTTTTTTTTCTTTAGCCAAGAAAGTGTGGGCAATTGCAGTAAGAAAGTGTGAAATAATTTTCATACAAGGCATGGCTATAAACAAATATAGGAGTTACAGTATTTTTTTTGCTTTTTGCTAAGTTTGTTGTCTGTTTTTCAAAAAAATACCTGGTGATTTTTGGTAGTTTAATATTGGGTGTCCAGTTCAAGACTCTTCATAAAGCATGTGCTACTAAAAGATACTGAGTTCAATAGACCATGTTTCAAATGGGACTAAACATTACTTTTCTTGAAAATGACTTCATTTTTGTTTTGTTTTTAAGAAACATTTTTCGACAAGAACAGCTTGTGTAGAAGTTAGATGTAGTTATATGTAGGTGTTTTGTTGCTTTAATCCTATTGCAGAGAAATTGTTAGCTCTACATGTACAATTAGTACATTCACGGGGATATTAGTAATAAACAAATTGCACAGTTCTCTACTAGCCATCTACTGACAGTACTCCATGTGCCTGAGATATATCTCTGTCTATCTCTCCCTCTCTTAAATTGTTATCTGATACAACACAACTGGAGGAATATTTTTTCCCCTCCATTCTTAGTGAATGTCACTTTCTGGTGTTACTTCATTATTTTTAACTTCATTATTATGTAATGAAAGTTTACAATGAGAATATCATGTATTGTGAAATAAATGGATTAGGTTTTAAAATTGAAATTAAAGACACTGTTTTACAAATAAATGGTTTTCACAAGAATCCTGTAATGTTTAAGATGTTATGGAGACAGTGTATATTTGCTGAATTGCTGATTGTTGTGGAGGAATGCGGTTTCCCTGTTGACACTGAAAGATGCCTGACATGACAGATAAGCCCACTGAAGCCTCAGCTGCTTTTGGAGCTATTCAAGACTAGCAGGAAGATATCTCAAAATACGCTTGTTTTTATTACACCTAAGCCTTTCCAAGATACTGCTTTTCAGCAGTACCGGAAGGTTAGAGTTGTCAGGACTCAGTGTAGCCATATCAGCTATCCAAGGATTTCTGCATTACAGATGCCATGCAGGACTTAAGTCACACTCTGTACTGCTGAGGTTGTTTTCCTGCATAGCATATCTGACTTGTTTTCTACCTTCCCACTTGTGGGACTGCACCATCAGCTCATATGAAGGGGCTTTCGTCTTTTGGTGCCTGGATTTGGTTATCCTTATTATTATCATAAGTTGACTTGTGTCAGAAATGCCATTGAGTAGTGTTGACCCACAATTAATTGTCACGGCAGAGTTCAGTGATAGCAAGCTGCAGCATGGAGGAAGGGAGGCTGTTGTAAGGAACTCAAGAAAGAGCAGGTGAGAACACACTAAACAGGTTTTCCAGTGAAGGAAAACATAGTGTAATTGCAACTTGGGTTAGGCTCAAATCTACAAAATCATGGAGTAGTTTCAGAGCATGGGAGACTTTTCCCAAAGAGTCACCCAAACTTAAGAACCCCAGCATAATCTGCACCTGCTTCCAGCACTATGCAAAAAAAGAAAGGGGTGGGGGGGATTTTAATCAGATAACAAAAGATGCCTGTAATTTTTACTCCTGAAATCATCACAGTCAGAACTGCAGGTTTGATAAGGAGCAGTAGCTGATGGAGGCCAGTGCCATGGAGTTGTGGGCTGAGGCAGCTGCTTGGCGTGGCCCTGCCAGGGGGTGGTAATGCTTCAGCACTCAGGCTGCTGCTCTTGCCCGAGCGCTCCTGGTGCTCTCCCCTTGCCCGGTGCCGTATGGAGGAACTTGTTTGTCCGTTTGCTGCCTGCTGTCAAGCAAACGTCCCTGTGAGGACAAATCATGTTTTATTATATCATGAATCGTTAGCTGTGGATGATTAACAAAGACTTCTGGCTCTATGTCCCCTTGCCTTTTAATTGATGCCAGCAGTGGGAGATTGCAGGCAAAAAGATAAACAACTTGTCCCACACGTGCGTAGGAGGGAGTGACCGTGGCATCTGAGTTGAATAGTACAGGGAAATATTAAGTGGTGAATTGTAATTACCAGCTCTAGGTTTAGTGATGGGAGAAAGCCTGTAAAGAATGCAGAAAAAGGAGAAGAAAAAAAGAAAAAAACCACACCATCTGATTCTTGACAGTGAAGGAAAACAGCAGCAGAAAAAAAACACATCAGACTTAAAGCACTCCCAGACTCAAGTGGAAAAGAGCCACTTCAAGAGTCAGTACCACCACTCCTCAGCAGTGTGTCCCAGTGCTACATGCCACGGTGCAATGCGAGACAGTGGCACAAGCTCATTGGGGCCCCTGCCCTTGCTGAAGGGATAGATTGTGAGACCGATGGTAGTGGGAAGTGGTTGTAGGATGAATAAGCAAGTCTCAACAGAGAAATGCCTCCTGCTGTACTAGAGGCAGCTGGGGGATGAGATGCAAACACCTTTTCTTTGTCAGCCAGGTAACCTGTGAAAGTTTGCAGCTGGGCATGTAAGGGAGGAATGAGAGTGGTGGAGCATGCAGCGACATGGCACCTAGTACACGTACTCTGCTAGTATTCAAGAGCCATTTGGGTAATGCCCTCAGTCACACCATGTGAATGTTGGGAGTGTCCTATGTAGGGATAGGAGCTGGATTCAATGGTCCTTTTGGGTCCCTTCCAACTCAGGTAACTCTATGATTCTAAGATTCTATGGCTATCAGAAAGACAAAGTGTGTAGGGGAAAAGAAAATTGTCTCCTATTAGATTGATTAATAGTGCTGGGAAAAAGAAAAAGAGACAAGCCTATGTCATCCAGGTTTTCCTTCAGGCATATACTACAAAACAACAGTCAGAATGATGTAGCACAAACCTGACTGAAAACAACAGTCTTCCAGCTATCCAGAGCTCTCTGAAGTCAGGTTAGCGCTGTGCACCAGTCTCCAAATGGGTATTCTTTTCTGGCATATGTGTTAATTGAGGTGAATATCCACTGGGTTCCTTGGCATACAATTAATTCTACACTGAGTATAGCTACTGTTTCTCTGAGACAGTAGAGAAGGAGTTTTCTATAACTACAGAAGCAGAGGAAACAAGAGGCAGCTGGGGAAAATGTTACACTGCTGTCCATTAAATTCATAACTTTGAATGTAAATAGCATCTGGATGACCACTCCAGTAGAAACGTACATAGACCATTAACCCCCAATAGCAAATGCCTTAAACTGTCAGGGAAGGAGCCTGTCAGGCCCAGGCCCTGCTTAACTGTGAGAAAGTGCTCATGGACCTGTACTACTGCCATGCACGTACCGTTACAGCTGCCCATCTGGCACACCCCACGGGACAGTGGGTTGGTAAGCCTAAGTGCCAGGGTCCATGTGCCTCTGTCATGTTAGAAATACAACCTGCAACAAAAAAATCCCAAACAAACAAACAAGAAAACAAACAAAAATTTTGAAAGAAAATAGTGTGAGTCATCAGGCCACACTGCAGTGGAAGTGTTACTTTGCATGGTTACTCACTTCTCTGTCTTGCCACATTGCCCCTAGCCACTGGCTACATTGACATCAATGTCTGTTCTTTCTTCTTCCTGCACGTTAAAGTGAAATTGTCTAAGCAACAGTGAGAGTGCCAAGACACTAATTGCACGTCTGAGTGGCAAAAGAGGTAGCAGACATCTTTTACAGCTGTCTTGCTTAGGTTGAAGACTTTGCTTTAAAAACATTACAAACACACACAAATGCACAAATGCCCGTGTAGTTTCTTGTCCTTTTTTCCTTGTGTGCTCAGTAAGAACCTGTCCTACTGCCTCATTTATTAGCACACAACCTATGTAGCCCTATCTTCAGATCCCCTTTTAATTCATGTGCAGATCTCATAAATGTAGTCAAATTATTTATGTTTGACTGGAATATCAGGTCCCACCTCCAGTACCCTGAAGCAATGACCAGCAGACAAAGAATTGGGTCATATTTCTAGAAGATTGAAAGAAACCACATGAAAAAGCAGCTGTGGGGGTCACGGGGACATGAAGAGGTGCACTGGAGAAACAAGATTACTGAGCTTGCCAAAGATCAGGATTTTTTTTGATCTACCTTGGAACAGTTGTAATTTGACTGCTTGGCTTGGTTTGATGTTTCTTTTTCCTAACAGATGTGTAATTTGGAGCCAATATTTCCCTATTTTTCCACAGTAATGACACATCGTAGCCATAGCTGGGTATGAACACCTAGACTATCAATGTAATTCTGTTTCATCAATATTTCCATTGTTACCATTAAATACTCTAAACTGGGGTTTTTGTATATGTGCAGTTACATTGCTCTTCTAAGCAGCTTCAACAGCAATCAGATCATGATCAGATGAGATGCCTGCAAATCTCTCCAGAGTCCTCCAGTGCCCACACTGTGTATTCCCACCCCATTGCATTTGGGATGCACACACATGGAAGGCCAGTTGCATGAGTGTTATAGTTTCAGATTTTTCAGAGAATTTTTCTCCTTTTGCCAATACAGGGATGGGGGGGAGGGGGGTGGACCTAGCTGGACCGATCAGGGCCGCAAGTTGGGGGTGGGTGGCAGCACCATTGAGGATACCCCAGGAAGAGGGGGTTGCTTCCAGGGCAGGCTCTTCCTGTTGCACAGCCGTGGGAAAGAGAAATCCTCCCCGTTTTTGTGGGTAGCTGAAGAAAGCTTGCTTCAGATCGTTACCCCTGCTCCACATGCACTGTGCCATTTTTCTTCACAAGAAAGCTCTTTGCTGCGTGTGGGAACAGCACACGTCACTGCAGGAGGGACAAGTGGTCCAATGGCAGCTCAATGTACACAGGGGGTGAGGAAAGTCATACTCATAGTGGTGCCCATGTTGCCCAGCTCCTTGCCCTCGATGAGGCCTTGCACAGCCTGCAGTGCTTCCTCTGGTGATTTGCCCTTGAAGTGCTTGCTGCAGAGCTCCTTCATGGCCTGCTGGAACTCAGCAAAGGTGATGGTCCGGGCACCCTTGGTCCTACGGCAAGAGGAGACCAAGAGGAAAGTTATCTCACCGCTGAGTAGTGGCAGGATGGGAAACCCCCAGGCTGCCACTCACAGGAAAGCCTGCCTGACTTCTGCCATTCCATCCTCCCACTTGTCTGCACTGCCCACTGCACCTCGCCACGGCACTCACTTGACTTTGTTAAACACGATGTCAGTGTCAGTGCTAGTCACAGATATCCCATCCATCACGCCACACTCTTTGCACATCTTGGAGAAGTTTTTCCCCATCATCTCATTTCTACAGGCAGATGTGTAACCATATTCTACAAACTTACGGAAAGCTTCTTCTACCTCCAACATGTTGCTGCTGTGGAGATAAGAAGTTGTCACGGAGAGCCCGGAGGGCCATCTGCAGCTTCTGGACGCACACTCATGGCACATGCATCTCATCTCCAGCAGAACAAGGGGCACCACACAGCATAGGACAACTGTGATGACCACACAGGTACTGATATAGAACACCTTGGAGGTAGCTCTGATAAACATCTTAGTCTTCATTTAAACCAAGACATAATTGGCACTTAACGTGAGGTGGTTGAGCACAAGAAAGGTAACAGTTCTTGCATGATCGTGTGTGTCTTGACTTTAGGGTCTATACTGACCATATTGTACAATATATTTGTTTTTTTGTTGGTATGGAATCATGCCAAAAGGCCTGATGGGCTTAATTCATCTTAGCACATCAATCGGTAGAACTCAGGCAGCTGTGATTACTATTGAGTTCTTATTTTGGATTTTTAGTGTTAAGAATTCACCGCCATAAGATGATCTGTGAACTGGAGAGCCAAGGGGTGGTCAGTAAGACGACCCTTCAACAGCCCCATTTGGCCTCTGCATAAGTCTGATGGAGAATGGAGATTGACTGTGGACTGTCGTGGCCTGAAGGAGGTTATTCCACTGCTGAGCACCACTGTGCCAGATACGTTGGAACTTCAGTATGAGTTGGAATCCAAGGCAGCACAGTGGTAACATCACTATTGACATTGCTAATGCATTCTTCTCCATTCCCATAGCAGCAGAGTGTAGGCCACAGTTCGCCTTCACTTGGAGGGGCGTGCAGTACACTTGGAACCAACTGCCCCAGGGGTGAAAACACAATGCCACCATCTGTCATGGACTGATTCAAGCAGCACAAAAGAAGGGCGAGGCTCCAGAACATCTACACTACATTGATGACATCATTGTATGGGGAGACACGGCAGAACAGGTCTTTGAGAAAGGAAAGAAAATCATACAGATTCTCCTGGGAATCTGGTTTCACTATCAAACAGAGTAAGATTAAGGGACCTGCCCGAGAGATTCAGTTCCTGGGAGTGAAGTGGCAGGACAGACATCGTCAGATTCTGATAGAAGTCATCAACAAGATCACAACAATGTCTCCACCAACCAGCAAGAAGGAAACACAGGCCCGACTGCCAGTGATGTTCAGGGGACAGGGGACTGCCAGGTAGATGTTCAGGGGACAGGCTGACTCCACACATCATGCCACTGATGCTACTTAGAGCAAGTGGAATGCTTTGACCACCCAGCTTGCACTCATTGGAAAACCAAACGGCCCTGGGATCCTGGAGATCATCACGAACTGGCCTGAGGGTGAGAACTTTGTTATGGCAGATGAAGAGGAAGAAGAGCAGGTGGCTCGTGAGGAGGAAGCTCCACTACACAATCAACTGCCGAAAGAGGAGATATGCTATGCCCTTTTCACTGATGGTTCTTGACGCATCATAGGGACAAAGCAAAAGTGGAAAGCAGCTGTATGGAGTCCCACATGACAAGTTGCAGAAGCTACTGAAGAGAAGGTGTGTAGAGTCAATTTGCAGAGCTCAAAGCCATCCAGTTGTCCATGGACGTGGAGAGTGGAGAGGCTGACTGTGAGGGTCAGCCACATGGACACACACGTGCCTAAAGGTCGAGCCAAAGAGGCAAAGGAGGGGTGGAGGTGCAGCTCTGAAGTGAATTAATGACTGCTGCATGTGAAGGAATAAGATATTCAAAGCTTCTGAACATTTGTGAAATTGAAGTTTCAGTTAGACTGTCTCAATAACAAATGCCCATATTTGTAAGCTGATTTACGCTTTGCCTGTTATTTGATTATAAAAAGGAGAGGATTTTCTTCCAGAACCTACAGAAGTGCCTAAATCTCACAGGTCTTCTTGCAAGTAGCCTCCAAAGAGATGTCCTTGTCTACCCCCATCTCACTTCACCCCCTGAATTTCTCTCTGAGTTACAAAGTCCCCCTCCGGACACCAGTAAATTTTCACCTACTGACAGACCACTGCAACCAGGGATGTCTGAGAACACAAAAGCCATCGCTCAGTTGGCAGATCAGTCTATCATGACTTGAGCAGCCAGTCCCTGCTGCTTCTGAGGCAACCTTGAGCCTTTTTGAAACACCCAGACTCTCCTACAGCCTTGTGCTCACCCAGTGTCTCAAGGTTGTTTGCAGGTTGCCATTTAACACCAATTTTTTAACAAAAACCTTGCAGATACTGCTGCATGCAGTACACTCTTGTACTTTCATATGGTCTTAGGTTTTCTTGTTCGGCTGACCATAATTCTTCACCATTTACATTGCCTCACAGAGAAACTCCTTTGCTCTTTGGCATGTCTTGTGCAGTGAACAGCTGTCAGCCTTGAAATGTTTCTGGAGGGACTATGGTCCAGGTTAAGAATGAAATGGCAAAAAAAAAGCATCCACTGCCACCTCCCACTGCTGCTGGGGAACAGTGTCTGGCATTCTGCCCTGCTCAAGTGACAACAATGTCACAACCCTGCCACAGTCATGGAAGCACACTGGTTCTGCAGTACCACCTGCTGCTCCTGAGTCAGGGGCACGAATTAAGGACACCATCATAAACCTCAAACAATCAGTAGCAGTGATGTTTCTGACTTTTGGAAAAGTGCTGATCACCCCAATAAATTATTTCCTCTTTCCTCGTTGCATGCAACCTCTTTTGGGTCTTCCTGCCTGCCCAACGAAAGCAGGGAAGAAATGAGACACTAGATGTCATCACAGGCATGATGAAGTGCAGAGCAAATGTGCATGTCAGTGGTGGGGATTTTTCTTATATTCTGGATATGTCTTATAGTCTGTCTCATTTCTGTGGCAGAATGATATTTTTGGAACTGAACATTTTTTTCCCCTTTTAGTTACATCATATGACATTTTTCTGGAAAACTTATACCTAGCTTTAGGTGATTAAGTGTAGCTGAAAAACCTGGAAAGAAGGCAATACTCTCTTAGAGTAGTTAAGTGCCCATAAACTTCAAGGTCATGGGTTTAGCCTGTAGCTCAAAGCCACCTCAGATCAGTTATGTGATGCCAGCTTGTTTCTGCTCCTCAGAGTCTGCATGTGACAATGAGTAAACCAAAAGGTCACTTCCCTTAAAGCTCTGGGACAATGCTCCTCAGCCATAAACTCAACAAAAGCTGTAAACAAAACCAGCTCAAAGTAGTGAAGTTTCCAAAACTGCAGAGATTGCCAAGGAAGGCAGGATACATATTTGAACCTTGAATAGACAGGTGGTCTCATCCAACCCCTGTCTGACCCAAAGGACAAAGCCTCCTCTCCAGCTATGCAAGTGAGCATGCAAGAAGCTCACCAGAGGTCACCAACGTTTAAAAAATAAAAAAGAGAACTATGTTATTTTCACCCTTGAAGGGAAAAAGCAAAAAGTGCCACACACACACAGAGGGAAGCACATACGGTCAGGGATTTATGTAAACCAAAATGTCTTATTAAGAAAAGGCAAATGGCCAAATTGCTATTCTTCTGAAATGTCCTAATTTCTCTGTACTAGTATTTCTCTAGCAGATCTCCATCCCTTTTCTCATCTGCAAATTTTATTAACAGCAATATCTCCTGTAATATTCCACACCCTGTGAAGGCATTGAACCTCACAACAAAAGCTGCAGGTTCCCCCCACAGACACTGCTAAGGAGAAATATTTTCTGTGATCTGTCAGTTTGCTATCCCTAAATTCATTTAACCTGAGGACAGAGCTTTAAAGAGCCGCTCTCTAGAATGGTAACATGTAACTGGCAGATCACAGAGCAAAATTGTTTTAATATGTTCCAGATGTATTGCTACAGCGAAGTTAATATGGAGATTAATCTGAATGACTGTGCCTATGGGCTTCGCTTTTCAATTCTCTCATGGCTACGTGCCAAATTTTTTCTGCTTTCAACTGCAAGGCTTCCGACAAAGTCAGGCCAATGGAGTACACAATTTGGTCCTAAGTAACTAGCGAAGTATTTGAAGCTGTTACCAGCCTTTCATGAGCTCAGTTTAAAATTACGTTTAGGGAGGTTTGAATCATCTTAGATAAACAGGCAAGGATCATCAAGGAAAAAAAAGAGATATTAAAAAAAAAGGAAAAATCAATATCCTACTAAAACAATATAAGTAACATATATAAACAGACATGCACACACGTTATTCCTCTGTTCCTAAAGCAAATGCACCATTAACAAAAATCCTCCAAATATGAAAGAATATGCTAGATTACTTAAATCTTAAATCTTCAGTTGTAGAAAAGTGATTTATTCTGTATCAGTAAAAAATGCTTAGCTACAAAATAGAGACCAGAATTCAGTGTTCTGTTCAAATTCTTACATAAACCTGCAGGAAAGCTGGAAGACAATTTTGATACCATCTTCATAGAACTAGCACTATTTATTTAAGGAAAATCAGGATTTTGAAGAGAATAAAAAGGTCAAAAAAAGTTAGGGCATATGTAATAGTGAAGCAATCCAAATCAGCTCTATAGAACAGCAGACATCCAGAAGAAAAGATAAATGTCTTAAACTCTTTCGTAGGCAAGAAGAATATGGACATCTGCTGTTATGAATAAATGATTTCTCAATTATTCTGTCTGCTAAATTTTATGAACTATTACCATAATCACATAAACCTCCTTTTTTTTCACATAAATAAATGTATAGTATAAAACTTACCTTTCAGTGCCATGATCAGAGAAATTATTTGTATGAAGACATTAAAGCAGTAAGATTCCAATTATTGTATGAAACACTCTAAATCTCTCAAAACGAGTGGCTAAACCCAGGAAACCTCAAACAATGGAGGATGAAGGTGAATCAAAATTCAGATATGGAGGTCTACCCATTCTGCAAGCCCCCTGTTTGATCCTAGTGAATGTCCTTTTGCAGCCAAATTGTCCCTTTTCTGACCTGAAAGTGGATGAAGAAGAAAGTTTTATTTAATATGAGACTTAACTAAGAGAACAATACTTAGCTCAAGTTTGAAAGGAAATGACTTTACCTGTCTTGTTGTAGCAATGTACTGTCTAATGTAGATTATGGGGGAAAAGGAGAAAAGACAACAATGTGTTGGGACCTAGGCTTAAAAGAGAATTTTCAGTATCTTTAGTTCTTCAATGTGTCTCTAATTTATGTCAGGCACGTATACATCCATACACAATCAGAAAACTTTCTGTGGACATGTAGAGCAAACTTCAAAGAAGTAAATTAGGACAAGTTTATAAAACTGCACAGAAGTCACCTTCCATATAAACATTTAGAAAGTGTATTGCCTCAAGCTCAATAATGGTGATGACAGAGTTGTCCATAAGTAGAAATCAGTGGAATGCCCAATAAGGCAGATAGCATGGTGAAAGTCTGCTATAGGCCACCCAGGCAGGAAAAAGATACTGATGAGCTAGCTCTTGTTCTTGTGGGGGACTTCAACTTACCAGAGATCTGCTGGAAGTATAACACAGCGGAAAAGGAACAGTCTAGGAGGATCCTGGAGTGTGTGGAAGACAACTTCCTGAGACAACCAGTGACTAAACCAATTAGGGAAGGCACCCTGTTGTTTGTGAAGAGAGAAGGCCTTGTGGGAGATGCGATGGTTGGAGGATGTCTGGGGCACAGCAATCACGAAATAATAGAATTCTCAGTTCTTGGAGAAGTAAGGAGGAGGATCAGCAGAACTGCCACCTTGGACTTTCAGAGGGAAGACTTTGGAATGTTTAGAAGGCTGGTTGATAAAGTCCCTTGGGAGGCAGCCCTAAAGGGCAAAGGAACCCAGAAACGTTGGATGCTCTTCAAGAAGGAAATCTTGGTGGTGCAAGAGCAGGTCATTTCCATGTGCCAAAAAATGATTCAACAGAAGAAAATTGGCCTGAGAGAGCAGAGAGATTTGGGTTGTAAAAAGAAGAAAGTATATAAGGCTTTGGAAGAAGAAGCAGGGATCTCAGGAGGACTGCAAAGATGAAGTGAGATCATGCAGAGAGAAAATCAGAAAGGCTAAAGCCCAACTAGGACTTAAAGTGGCCAATTCTGTGAAAGATAATAGCAACTGTTTCTACAAATATATAAACAACAATAGGAGGGCCAAGGCAAATCTCCATCCTTTAGTGGATGCAGGGGCAACAACAGTGACAAAGGATGAGGATACAGCTGAGGTACTTAAGGCCTTCTTTACCTTGGTCTTTAACAGTAAGGTAAGGTATTCTCTGAGTACTCTGCATCCTGAGCCAGAAGACAGGGAGGGCGAAGCAGAACGGATCTCCAATGATCCAAGAAGAAATATTTACAGACCTGGTCGGCCAATTAGACATTCACAAGTCAATGGGGCTGGATGGGATCCACTCAAGGATATGAAGGCACCTGACAGAGTTGCTCACCAAATACCTTTCCATCATCTACCTGTAGTTCTGGCTGACTGAAGTCTGGCAAATATTACACCCATTTACAAAAAGTGTCAGAGGGAGTATCTGGGGAACTACAGGCCTGTCAGTCTGACTTTGGTGCCAGGGAAAGTCATGGCGGAGGTCATCTTGAGTATTCTCATACAGCACACACAAGACAATCAGGTGATCAAGCCGAGTCAGCACAGGTGTATGAAAGGCAGGTCCTGCCAAACTAACCTGATCTCATTCTAAGATGTTGCCCACTTAATGGGATGGCCAGGTCCAAAGCGTGGTTGTAAATGAAATTAAATCCTGTGGGAGATTGGTCACAAGTGGTGTTACCCAAGGCTTAGTGTTGGGTCTAGTTCTGTTCAATGTGAGAAAAGGTCAAGAGACATGGGTCTGCTTAACCTGGAGAAGACTGAGTAGGAATCTTATCAATGTTTATAAATACTTGAAGGGCAGGTGTCAAGAAGAATGAGGCCAAACTCTTTTAAATGATGCCCAGCAACAGGACAACGGGCACAAACTGGAACACAGGAAGTTCCACCTGAACATGCAGGAGAACTTCTTCACTGTGAGGGTGACAACGCCCTGGAACAGGCTGCCCAGAGGTTGTGGGTTCGCCTTCTCTGGACATATTCAAAACCTGCATGGAGAAGTTCCTGTGCAACCTGCTTTTAGCAGAGGTTGGGGGGGGGAGGGCGGGGGTGATGAGGGGACCTCTAGAGATCCCTGACCATTCTGTAACTCTCTCATTTTCTTCTTGCTAGCATCCATACAGGTAAGAGGGATACAGGGGGCTGGTGGCAGGTCCTGGTCTAGCTAGGCGTGTGCCTGATTGTTCTGATTGTTCTGATATCAGTATTATTGCAGCTGTATTTAAAGGTCTTAATTTGGATCTGACCTGCATTTTCAAGATGCTGTAAATATGCAGCACAAAGCCCAGCTCCTGAGAGGTGGCCAGTGAAATATTTAGTAAGCAAGAACAGGCAGATTCAAGTAGGTACACAAGAAACAACCTTTCTTTTGCCATTTCTGTATTTGCTAAATGCCTGAGTTGGTGCTAGAGAGTGCAGGCTTTCAGAACAGCTATCAGACCATAACCAGAAAAATGAGGAGGCCTTGTTTATTTCTTAGCTCCTTACAATGCTCTGTAAGGAGCATCTTCTGCCTCAGGAGACAGCGCAGGGCTTGGTATGACACATCAGCCAAATTAACCTTTGCTCTTGATATACCTGGAAGGTGTTAGTTTAGTCAAAACTGAAACTCTATCTTCTCAACACTAGCCACTCAGAAAGGGAAGAGAATAATCTTCTTGTTAACTCAGACAGTGCTTCTCTGTAGAAGTGTTTAAAAGAGAGGGTGCCCAGCTCCCTCTCTTTGCGCTTTACCTTCACCAAGATGTTTGAAGTCTGAACCATTGCCTGATAGTGAAGAAAAGACAGCCTCTTCCTCTGCAAACTGTAGTGTGTTTTGAAATGGGTTGTCAAATTTCCTTAGTAGTGATAAACATATAAGCCTTATTGTAACTTATTTCATTGATAGATTAGAATAGAAACAAGTCTGTAGCTTTAAAAGTCTGGTGTCCTATACTGTCCTTACATCTGCTTTTAGACTTTACAACCTGCTATTATCACAACAACTTTATTTACTAAGCAGGATGCAGGAAAACCAAGCAATTAAGCAGGAAGCTTTAAATAGTAATGTAAATCCTCTTGAGTTGTTTAAGTCTGGTTGTGCTCAGTGCTTTCAGCTGGGACATGCGGTTTAAGTAATTGCTTTTACACCTACGGTATAAATGAGAACATCTCAAGAAGATCCTTGAACTTGTTTGTAAAGGTGTTCCGTGGTAAGTGATGAGGAACTCTTGGTCCTATTTGTACTTCAAGCATGCCAGCACCTATGTTTTCTGTTGGCCTGAATGACAGCACAGAAATGATGGCTTGCAAATACCTTCCTACAAGGACAGAAGCAATTTAGGACCTTGAGTTACAATAGATATCTAAAGACTCTCACAAGCATCTAAAATGTGATCTGACATATACATTTTTTTTTAAAAAAGCATATGGTACACTTACATTTTTTATGCAAGTATATTAGACATAAAAAATACTTAATTTCTTGTAACCCCATGCCCCCAAATGCTTTGGCATGTTGTTAAAAAAAATAAGCAGCAACAACTCTGTTTGGACATTAATCACACATAAAGGAGCTGTATCTTTCCTGATAGACTTCTAGATCAGAGTCGAACTGCCAACAGTCTTCTGTAGGCAGAAGGATGTTGAAACAATGTGCCAATGGCTCAACTTGTTGAAACATGCCAAAACAAGATCATTTATTCCTAGATAATTGAATCAAATCAAGTTTGAGGTAAATGTAATTTTGCCTGTGGAGGGAAATAATATAACATAGCTAATATTGATCAGGAAAACAGATTTTAGAAGCAGAACTAGTTCCTAATAAAGTACTGACCCCTGGGGAACACCACTAGCTACAGGCTTACAACAAGACTGTGCCACTGATCACAACCGCCTGAGCTCTGCCATCCAGCCAGTTCTGAATCCCCTTCACTGTCCACTCATCTAACCCACACTTCCTAAGCTTAGCTATGAGTATGTTATAGGAGACAGTGTCAAAAGCCTTGGTGAAGTCAAGGCACAAAGCATCTCCTGCTCTCCTCTCACCTATCCAGCCAGTTATGCCATCAAAGAAGGTTGTCAGATTGGTCCAGCATGGTTTCCTCTTGGTGAATTCATGTTGACCACTCCTGATAACCTTCTTTTCCTTTTGATGCTTAGAGATGACACCCAGAACAAGCTGTTTATTCAGTTTTCCAGGGATGGAGTTGAGGCTGACTGGCCTGCAATTTCCTAGGCACTGCTTCTTACCTTGTTTGAAAATTGGAGTGACACTGGATTTTCTCCAGTCCTCAGGCATCTCTCCTGTTTTTCATCATCTTTCAATTATAATGGAGGTCAACTCAGCTGTAACATCTGCCTGCTCCCTTAGCACTTGTGGGTGCATCCTATCAGGGTCCACAGATTTGTGGGTGTCCAGTTTTCCAGAATGATCTCTAACCAGATCCTCCTTTACCAAGGGACAATATTCCTTTCTCCAGACTTACTCTCTTGCTATATTTTCTCCAAATTCTTATTCTTCCACTTCTGGCCTAGAGTGCTCCTTCTAGAAAATGGAAAAAAAAATTGCTGTGGTTGAAGATTCTTCTAGAACAAATAAACAAACAACCTGCCAGTGCAACACAAAAATACTGCTTCTTTTAAACTTGCAAGGTTGTAAAAACCATGTGCTTTTGCCACAGATGGAAGCCAGGGAAGATCACACCTGCAGATACGCTGAAGAGGATCACTAGAGTCCTGGACATAGGAAACTGAGAGGACAGTGATGAAAAGCAGGAGAGTGCAATGCTCATTTTCCACCATGTTACAGCTTGTAAAGTGACATACATCTGTCTTCAGAAGCAGTGACATTTTTCAACCTGTGTCAGAATAGCTGACACCTGTTTATCACACCTTATATTTCTCAGGCGGTGCAAGCCAATGGAGGCAGACTTGGGGCAGCATTTGTGGCTGCAACATTTGAACTTCCAAAGAAGGATCAACTTAGTTCACTCTGCCTGCAAGTCAAGCAGTGCAAGTTTTATCACTCACACAGTGTTCCAGGAGAAGTACTGAGGCTGCATGCTTCCGCTTCACTGACAAGAGTACAACAGTACTACTTCTGTACGTGTGGTTTCTCTCCCACTTCCACAGCTCAGATTAACAGTACACATCCAATAAAAGCAGGAGGAAGGATAAGAAGGGCAGAGCCAGTTTTCAGCCAGGTCTGAAATCCACTAAAACAAACAGAAGGCCTCTTGGCTAAGGACTTTTTGTCTTCAAAAGCAACCTTCTTGCATGGTTTCACTGACTCATCTATGTGGGACTATTTTGTCGAATTGAGATAATTTGTGGCATGATTTTTAAGGAACTATTTTTCTGAAAAATATATGTGTGCAGTTGTCAGTAGTTGTTACCATTTTCAAATTCTGCAACAGCCCAGCTTGGCTCCCAGCAAGGCCTAGAGAGGCCATCGGCTGGAAAGAGAAACTGATATCAAAAAGACCAACAGCAGTTTTGACACTCTCTTGAGTCTGTAGGCTCCTCACCATCTTGTGTTGTGCAATGTAAAACACTCTGCTTCCTTCACACTTCTTCTCTGGGGCTAGTTCCTTAGCAGGTGTAAATCGTCTTCCTGGTGCTATGATCACCAGTTGACACCAGCTGAGGGTTTGGCTGTAAGTCCTTATTTTCCTGAAGGCACAGCAACACTCCAAAAATATGTCAGAAGCCTTACACTGTACTTCATTCCCTCCCCAAAAGTCCTGGCAGCAAAGCTGGTGGCCAGCAGCCAGTTAGGAAAACAGGTGTCAGTTTTCATAGGCACAACTGTAAAAAGGAAAGGAAAAATCCCCCATCTCTCTTCCCTTTCTCATTCTCACAGAGAGCCACCTCACTGTCCCATGGAGAGAGGCGGCTTGTTGGACACGAGCCACAGCCCTAGTAGGATGTTTGTAGCCACCCAGCGAAGCAGAACAGTCCCATTTCTGTCAGGCCAGAGCTAACGCACAGTATTTTACAGAACTATTTTTGTGGTGGGATTGAAAGGCTCGGTATCTGGGGTGTCTGCCGGAAGAAAGACACTCTTTTGGGGAGTCTACACAACACAGCTGGCTTCACACTGCAGTTGCAGAAGCCACAGCCTGGGACTACTTTTCAGGTCTCGTTAAGGGGAAAAAAAAACCAAAACAAAACACACCAATTCATCTTGCTTCATACTGATAACAATAATAACAGGTTAGATGCACCTTGTGCAAAACCCAAGAACCTGTGACATCCCCACACACTCGTCCCTGCTTCCCCAAACCCTATTTTTGAGTGAGGAGGCAAAATAAACGCATGGTTATGGCATGACCTCACCATCTGCTACCTGCAATTATAGAGGAGTTCTGGTCTATAGTAGAAGAAAAACCCCACCCCGAACACACAATCATGCTCACTTGCTGCGAATGCAACCGTTCAACCACCAGTTTCAGACATTGGTTCCTGCATAGCAACAAGATATAAATATAGACCTTGATGGTTGCAAAGTGTCACTTTTTTCTTTTTTTAATTCACTTTAGCCCTTGTAATATTTTCAGTTGATTCTTAAGGTCATTTTTATGATATGAAAACTTATGACCATCTGCTGTCTTAAACCCATGTACTCCTACTGTTAAGCCAGTACTTCTCAGCACCAATGGATGCTCCATGGACAAAGGAAGGGTGGTGAAGTAGTAGAAGGTTTTTCAAACTGACCGACTCAACCTTTGCTGAGAGAAGAAAAATCTTGTCACAGTCTCATCTCTCTTCTGCTTGCAGGAAAAATACTTGTCACTTGTGTCTTCAGTGAGATAAAATACACAGATGTTTTGTGTTCAGAAATTAATGCTCTTTGGTGCTATGAGAAGATAGTGTGGCATAAGATTTACAAGTCCTACTACCTGTACAAGAGTTGGAGCACACAGCCCTGGCTTGTAAGCTTAATTACCTGTGGGCATATTCCCATATTTTTATGCATACTGGCATTAAAGAGATAATAACCCTCTAATTACACTCCGGAGGTTTTGTAAAATTCTTCAGAAAAAGGCATCTTGGTGTCACAGGGAAACACAACTGTTCCTTTGTCTTCCTGAGTCAACAGAAGCTTGGCTTCAAGCAACACAATGGAAGAGAGGAGTGACAGGGGTGATTTACCCACCATGGAAAGAAGCATTCTTCCTTCTCTTCCTTTGTTCATCTGCTGAGTGAGAACTTGCCTATTCTGCAAATCAGCCAGACTGGGGATGAAAACCACCCAGATGATCCTGTAGCTAATACCCTTTCTATGATCCAACCCATATATTTCATGGCTCAGAGGATGGCTCACTGGCCACTGGCTGGCCTCTAAGGACCTTGAGCTCAAGTCTACTATGTCTTTCTTTGGCAGAACAGTTGTATGAGATCTGTTTGTTCTTTGCTGAACTCTAAATCCAAAACTGCATTCTTTATTATGAACTATGGTTTATTGAAGTGTGGTTTAACAAGGTCATATGCTATTTCAGGTATGTAGTTGGAAACTAAATGTAGTTAGAAAATCAAAGAAAATGAAAAGCAGCTTATTACACGCAAATATCCAACAATTATGTGAGATCTCCATAACACACTGTTAAGAAAATAGGAGAGGGCAGTCAGAATCCTAAAGGCAACATAAATCACAGAGAGGGAAGGATGGCAGGAATCTGGAAGACATTTCAAGAGGTCATCCACTGTTTTTCTGAGGGTAAAATCACTATCTCTGTCATTCCCTACAAATGCTTGTCTTATCTTAGACGAGATAAAACAAACATGAAACACTATCCACAGGCTCTCCAGGCAATCTGTCCCAGTGCTTCACTATCTCTGGTTTTAATGCCTTGCCGACATCTTTCTTCCTTATTTTGAGTCTATTTCTTCATGACATATCCATGACAAGAAAAAGAGTAGGAATCAATTCAGAGAAAATACACTGTTTTGAAGTAGTGATGGCAAAAGTTTTTTCTTTACAAGTTCATCGTAAGTGGTTCTGGTTTATAACTACGGATATTTTTCCTTCTCTTTTTCTTTTTTTAGGTTCAAATTCACTTCCTCATGAACATTGCTGGCAAAATGATTTGCTGCAGAAAAAATACAAGTAACAGAAAATCTCTGCAAATATGTGTAATGGGCAGGAATACTGAAATCTTTCCTGAACTTGTTTAATAGTGTCTTTGTTAGAGATTTGAATTGGCAATACCTAGATACTTACTGGGGTCTTCAGTCCTGACACCTAGTAAGGTAGGAGCAGATTTGACATTCTTGCCTATAAGATTATATGCTGAAGTTTTTAGATTTATTCTGGTTTGGCCAGAGAGTTCTTCTCAGGCAACAAGAGTTTTACCACTGATATAATTTGAGAGTTTTTAATAATTGGTAAGAAACAGTTTTTCTGAATGCAAGCTGCATCGTTACTGCATTGTATTGTCAGAAAGAAACCAGTTCCTATATGGTACACAGTGTGAAAAAAGTAATATTTTGAGAGGGATGTCCTATTTCCATGGAAGGACGTTAGTCAGTGTGGATGGCCACATTCAGCTTCTGCCATATTACCTGCAAAAACACGTTTGCAGAAGCTAATGGGCAGATCCACTTCCGGGCACGAGTTGTAGTTTCTATAAATAAAGAACTTTGTCCCCAAACATCCTCATGCTTGTTTTCTGTCTGTGTTTCAAGAAATACTCTCCACTGGCTATACATTAAATGGAAACTGAACCATCCGTACATGAACTGATGTCAGCTCCTTTTGAGCATGCTGATGAACGTATAATGGTTGTGAAAGCAAGCTTCCAGGTCAGCGTAATTATAAATATTCTACTTGCTAGCAGGTACAGAACAGCTACAATTTAAAAAATTGAATGAAAAAATCTATACAATCGCGTTAGTTCCGCATCCTGCTCTTAAAAGAACATGGTGCTACCCAGCGCTCAGTGTTGGACCCAGTTCTGTTCAATATCTTCATCAATGATTTTGATGAATGGATTGAGTGTACCTTTAGTAAGCTCGTGGATCACTCTAAGCTGGGTGGAAGGGTTGATCTGCTTGAGGGTAGGGAGACTCTCTAGAGGGATGTGAACAGACTGAATTGATGGGCTGAGACCGGTAAGATGAGGTTCAACAAGGCCAAATGCTGAGTTCTACACTTGGGGCACAACAACTCCATGCAGCGTTACAGGTTTGGAGAAGACTGGCTGGAGAGCTGCCTGGAGGAGAAGGACCTGGGGGTGTTGGCTGACAGCCGGCTGAATATGGGCCAGCAGTGTGCCCAGGTGGTCAAGAGGGCCAATGGCATCTTGGCCTGTATCAAAACCAGTGTGACCAGCAGGACCAAGAAGGTGATTGTGCCCCTGTACTCAGCACTTGTGAGGCCACACCTCGAGTACTGTGTTCAGTTCTGGGCCCCTCAATATAAGAAGGACACTGAGGTGTTGGAGAGCATCCAGAGAAGATCAATGAAGCTGTTGAGGGGGCTGGAGCACAAGCCATATGAGAGGCAGCTGAGGCACCTAGGGTTGTTTAACCCGGAAAAAAGGAGGCTAAGGGAAGACCTCATCATTGTCTACAACTGCCTGAAATGAGGTTGTAGTGAGGTGGGTGTTGGTCTTTTCTCCCAAGAGACAGGTGACAGGACAAGAGGAAATGTCTGTTAAGTTGCGACAGGAAAGGTTCAAATTAGACATCAGGAAAAATTTCTTCACCAAAAGGGTTGTGAGGGACAGGCACAGGCTCTTCATGGTGGTGTTTAAAAGACAGGTAAATGAAGTGCTCAGGGATATGGTAGTGGACAGGTATAGTTGGACTCAATGATCTCAAAGGTATTTTCCAACCAAGCCATTCTATGATTCTATGACTCTATGATCTTTAAAATGGCACTCCTGAAATTTATATGGGACAGTTATTGCAAGTAAAGATTCAGCGTCCCATAAGTTTTGCTTTAGAAATGTGTTTGATAGCAGATCGTGTAGTATCTTTTCAGACTTCAGTACTTACATGACATACCCAACAAACAGAAATATTGCTTATAAAAAAGGGATTGGTATTTGTCTTTTATGGAGATCCTATTCACAAGATTTAAACTATGGCACAAAGATAAGACTGCAAGTTGATCTAATGATAGGGAAGAAAATATATCATACCCAGACATAAACTGGTTACAACAGCTTAAAGAAAAATAAGTCAAGTAACCTGTTTTAAGTCTCTTTTGAAAAGACAAATAGTTTTTTCTTCAGGTATCTGCAGTGAGGGAGCAATTCAGCCAACAAGCAGAATTTCAGCATCAGAGCTTTCAGATTTTGGTGAGAAAGGTCTTGGGAAACTCCAAGTAGATGTAATCTATGTGCAAACCTGAATGCATCAAATTTTGTAGAGCAAAATTCTGCCTATCACAAACATTCAGGCTGATACTGCAAGGCCCAGAGCAGCTGAGCACTATGTTTGCCAGAGCTTCCTGACAGGAATTGTCTCACACTACCTAATTCTACTAAAGGCATGAAAGTTTGATGGGACAGGACACAATCTGCTACAAACTCCTGACCCACAGAAACACAGAAACACAGATTCCACTCACAATCATATCCAGCACCAGGTTTGTTCTCTTACGGAACCCATCTTGAGTGTGACTTCTGCAAGAACTGACTTTTCAAGTTTTGATTTTGTAAATGCAACACAACCACCTCCTGCATTACACAATATTTTCCCTGGGCTGAAAGTGGAAAAAAAAAGACATGTAATAGGCCATTTCCGAGAAGAGTATGTGTCTTCCTATCTCTTCTCCATGACCTAATGGTATTACTTTCCAGAAGGATAGAGACACACATTCAGCATCTCACAGCCCCGACTTTCCTAAGCAAAATGCTCTACTTGATTGTTTAGCATCTCTTCATACCTGCAGCAGAATGTGGCCTCAAGTCTCTTAATCATCTCTCGTCCCTGTGTGTGATGATAGACATTCCTCTTCAGCGTTGAAAAGTGCTATCAGTGCAGATATGATTTCTTTTTCATGGCCTGCCTGACATGTTACAACAGCGAAAACTCTAGATGCAAGATCCATTTGGCAAAATGTTGCAATTGCAACACAGCCAAAAGGAATTACACACACAAAAACATACTGATTTTTTAACAGAGGTCCCTTGGAAATCTAAAAAATCCTCTTCAGTGTGGGCAAGATATCATCTTCATTTTTCCTAGTTTTTATTACAGAGCCCCTGTATGACCATTTGAGGCAGCTAGAAGCTCGCATACAACCTCGCAGTTAAATGAGGAGTTCCAGCCTTCTGCTCACCACACTGTTGCATGCCCTAGTGGAATAGGTCAGCGGGTGCCCAGGAGGCTCTGCCTCCCCTCTCTGTGCTACCAGGATCCAGACTGGGCTTGGCAGCTCAGGGGAGGAACAACCTGAAAGCCTCAGTGCAACTTCGCAGCATCGGGAAATCTCCAGGAAGCTCTGACAGCCTCCAGTCATTCTTAGTAAGAGGCTATAGCAAGCCAGATGTAATAATGTCTTCTTTAAATCGACATGCAAGGTTTAATAAATGTGTTATAAGGAAGGAGATAAAACAAAATAAAAGGCATGTAGTTAGCTCAAGAAGACTTCTCTGTTTCATTCAGCCAGTAGTTCCAAAGCCAGCCTAACCTTTGGGACAACTATCACAGTTCTGAGCAATAACAGAGATAAAGACTTTCTTTATATCACTCTTTTCCTTGGTGGCTTTTCATACCTTAAAATGCATCTCTAAGGATTTTCCATAACCCCCAGCTCCAATAACCAATTCAACTGGGATGCCTACTTGTATCTTATCTGTCTCACTAATGAAATCCCATCTATCATCTGTTCAGCAGTTGGCAGGAAAACAGTTCTTGAAATATATCTTCACATAGGGCAGGTGTAGAGAGGTGGCTAAAAGCCACATTAACTCGAAGTTCTTGTAAGTCTATGTGCATAATGTCTCTGACAAGAACTATTTATTTATAAACCCATACAGAGAATAAATAATGTAGCCCATTAGTACTGTGGAATAGAGTTTAAACACAGGACAAGAAAGTAAGCTCTGACAAACACTATCCTTGGGAAGATAATCTCCAAATATATTTTGCTGAGTGGAAACACGGAACAACCAGTAAGGCTCCTTCCACAGGAACATCCTCTTTTACTCCCTGAAATAACCAGAACTTCCTCCCAGGAAACCAGAACAAGGCATTTTCTGCCCCATGGATACTCTGTGCTGCTCTCTGTCCAGCTCTTAGTCATTACTCTTACTCAAAAGTCAGCAAATATGCTGTTGTCATGTAACCATAAACTTGAGTGATCTTGTATCAAATTATGCATAATTTGCTATTGGGGCTATCAGCTATTTTCCAGATGAATTCAGGACTTTTCTAATGTAATGAAATTAATTAGGTTTCCCAGTAATGTGAGATGTTTTCTAATTAAAAACCTCCAGAGTACGACAAAACACCTTTCTTGTTCTGTCTTAGTAGCTTCTGCCCAATAGGACTTGAGTAGCATCCTGAGCTGTACACCCAGTGAGAGACATCAACTACATTACTATAATCAGTATTTTATGACACTTAGATTGGAGATCTCTGACTAATGGTATTAACTGCTGTGAGCTAAATACTATGAAGTGCTGGAGGAAAGCTAAATTCTGGCCCAGGGAATATTTTTTACTTTTGCTGAGCAGCAGGGGGAAGGGGAAACCTTGCTTATCAGGAACAAAAATCAGAAAAGCAGCCACCTTATTTCTTATCATTTGTCAATTTACAAAACACACTTGGATGCTGTGCCTTTGTATAAGTCAGAAACAAACAACAAATGTGCAATATAGTTAAGGCAAAGACAGCTAACAATGCCCTAGCACTGCATGCAGGTGGCTTATGCCACCAATCTCTCCCTGTTCATCAGGCTCACTCCCAAGTGAATCATAACTTTTTTTTGATCCAGACTCAGTTTGGAAATCCTTACTTTAGGTTTCATCAAAGAGAAGGAGGGGCCCAGAAAGAGGAGCACAGGCATATTCCCCTGCTGTGAAACGATGTGAAGAAACCACCAAGCTCTGTGTTTCGGTTTGAATGATGGGAGAGGTTAAAAGCCTGGCAGATGTCCTAGCATGGCTGCTATACAGCTCCTCCAGGTACATCTGCCATGCCAACTTCATTCAGTCACCGGCACCCAGGTGTATGGATTCAGGTTAACATACCCACACTTTGCATTACAGGAAACCCTGATGTTACTTTTGTCCTCACTAGTCTTTGCATTCATCCAGATGTGGCTATGGAATATAGGACTCCTTTCAAGCCCCTTGCACAGGACCTTGCCTACTTTAAACCCTACATGGAAAGCCTTATAAGTCCTGTCAAACTCCAGGTACAATCTCTATTTCAGTTGTGTCACCTTGTAAGTAAGAAAATCCCAGCCTTAACACCATAACCCTACTCCAGCCTCTAAGCAGAGGCAGCTCCTGAAGCCTTTGATCTAATAGTTGCATAAGTCCCCACGTTAACATAAGAATGAAGGTATGGAACTTTCTCCATCACAGGTATTACCTAAAAAATATCTATGCCATGAGCCATTAGTGCTGTAGCTATAACCACATCTCTGAAATAAACCAATATTCTAATTATTGTGAGGCTAAGTTCCCTTCCTCCCACCTTACCTGCAAAGTAAAAGTACACTAGCTTTTTAAAAATAATTTTAATGCTTCACTACAAACAAAAGTACAATTGTTCGAACAAGTAATGGCATTTTGCCCTGTGGTTGAATAAAAAAATAATGTTACTTGCTTAGTGAACAGCCTGGAACAAACCGTCGCAGTACATGTAAAGGTGAAAAAAATATCATATAGCATGCAGCCGTTCACCCCAACCCTCATAAGGTTTAATGGTATTGTATAGGGTGCAGCTGCTAATGTAAACTGTAAATAATTCATTGGAAGCAATTTATGGGACGAGACCTTCCAAAGGTCTTGTGTGTTTTTCTCCCGGAGTCAGTTACACTGTTTTAGACCAGAACCACTGTGTAGAGGCTTGGGCCTTCCTAAGTAAGTTAGGCCCAGCAAAAGCAATACTCCTGGACTGAGCTAGTGACGCTCGGGAGTTTTAAGGATCAGGTTGTTGGTGAATCACAATGCATGCCACCTTTTTGTGCAATTAAATCCTTTTTATTTTTTTTCCCTTTTTTACTTTGGAGAAAAGCCCTGCCAATTTTCTCAGCGCCTTGGCCAGCTGCTCCACACAGACATATGCATAGCTGTGACATCTTCCATCTATCCACCCAGTCCCAGTGGCAGACAAAGACAGACTATGGCCCTGCTGGCAGCACGGATGGCCCCAAGGCTGCACTGCGGTCAGCATGTGGTTGCTCCAATCTAGAATTCCTCCTCACTGCTATTTACAAATACCTTTTTCTCTCTCAAATCATCCGTTTGCGGCTGTACTTGCCCTTCATCACCAACATGAGAAACTGCTTGCCAGTTTTAGTTCTCCTTCCTGCCGTGGTATTTGTAACTGACAGCAATTAACGCCTTTCTGGAGCGTGCTTTATTCATATTCCTGTAACTGTAAATGCCACTCAGCATGCATGCAGGGCGGCTCTCATCTCATACTGCCTCTGGGCCTGTTAGGGGTTGCATTTTGTGGTCAAAGCAGGAACAGAAGGTGGGATAATCTGTCAGAGCTACCGTGGTTAGTCTAAACCTTCCCTGTGGTCACTATTAAAGTCCTATTCCAAAAACCGGAGGTTTTAACAGCAAAATAGCATATTTCAAACAGAAGTGGCTATTTTAACTTCCTCTCCTCTCTAAAGCAATATATCTTTAAGATCTACCTTTCTCCCCCTCTGTTACAAACAGAAGTAATATATAGCATAAGTCAGCACACCAGGATTACTTACCTTCAAGACTGGCTGTGTCTTGTCGGGAGACACCTCACTTTATCTCAATCCCTATTCTCCCTATAAAAGCCGTTCAGCTTTCCCAAAGACTTTAATGGGAAAGTGCTTTCTACATGTTAAACATTATAGTAAATTCTCTCCGTTCACATTCACCAGAGAGTGAGCCAAGCAAGCTCATCTCACAGACAGTGCTATTGATTCACCTTGACTTTAGTTACTCTCCTCCAGCCTCAGTCCTGAGTCCCTTTCTGCGCACAGGAGGCCTCACTTCAACTTCAGGTTTTATTTCTCAAGTGTTGTCATGACCAAAGTCTCAAGCATACTAAGGGAAAATATGACATTTTGAAAGCAAAAATATTGATTTTTCTTTAAGCATTTAAAACCTCTTGTCTGCAAATAACGAACAGATTTTTTTTTCTGTTCCAAGGGGATAGTAGGTGGATATTTCACCCATTTTCAACCTCATGTAACTTTCCCCTCCCCACCACCCCCTACCCCTCAAAAGCTCCTTTCCACGTCAATCTAAGGTCCATCACCCAGACCTACTCTGATAATTTTGGCAGGACTATGCCAGAACTTCCCTAAAGGATGAGTTGTACATCCTACGTGCCTCTGAGCTGACTTGTCTACAGGGTAGAAATGCCTGTTCCTTCCCTGCTGCATCCTTCTGCTCAGCTGGTCTGCTTCCCTGCCTCTGCCTGGAAAGAGGTTGCTTAGAACCCATGGGCTGGGGGCTCAGCCAGGACTCACAGCTGTCCAGGTTGTACTGGCACCTCTGTAGCAGGAATGCAGGAGGCAGTTGAGGGGGGACAAGGATGTTCATTCAGGAGGTGGGGACAGTGGAATAAGGAAAAAAAAAAAAAACCCTGTCTGCTGAAACTATCATAAGGAGATAAGGAGGAGCCTGGATGTAGGATTAGGTATGGCGATGCAGGCTGGGAGCTGCCAGGAAGAAACAGAGGGAATCTGCAGAGAGGCAGAAGAGTAAGGACTTTTCCATTTGCCTGTTATGGACAACCTCAATAATTTTCTGTCTATGCATGTCTTCATTTCTAAAACTAGAATTTTGGAACGAGTTGAAATATATTGTTCCTGTTGGTTTACATGTAACTGTTTAAACTTTACAATTAATGTATTCAGAAAACATGTAAAAACAAGGTGGAAGTATATAGATACACATGATCACATATGATGAGACTCAAACCATCAGCTCATCTTCAAAATTTAAATATTTTTTGGTATAACAGCACTGCTGAGCCATGTCATGGATTGAATATTTCAACTGGAGGGAAATTTTATCCTTTTGCTTAGTCAGGGAGCATATCAAGAGATCTTTCACCACATATTTCTGGCATCTCAGCTTGTATGAAACATTTATTCATGCCTGAGCCCAGAAAAAGCAATGATAACTTGAACGGATATTACCCTGCTATATTATACTTGCATGTACTGTACGTGGTACTGATACTACTGACGGAAAATAACCAGTGCTAGTCCAGTTGTTGCACTACTTCACAGGCACCCTTCCTGAGCTTTTTAGCAGTTCTAAGGCTGTCGCTCAGTTTACCTGAAGTACTAATGAAGCTCAGTGCAACAGACAGGATTACACTTTGCATAAAATTTACAAAACATAATGTGACTTGCACTCAGAGAGCTAGTACTGAACCCATGCTGAGGAGGAAGAAAATGAAGAGCTGGAGAAGGAGGGATGCTTACACCCTTCAGACAAAGAAAAGTTTACCAGGAAAAACAAATGCTCTCCATATGCCTATCCAGAAAGCTGCTGGACTTCCTGCAGCACAGGATATGTTTGAGGATGGGAAGTAACAGTCAAATCTTGAGAAGGTGTCTAGAACTGGGTGGCTGTAATGCTGCACGCCTCACTGAACCATCAGCAACAACGGCCTCACTGGAGTTAGGCAATACATATGAGATGCAGTACCAAACATTGTTCTTGTCTTGTTTCCTTCACGGATAGCTCTGTTATTTGCTGCACTTGTATTGGGTTGATTCTTTGCTGGCATGGCTACCTCCTGAAACGCTGGCACAATCTGGGGCAGGAAGCTCAGGGAAGAACAGCAAGAATTAACTCCAGCACTCTGTGTAGCTTAGAAGGCAGCAGAATCCAGAGCACCAGCAGAGAAAGAATGCTGGGAGGTCCAGCATTTATGAAGGAAAAACAGTTTAATTACAAGTGTAGGCAAGACACTAATTGCAAAATGTAAACAGTTAGACTTGTAAATTAATATTTAATTCATACCACTAGTGTCAGCGATAAGCAACACCTGTAAGAAACAAATATTTAGAAAGAGCCTCATTCACATAAAGAAATCTCTTTCTGCATGGGAAGATCCATTAATTACTACCAATGCAATTAGCCCAGTAGTTCAGACTTGACACAATGGCCAAGAACTAACAGTTCTTGCTACCTAGGCAGGATGTCAGCTGCAGACAGTCACCCACCAAACTCTTGTAATGAGCTCAAAGGCTCCAGCAGACACAGAAATGAAGGGGACACTATATTTTATGCAAATGCAGAAATCTAGCTTCCACTTCAGGATGCTTGTGAGACACCCTAGGGGTGTGACTCTTACTGTCTGCTCACTGTATGCAGCGCAGCAGGGCTCCCTCACCAGGAGGCCATGCAGTAGAGAAGGAGCTGGATGTGAGGTCTGACTAACTGCCTGCTTGGCTAGTAGCTTAACTGTTATAATCAATGGCCAATAAAAACTCTTATCTCCATGTGCTGACTTTGACATTAACTCTGTTTCCAGCCAGGGGCAATCAGCAGATACAAAGCATGAATGCAGTCCAGGCTGTCTCTACTCGGAGCCTTGAACTGCTTTTTCTTGCACTTACAAGAGCGATAGTAACACTGTGTAGAAATGTGCACATACAGACTCTCACACTCCCTGGATTAATTATCTATGCTGCCTACACACACATATTCACAAAATCCTCATTTTTCCCAGCTACTGTATTCAAAATAAATATTCATCTCCCTTAAAAGCAATTAAATTTTACTGTCTAGTAATTTGCAAATCTAAACAGCAAATGTAGAAAAATAATTAGCATAGTAAGAAATTAGTTATTTCTCTGATAAGCTCATAAACCCTTTTAATTAAAATCACTACATTTTTAATTGCTAAAGGGAATATTTTGTTTATAATAGCAAACATTTCTAAGTTTTAATTTAAGTTCTAATCTAATGTTGTGATAATTGAGAAATGTCCTCCAGGGGGCAACAGTATCCAACAAACAAAATAACGCCTCAACTCTATCAAAGGATTTTCTTACATGAAAACGTTTTTTCTTCAGATACAGGAAATGTATGTGAGCCTGTACAAAGTCTGAGAAGTCTCCTGTGAGTACACATCAAGAGAAACAATTGCCATTCATTTAAAATCACAATTACTGTAAAAGTTACTTTTTAATCAATATGAGTATACCTCCAGTAACTGTAGGCATGTAAATTAAAATAAAAATCCTAACCAAATGTACAAAAAAGACATGACTTGTGTATAAAGCTTTCAGACATGCTCTACTGAAAACATTCAAAATTCCTTGGAATCACCTTATTGTGTTACTTTCCCTGTCAACAGCAACCCAATGATGTTTAAATGATTTACAAAAGTCAGGAGCTGACAAGCCTGGTGGCCTGATAGAGTTCAGTCTACCACTGCCCTGTGTTCCCCAGTCCAGCCAGCAGTGAGGCTGAGCACAGGTACATGTTCACATGGCCAATCACACATACAGGAATGCTCAGCCCTCACGCAAATGCAAACACTTTCAACAGCCTTGTCCTGTTCCCTCACTGCCTGATAAGCATGACAGTCCATTTATGTGAAATATATACACATATATGCATAATATGGATCCCTCTAGTAGCTGGCTCCTGGAATAGTCAGACTATAAACTTAAATTAAACTTTACCACATTCAACTTGGTAGTTTATCTTGGATTTGAGAGTCTAGCGGAATATTTTCCTTCATTTTGATGATAAAAGAGTTACATTTTCAAATACGTTTTTGCTTCCATCCATCATGTTGCTTTTCTAGTTTACCAGGTCCAGGCTTGACTAATCCACTGAGCACATGACTCAAATGGCATAAAGCTCAATGAAAGCTGTGTTTCTCTGGCTGCAGAAGATTTTAATAAAAGGAAATTGCTCTTTGAAGAACGTCTTTTTCACCCCACAGTCAAAAGGAGGTCCAGTCCTTAGAATGAAAAGAAGTCAAAATAACTATCTTTTTACGTGTGAACTAGTATTTCAAAGTCCCTTCCAAATGCCTTTAACTGAAATACTTCAAAAGAAGTTGCATTAAGCATCAATTAGCATAGAGTTAGTAAGGCTGTCTTCAAACATGTAAATATTGCACATATTTTCTGTTGTTGCTGTTAGTTAAAAATGGAAATTTTCTAATTGTTGGAGGATGCAAAATTTGTGTCACATAATTATTTAATTTCTTAATATATTTTAACATAACTGTGTAATAAGAAACATACTACTTGGTTTAGTAGAAAAAAAGGTTTGACAAAGAAAAAGATGTATAAAATTATAATTGTATTAAGAAGAACGTGGGAGAACAGAGTAACGATATCAATATATTTTTGAGTTAATTAAATACAAACTAAAGTAACCATAATTTCTTAGAGGACCAAAACCATATTGAGTATTTAATTTCTACTCTTCTAAATTGTGCCCAGTTATCTGCATTTTTTTTCATTTACTTGTTCACATGCTATGGTTTTTGTGGAAAGTTGTGATGAATGCAAGATTTTATATTGAAAAAAGACTTATTTGGGCATCAGATATTAATGAACCAATTTGTATAATTTCTGACCTTTTGTAGGTGGATATTAAGATACATTAAAATACTCCATCATATACGTTGGATGAGAAAATCCACAACATTAGAAGCCTAAGAAACAAAGTAAAACCAAACCAATCAGTAAAGCCAAACTCCAATGATAGGCTAAGCTGAGTAGAAACATGAAGAAATGCTGATAAGTAACACAGAAAATCAAACACCTGAGGTTGTCTGCATTAAGGAAAAATGTATCTGGGACAAGATACAGGTTGTTCTCTTATACCAGGAGTGTCAAGCTCACGGCCGGCAGGCAGAATCCAGCCCTCCACCTTGTTTCTCCCCAGTGGCAGCACCAAGCTCCTTCCCCTATGCTCCTGCCAGCACCGGTCCCGTGTGCAGCATGTGAGACGCGTGACGCGGCAGGGGCAGGAGAATGGCGGGAGCCATGAGTTTGACACTCTTCTCTTATTTAATAGCTGCAAAGTGGAAGCTGAGAACGTCTTTTGCTATGGATAACACACTGGGAGTGGGCCTGCCTTATGGGACACATCCGCACATATCACACATCAGTTGTCACAGTATCATAAGGTTGGAAACGACCTCTGAGATCATCCATCCTCTGAGTCCAACCTATGACCCAACACTAGCACCCACTCATCAAACCATGGCACTAAGCGCCTCATCCAATCTGTTTTTAAACACCTCCAGGGACAGCATGAACTCTTCCTCCATCAAACCAGATCTTTATTATGGATTTTCTACCTGATGCTCACCAGCACAACACATCCGATCCACTGTGCAATTTGTTTCTCCATTAAGGCTATTAAAGTGGAATCTTTACTGAAAGCTTTTCCTCAGGAGAGCCTCCCCCATCCATGTTTTTTAATTATACTGGGTCAAGCTCTTATTTCCTTATTTAGTAAACTGGTATTGTTGCCTAATAGAAGAATAACTATCATCTGATCATTTCCTTTTCAAAATGATTAGTTCAGTTTTGTGGATGTGTCCTTTTCTTTCATAAAATCTGGGAGCATCTGAAATTGTTTCTTAGCAACCGTTTTCAGTTTGCCATTTCCTTCTGTTCAGCTCCCCAAAGAGGGCTTCTAATACTACAGCACTAAGGTTGGCCATTTCAGAGAAGTGATTTTCCTTTCCTCTTGTATGAATGGTGAGATCACTCCCAGATACCACAACCTGATAGGAATATTCTCCAGTATAGGAAAAACTGTCCTTGAAACAATGAAATTTTTTTAAACTGAGATAATAGGTGAATTACTGGCAAGAATGCTGATAACTCTATCTATTGTGCTTGGCAAGGACACCAGGAAAAGGACAGCTACTTCCTTGTTGTTCTCTTTAGAAGGGTAATTTTGTCTAAACCAAAGCTTAGATGTTTATCTGAGTCTACAAATGTACTTCATAGTTTGCTCATACACTTCTAGCATTTTGCTTTACCTACCCACATACAGGGAACAGCTTAGTTATCTACCACAACACACAGTGGTGCTTATAAAGCCTTGCACACTGGCAAATACCAAATCAATAGCAGCTATTTTACATGCTTTGAGAGCAAATTATTTGAGTGTTGCCCCTTTTGAATACTGTACATCCCTCAAAATATACATCTCAATGCAAAAACTGACAGTCCTTCCAAATATTTTAAGACTGCTACATTCATTCCTGTTTCTGTGGTTTCCAGTTCCACTCTTCCTCACGCAAAGAGTTAAACATTGCTTCAAAAGTGAGGTTTTTCACAGCATGCTTTGACAGTGGTAAACTTGACTCTTTTAAGTTAATTTATAGAAAAATGGTAAAGCAGAGCAGCATAGAGAGCACTACAATGGAAAAATTGTGCCATCAGAAGTCTGTTCAGCCACTAACCCCTGTGGAAAGGCCCTGAGACATGCAATGGACTGCTGATTAAACAGAGCAAGTCTGCTGCTCACTCACTGCCCAAGTCTCTGCACTGTACAATGCTCCCTGGCACTCCTTCGAGTTTAGTGAGTGCTGTGGACAACAGTACAGATCCATTTATCTATTTATAAATATATTCCAGAAAAAAAATGTTAAAATTCTGCATGCAGGCTTCAGCACATTTTGGGACCTGAAGTACTTCTGTCATCTCCAAATAAGTACATTACCTGCATCTTGCTACAAACACTCTCTTTGGCGAGGCACTTGTCCTAGTCTACTCTCCTTCTGCTGTTTCACCAGTACAAAAGGCACTTTGAATTGCCAAGCAGAGGTAACTGGTTTGCCTCCCACTACAGGAAAAATTTCTCCAGACACTTTGTCTAGCTGCTTTAGACACAATCTTTGGCTGCAGTGTGGAAATTCAGGAAAGAAACTCTGGTATGACAAGGGGCAGTTATTATTGTGCACAATATAAAATGCCTTTTCAGCACCTGTCTTTCACCCAGGTTCCAGCACAGAGATACACAGCAAGTTTTGCCACATTTGTGCATCCACTGTTTGAACCATCTGAATTTCAGAAAGTTGCAAGACAAAACATATGCTAATATAAATCCTCCTTCTTTAATCATATGTGTGTGAACAGAAAATCAGAATATCCATCAGAGTGTTTTAATACACAGGGAAGCTGGGATGAAACCATCTTAGAGGACATTTGGCAGTGCTTATTTTGTTTTGTTCATTGAAACTCTCTTGTTCATACTCAGTCTCAGCCTTGCTCCTACTGCATCTATCAATAAGGCTAGCACTGGGATGGATAGCAGCACAAGCGGGATCAAAATGGAAATGTTAATTGCCAAATTTGTAACTTAGGCTACCTGTTAGGAAGTCTGGTGACACATACCAGCCCAGCTAAAGGAAGATCAAGTGTATCATACCATCATTTAACATGATACAGCACACCCACAGTCAATGCAGTGTCAACATCGAGCAGCACCAGCCCCTCAGAAGAAAATTGAAATGGACCAGATAGACAAACTGGGGAGATAATCAAGGTTATGTCTGTATTTCTGTCCCTTCCACAGACATTTCTCCTTTATCAGATCTCCAAAGACCACTGTTGCACTTCAATGGGATACTAATTATAACTCCCCTTACTCTCAATGAATGGATTTTGCTGTCTCTGTGATGTCCCTCTCAAAGTTATAAAACTTTGTGGTGCAATGTTGTCTTTCTCCCACTTAGGATCTGGGCTTTCATATACAGCAGGAAGACACTTGGTGGCACTCATTCAACATCATTATTACTTTCCGTACCACAGATTCTCTGAGTTAATCTAAACATGTGAAAAATTCCCCTCAATAAGATTATCCCATGAACTCTGTCACAAAGACCAACTCCTGCAGTAAGTACTCAGTGTTGATTTAATAGTTAATGAAGTAAAAAAAAGTCAGGTTTGTGAAAAAGAAAATTAAAGATCAGTAAAAGATAGTAAACTGATAATTAAATTAAAGCTGAGAAGGTTTTGCCTGTAAATTATCTTCAAAATCTTCACTTTTCTGCTTGTAAATTTACTAAAATTTACTCCCCATGTAATGTGCAAATTCTTTAACCTTGAACATTACTGTTCACTGCAACTTCAATAGAGCTGTTTGAAAATAAATACAGAAATAAACCCTGTCTGAACCATCTGGTAACGAAGATAGCTACTGACAAAGAGACAGCTACAAAGGAGGGAGAGAGCTGGACTTTGCCGTAGCCAGTAGTCCTTCTAATTTATACTTCTGGGTGACTGCCATCTGCAACCCAATGTTCAAACTGTGTTTTCAGAAAGACACGCGGGAAGCAGCAGCACTCCAATCTGTTTAGATGAACAAATACCTATAACCCCCCTATAAGATCCTTCTTTTCCCGGAATTACCCCAGTATCTCATGGGCAGTACCCTGAAGTCCTGCCAAGGACCATGGCCTTATCATTGACACCTGGCAGTTATTTCTATCAAAACTGCTGAAAGATCTGACAGTCAATGGGGGAATTGTTTATTACCCTTAACAGCAGGGCACTCTTACAACACCATTAGACATCCCAAACTTGACAGAAGGTGCCTCCTTTAAAAGGAGGGGAAGATCAAGCCTGCAACTCTCCACTTACTGCACTCAACCAAAAACTTCTGTGAAACACCAGTTAGAAATAGGTCTGTAGCCCCTAGCAGCCAAGAAATCCTTAGTGGGAAATGTCTTAAAGCAATGGAGCACAGTCAAGCACACAAGACTGCTTGTGCTCTCAAAACACAAAAGTACATGTCTTCCTCCTGAACAGAAACAGGGCCCATCCCATTCATCCTTCAACAACACAATGGCCAAAAGAGTGGTCCACAGCTGCTACTCTGGGGTCACAGTACCCATAGAGCCTGAGTGCCCCCCCTGATGGCCATTTGCCCCGAACCTATGTAGTCCATCCTGGTAGGAAACTCCCTTCACAGCATTTTGCTTTTGTTCCATGTTTTACCAGCTGCATCAGGGAATTTTTAACTTCCTTGGAAAAAGATCCCATTTCATTAACCGTAAGTACTTGTGTGCACTTTGTTTGTATACTCAGTAGTGTTTATATACCTGAGAAAATGCTTTGCTGACAATTTCTGTACAGCTTTCCAATAATCCAACAACCTTTACTAAAACCCAGCATGCACTTTTCAAACCAAGGAAAGATTGCTGTACTCTAAATAATTTTTCTAAAAAGAGCAAAAAATTACTTCATTTTTATAGTAGAAACTCGGGAAGGCAAGGCGCGATCCAAAAGTGAGTTACAATTACTCAGCTGAAAATCATACTGAGTACTATTTCACTGTGCTAAGCATACAGTCTGCTACAATGCACTTGTGTATACTGTTTGCAACAAGCCAGTACTCAGCCTGTGCTGTGCTGGACACTGTTCGTTGCAACAACAGCACAGCCCTTCCCACACAAAGCATCCAAGCACAATTCGGGAAGGGCAGAGCCTTTCCAAATCACTTGGATGACCTCTCCCCTTGCAGGCAGGTGGGGCTGCACTGTACAGATATGCCAGCAGCATCATTTCTGTGCACACAGGGAATTTTGTTTAGGTCATATGTCACTGTGGATATTATTGGCTTCGTTAAAGATTAATAACTGGAAGATAATGGTGAGCTCAGACGGCCCAGGGAAAGTGAGGAGGAGCCAGGCCACAAAGCTAGTGAAGGTTCTAGAGGTGAAGGTGTATAAGGAGTGGCTGAAGTCACTTGATCTGTTCAGCCTGTGGGAGACCGTGGGGACATCTCATCAGTTTATAGCTTCCTCACAAGGAGGACCAGACGCTAATCTCTTCTCTCTGGAGACCAATGATGCGACCGGAGGGAATGGCAGGAAGATGTGCTAAAGAGGGTTAAGTTGGATATTGGGAGAAGGTTCTTCACCCAGAGGGTGGTGGAGCACTGGAACAGCTTCCCAGGGAAGCAGTCACAGCGCCAAGTCTGACAATACTCAAGCAGTATTTGGACAGTGCCCTCAGACACACGGTGTGAATGTTGGGGCTGTACTGTGCCCCAGCAGGAGCTGGACTCAATGGTATCACAGTATCACAAGGTTGGAAAGGACCTCTGAGATCATCAAGTCCAACCTATAACCCAACACTAACACCAACACCTACCCACCATCTAGACCATGGCACTCAGTGCCTCATCCAGACTCCCCTTAAACACCTCCAGGGTCGGCGACTCCACCCCCTCCCTGGGCAGCCCATTCCAATGGCCAATCACCCTTTCAGTGAAGAACTTTTTCCTAACATCGAGCCTAAACTTTCCCTGACGAAGCTTGAGTCCCTGCCCTTGTCCTCGTGGGTCCCTTCCAAATCAGGTCACTCTGCGACTCCGTGTTCAATAACCGCAGACACCCGCCGCTGGGCAGCGGCACCGCCCCTCCGGTAGGGGGCCACCTCGGGGCAGCGGCGTGGGGAGGTGCTGCCGCTGCTGTCGCCGCCGCTCTTCGAAGGGTTAAAAGCCTTTGAGCCCCGGAGCGTGGGAGGGTTCGGTCAGTGCGGGAGAAATGCAGAAAAAGTAGGTCAGCGGTGGCGCGGGGGGGCGGGGGGGGGGCTTCGTGCCCGCCCCGTCGCCCGCAGCCGGGGCACGTGGTGCCGTAGCGCTCCCAGCGCCGCAGCCCGTCCCGCTCGGTGCGCGCTTGCCATCTCGTAACTACGCAGGCATGGTCAAGGAATTTCAGGGGGGTGAAAGGAGGGGAAAGGCTCTTAAAATTAAAAGTGAAGCATAATTTGAAACTCTGCGTACACCACAGCTTTTATAATCAGCCTGTGACATGCTGGGCACCAGGCTCTCTTTATGTCCGTAATTAATACAGTTAATACTAGGTTAGTGACTGTGGCAGGGAGCCACGTGCACCGCCTGGCACATGGGTGCCTTCTTGTAAGTGGAGAGGCACACTTTCCTTGCCAGTGCATGCAGCCAGTCCAGTCCGAGAACATCTGGAACCAGTTTAGCTGGGCCTCCATCCAACGCATCGCTCAGTGTTGCCAGCATATTCTTTCAGTCAAAATGCTATAAAAAAAAAGGGGAGAAGGAATTAGGACAAAAATGGGAGTGGGAGAGAGTGGAAAAAAAACAACAAAGGGCAGTGCAAGACTCTTTCCAAACGAAGCCACCCTGCGGCAGCAGGTTTCATAGCATGCCTGAACAAGACCTAGCATCAGGTAGCCCCTAACTGGGCTTCTATAACCAGTTTGGCCAGTTCTTGTGTCTCCTGTCTCTCCATTCCGTTGGATATCTCAGCGTGCATTACCCACCTGCAGCTGCTGCTCAGCCTCTGTTGTCCAATACCTGGTGAGAGACAGCAGTAATGCTGTTTTCCATAGAAGGTGCTTCACCTAAGGGGTACAGCGTCGTACACTTACCAACCATAAGCATGCAAGCCCAAGTAACTCACAGATTATTGTTTTTTTAAAAAAAAGGGTTTCTTAAGAAAGAGAAAACATATTGCAATGGGAAGATGAACCTCTCACAAGCTGGTTGCAAAACCTCATTTGTGCTTTCAGGACAGGATGTGAATTTTGAAACTGCGTTTTTATGACGTTCAAAAGCTCTAGCAAGACTTCTGCAGGCAAGTGCAAGGCCTCCTTGGGAAATTAAGCATCTTTGAACATTGTGCCTATGTTTAGGCATGTGCCTGTGTACTTGCTCACTGAGGCACCAGGCACACTAGTGTCATAACACGCACTGTTTGTCTTCTGTGGCCACTTAGAATTTCAGTGAGAGCAGAATAAACATGCATATCAATCACGCATTAAATAGCGTCACTATCATCTATTGTGTTTCTTTGCTTATCCTTTTTTCAAGGAGAGGAGCGTTTGTTTGGGGATTTTACTTGGCCCTAAAAATTTATACCAGAAATGTCAAGGTCAAAGAAAGGCATTCCTCACTTTCAGTAGGAGCTAGTGAAATTGGAGAGGAAAGGAAAGCTACTTCAGAGTAATGGCTTGGCCATCAAAAACAAGTACTTCTGCACACATTTGCATCATCCTTCATTTGAAGGGCTGCCTCATGCCAGAAGAACATCTCTGTCAACCCTCATCCTTTAACCCAGTTGTTCAGATAGTTTGGGATGATCTGTCATATCAATTCCTGCTTCCCTCAGCATGGCTACATTACAGGCAAACTCCATATTTCATTCCTGTTCAATCCCATTCCACCAAATTCTAGTGGCTTCTTCAATAATATTTTAATCAAAATAACATTCTCCTGTATTTTTGCTAATCAAATAGAAAAACTGATTTTGTTTTTTTTTCTTTTTAAGTTACAAAGTCATGAAAGGGAATTAACACTTCATAGAGTAAAGAAGACTGCATGTGTCTGATGTTACTTTTGTCCATACTTCTTTCTTTAATTGCATTCTGAGTCACCCATTCCTGCTTTTTCACTTGCTGCAAGCAACAAGCAAAAAAGGTAGCAAATGCATTGCAACATATGTTTGAAAGACTGCTGTTCTTTCCTGTTTCAGAGTTTTAAAAGTAAATTCAATCCGCAAGCCTCCAGAAAATACAAAACCAAAATAAGTGGCTTTTTACAAAGAAAAAAAAAAAAAGAAATCAATCACTGATCTCCACTGAAACAGATCTTCAGCAGAGGCATTTTCCATTTTGATGTACTTAAATACCACAGAATTAACACAACAAAAGGGTCACACACTTACCAGCAATTAAAAGAAAATCAACTAACAGTGAAAAAATTCAAGTGTACAGAAAAGGATTGTGTCCAAACAATGCAAGGATTATGAGCAAATGTGTCCAAACAATGCAAGGATTATGAGCAAAGAAACTTCTACACCTATAAAAGGAAATGGCATCCTACTGATCATGCACTCATTGAGTATATTAGAGTGATATTTTACCTCCTAAATAATGAAAAAGGGAGATAATGGGGAGTTCCCATTCATTGTTGAGTAAAGCTGCCCGTACTTTTTCCATCAACAAAAACTCGTATTTAGGAAGGCAGGATAGAATAGGACAGACTCTGATTCTTCGTACTCCGGTTCTTCATGCTATTGAGCTCCTTGCTGTACTATTCAGCAAGGGAGACTTTTGACTGTTTAAATATCTTTTTCTAAATATTTGCCCATCAAAGAGAGTCAGTCTTTCAGTGTGGTGCTTAGCCTTACTGTCCATGATTCCCTGGGGCAGGGATGGGTTGATCAAAGCCAATAAATATTACATTACTTAGCAGGTTTATGAGTAGTTTTCCTTGGATTTGCTTCTGTTCATTATACAGCATTTAAGACTTTAAAGATGGAAATGCACAAAGTTGAGAATGAACACTGAATACATATGTTTTATAATTCAAATCATCAAGTGTCAATTATTGTCACTATACTAACCAGGTCAGTCAGCCAGGCTCTTCTTCTCGTAGCTGGAGGGCACTGATTGCAGATGTAGTTCACTCAGATGACTCCTTCTGGGAGGAAATACATGAGAAGCCCCAGTTTCAATACAGGGGTGAAGATTACAGAAATCGTTACAATCAATTGGCAGAGAGGTCATTTTAATTTAAAATTAAATATGGGAGAAAATTTGATGCATTTATGTGTTCACAGGGAACATTTCTCTCAGTTCATGTGGATGCAGCCTATTTCTTTTCTTAGCGGTGTGTTCAGGAAGAATCAATGAACGGGAGGAGTGAGCTGAAGGACACCTAGGTGAACCGTTCTACCACTCACAGCCAGATTACCACAGCCGTGGCATGCCTCAAAGCACACATTGCCTTTGGAGGTCAGTGAAGATTCAAACCACATCTTACCAGCAAAGGGAGGGAGAAAGTGGAATTTTTATGCCTTTCTACTTCTCCACCCTCTGTTTCCTCAGATAAGCAGGAGTTATCAGAGCTAAGAACAATTATAACAACTCTTTGACCCACAATATAGAGTCGTTGCCCCCTTAGCTACGGTTGTGTTGACTGCTTTCTGCTGCACATTGTGTGGGGTAGAGCTCATTAAAATGTGTGCCTTCAGTCATTTGTTGACTAACACAGTCTTCGTGGTCAATTCATGCATGTTCCACTGCAAATGCTTCTGATAATGCTGTTACAAAGGCTTGTGAATGTCAGTGTAGGAGGGAAAAATATTTTGAGCTGCTCAGCTTTGCTTTATAAATATTTTTGGAAGCCACCAATGTGAAATACTCCATTCACATTCAGCACTGAAAAAAAATGGCTTCTTCTAGAACAAAGACACATCTGTCAGTGCAGTAGAGTATATGAATTTACGCAATTTCCAGCACAGAAAAAGTACTTTCTCAAACAAATTAAGTTGAAGCAAGCAGAGAAAGAACAGCGTGACACTCTCTATGCACTGTCAACAATAATTAACGAGCACTTTATAGTCTGCCAGCGCTTCCAGTGAGTAAGGTACTCTCAGGTATTTGGTATGAGCAGGCTGCCCTCCGCTGCTCTCCTGTTCGTCTGCTCCTGGGAGCTCAAAACCGCAAGTGTTAGCTGTTAGTGGCAAACCTGTCATTAACTTCTACATGTCATATGCCACCCAACATTCTTCCATAGAAGGACAGAGAACAGAGGGCAAGAAGACATTGTTGCAACTGCTGTAGGGTTTCATGGGGTTTGCATTGCTGTGTCATACTGGAAATGTGGGAGCATCTGATTTTATTCTCAGGGCATCAAAATGAAAAACCACTACATTGCATCACAATACAGGGCCTGTTAATCTCTTTATTCCCGAGTTTCCCTGTTGATAACTTTGGAGAAGGCAGCTTCCTTGTTCCCTTCACAGATGCACGCAACATTTGTAAATTTTATTCAACTCCTGTGAATTCTCCGGGGACACAGACTGCAGACATTTTGCAGTAGGCAGTCTTTCCTTTTAGGCTGCCTGTGTACAAAGTGTAGAACTAATGTGAGCCTACTTTTGCATGCAGCATTGCACTGCTCACATAATTCTGATTTAATCATGTTACCTTTCCATATAGTTATGAATTAAATTTCTGTTATTGTCACAGAATGGGACACTCCTGCCATCTTATTTCCTTTACAGATGACAAAACTGCAGCCTTGTCTAGAGCAGAGGGATTTTCACAATTTTTTTTCCTTCTAGACTGATTGTGACTGGATTTTCCACATAAAAGAGCACTCACATGGTTGTCAGGGAGACAACTGTTGGCACAACTTTGCCCTGGTATTTGGAGGGTTTGGCCAGTTGATTGCTTTGCCGTGGATTGTGCATTTGTGCAGATGCAGCACACTGGCAGACTGACAGACCTGACTTTTATTTGCCAGTTTGAGCTCACAAGCATGCCTCACTACCTCCAAACTACAGCTGTGAAAGACAGCAAGCATACCTCAGCTAGTGTTATTTGAACTAGTTTGAGTAGCAGCACAGTAAAAATCTGGTGACTAAAAGTCAAGTACAGCTGCTGTGCGACAAGGGGCTGACTTGGGAAGTTGGCCTACACTGCGTTTATTGCTGCTAGTAGCTCAGCTGGCTGTTCAAACTAATCCATACCAAGATAAAACACTGTAATAACGCTTCTTTGATGCTGGCCCCCGTCGTACAGTGCAGAACTGAGCCCAGAAATTCACATCAGCCTACAGTCTGCACCATTGCCTGCATCTCTTCTGCAGACCTCAGCACTTCCTTCCCCTCCTGCAAGCTGTGACCAAACCTAAGTCAAAACCAGCCATCACATCCCCTGAATTGGCTTAAAGGTTGAAAACAAGGATAATGAACTTTGCACTGACTGAGGCTAATTAGTGTGCAGGGCATCATTTATGATTAAGCCATGCTAAACATTTGCTAGTAGTGCAAGAGTTGAATATAATAGTACACAGCAAAGGCCCAAGGCACAAAGAAGTTAACTGACTTGCCCAGTTTGACACAGCAGCTTAGTCGCAGAGGTAGAAATAGCCTGCTCAGTTCTCTCTCCCACAACAGGTCTAATCTCTAGATCATACTTTGATCTCCCTTTAGCAGCAGAAAATAAAACTCCTTCTGTTCATGCTATAAGTCATTACAGAAATTACTTTAAAGTTACAGACTCACTATTATCGCATCCTGCTAGATGAAATTAAAAAAAGGGCAGTAGGAGAGTAAAGGAAGGGTTACTTTGTGTCATTTACAGTCTGTTCAACAAAGCTAAAGAGGAAAACCAATTTTTTTTTAGACAGATGCCTTTTATAACACATCAAACACTTCTCATGGGCATATGTCAGATATATTTTACTACAAAGGCTTTGTCCTTTGCATTCATGACAGCCGGATGTTTATCAGGATTTTCCATTCCCTAAATTCAAGATCAAATTGGGATCTGCATGAAGATAGGAGCAGAAGTCCAAAAATACAAAACCATTAGTGAAAAGAAAGCATTAAGGCTGCACCGGGGGAAGGTTATGTCATCTCACAAGGAAAGGCTGGAAAAGGAAACAGTCCATTTTTCAATGTGTTGGCTTTGGAGGAAGTAACTATGAGGAAACAAATGGCTTTCCTAATGGATTTTACTGCTAGTAAATGTTTAAGTCCTCCATGCAAAGTATGTGGCCCTGATACCATGAAGACAACATTGTACTATTTACTACATAACATCACCTGTGTATATTGTGCTCTCTGCATGCACATAGCAATGCTTTACTTTGTTTATTCATAAGAGCAGTTCATAATTCTCTAAAAATTATCAGGCACAACAAAGAACGTTACACAAAGAGACAAACTGCACTTAACATTACTGCATAGTCCTCCACTCTTGCGGACATTCAGCAGCATCTTGCATTTCCTCTCTCCTGTCCTCTGGTATGCATAGTTTTAGCCCTTAAAATACTACAGAGCCTTCCAAAACCTCTTGTCTCCTTCCTAAGTGAGGTGTTCTTCTTTCTAAGAACAAATCAGGTCTACGGCTGTTGTGCCAAGACAGTACTCCTAGCCTCTCTGCAGGCAACGGGATGGTAGAGGGTGGTGTCTGCCACCCCAGCAGGCTGATCTGTTCCACTACTTGGGAGTGGCCAGGCCTGAAGTTTTTTCAGTCTCCAAACTTTATCAGCAACAGTAAAAACACCAGACACCTGTTCACAAACGCAGCACCTCCGCTCTTTAATTTAGGGTGATACTCATCTCCCACAAGTTACTCTGTCCCCTGAGACCACAATAGATTTAGATGCTTCACTTGAAATTTCACTGTGAGGCAGAAGGGCAGCATGCTTCTACACTGAGAGCAGAAAAAGAAGATAGGCAGAAAGAGCAGAGATGGCTGAGATCCTATCCAAAAATCTCACAGTTCTTTTCTATGACTATTCTGTCATAGATAGGAGCAACTCTTTTCCAGTTCTAGTAGAAGATCCTGGTTTCTCAAGAAGTTACACTTACTGTCTGGCTCCTACCACCAATGACACTGTGTTGTGTCTTGAAGCATTTTCCAAGTATTGGCACATTAGTATGTGCATTGTCCTTGCTTCCATCACCAAAGAACAAGCGGATGCATCCACCAGGCTCCAGCAAATGTATGCCACAAAGAGCAGGACTTACATTTGTTACTGGGAGCAGTAACTTAGTCCCCAGTGAGTTTGAACAGTATCCCCCTCCAGATTAAATCAAATGGCTCTCATTCTCCCTCAGAGATGCCAGTGGATGGGTGTGTCCCACATCTCAGATCTGCTTACATGAAAATGGTGGGTAAGTTTCTGGAAGGTTTTGGAGTTCAAACGAGGCTGGGAAAAGCAGCAATATCATTTTCTGGCGACAATAGTGCAACTATAAAACTAATTACTTTCTACAGGTATTTCAACCTCTTCTTAGACCAATATACATATTGGATATATACCCACCTATGAGTCTATCTGTAATGTTAACTCAAAACATAACAAAAAAAACCCTAACCAAACCCCAGCCTTTCCTGTATAGGATAAAGAGTCTAAAAGAGCAGCTGGGATTTTCACCTGTTTTCACCACACTTTAATTCCAATAGAAGAGAATTAGAACAAGACAGATATGTGAGCAGTAGCATCAACCCAATACTGATACTAACTAGAGACATTGTAATATAAGAAGATGGAGCAAGATGAGGGTGAGTCAGATAATGTTTGTCTTCTATGCTATGTCCTAAAATTTGGTGCTCTATTACAGGAAATTACACTAATATTGAATCACTGTTCTGTACACATCATCGTTCTGTACAGAATTGTTCCATGGTGAGGAAGTCATCGTTAGGTTTTACAATTCTATGCTACACTTTTATTTCAAACCATGTCCCAGAGCATTCAGCTGACCCTGTGCTGGTAAGTATTTGAAGTACATGTGACTTTTCTCTCCAGTAAAAGACACTCCATAAAACAACCCTCCCGTATTCTACCTGGAAAAGACAAAACAGTTTGTGATTATTCTTTAAAAAAACATTACAGAAAAGAAAATAAAAAGAACTGGGAAAGATCACTAGAATGCTTATAAAATGGAGATTTATTTCATGACAAATATACTGACATTGCCTGGAATTTTTCAGAGATATTTTTATTTTTTTCCATAGAATTTTTTTGTTTGTGGACATATTTTCGAAAAGAATATTCTCTTTTGAAAATGCTTACCTTATTCATAGAATTATAAGCTTGCTCTGCTCCAAAAAGTACAGACAAACTACTGTTAAAAAGGTCCCCAAGACTTTAGAGGCTGAAGAGGAATTAATCCAAACTCATCTATAGTGAAACATGTTTAAAATTTATTTTTTTAATGGCTATTAAGTGTTGAGAGTGCAGTAAAAGAGAGATGCTGATAATAGAAAAATCATCCCTTTTGCAAATAACGACAGTAATGAGGGATTATTGCACAAGGGAAAAAAGAAAAGCATCTTGGATAGTCTTCCCCTTGGACAACGGCCTTTCGCAACCTGTGATGTTACCCAGGTCTTTAAATAGTGAGGTTTCCAAACAAAAGGTTGTGAAAAAAGATTTCAAGAAAATACATTTATAATTACTGATGGAGCTTGGAATAAGCCCAACAATGAAAGCAATCCTTTTTTTCTAACCTAGAGGACAAGCTTTGTATAAACACTCACAGTGAAGGACATTACTATAGTACTGAAGCAAAGCAATGAATTGAAATGGATGTAATGTCAGTGGAAGTCTGTGGAGACAGCCTTGCTGTTACATCAATGCAGCTTCAATGCTCCCAAAACAATCCTGCTTCTTTCCATAGCTACTCCTGGGTGGAAATATTTCAACTATCTTTCCAGCATCCTGTAAGTCAGCACTGCATAGAGTGAGGTAGCTGAATTGCAGTTGTTCTTTTTAGTATGTCCTATTTTTACACATTCACTGCCAGTTCCCTGATTGAGGCCATAGCCTAGCTATGGGGTAAAAAAAAGTTTAAATTTTTTTTTAAAAAGTGGTTTGGGTTTTGCAAAAGTCAAACCAAAGCTGTTTCATTTCCAGGTCCCATTTTTCTGAGCCCTGAAAGTTAAAGCTTGGGTGGTTTGGATAAGTGCTTCTAATTCTAGCATACCCCTATTTAAAATAAGAGGGAGGATTTGTTTTTAAAAAGCTAAAACTAGGATGGTCTGGAACGAAGTCTCTGAAGACATTTAGGGAGGATTAAAAAAACAATTCCATTCCTTCCCCCACCCCTTAGATCTCTCATGAATTTTTATCCTATCTGTTCCTTACTTTCTATCTCTCGGATACTGTTTGTTTCCTCTTAATTTCCAATGGAGCTTGAAATTAAGATTTCTTTTACTTCCTTGTTCATAAAGCTCTGAACTCTACATCTTGGTGTAAGTTAACTCCCAGATTGAGTCACTGAGTTACTTCCACCTCTGTACCTGAACTTGTTGAAACAGTGCAACAGAAATCATCATGAATGCCGTTTTCAGTCTCACACTATCATTATTTTATTTTTGAAAGGAAATTCTGATTTTGGTTGGACAGAAATAGAACCATCTAATTGTAATGGTTTTAGTCTCAATTTATGACAGCAGAAATTGTTCCACAGTGCAATTAAAGACAGAAACAGTATTCGTTGTCACAATTTATAACTTCATCAAGAGTTAACTTGGGAACTGCAAGCTGGCAGCAATAATTTGTACATTGCTGCAAACTGTGTTTTCATAATTTCTGTTGATACTGGCAAAACACTTGTTTTGGATTTCTGCATGTTGCAGTCATTAGTATAATATAGTGTAGCCACTCAGATGTATTTAGGGGAAGGTCATTTTTATTCATCTGATTATGTACTGGGAAGTTAAATAAACAATCATCAACAGTCCCACTCCTTGATCCATGCCAAAGTGAATTCTAAAATCTGATTGGTTCAATTAAAGGAAACGTCAAGTAGTGATTATGTCAGTTGCAGGAAAGAGGGCACTATAATTCCTTTTAGTTCCTGGAATGCTGGTCCTTCAACATGGCTAAGCACCTCCATAAAGCAGGAGGTGTTCATTGCCAAGCCAGAATATACTTGGTAACTATGACAATAGCAAGATTACACATCCTGTTTGTAACAATGAAAATTTCCTATTGAGATTTCACTAAGCAGAAAGTACAGAAACATGGAAGCTATAGTATCATAGGAGTAACTGACACGATTGAAGGATCACAACGGCTATAGGCCGTTTTGTGAAGACAGGCAGAGAAGAAGAGGAAGAGGAATCACGCTCTATGTTAAGGAGAATCTTGAAAGTATAGAGGTCAGACATGGTGGTTGTGGAAGTCCTAATGAGTGTCTCTGCATCAAGACCAGAACGCTCATCTCCCAGGGGGATTTTGCAGCAGGCATCTTCTCCCGACTGGCAAACCAGGAGGATAAGGCCAATGAAGGAATATCACAGTATCACACAGTATCACAAGGTTGGAAAAGACCTCTGATATCGTCTAGTCCAACCTATGACCCAACAACACCTACTCATCATTTAAACCGTGGCACTAAGCGCCTTATCCAATCTGTTTTTAAACACCTCCAGGGACGACGACTCCACCACCTCCCCGGGCAGCACATTCCAATGGCTGATCACCCTTCCAGTGAAAATTTTTTTCCCAATATCAAGCCTAAATATTTGGGTAATTTAAGCAAGCTTGAGGTCAACAGGATCTGCTTCTTATGGATGACTTCAGCTACCCAGACATTTGTTAGAATGATACAGAGCTTCTGTGTCATCCATGAAGTACCTGGAATGCATAGTGACTGCTTCCTCTTGCAATGTTAGATGTGCCAACCAGGAATGAGGCACTGCTGGTCTTGCTACTAACAAACCAAGAAAACCTACTTTGTAATATCTTGGTTAGTGATAGCTTTGGCTGTAGTAGTCGCAGTACTGTGAAGTTTGGGATCCCATTGAGCATGTCCTAAGACAAAGAGTTTAGATTTCAGGAGAGCTCAGATAGGAGACGTTCCATGGGAAGATTCCATGGAGGATAAATGAGCTAGCGAGTATTGGGAGTTTTTCAAGAAAGCTCTGCTAAATGCACAAAAACAATTCATCCCCTTTAAAGGGCAGCACTTGGAGGAAGAAATGCCCTTGATTTAACTGTGAACTTCTGAGTCTGCTAAAAACAACAACATAAAACGGTGCCAAAGACGGAAAAGCAGATGAGTACCCATTGAGAACTACAAGGGCATTGCCAAGGCATGCAGAGATGCAGTTAAAAAAGTAGAAGTTCAGCTCAAATATAAATTGGCCAGAGGTATCAAAATCTGCAAGAAAGGGTTGTTCTTGTAATTAACCAACAATCAGAAACAGAAGGAAAATACTGGTCCACTGCTAAACAGGAGAGGTGAATTAGTCACCAACAACACTGAAAAGGCAGAGGTTCTCAACCCTTCCTTCACCACTGTCTTTACCAGCCTTGTAGAGCCCAAGATCCTGGGTACAAAACCTGAGGTTGATGCAAACACAGACCCACAATCAGTGCAGGAATTGTGGGTATGTGAACTGTTACAGGAGGTTGACCGCTTCAAATCAATGGGCCCTAACAATATCCACCCAAGGGTGTTGAGAGAGCTGACTAATGTCATTGTGAGGCTGTTCTCCATAATCTTTGAGAAGTTATGGAGAATGGACATCCCAGAAGACTGTAAGAAGGCTAATGCCACTCCCATCTTCAAGAAGATCTTAAAGGAGGATCCAGGAAATTTAGGCCCATCAGCCTTACTTCAGTCCCGAGGAAAGTTACAAAACAGATCCTCCTGATGGCCACCACCAATTAAATGAAGCACATGACTGGGAAAAGCCAGCATGTATTCACAAGAGGGCAAATTGTGTTTTACAAACCTTATCGCCATCTATGACAAAGTAACGTGCTTGGTTGATAGGGGGCAAGCAGTGGACATTTCTCCAAGGTTTTCAGTATTTTCCCACAGCCTCCGCCTAGAGAAACTCCTGTGTATTGGTTTAGACAATGCTTTTGCCAAGCAAGTTTAAACCAGAGGACCCCTGATATCCCTTCTAACTTGGTATTCTATGATTCTATGGCTATTTATTTACAACTGTTTGGAGTACCTTTCCACGGTTCAAAAGGACATTGTTCTTGAAAATTACATTTGCAGGGAAGTAAATGTCCATGTTTTTAATTTTGCAATTCTGTAACTGTAAAAGTTACAAAACAAGTCACTTTTGAGAAGTACTCATCTTTTACGCTCATTAAGATTGCAATCCAGCGATGACTGAACATGATATTTAAACAGTAGTGTTTTTGCCAATGAGTTACATGATCAACACGAACTGCTAATGTTTTCTATTCTAAACCTTCTCAAAATGTCAAGTGTTCTTGTCAGCTGAGTGGAAGTGGCATAAAAGTAACTTTTGAAGTTCCTGTTGATGAGATACCCGTGGGGAACTTAGTATATATACTGAAATCATATTCACAATATGCTCTAATCTCCCCTGCTGCAGAAGGATTAGGCTCTTAACTTTCATTTCCACTAATGGCAATGAAGCACAGCCTGGATCTTCCTTCCAAAAAAGACACTGGGCATTCTTAAATAATACATGTCTTATCTCCTGGATTTTCTAAAGCTGTAGCAAAATAAAAACATCTAAAAAATTGCTTTTGAAAACCTAGGCCTGGTAACTAACTCTGTTCCAACCCTCATAGCTACAGCACAGTTAAATTTTGTTTTTTAAGACAACAAATCACTCAACCAGCAAAGAAATTCATAGTTGTCTGAGCTGTTCTGACTGTAGCAGAGTCACTGTTTCTTCAGTGACAGTTTCTACTCTGAGTTAAGACATCAAAAAAAAGTAAGAAAGACAGTGCATTAGCTGAGGTCCTTGCTAAGGATGTGGAAGACCTGGGTTCATTCCCTGCTCACCCGTGGTTATCATGTGTGAACATGAACGAGTCATACAAAGCCAATAATGTACTGAGGGAAAACTTTGATGTGCTTGCCCAGAGGTCTCACAGCCTTGCCCAGGTGCCTCGGAGATCTGTTGGCACTTTGCTGGACACAGTTGCTCCTCATTGATTTCATTCTGCTGCCCCAGGTAGGACCATGGGCTTCCTGACTTGTCTGAATACTATGGTCATGGTGTCTGTTACACTACCTACAACAAAAGCCACAAACTACTTTCCTTCTAAAGTTTCGGTGAAGTAAGGTCACCACCGACACTGTATTTCCAGCACCATGGGTCCTACATGGTGATGCATGTCAAGATAAGGTATTTTTTCAGAGTCTTGTTCATGATTAATGGACACGTTTTTTTCACTCGAAGTATTTTACAGAAGTCTAGTTAGACAGGTGGAACTTCATGGACTACTAGCAAAGGGACTGTGCACTTATGATCAATGTTTAGTACTTTAATCACACATTCTTGAGCTCTTTTCCTCAGAAAGTGCCAAAAAAAATGCCCAAAGTCTCTGCTCACTCACTGAAAGGCGAAACTGGTATTTTATGTTTTTCTTCCATGCACACATCTGATTGCAGGAATAAGCAGTAGTATTTTGGACAGGGAAAGCTCATGTTTCAGTTTTAGCACTGTCAATTCAGAGTAACTACAGTGGCATGTAATTTGGCACAAAGCATAAGTGTTTATGAAGTTGAGCTGTTATATATGGCACTTCATGGAAAAAGTGCAAATAAGCATAAAAATCAGAAAAACAGGCTAGAATTTGTTATGTGTTTTCTTATATCTGATTTTGCATCTGCATTTGTTCACTTGACCTGTAGCAAACATTACTTAGGATATTAGTTCCATTAAATAACTATTTCAGAATTTGAATGCTTTCAAATTGCTAACTGCTCATTTGTGATCCTTTAGAAATGGTCAGTGCTAATGTCTGTATAACAAGGAATCCACGTCTAAACTGGTCTTCATACTGATGAAAAGTAAAAGGTCAAGAATGCTGAAAGAATAAGTAGGCCTCTGAAAACATTTTAGGGTCATTTCAGATGTTTGATCACATCTGCTCTTGTAACTGTTACGCATTTTTGGATTTAAAAGCCTGTTTTCATACAGGTAATATAATTTACAGCACCGTAGCTTTATTTACATTGCATTCACAAACATAGCAAGTGGTCTGAAAACACACAGGTACATTCAGCAACTAGCTTAACCCACATCCAGAGATATCCAGAATGTGGGTTAAGTACAGGTAGAACAGTACAGCTGCCATATCCAGGTCAATGAGATGCATCTGGGTTTCCAGCCCATCCTTGCCTCAGCTGGCTTCCCTTCTAAAGCAGGCAACTGGGCCAGTTGGTGATGCTGCTTAGCAGCTCATCCTGCAAGCAGGGCACTTTTACTCCTATTAGCCCCAACTACTTAAGACAATCTTGATAATAGTAAATCCTTGCATTTTGCAATATCAACTCAGTACCATTAAGTATGAAATTAATTGTTAAATATCAGATAAGGCAGGATCTTTCTTCATTGGTAATGAGGATCACGAAATCCTTAATTAAGTACAGAGCCATAAATGCAGCCAAAGCCATCCCACCAATATGATTTTTTTAACTGAAACATCAGAAACCAGGGGACTGATTAGAAGCAAGAAGCTCCTGATGATTGTATGGAAGAATAACTTTAAGGCTTATAATGTTCAGGTGATGTACTTAATCTTTCCACACACCCACAACAAAGGAAGGCAAAATGAGTCTGTCTGCGCTGCATGGGGATTACAAGGCAGCAGTAATACAGCATAAGCCCAGGGCCAGCATGAGGAGTCTGGAATGCCTGGCTGCCAGCCCCATTCTCAAAATACAACGCTCTTTTCTAGAGGCAGCAGGTTTTTTTTTGTTCTCTGACACTTACAGAGCATCTAAGATTATTTCCATTGGAGATAATAATCTGTCCTGTCCAATGGGAACAAAATTGGGTCATAATTTCTAAGCTGGTGCGATTTCACTGAAGAATCCTGGTAAACTCATGGTTACACACAACAGAGCAATTATCAGGGTTCAGTCTGAGAAGCTGACTGATACACCAGAAAGGCTGGGGCAACAGCACAAGAACTCTAGGTTCAGCTAGTTCTGCCACAACAGTGGCTAGTCTTCTGGTGGGGGCAATTCCTGTAGCCTGAAATGCAGTCTAGGGTTGTACACATGCTGTACACCCTCCCATGCCATTACTGGAAGTGTAATGCAGGAAAAGGCAAGCATTTCCTCATGACTGCTGCATGAGCTGCAGACATGTGAAAGCACAAGGTTTTGGGAGCAAAGGCTTCCTCCAGGATGTATGGACATCTCTCTGCATTTCAGTTGTGTGATGAGTTTGTCTGTCCCACAAGAAAGGGGACATTGTGGAGTGACAGGGAAAGAGGCAAAGAAAAGGGCATAGAGAGAAGGCATTGTACCAGCACGCAGAATCCAGGTTTAAAGTCTTGGTAGGATGTCCTTTTTATGCTCTGGTCTTTTTGTGAGACTTTTGGCAAAACATAAGCATTTAAATTTTTCTACAACAAAGCTACTGAACTGGGATGTTCATGAAAATTTGATCATTTTAAAGCAGCAAAACTGCAATAAAGCTAGTGGACTACAAGAAAGGCCCTTAGCGCTACTGATTGCCAGAAGATACTATATAAGCAGGACACAGGAGCCAGGAGCTGCTGACATTATCATATCAAGAACAGTAGCATTTAAATGATCATTTATTTATATTGAATAAATTTGTTAATAGTAATTTTTTTTTTTTGAGCAGAGGTAGGCAGACTGAACACAGATGTTAGCCTGACTGCTTATTACAAACATTTTCCTTTTCCTGCTTTTTGTACCAGATATATCTCTTTCTACAGGGCATAGTGAAATGCCTACTGCATCAGTATAGGCATTTTACTAGGGTAGTCTTGGGTTGCAGGCTAGCCACTTTGGGCACCTTTACTGTCACTGAAGAAATACAAGTAGCAAGAAGTGATAACTAAGCCCACCTAAAAACTTAAAGTGTGTCAAACAGCTAACACTAGGTCTCGTAATAACTTAATTAGCATGTGAAGCCCAAGGCATCTGTAGGTTGACAACATGGTTTAATACAGTAACAAGTAGGCTAAAATTATTATTATAGCTAATGGTATTTTCACAGAAGTGAAACTATACAAAAGAAGCCACAAAAACATATTGATTTCAGCTGTGTCTCCCTGACAAGTCCATATAGATTTTGTTATTTGTGGCCCATTTCTCAAAAAAGGACCCAAGGCTTACAAATGTAGAAATCCCTGGTCATATGGAAGACAGTTGTAGATCAAAATGAGGGATTAGCATGTTTAAATGCCCATATTTGTATACTTCTACCCAGTTTGCATATAGAAGTATGCAAAGGCAAAGAATGTTGTATTTATCCATCCATAAATGAAAGAAGGAGAGATAAATGACCTGGTTTGCAGAGGTGCTGAGCACATGCCGTTCCCATTTATCTCAACTGGAGTGTGAAAAACAGGCCCTAAGTGACTGGCCCAAGCTCACACAATGCATGATTGTCAGTATCAGGAAGAAAACCCAGAAATCCTTCCAGTCTAATCCTCCCAGTCTAAATCCTCTCCAGTCTAAACTGTAGGCACAGTCTCTCCCAGGAAAAAAAAAAAAAAAAAAAAAAAAAAGAAAAAAGAAGCTGTACAACAGTCTAACCACTCTCTTATTCCTACCTTAGCTTGCTAAGGGAAAAGAAAAAAATGGGACATGAAAACCCCAGCATAATCTTTAATGACTAGCGAATAATGCCAAGTAGGCCAAGTAAATATGTGTGAAGCATTGCTTACACACCCAGCAACTTGCATGTGTGTCACAGATGGTTTTAGTGCAGAGCCAAAAAGAGAGAAAGGAAAAGGAAAACAAGATACAGTCCAGATAAAGATTGAGACAAAAAGAGACAAACACATTTCTAGTTTAAAAAAACAAAACCCTTAAAAATGCTACAAAAACTAATGATAAAAATCATATAACCATTCTCTCTCCTTGATAACATGTAGGCTAATCGCTACATAAATAGAAATAACAGCCCTTTGAAATGGCAATGATTTGCTTGGAAAACATTCATTAAAAACGTCCTCCAATTATTGACTCTATTATTATGTCTTGGCATCAGCTGAGTCTCACTGCATCTTATGTTGTTTTTCCAATGAAAAGCAAAGCATTGTTTGTAAAAAAGAAACCCCACCAAAAAAAACCTACAAGGACATTGTATTTGAAATATGTGCTTGGTGACATGGAGCTGATTGCCCAAAGGAATCAGGATACATATATTTGTATTATTGTACACGTGAGTAGCTTGAATCATGTACTGCTTGCTCTCTTTGTTTGGATTATGCAGCTTGGCTGGGCAGCCATCCAAAAGATTCACATTAAATTCTCGCTATATTCAACACAAAAGTCATCTAGCATCAGAGGATCAAAGTTATATTAACCAACAAGCACTAAGGAATTGATAAGCCACTAAAATTAGGTCATCTCCTAGCAGCTGCTTTTGATGGATGAAGTAGAATTTAGCCTCAGGTTTTCTATTTAAAGATCTGTTACAGCATCTTTTCCTGCAGCTACAATGAGAACACAACAAAGTATAATGCTTCTGATTAAATGTTTAATCATTACTCTTCTGGTTGTTTCTGCCATGGCATAGATTTACTGTGTGCACTATTTGCAGCTTTCCTTGTCGTTTTTAAACTGACATTGAAATAGTCAAGATTTTTAATTTTTAAGTTGTAAAACCTAAGAGATGATTTTAAAAAAATGTGGATAAAAATCTAGCAAAGTTGTTTACTTACCATACTTAGAGAGAGAAACTCTCACTTACTGGAACTGAAAATGAATCTCTATGCAATTATTCCACTACTGTGTTCACTGGAAGAATCCCAAAATCAGTAGGAACTGTATGAATACAACAGGACACAACTGTGCATAAGTACATGCAAGGCTATAGACATTTTAATATATTTGTTAATTTATTTATCAACACTTTTTTTTTAATTAATCTAATTAACACATACTTTTAAGAGTGCTTGCTAATACTCTAGGCTATCTTAGACCATTAGCAACTGGCATTATGATCACTAGGCAGAGTACAGTATATGCCCTACCAAGACATGTTTGTTGTATCAGGGTAATACAAGCGATGCCATCATTAGCAGCTTTAGAAGACAGCTCAAAAGGAAATTAAAAAAACCCCATGAATTTGTTTTGCATGCATAGAACCTGCCCTTGACCTGTTCATCATAAAACCAAGGTCTGCTTGATGCAGCCTGTGTGATGACACTGCATAAATGAAACTAACACAGGACTTTGTTGTCAGGGGTTTTCAACAGGACATCTCTCATGTCTGTTAAAATTCATAAAATCTTATTTAAATAATCTTGAAACACAGGAGGGGAAAAAAGAACATCTGCCCAATGGAAAAGATGAAGTCAAAAGTCTTCGGCCTTTTCAAGTCAAAAAATAATGAGGGAGAAAGAATGACAAATATAGTACATACAACATCAGGTAAGATACATAACTTTATGCAAATGATGGACATACATATGCTGCTCTACAGCAGTCAGATTCGGTGTCGCTTTGTTGCAGTCTAGTAAGTCAGGTGTTGCTGGGTAAATTTCATAAGGGGTGGAAACTCCCTGTGCATTTCTGTTCCAAATTTGGAGTGCCCAGTCTTTATCACTTGAGAAAGCAGCATTATGAACTGCAGTTCAAAGTCTAGATATAGTTTTTTCCAGCTACATACCTCTTTTTTAATTAAAAACCTAAACTAGGGCCAGGGGGTGGAGGTGGAGGGTGTGTAATAGGTCTGGAGTAGACAACATATCTAAACCTTTTTCTTTTCCAGGAAGTATCTTTATGACTAGAATGTAAATGAATCTAATTTATCAGTGATGCTTAGTATGGTAGTCTGCTTGGATCTCAAGCTAATAAGCTTTCCCTTTTGCCCAGGGCCTCCTAGAAAAAGCCAGCCAGGGAGCCAGCTTGTAGGTGCCTATCTGGCTCATGGAGTAGGACATCTGGAAAGATGGGAATGCTTTGATGCCGCATAAATTTCTGATAACCTCAGCTGAAGGCTGTCAGTCATAGCATCTGCTGTCTTAATGTGCTATGACCATGCTTTTTTCCTATGCATTGAGCATATCCAATATTATACCATGTAAATCTTGGGATTTCAGTTTTGTCAGGCCTAAAAAGAAGAGGGAGAAAAGTGCATTTTCTGCCCTCTAGCTGCCCTCCTTGTCTCACCTTAGCATGACTGTGCTTTCCGTTCATTTGTTTACTAACAGAGTCACCTCATCATCTACTAATAACTGTGTACTCAAGGCAAAACTGGTCAAAGATGCCAGAACATAGCAAGAGTTTGCTTACTTTGTGCATTGCATCTCTGCATAAATCTAAGGCAATAAACACAACACACTCTATTGTTGAATAAAATACCTGAACATTTTTCAATGGAGTAAGGCCACACATTTTCACTAGGTCCACAAAGTTTTTTTAAATCAGAACAGGAAAGAACAACATTTGCATGAGAAACTGTATTATTCTAGTCACCTTTTCCAGCAGTGGCTCTGATTTAAAGTTCAACCTATTACTGCATATTTTCTTATATACACCTATGCTTATTCTTGACAGTGATAAATACAAATGAAAGTGGGAGTTTAGTATACATATTATACTGAGTCTGATACTAATCTCAAGACAATGCAACATTTCTCAATCCATGACCATAAAATAAAACTTGATTTCTCAAGAACTGATCCGAGGCACTTCTAAAAATTCCAATTTGCCAACATATCATTTGACAATTTGAATATTTACTTTTTTATGCTTTTACTTTGCAAAGTTCTTAGTTTCAGAAATCTCTCCCCCCCCCCCCCCCCCCTTTTCTCTTATGGTGATTTGATGTAACAAATTTTGTGATGATTAGAATTTGGGGATAATCTAAAGAAGGAAGAATATCTGCCCTTCTCTCTTGTGCTGCTACCAGCTTTATCAAATGTCAATCTCCCTGAAAATTTAAACAGGGAAAGCAATGAAATACCAAAAAAAAAAATTGTAAGGAAAAAAATTCAGTGTTGTCATTCCTCCTTTTATTTCTGTTAATGATTAAAAGGAGGAAGGGTTATAATCTTCCTCATTGCCTCCCCTTATTTACAACATTTGTTTGGCGTATCTAGAGTTTCTAGTTTTGATAAAATGCTGTGTTTGTCAATAGGAGAGTTATCCTTGTTATTTTGATAAATCGTATTTTGCTACTACATAAAATGAAGAATAATTGGAAATATATCAAATAGTAACATTTTCATGACTTCTAGTCTTATTCACCAGGTATGAAAGCATAGTAGTTGTATATCACCTTGCTTACCCACACATGGTTGCTATGCATTAAGTTCCAAAACACAAACACATAAACCTACTGACAAGAGTCAGTTAGGAAAATTGTGATTACTCATCTTCCTACCTGAGAGGACCTGCTTCTTTTAGGTCTCCTTGTTTATGTCAGAAGAGTTGTACTATCTTATCCATGTTTTCTTGGGAGGGCTATGTGTCCTATTTCCACTTAAAGGTTGAGGGTTTAGCAAGGAATGTTCTGATCTAGAAGTGAACAAATGTTGTGCAAGATCTCATTACAGAGATGCCTGCTGGCCTAAAAATCTTCACCAGGCAATCACTGTTACTTGGGTATTCTTATAAACCGAGAGTACCTGGATACTTATGCATGTAGTACACTGTCCAGATATAAAAAGCTGCAAGAAAGGAAAAGTGTTTAGGGAAGAAAGGGTCACCACATTGTGACGGGTCACTAATCTAAGCAAGCCATAGTGAAGATTAAAGTAGGCTGACAGTACGAGGTTTGGTTTGTGGTCATATGCTCTGAGGAATCAGCTGTGCCAGCTGTCTTTCAGAAAGCACTGTTGTTGTTTTCCATACCCATGAACTGCACTGGAGAAGAACTCTGAAAAGAATATTAAGACTCACAAAATCAAGTCCCTGAACATGAACAAATTAAGCAGCAGGATTAAGATTTTCTGCTGCCTCCTAACTGAGCTATCCCCATGTTCCCCAAGCTCAGTTCCTGTGGCCATTTTCAATTAACACTTCTCATACCCACAGGCTGGTACATAAGATAAAATGCAGTCAGATACTCTTCTGCTGGAACCTTGCCTCCATAGGACAGTTACTTGATATTTATATTTATCATAATCATTCGGCATGGGAGCTCAGGTATCACTTGCTGTGTGCCTTTCAAACCCTACAAACAAAAGAGAATTTTCTTTTTCTCAAGTCTTTATCTGGCTGTTACATCATAATATGTTCACATTGATTTCTGTTTGTTTTTTTTTTCTTTAAATAAACCTGAGTACATTTACTAAAAGTGAGATGTCACTATTTACCAATTTTAGATGCACAAGAAGCCATGTTTCAGTGAGAAAAAGTCAAATTTGTCCACACTGTAAGCTAATTTGGGGGGCCAGTTTGAGATGTCAACTACAATTCTCAGTACTTGATAGCACTCTATTTGCTGAATATGGTTCTCACTGCCATCAGTTTGTGTTATGAGGGTTTAGCCTTTCTGCAGATCAGATCAACACCTCTAAACGTAGACATTCCTAAATCAAGAGCCTAGTGGGCTTCTCCACCCATCTTGAATCCTTCTCATCACCTGCTGTTTCTCAGCCATTCAGTGACTGTACCACACCAAAGTTGCTATCTTTCTTCCCCTAGCAGGGCAGTAAGGCTTGTATTGTGGGAAGGACAGCATCTCTACTTTTAGATCTAGTTTTCAGTTCTAGATAATCACTGAAGGCAATAACTTCAAGGAAAATTTGCAACAAAATTTGGCGTTTGTGTACGTACGTGAACCTGTGTGTAGCAGAGGTGAATGATCGTCAAAAACTTACCATTTTCCTTTGCTTTTACCCAATATCTTGTCTACAACCCTCAGGTCCCATTCTTTTCTATCCTGCAACTTGTTGCTGAAGATACAGAGCTCACTTTGGTGTGCTCCATCCACTTCAACTTCTCCCATACTGCTCCCACAGAGGTTTGGGCTGGGCTTGCCCACCTAGGGCCAAGAACTGTGAGTAGTTTAGAAAGGTATAGTGAGACTAATGTGAATGAAACCAAGAAAAAAGAAAAATATTCACTGAATAAAACTAAAAAAAATATCACTGGCAGGAATTTATTAAAATCTGGCCCAGCGATGCAGGTGCAATGGAGGAATATTCGTATTTGAGACCCTTGAAACTCAAGTGGACAAAACATTTCTTTTGCGTGTGGCTCGCAGGGATCGATATGAACACATTGTATGAGATCTTTTCCAGTTAAGATTTCTAAGATTAAAAATTACTCTTAAAACACTGCCACTAGCCTGTATGTGCTTTGCCTAGCTGCAGTGGTCAATAAAGGTAGATTCACAGCTATATCAAGGCCTTTTCCACTTACTTGCAACAGCAGTAATGAGTATACAAACTATTTTACATCCCTTTTCCTTGCCATATATAGCAATTATTCTGTCATTCATCAAATGTACACAAATTTCTTTTCATATGTAAATACGCCATATGCTTCACAACTCTAGCCAAACAGTTGTGCAGTTCTTTGTCAGGAAGATAATATATTTAATCATGGAGTGCTTTATTTCCATTGTATTGAACAGGTGCTGTTTAATGGCACAACCATTGTAACATTATATTCATTTATTAATATAAGTGTAACGAACATATTGTAGAGACATGAATATGCTAGTCTTGTGGTTAGGATTAGTGGTTTCTTATGATGTGGTATGTGTAGGATAGCGGCTTAGATTCAGACTGCAGAGAAGGAGTTCATTATAGAGGTCCAAGTGATGTGGCTGTTTCTGGCCCTTGTTCACTTTTGAAAAGCAGAGAATACATGAAAGACTTCATTGAAAATGTGCAAGTTATTCAGTGTGGTTAATTCTACATTGGCTTCACTCCCACCTTCTTTCAAGACTGTGTACGTGACCATGCTGTCTGAAACAGCAACACAAATCTGCAATAAATTTATGTTGCTTTTGGATAGATGCACAATCCCTCACATCCTATTTCATGAAGTGACCTGTCTTCAGATGTGATGGAGGAAGTTAAGTTAGTAGGTGTTCAACTAAAACTATGAAACAATACTTGTTTGGTTAGTATAGTTGCAACAGGTCTGCCCCTTCATATGCTGTCGTGTCACATTTTTGAGTTACTGCTCTGAGTGTTTCCTACCCAGAACAGCAGCGCAGGCAGCTGGCAAGGTAGCACGTGCAAATCAGGTAAGTAAGTGCAGTAACCTAAGTACCTGATTTTTCTTATTGTGAGAAATCACCCATTTAGCATCAACCCTCAGGGGGCCAGAATTCACAAATGCAGGTAAATGCCTGCAGTGACCATTCACTTTATGGAACTCGAGTGCCTACTTCAGTTTATTTGGATACATGTCTAATCTTTTTTTTTTTTTTTTTTGAAGTGCTTTATGCTAACTGTGATGCCCTGTATCACCATTATGCAATGCATTAGAAGTACTTTTTTTCCTCATTTTTTAAAATATTGCATTTAAATTTCATGGTATGTACTAAAGTGATGTATTAGAGAAAAGATTACTAAATGCACAAAAATCTTCACGTCTGTACTGTTCCTTCTCTTATATGACGTATCTTAGCTTTTGTATTATCTGCCAATTAAGTAATCTTAATCTTTAATCTCTATTTCACTTCTATCCATAATACAAATTAGCCCTTTAGTAGCATTTTCTATCAGTCATCCACAAACACTTTCCTAGTAAAGCAAATGACAGCATCCCATTAATGATTTTCATTGCTGTTTTCTAGACTCTGTCAGTTCCCAATAATTTACTTTTAGTGGAGGGCCAAGAACAGAGCAAGGCAGCTAGGAGATAAATAGTGTTAATATGATTAAAACATTTTCTGTGCTCTTCTCTTGACTCTTCTTTAGATTTTCACAGGAGATTGAACAAAGGCAACTCATGAAATTTCCCAGGTTTTCTTTTTGCTTAGACTGGAAAGCATTCTGGCCTCATATTCTTCTCACTAACACCAGCTTCGCAATCTTCCAACTCCAGTTTCAGCTGAATTACTTCAGAGTTACAACTACCTGCTTTCAAATATTTTCCCATTGTGCTTGGGATCAAGGCAGGGAGTGTTCAATTCCAGCAGGTGAAATCACTTTTTCATCTATGACTTGTCACAACCTGGCCAGAGAGTAAAGGCCCCGTGCATATGATGATCTCTCATCCCGCAAGGTCAACCAGTATAATTGTGCTTCGACCTGTCATAGTTAGAGAGGATAGGTGAAAAATTTGGACCCTTACTTGAGTCACTTGGCTGTTTTGCCATCTACTGTTATGTCAACTGCAACCATCATGCCTTTGCTCTCCAAGAAGACTATTCAAACCTCAAACCTCTTACTATGTTTTATCCTCTTAACTCAGGCAACATCATCAGTCTTCTTGTCCCTCTCATTTCACTCTTTCTTCCCTAGAGACCCAATTTCTTCTGTGAAAACTGGTTTTACTGAGCCGCCTCCCAAACCTGCTGCAGGTTAAGAGCGAGCTGGGGGCTCATCATCCAAAGAGTTTTGTGCTGTAACAGTGACTTTTAGCAGACATGCTCATACCCTGTTACAGGTTCCTGTCTTGGCCAAGGCCTGACTGGATACCATAAAGGCACATCCTGAAATACAGCCTCTTCTCAAAGCAATTTATCTGTCTAGTAAGCAGGACTGACAATGGATTTGTTTTGAGTGAGGGTAGGGGCAATTATCCTACTTTTTTCAGAACGAGGCTGAAAGAACTAAGAGTAAAAGCATCTTTTGGCTTCCAAAAAAAAACAACATTGTACCTGTGAAGCCACGTTGGGTTTTTTGTTTAGCTCATTTTTAACTGAATTATTAATAATCAGAATGAATTTTACAACCAGATGGGAACAGCAGCCAGGAGCCAGCTGTGGCAGATCACACACCCTTCCTAGCAGGCTGGTGTATGCTACTCCTTCAGAGGACGAAGAGGACAGCTCTGAGGATCAGATGATCAATTACACAGGTTGCATTATCACCTCTTCTCTTTGTTAAAACCCCAGCTTTGTCACTTGCCACCTCAGGGACCTCAGGACAGGTTTTAAAGTATGCCTGCCATGTAATCAGATCAAAAACAATCATGTCTCCAGGTGAAACTGACAGCACAGCTGGGTTTTCCTACAGCAGGTGTGTCAAACTCACAGCCTATGGGCTGAATCTGGCCGTCCCGGCGGCAGCACCGAACTCCTTGCGCCTACGCTCCTGCCAGCACCGGTCCCGCGTGCAGCGTGTGACACGCGTGACGCGGCAGGGGCAGGAGCAGGAGAATGGCAGCATATGTGAGTTTGACACCCTCACCTTACAGGATCAGTCTGCAAGCTGGACTTCAAAAGGAGAGACACCAGGGACGGCTAAATCCATGCATGGCCCTGATTGGGCTTCACTCAGATATCTTTTCTACACAGATTTGAAGGCTAAGTTATGACAGCTTTATACTTGAACTGGAGTTGGAACAGGGAAAAGTAGTTCTCCCATCCCTCCCATGGTAAAGATAGTGTAAAAACTTTTGAGAGAATCCTCTGTGTGAAATACAAACACAATACATAGCAGGGGGACGTGCAAATTAGAGATACATACAAGACAACACACTCCATATTCATTTCTTGCAGATTGACTTTCCATACACATCAGGAGATGACACCATTATCTGCAGCAAGAGCTTACTTGATGGAAAAATACTCTGATGTTGACCATGAAAAACACTATTTCACTGCATATGGAAACGAAAATAATGTATTCTTAAGTGAATGCTGATGCAACAAAAAAAAAAATGTTCTCAGCTCTGGATCTGCTGTCAGTACTACTAGCCAGCTTACCCTGTGAATTATCAGCAATGTAGTTCAGAGCAAACTTTGGGCAGTAACTATGGTGCATTTTATCTTACTATAAACAGAACTGCTAACATGCAAACTGATACCCAGTCACAGCTGCATCCAAATAGCAGAGCAGCTAGGTAGGGAAGACAGGTGATAGGAGGTTTTCCAGAAATAATTGTCTCTAAACAGTAGAGTTTCGCTGTGCAAAAGCTGTGTAATGGGAAGATCAATATATTTCAACTATTATTTCAATAATACTATTCTACATCAATAGAGTAAATCTATAAATATTGCCCGGCATTACTTAAGTGAAAATAAAGGCAATATACTATTTCAAGAGTAAATTTCCTGTCTCAAAATCCATGTTTTTTACCCTGAAAGGAATAATGTTATTAAAAAGAATCACCACAGTCTTTCCTTTAGGAAACATTTAACTTCTATTTTTCAAAGATTTACAAAGATTAAAGTGAGCTCAGGCATCTCTGTAGTGAAAGTAGAGCCTACAGAGCTGAGGAAAGTGCAGTGACCTGTGACAGTACAATTCCCTCTTTCTAAAAATTTGCCTGAAGTGTGTACAATGCAGCTCTTATACACACTTGGGCAAAGTGCAAGGGAGAGTTAAGTCATATGGGTGCTACAATGATGTCACTAAACATAACTATCATTAAATTATTTTTAAAGTTTAAACATGGAAACTTGATCATACTTGTCAACAGTTACCAGCTGGAAGCATCCACCAGCAGCATAATTCAGGGCATAGACATTCAACACATTGCATATGAACCTTGAAATAAGCAGCAAGAGGGGCAGGATTCCAGAATTATTTTTAAAAACAATTTCATAACAACCCTCTCTACCATGCCAGTTACTTGGTGCTCCAGGGCACTCCCTGATAAATCCTGTGGTCTTGCTATCGCTATCTCATCTTAAAATCTCTTGATGTAATGAGCTAAAGAATAAAAAATAATCTTGTCATCAGGCTGAGAAAAAACTTATATTCTAGACAGAAAGAGGACTCACAATTTCTAGATATTATCTGATGTGTTTCCTCCATCAACTTGCTAAAAAAATACTTGCTAAGAGAGCTATGGGATTTACTCTTACAGCTTATTTTGTTTGCCTGTTGACAGCTGCTGGATGGCATACAGGCTGGAGAGGGCCAGAACAGCAAGATTTCCTATGGCAGCACTACCTCTGGCATGTTCAGCAAGGAAGCTCACAGCAGAGGGTGCAATGTGCCGACATGTAGGATGGGCTTTAGTAAGCGGCAGGACTCCAGAAACAGGATGCCAGAGCACCATTACCTGGAGTTATGACAATGTTGTATTGTGAGAAGAGTACTTAAGAAATAAAGCTTTTGTTTTCTTAAAGGGATACTAACGAAGTTTTGTTTACCCACCCTCACTCTATAGGCTTCTAGCTAATGAGCTATTATGTTCCCCAAATTATGCAACACTCCCATAAGATCTTTCAGATTACACATGGACTTTTTTTCAGGCATCATATTACCATGTGACACAAAATTATCAACTGACCTGCACTGATCTAGTACTTCTTAAAAGTCATTATGCAACGTAGCAACAGAGCTACAGGAGCAGAGGTTAGTCCTTACCATGCCCCTAAATGAAGTGACAGCACTAAAATCATATTAGGGAAGAATTTCAAAAGGCTACACCAAAAGGCTACTGTGTCTAAGTAAAGAACACAGATGAAGTGTTAATTGAAAGTCAGAGAAGTAGCAAGTTATGAAAATAAGATTAGAAGAAGAGTTACAGAGGAGAGAAACTCAGCTGATTAAAGATAAATAAGACCAACTGCTGTAATTTAGAAAAAACTCCAGAAGCAGCCAATTTGATAATAACCATTTTTATGTTAAATTCAACACTGTGAGAGAAAATTACTGAAGATGCTAAATCCATACACTGGGGAACTCACCAGCGAATACTGACCATGCCTGACATTTAGGATAAAAATGCCATGAGGTTGCACTGTTCTTTTTACTTGTCTTCTGTATTCATACATTACTGCCTGCTGGTGAGAAGCTCAGAAGGAAATCTGAGCTGCCCTGAAGAGTAAAGAAGTGCCATTGTGTTACAAGGGCAAGCTTAATTTACGTGTTTCAATGTTATTTTTGACAGCCATGTGATAAAAATCAAAAAGTCTGTGTGTGTGCGCAAAAGCACACTGCATTCAAGTCACATGAGCAGGAGGCATAATTCTATCCCAGAAATAAAAGTATTATTAAGCCTTTTTAAATTGTTTTTTCCCCATTTGATGCTCATTTGGGCAAAGAGCTTGTCTTACTGGAGTACTTAGAAGCAATTTGCAGAATTACACCTGCCCAGTTCCTCTGCAAACCTTCAAGCACTTTCCCAATGTCACTGCATTCCAATATACAAATTAATCATGGTACTGGAAGCAATTTTGACTCCTTTCCTCCTCCCTCCACTACCTCAGCTCCCAGACTAATCCATGATGGAGAATCTGTCCTCTTCAGCGGTGCAGCAGGACTGAAACAGTGCTCTGTACCCTATGGGCAATGCCATTGCTAATGCAAACACAAGGTGTTTCTAAACCCTTCTGCACCAATGCTGAGAAGCCCAAACCATCAATGAGCTTCCCTCCAGGCAGAGTAGCACCTGAAGAGAAAGCATGGAATGCTTCCCAGGATTACTCCTCCCATTGTCCTTCAGGCGATGGACAGGTCAGGAAAGAAAAGCAGTATAAAGCAGCAATGACTGTCAGCTGCCAAATCCAAGGCAGGTGAATACAACAGTTAATTTCAAACAAGCTTAACTCAGGAACACTTCTGCCTGCAGTGCTTGGAGTTCTACGCAGCCTACTTTGCTGCACTGCAGTCCTCTTTCAGAACTGTCCCCTCATTTCTGGAAGAAAAGCAAAACCACCAGTGGCATCTGGAAGCCGTTCTCCTTGTCATGGAAAAACATGCAACAACCTTTATGGATCTCAAGAAATTTCTGGGCTTCAACAGGCAGCACTCTTGCAGTACTAGCACATGCAGACTTAAAGGACCCAAAGAGCAACCCAAAAGGCAGGGGTGGGAAGCACTGCTGAGCTCCAGGGCCTTGAGGAAGAAGAACTGGGATGGCTAGGGGTGAAGGTTTGCACAGAAAGAAGCTGTGTAAACTGCTGGTCACGCATGGCCAGCAGGACTAAGGAAGTGAGCGTCTCCCTTTACTCAGCACTTGTGAGTGATGAGGCCACACCTCGAACACTGTATTCAATTTTGGGCCCCTCACTACAAAAAGGACACTGAGGTGCTGGAGTGTGTCCAGAGAAGGGCAGTGAAGCTGGTGAAGGGGCTGGAGCACCAATTTTACCAGGGGCAGCTGAGGGAACTGGGGCTGTTTGGAGAAAAGGAGACTGAGGGGAAACCTTAGCACTCTCTGTAACTACCTGAAAGGAGGTTACAGCGAGGTATGTGTTGGTCTCTTCTCTCAAGTAGTAACAAAGGATAAGATGAGAGGAAATGGCCTCCAGTTGCACAAGAGAAGGTTTAGATTGGATATTAGGAAAAACTTCTTCACCAAATGGGTTATCAAGCATTGGAACAGACTTCCCAGGGAAGTGGTGGAGTCACTGTCCTTGGAGGTATTTTAAAGACATACAGATGTGGCCGTTAGGGACATGGTTTAGAGGTGGACTTGGTAGTGTTAGGCTTACAGTTGCACTCCATGTTCTTTAGGGTCTTTTCCAACCTGAATTATTGTATGTTTCTATGGGTCTAAGCTACTTAAACATGTCTGTATCCTGTACCTGTTGCTGGTGAGTCATTTCATGCCTCTGAGCAAGTCAAATTTCTGTGAAAAAGTGTCTTGGTTTCTTGCCTCTGAAAGCAGAATAATGTTTACTTAGCGGAATAAACCTTAGAAACACCAAAAGCCTACCCTGTGCTTTGAAGTCCACACATCTCATTTCACCACACAGTCATTGTTTTTTCTTCTGCTGCTGTTTTCCATATGAACGTTGAAATAAAACCTGGTTACTTACAGAGGTCAAATCTTTGTCCCCATCAGCTTTCTTTCCCCTGTCACCTCTGCCCGAACCTGTCTCTTCAGTCCCTGCTGTATCCCTGATGTGTGCTTGTTTTGTATGTGCAAAACAGCATGGGCTGTGCTAAGGGCCCAGGCACTGACCATTTAGCTGACACTTATGCTTTACCTGCCTTTCTCTCTGCAGAGACACTGCCTCTGCCTCTTGGCAGAAAGCAGTCTTCACAACTTAGTCAAAATGTAATTATCTGTAATCCCTGTTCAAATCTAGTTGCATACTGAACAAGCTCCAAAGCTGCTTGTGAAGGGGACTAGCAGACAGACAAACTGTTGACAAAGAAAGATTGCATAATCCTCATTTTCTTATGAAACCAAACTACAGTAGAATTAGGAGATTCAACATCAAGTACCACAAGGATAATAATTCATTCACTGTTTACAACTTCTTATAGCGCAATATTATTAATTTACACAGCAATGCAAAATATTACACAGGAAAAAGAAGGGCTGATCCCTCATTATAGTTGATCGAAGGGTCATGAACCTCATTACTGGTCTTGCAAGCAAATAAAAAAAAATAACAGTAGCATTGGAGAACTTCATTTAGAGTTAAAAACTACAGAAAGTTGAATAAACAGACTCAGTATTTGGATTTATTCTCAAATCACTATAAAACTAAGCTACACTATTTTAAGTAACTAAAATACCAATTAATCACAGACACCAACTTTTACATTGCAGTAATAATGGTCCATCTTATAAATTGCAGTAGATACAGCAGTCTTCCTCACAAGCATTCAAGTCTATACCCCTAAATGTAGTTCCCACAGCTGAGCTCCATTCTGTGGCTGTTTTACAGTGTTGTACATGCTTTACATTTTGGCAATATGCACACTTCAAGTTTATACTTCTGTAAGATTTCTGTTTAATAGAAGTTGCTGATTCCACTTGTGGTTGCCATCAAAGTGCTTAAACTCATTTTAAACCCCCAATTTTACATGGAGCTGAAGTTACTTTAACAAAAGCCTATGCCTTTCTGGTGACCTGCATCCAGCCATTTTAAGTGAACAAACATGTCTTTACCCTGACCTTTTTGAGCTTTTGTTCAATAGTTTGAAGGCTGCTTACTGACAAGTGATTTGTTTCCATTAGAACATGCCTCATTCCAGCCATCCGTGACCATTTTGTACTTAGGGCTTTATAACTAGCACGTCTCAACATTCCTAAAATCCCAGAGAGGATCTGAAAATAGAATAAGAAATGAGCATTTAAATTAAAAGCAACAGCCCTTGCAGGAAGCTGCCAGGTTTTTATGGTAGATAGTGTCTTTTTTCCCACCCCCACTCTCTCTACTCCCCCTTCTTCACAGGGTTGTAAGCCACATTTTCCATAATATTTTGCAATGCCACTTAGGGTTACATTCACTCTATTTATAGGGGTCTGTTCTAAAGTGAAACAGGTGTCAGATTGAATGAGGCTGTTGTCAGCATACATGTCCTCTTGGGGAGGGGATGGGAGGTTTACTACTTTCTATACTTGGGGATTTACAGTTTGATTGCTAATCTCTCTCTGCAGGGCTCAAAGGGAGGAGGGGGAAGAGCAGAAGAACAGTAGAAGGAAAGGTTAGCTTTCTGCTGGAATTTTCTAATGCTGCCTCTCTCCCAGCTCCATGCAATCAGACCTTTTCATTTTTTCATGTGCTGAAACTGATCTGAGTGTTTCTGAAAGGGGCCAGACAGCCTGTCCTGAGGAATGAAACCCTTCAAATGGCCAAAAAACAGGCAGAGCTCAGCTGAGGTCGGGGGGAACTGAAGACTCCCATCCCACCCACATTTTACCCACCTCTTTTCACTTCTGGGAAACAAAGATCAGCATAATGCCTCCATGCCTCTCCATCTTATACTACTTTTGTTATTAGATCTCCTAAACAGCAAAGCATTAACATTGCATTCAAGAACCCTGGTAAGAGGCGAGATACGGACCACTGTTCTAAGTAATACAGTAATAAACACCAGCATAAAGAATCCCTGACCAACTGATCTGAGGAGGCCATGAGCAAGTGAAAAGATGGAGAGAGTGCGGGTGGCATGGGAAGACCAGGTAACATTTAAAGAGAATTTAGTGAAAAGTAGAAATCACAGCTCATTGTTTGCCTTCAGTTTGACTTGCAGGTTAGCCATGCTCATTGCCTAGGCAGTGATTTGTAAGAATGAAATAAATAGGGCTTTGACATAGACCAGTAACAGTTCATGAATTGCTATTAATCACTACTTATATCAAAACAAACTTCTTAATACACTGAAATAACATTCCAGTACATGCCAGATATGCTACAGTGGCAAGTAAACCAGTTGCTACTTGTCTATCCAGACTACAGAAGTTGACTTGACAAACAGAAGGAAGACAGAGGTAGTTTACTGAAAGTCAGACTTTTATCAGACCCCGCTGATGAGTAGAAGGAAAATGGAACAAAAGAAATCATGACTGAAGCTGTCTTTTCTTAATGAGGACATTTAAGGCAGAGATGAGTACCTTTTTGGCACAATAGAGAACGCAGGTCTTTGGGAAGCAGTGGAATAAGAAGCTTGCAAATGGCAATCCGTGTGTAGGGAGAAGTTGGGAGGGATGCAGAGGGCCACTGCCAAAAGCATGGTGTGCACCACAAAGACTGGAATTAGAGCTGCCATGGTAAAGATACAGTTGTAGAGAAAGACAATAACAGAGATAATTTGGTAAGTAAGGAGTTCCTAGAAAGGAAAAAAAAGGTTTGCATGTGATACTGTCAACAGTGATTTGGGAGTGTCTTGGCATCTTCAGCATACCAGTCTGGCTATACAATGCATATTTTTTAAAGTATTTGTAAGTATCCATCAGGGATTAGAAGCTAACGACTTCCATAACACCTGAAAATGGAAGGATCTGTCAAGAGATAAAATCATAAAGAATAACCTGGAAGAGGGGAATATTTAAGGTAGATAGGCTATCATATTGATTGCCTTTGGAAGAAAGTCATCTCTAGTTCTTGGAAAGTTATAAGCTATATAATACCATCATATTTATCCAAGGAACAAGGTGTTAAGGCAAATGGATTTATATGTGCTAAAATCCCAGTTCAGCATGTGTTTGTGGATTTACTGTGATTCATCAGACTTTCATGTTAATTTGCTATACAAATAACAACTGACATTAAATTTAGTATTTGTACTTGGAGCTATCCCTACTGTATAACTCATCACGATATTTGTGGTTTCATTTGTGCACATATTTATGAACACTTAGGCTTTAAATATCATGAAAACCACAAAAATATGAAAAAATAATCACAAAAATATGAAAATCTCACTGCACAGAAATGTAGTGGAACTCCTGCAAAATTATTCAGTTTTGTTTTATTAAGCAAGAAAACAAACTCCGAAAATAACAACAAAATAATCACCTAACTTCATGGAAAATGGGACTGAGAGAAGACACACAAATATTTAAGTACAAAAGGTTACATTTTCAGAAGTGCTCCCATTCCTGAAAAAGAATACCAGATTCAGTGCTGTCAAAAATCCAACCACTTCACTGAAGAGCCTAACTGGGAGCTGAACTGTCTGTGTAATCTGATCGCATCTGGGAAATGTGGCATACCGAAATCTTTGGAAAGAACAAGATCTTATTATTGCTGTTCCTCAATTAATAAAACACAATTGAAAGAGTGCTTTGTGCAATATAAATAATTTTGATAATTTACATGCTGCAAAAATAAACAAGCTAACTAAACCAATGAAGATACAGAGATTTTTTAGTAGGTTGTTCTTAGATTTGGTAGAGAACTTCAAAGCAGACAGCTGAGTAAATTCCCACCTGCTTAGAAAGCCTGGGCACAACTTCACTGGACTTTGCCCTCCCTGATCTCCAGGGCTTCTGCTTCCCATTATGGACAAGAGCACAGAGATAGAGCTGGACATTGTTCCAACAGACATGGCTCTGCTGCAGTGTCTTCCCCAGAATGGTGCAATCATCTCTTTCATTTTGCCATTGCTGAAGCTGTTGTGCTCAGCTTCTTCCTCATAGCAAGATTCAGGTGTGTACTCTCTCTATAAATATGCCTATATATATATACAAACATACGCATATACAAAGCTTTAGAGTTTGCAGACAGGTTATCTGCAGGGGATTACAAAGCAGTTGGTTTCAGTGGGGAAGCCTGCATTAGACTGTTCTCTGCAAAGTACCACAAAGAGTGGAAAGCACTCTTGAGTTCGGCTATAACTACAAAAATGCTTTCCAAGTAAGGAGTGCTACCAGCCCGCTACACCACTCCATTTTACAGATCACATGCCACTAAGCAAATGCCCATAGCTTGTATTACAGGGAACAGAAAAGACAATAGCTGTACTCTTTCTTGCCATTTGTAGGTCCCTATCCCTAATAGTATTTGCAACAGATCATCCACTCCAAAATGGTCACTATCTCTATCAATCTAATTCAATCTGCTTCTGCCAGCTATGGTTCTTTGTTTTGTTCTACTCTCCCACAGATTCAGTTCATTTTGCATTTTTTATCAGATCACAGTTCTTATGATTATTTCTGCAAAATGTACTTCCTGTCTTGAGCATCACACAAACCTTTATTATATTTTCAGTGTGTGATAGGCCTTGATTCTTAATGGCCACCAAACTGCATTTGCAAATCCTTGCCAGCTGCAGCAGAAGTCTGTACACCATTCTTTGTGCTGTACAAGAAACTAACTAATAAAAGCATCCACCGTGCAGCAGGAACTTCATGTTCACCTTCCAAAGGATTTGCCACACTTACAGAGTTAATTTACATTAACATAAATATTCCATTAGTAGAAATGTTTATAACATACTTCTCTCTCAAGAGGCATTCTGCAACATAATTCTTCAACCACTTATGTTTGACTAATGTGTATCACATTTGAATAATATAAAAAGACAACTGAGTTAAGTGATTGAATGCCTGGAGAAAACCAATGTTAATTTCCACTAAAAGCAAAGCACATTCCCTTAATTTTTCAGCTTAATTACTGCAGTATTTGGATCATAAACAAAAAATGGTTGAAGAAAAAGTCTACAATAATAGACTGTTGAAGCTTTATTTTCCCCTCCCAGCCTTTAAAATCCTCTAACAAGGATTTCTCACATGCACTATTTCAAGCCTGTTCTGTGACCCAGACCAAGGCTGGTAACATTGAATACTTGCTTCTGGATAGTTGTTAATGTAACCTGATACCCTTGCAGGAGCTTGGCATGGGGTGGCTTTTACATCCCACTCTAAACTAGCACGGAAAATCCACCTCTAGAATATGCCTGGAGTAAAACAATGCTTTTCTCATTTCCTTCTGATAGGAAATTCTCCATGGCACTCTGCAATTTTTCAGAAGCAGTTTTATAAGTAAACTTTAGAAATGAGGTGATACCCATGTTACTTATTCTGCTACTGAGCTAATTTGTTGGCCATATGCTTTTAGTAATAGTAATAGTGACTTGCTGAGGCTACTTCGGTTGAGATGAAGGATACAGCGTGTTTCATACAAAAATTTAAGCTCACTGATATCCAAAATAGATGTTTATTTTCCTGCTAATCTTTAAAAAACTCCATTAAAGTGAACAGGAGGGAAAGGCAAGTCAGCAAGGCAAGACTATATTAAAATGTAAAGCTTAACAAGCCTTCTAGTTTATGGATAAAAAACATATCACTGACAGAGTTCAGACAAGTTCAGAACAAGCCATGAGCAGGATCACTCCTTTGACTTCACTAGGAAGATGGCAATCTACTTTATCTGGAATACAGCAGTGTCCTGATGTCTTACACATTGCTCAGTGGAGTAGTGACCCAGATTTCTACTCCAGTCTGCTGGAAACATTTCATAAGGGTCACTTAAAGTGTAATTATTCCTACGTTATCATGGTTATAGAAAGTCAACTTGCTTTGTGCTGAACTCCTGTGAAATTTCTAAAACCCAATTGCTACAAATTTAGCACTAGTGAGCGGTGCTCAAGCAGTCAGATAAGGATGCAACAGAAAACCAGAGAAAGATTAGTCTTGTGAAGCTTTTGCTCTTTTCGTTAATGCCCTGCCTGTTAATTTCTTTCTTTCTGTTAAGTAATAAAATATTTGATTTTGTACTGAATTATGTGAAAAAAACCTGCAAAATGGCAGCAGTAGGAAGATAAATTTTCATTTCAACTCAAGCTTCAATGGCTTTTAAGAACAAAATATTGTCAAGTGTGTACAAAGGGAAAACACTTTTTTAAGGTGAGTAGATATAAACAGTTACTCTCAATTGCAGTTTTTGTATATGCGTGTAGGAAATTTTTCTTATTCATACAGAGTTCCACAAGTTCAAAGATCTTTTTTACCTCCAGATGTCGTGCTAATTATTATCTGCTTAGTGAAGGAGATGTTTTATTGTCAACAGCTGGTGGAGGAAAGAGTTATACGTATGTGATTCCTACTCAATATTTTTGTCTCTGGGTATGTTATTTGCATTTAAAGCCCAAACCAGTAGAACTACTTGTCTGACTGTTAATCCAGCAAGAAATCTAAGTGTATGCCTCATTTTACATATGCAAGCACATTCATGAAAACTGCTTGTATTTTTGAAGCTAGACAGGTACCACAATTCCTTATGTGAATCTCATTTCTTAATGATGAATTAAAGTTGTATTCTCATGTCTACTGTCCGTTAGAGTACACCACCATAAGCAGTTGAAAGTTTCATGGCACTTCTGCAGACCCCAGGTACTGCTAATCTGCTAATTAGGCACTGCCTTATCTTGCAACTGCAAACATCTGTTCTGCATCAGACAGAAAACACAGTATCCCTATTTTAGTGACTACTGCAGGCATCAAGAATGATGATAGCAAAGGATGGACAATACTACTTGCATAAAACATAGGATACCACACATTCAAATTAAAACACATGAATGTACTTTAATGGGAATAAAATGTGGGTTATAGAAATGAAGAGGCTGCAAATCTGATTTGGTAAAACACCAGAGCAGAGTGGAGGGATTTCTGAGTGTGCACGGAAGTAATTGGTATGAAAGCACTGTGAGGAAATTTCCACGCTGGGAGGAATTAGTGGCCAGAGACGACGTACATCAGATGAGAAAGTATGATAACACAGACAGCTGGAAAGAAATGAAGTGGTAAGCCTCAGAAGAGCCAAGAGGGCAAGAAGAAGACCTGTGCACAATCTCTGCCCCATGAACTACACTCACAGTATCACAGTATCATAAGGTTGGAAAGGACCTCTGAGATCATCAAGTCCAACCTATAACCCAACACTAACACCAACACTAACACCAACCATCATCTAAACCACGGCACTCAGTGCCTCATCCAGTCTCCCTTTAAACACCTCCAGGGTCGGTGACTCCACCACCTCCCTGGGCAGCGCATTCCAATGACCAGTGTAGAACTTTTTCCTAACATCAAGCCTAAACTTTCCCTGACGAAGCTTTTACCCCACACATAGGAAAAATATCAGTGAATTCCCTGCCACAGACACATAGAACCATCCATTAGATATCACGGAAAACACATCTGAAACATATAAACATAAAACAAAACAGCAATTCTAGCACTTAACAACTGTCCTGACACTCAATACCTGTAATTGTATTCAAAACAATAAACTTCAAGCAACTGGACGTTCCCAGTACATTTGATCATACAGAGTTACAAAGTAGTGTTGAAAAAGATGAGGCCTTTCAGAAGATTTATTTTTAAGTGTGCCTGACGGAGGCTGCTCGCCACTTGTGTCTGATAGGTATGTGAAGCATTTGAGCCTCTAATTTCTTCTGACATTGCACAAAGGTATACTATGCTCTAAAAGCTTCACTCTTCCCTAGATGGTAGGAAGCAATGTGATAAAGCAGCAACTACAGTGTGCTGAAAGGCCTATATACATTTGAAACTCTTCTATAAATATACACATAAATATAATCAACATTATCACATGGAGTTATACACAGCTCTGCCCACAAAGGGGAAAGGATAGAACTACCTGGATTTCCCCTTATTCCTTCATATATCAGCACAAATTTTACCAGAGCCTCAAGAAAAATCACCAAAATGCCTTCCTGGAGAACAGTATTTATGAAGAGACATCACCAATAAGCAGCTATCCGCCTAAGAGGCACACTTCTTTTCTGTTTTACAGGGAAAATATATTCTTAGCCTTCACAGTAGTACTTTTTCAAAGAAAGGTTATATAAAGTAATACAACACACACACAGACAGACACAAAAAAGAAATGTGAATGACTCACTGCACTTATGCAAACTAAGTTGCGTAAGCCTTTTTTTCCTCAGCTCTTAGAAAAAAAACAAAACAGCACATACACAACACTAAAAAATGAGCTGAAATTCTCAGTTATGAAAGTTAAAATTTTTGAATAAAAGCAGAACTCCCTCAGCTTCCCAAGGTCCTTCTGATCCACATCTGGTGTAGTGTTTACCAATGGACAAAAATAGAAAGTTGAAACTTAATAGACCCTAACATTTATCACATTATTTGAGAACCAAAACAGAAAACATCAGAGAATTGGAATTCACTAAATAACCCTGAAAACAGAGTTCAACAGCTATGTTTTGAAGTGAATTCAGCTAATCCTTACAGAAAAACTACCCTGTAGGTACTTAGCAAGGACAGGATAGAAAAAAAATAATCAACTGTACTTAAATTCAACAGATGATAACTATAATACTGCAACCTGAAAAGAATTTTATCTTTTAAAAAAATCTTGTAGAATTTCTTCTAAATTATTACATTCATGACATTAATTGTTGGCAGATGACATCATAGGAGTTGGTTTCTTCACACATGCACAAAATCCATCTTTCTTTCTAAAGGGTAAAATTTTCTTATCTTCCAGAGCCCATGCTAGAGGTAGGACATGAGCAAATAGGGAACTCTAGACATCACCATTCAGGAGGTCAAGAACCATTGTCTGTCCCAGGCATAAAGCATCATGGATCAGCCCATCAGCAATATCTGTTCAAGTTTCGATTTGGAAAAGTCATCAACAGTTTGGCACACCAACCTTGACAGCTGGCAAAGCATGCCTTTCTCAGAAATGTGATCCATGATACTTTAAGAAAGTGTTTGCAAATAATCCTTCTTTTAATTGTAGTAAGTAGCATTACGTTGTTGAATTATTCAAATCTACCACTCATGAGATAATACCAGGCCAGAAAATTATGAGTCAGCAACCTGCTCTCACAGGATCCTGCTCTTTTTCTCGCATTCACAGCACACAGGTGGCATTGATTACCAACTGGATCTTACAAGAGACTGAGTCCAGGGGTCTGCTCACAGGCTGAAGCAGCTCTCAGCAAAAGCAAAGGTGGCAGACTTGAGTATATCACTGTTCCTGCCTACATCTCTGGCACTGAGCAGAGTAGTAATGAGAGGGCAGCCAGGAGGACCCTGGCCATGATGGGATGGAGCAGAACAGCAAAGAAAGCTGCACTGGTACAGGACAGCAAAGAGAGAACAGAGGATTGAGGCTAGGGGATGGCTCAGAAGGAACCTGAGGCAGAGCAACAAGAGATTTGAAACTTGAGGCTGTTTTACAGATGACACCAGGAGGCACTAGAATAATACGTATTACTTGTAAGAAGAGAGAATCCTGAGCATATTTGAGGTAGAAGCTGCAACTCTATCTCAGGATTCTGGCACCATCAGTCTAGCTTTATGACTGCAAAATAAGCTCCTGATGGCATTGTAGTTTTACAATTCAAAGAGCTGCCTGCTTTGTTTTACATGATACATGGGACATGAATCCTAGTCCTGTGCCCACTGCTGTTACTTATTCAACATGACAGACACACAGAAAACAACACAGAGTATATTTAGAGCAAACAAAGGCCTAGTCTTTAAGGCCACAAGCCACAACTCAACAGTTCTGTAAGCTATCTTTAGAAAAATACCATTTTCTCTCCTGGGGTAAACTAACATTTTCTATTTGAATAAAGTATTCATTTTTGAGCTACAGAGTTAGTACTATAGATGATAAAAGATAAATTCTTGTTTTCTGTCAACAGAGCAATCAAAGTGGCACTCATTTTCAGAGAACTCATGGATAATCAGACTCAGGTTTAATCATTTGCCAGTATGTCAGATTTGAAGTACAGGTTTGGAGCACACCAGTAACCCAATAATCTGCCTGCAGTACTGCCTCAGACAGAGAGACACACAGCATTCAGGAACCTGTTCTGCTCTGGCAGGCAGCCCAAGGCAGAATCAGCAGTCCTATCACCTTCAAGATATCCCAGTTAACACTAATGTGGCTTAGAAGAGCATTCATGAACTCCAACCAACAGCCTCCACTGTTCGTAAGATGCTTCTGGTATTATGGTGAAAAGTCCTTCAAAACTGAAAACTAGCCTATTTGGTTTCAGAAGACCTCCAGGTACCATAGCCAGCAGCTCCCTGGTTCTCTCCTTCACTTCAGCACACTGTGGGTCAGTGCAGAAGACACCGCTGAGCTAGGGAAAAGTATATAATGCTAGACAGCAGCTTCACTTTGCTACATCTTTGCTGAAGATCTATAACCAAAACAAAAATGAAAAAGAGATTCCCATTACAAAACCACAGCACAATGTACCATTTCGGGAAAACTGATGAAGGATAGTTTGTACTACTGACTGCTTTAGCATGCTTTAGAGCAAGTTGCTGCAGGTACCAGAAATATCCAGCAGTGCAACACAGAGCTTTGCATGGGTCATTTGTGCTGCACTGTGCCACAGAGATCAGGAATGTTATAACCTTGCAATTTAAAACAAACAAAAAATATCTGTCCATTTATGAAACCTAAGTGCACAACTGCAGATAAATTCAGTTTCAGTGCTATGAATGATACTATGGTTGAGAAGGTCGATGAGGGCGCTGAAAGAAACCAAGTGACACAAATTTAAGATTTATCCTTTATTCTTAACTCTGTCAACTCTGTCCCATTATAAGTCATATAAATTATCTTCAAGATCCCAAGATGCCTTTTCTTTATTCTGAAGAATAAAATAAAGTAAAAGAAAGTCCCAGTCCTACCATTTTTTATGTGAGTAGTTAACTTTATTTCCGCAGTTAGTCAAGTCATACGAAGTTAAACCACATAATGGTATTCACATACTGCTAAATCTTCCTTGTCAGCCTTTTCAGAAGAAAAATTGTTTTGAATGACTAATGCAAGCCAGTATATTCAGCATGTACAATATACTGTATTTGGATTTCCATTCAACTTCTGTCATTCAGTAGAGCCTCAAACAAAAAAAATCAAGTTTACTTCCCTTCAAATAACATGACAGAGCACAAAGGCAAAATGCCCTGTAAGGCAGGGCAAAATTCAGTTTTACAAGAATTCATTTTACAAGACTTCATTTTACTGAAAGCTGCCAGGAATATCTACTTGGTTTTCATGGCCTTATCCCAACCAAGTACAAGGAGCTCTGTATTTCACTAGAGATGGAGAGGATTACATGCTGGTACTCCATAGTCCTTACACTGATAAATTAACTTTATTTTTAGGAAGTACAGATTCTACTTTCAGAAAGTACTACCATCACACCCAGCTTCTATTTCAAGGGACAGGCAAGAATCTACAAATACAAGACAGAGTAGTTACACCACTGATTCAAGGTGAAGGTAGGGATTTTTTCTCCGTATTCTTCACCCATTCTCCGCAACTTCCCGATCCTCCTTCCTTGTGAGCAGGAGGATAAATAACGAGTATCACTTCATTTATTGCAAAACTACATGAGTGCAAAGACAAAACAATGACTGAAAAAGGAAACTTCAAAATTTTGTGCTAGGTATTTTCAGAGGACAAAAGTATGCTTTCTCTGAAAATGACAGTCCAGCTGACAGATTATGCACTGGGGTTTTGCTGAGGCCGTAATTTATAGACTGACATCGTACTTACAAATCCTGTGTTGAATGAAATCAGAAGACAGATACCCTACCCCTTCAAAATGCCAGTCTGAATGAGAGAAGCCAGAGAGCTGCAACTTGGTAACTTACACATAAAAACGGTTCTGACCAAGAATCTGTGTGTTGCCCATATGAAACACACTGCTGCTCTATCCCAGCCAGATGAGGTAAATCAATTCCTGACCAAAGAGCATAACTGCTGGGCATCCTTCTCCAGAAGATAAGCCCAAGAACATAACGATGGTAACTAAACCATTCTTTCAGCCCCAGAGGCAGATATGTGCCATACTGCCAAAGCTGATGAATAAAGCCAGCTCTGGCTTTGATGGAAGATGTTAGGCTGAGTGATGACACTAGACAAGTAACACATGACATCCAAACTCACTTCCTGGTCCTGGGAGATAGCAGAGAAGCCAAGTACAGGGGCTGTTTTCTTTCCATAAAGGTTGTTTAAAATATTTTTCTTGTATGAAAAGCAACCACACTGGAATATATGTGACTATATTAAGTACATACTAATGAATATATTACTGTCTGTATCTAACAGATACGTATTAAAGATATATATATATATATATATATGTAGCACTTTCAGGTTTATTTCACAGAATTACACATCATACCTTCCTGGAATAATCACCTCAGCTATGTATACAGTTATTGCTCACTTGGGCCAGTTGCTCTAAATTTACTTGAAAAATATTAGTGCTAAATTTAAAGTATACTGCATTTTTAATATTAACTACGCCATTCCAGACATTAAAGTCACCAATATCTGCTAAAACTATCAAACACTGTGTCCCACACAATACTTTTGGTTTAAACAAACCCTTTATCTGATGGGGAAGAGGTATAAATGATGCCCAAGTGCTCTGCATAGGATACTCAGCGTGTTGCTAACAGATCAAGCAATGCTATGCCACCTGGAGTTACTTCTGGTGGGGAGAGACTGCTTGCTGACTGAAGCACCCATGACAGAGAACCAATCTGTAGTTTAATAAAACTTATCCATGGAAAAGTGTTTGCTTTGCTTTGGCTCCAGAAAGGAGTATTTGTTAATTTTAGCACACAACACAAGCACAGATGGGTCTACTTTTTGCTTCACTAGCCTAAACCAATAATAGAAATCTAGTTGTACATAACGATTTGACCCATTTTGTAATGTTTGGATACAAGTTTAGCTGTGACTTCATTATAATTCCAATTTACAATGACTTGGAGAACAAAAGAAAAGCACCAGTTTGTGCAATTTTTTACTTTACATACTTACTAAATAGAGACAGGCGTATTGCATTGCCTGTGCAGACAGCTGATACACGCAACTACATGACAATTTTTAGTATATACATCTCTTTTTATTCTCATTTTCAATGATGAAAACTCTGATAATATAAATACATGGTAGCAGAAGGTGTCATCTACTTGACTACTGAAATAATTGATAAGTACAGCCCTACAAGTTGGTTCAAAGAATACAGTAAGAGAAGCCTACTCAGAGAAACAGTAATGAAGGGGGATGTGCTGGCACATAATATGTGCTGTAAAAGCAAGATCTCTCTCAGCTGCTGCATCTCTAACTTCTTTCAGTCACTCACAAATTAAGTAGAACTGATTGTCAGCTGTAACTGCAAGCAAGTTCTTTAAAAACAATCTCTATTAGTAGCTAGGAGTAACCTGACCGACCTTGGACCTTTCGTCTTCTTTCCTACAGGCAGAGGTATGCTTTTGTTTAGGGGATGAAAGAAAGATGTGGTACACCAGGCCTGAAAAACAAAGAGATCGGCATGACATACCAAGTTACCGCTTTGATTCACCACTGCTAGATGAAAATATCTCCTGTCTATGTGGTCAGACCACTTAAAGCCATTATATTCTGAGTGGGTAGTCATACACTGCCTTGCAGGTAGCTGAGATACAAACAAGCCTAGAAGAGACTGCAGGAAGAATAAGAAACTCGCAAGCTAGCAATGGCTGCAAGAGACAGATCAGAGACATGGGAAATATTTGGATGCTATTAGCTACCACACTAAAGTCTGTCAAAATAATGGAGACATTTCAGTTGTGCACTTCTATAATAACACACGTGATGTATTTCAAAACAAGCCGATTTTATGTGGAAAGGGGTGAACGAGCACAAGCACAGAGGTATTTCACAATATCACAGTATCACAAGGTTGGAAAGGACCTCCGAGATCATCAAGTCCAACCTATAACCTAACACTAACACCAATATTAACACCATCATCTAAACCATGGCACTCAGTACCTCATCCAGTCTCCCCTTAAACACTTCCAGGGTCGGTGACTCCACCTCCTCCCTGGGCAGCCCATTCCAATGGCCAATCACCCTTTCAGTGAAGAACTTTTTCCTAACATCAAGTCTTATTCCTCAGTTTCGTAATGGTGATGAAATACAAGATACAAAAGTCTATCTGCAAAGAACGTGGAATTCTGCTAGAAAACAGCAATGAAATCTGGTGTAACAGTGGGAGACATAGCATATTGTTGCAGTAAGTCCTTCAAGACTTTTAAGTCAGAACATGCATTTGGTGTGAAATCTGTTTTTTCAGAGAACTCTAGATTAATACTGTGAAACTAAAAAAAAATGAATAAAAAAGAAAATCCCTACAAACAGTGCTTGGGACCACAGCACATTCTTTCTTGCTCATGGAGCACTACCAGAACGAAATGTTCTCGGAGGGCAAAGCAGGCTCTAGGTGGTGGATGAGGGGAGGCTGTCCACAATCTGGTTTTCATCATCCCACTGTCCTGAATTCTCACCTGCTGAGCTGGAATGTGGGTATTATCTTGGTGGAGCTGAAACTTCAGCCTTAGTCAGAGAAATTCCCCTCACTGGATAGGCAGTCCCTTCTTGGGCAGATGTAGTAGAGGGGCTTGGGAGCAAATACGTGCTCTGCTGCTGTCTTTCTCCTCTAACTGAATTATATCTTTTGAGAAAGGGCTCTTTATGGTACATAGATGTGCCCTAGAGTTTAGCAAATGACACTGGCAGTCAAGATACACACAAGATGGTTCTGAGCTTGCTGTTGTGTTGCATATACAAAGAAGGCTAATACTCACCCCAGAGGGATGACAGGACATAATTCCTGTATGTCATCTTGAGGCTTTATAATGCAAAGAAAAGCTGTAAATACTGCTTTTGCAAGGCAGTGCCAGGTTTTACCCTCAGTGTGGGACATTAAGAAGTCTCTAACTTTTCCTGAAGAGATGTAACTCTTCATTTCACAGAAAACCATCCTGGATGCCTCAGCCTACAACGGTGTTCCCTCCAAAACAGCGGATTAAACACTGACCAGCAAATTACTGAGGTGGACATGAGGCATGCACCAATGCACGCAGAAAAGAATGACTATCCACAGGCAGGAAACTGTGGCACCCACTTGATGATGGGGAGGCCTCCATTTTGGTCACCAGTGAAGTACAGAAGCAATCATATGAACAGGAACAAGAAAGAAGTCAGCTCTTTTTCTGACCAGTCACAAGAACCAAACCAAACCAAAATTTCACACACTGAAAATATCTCTAATGCAGGAGAATGCAGACAGTAGGCCAGCAATTGTACTATTGCCTCACAGCAAGAAACAAATGTGGATTTGAACAGAGGAGAAAATTGAATTCATTTGTCTCGGAAGTCAACAATCCACCTGCTGTCTAGAGAATGCAGAAGTTTAACACCAGTGTCTGGATTCCACTCAGAAACCCAAACATCTAAGTTAAGTGGTCCACATCACCCCAATAAGCTCATTATTATCAACTATGCTGGCATTTTCTGCTTAGCTTCTGACATTCTTGTCTGTTGAAACTCCTCTGACCTTAGGGATCCTGCTTTAATCCACCCCTTCATTTTTCCATAATGAGGCTCATATACCTCTATACACAACATATAAAGACACATACAGACGATGCTTTAAATAATTAGTAATTTTCCCTTGAGGGTAAAAATGTTCTGTAATAGTATTTCTTTTTATTATGAAATAATGTAAACGATCTTAGTGTGGTAACACTTTGTAATACATCTGTGTTATGCAATTCAGGCTGTAGGGTTCAGATGGCTTATGCGTACCTCAAGATACTGACACGTGCTGGAGACTTGGAGCTCTTGAAAAGCACTTACATGTCCCTATGCATGTATATACATATGAGCATAAATACACAGATAAAATGACATACCTATCATTTACCTATATATATTTTTTCAGAAAAATACTAGATGCAATAAGGACTTTGTAGCTCCTTAATTTCTGCTCGTTTCCTGTTCTTTTCAAATTAAGATCCCTTTGTCAACTGTAGAAAAGAAAATTTGTGCCTTTGTGCCACTTTTTAGGGAGGTAGATCTTACCTCTTGCCTTCTTTTCTGCTAAGACACCTAAACCTTGCTGACTTTGGCTAGTGTGTTTGAGTCAGTGCAACTCAATATCCTCAACTTTTATTCTTTTCCTCAGCTTTCAATTTAGTTTTGATGACAAAAATGTAGAAACATGACAAATGTTTGTATTTGCAAAGCAAGTAAAAAATTTAAAAATTTATTTGTTTAGTGACCTTTTTCCTCCTTCTTTAAGGTGATCAGTTTTTAAAGTGACTTAGCATTCATATGAGAAACAGTTTCTCACTTCATCTTCCAAAAAAGACAGTGGCTGACTTTGCTGTAACCAAAAGTTTACCTCAAAATCACTGCGGATTATATGGTTGTGCTAGAAAGTTAACCACCACTGGAGTTAAACATCAGACTGATGTCTGCCTCAGCATAAGCATCACAGTAACCACATGCCTGTCCTGGCAGAAGCAGGCATTTTTTCACACCTTCCATCAACCCACAGATTATTTCATCTCAGGAATGTGGGATAGCAAAATTACGTAGGGAAGGTATGCTTTTAATGCTCTCTAAAAAGTTGGTGTGCGAAGGGAAGCAATTTGTTATTACAGGAAAAAGACAACAACAGAAAGCTCAATGTTTGAAAAATAAGGAAGATGACAAGAACGTTCAGCATCAGTCTCACTTAGAAGATAATAATGGGGTAATGGGAACTGTGATCAAACAAAGTCAAGTCTGTGTAAGGCTAAAAGCTAGAGGAGGAGAAGGGTTTTCTTGAAATAAAATTTTATTAGTTCATCACTCTCAAAACTTCAAATTGTTTCAGAATTGGACTGTTTCCGTATGTTTCCTTTTTCCCTTCAAATCAACAGTCTGACCCAGGACAGGCCACAATGCAGTTCCACTATATCAACAAACACAGATGTGGTTGGCACTGATCAGTGCAGTTATACATCTGAAACACCAAACGGTGAACTGACAGCAAAGTTTTTATATGTATACCACACCAGATACGACAATTCCTTGAAATGGTCTGTAATCTACACTTTCAGGACTGGCATACTCCACCTGTATCACACGCATAAAATCCACCTGTTCCTGTAGCAAGCAACATCAGGTTCCTCTAGGAAGGACCTCACACTACACTGTACACTCAGTGATGGTCATCATGAGGTAGATCTCACAGCTAAAGCTCCAGGTCTTGACAAATTGTTCACGGTTTTTGGTCACAGAAGGTAACTGTACTCTTTTGTACACCACAACAGAAGATTTATCTGAGTTTTCTCTCCCACCTTGTCTTTACTTGACAGCCTGGATGCTCTAAAGCTCACCTCCAGGCATACTTCAGTCAATCTGGTTTCAAGCCCAACTGATTCAACCTCACAGCACAACAGCTGCCGACATTACTGACAAGGTTTTCAAACTGAGCTTTGCAAGTTAAGTTAATGAGGTTTGAAGGAAGGTCTGCTCTGGAGCATATGTTGAACTGTCCAACAAGAAGCACCTTCCTGCTTGTTGTAAGTGTGTAATTTACATGTGAATTGAGAGACTGAACTGTGGGGCCTAGGTTACCTCTAGAGCCAATGGAAAGAGGTTGATGCTGTCAGCAGGCATGATTTAGCACACTTAAATCTATCTGGGTACCTCCAGATAGCAAGTGAGTAAAATTAAGTCTTAATCTGGGGAAGTATTGATCTTGCCAACCTCCAGCAAACAAGGAGGACTTTTAATACTTCAATTAGGACTGACCCTAAGGAGCTGTACCTCAGATACACAAATGCTGGCAAACAAAATATTTTGCATGGAGATCATTAAAACGAAGTATCTACCTTAGAGATCTGGTTTTGGTTCAGCTTTCTGCATTCATCATTCCAGGATATGTTCACATGCTATAGAGACAACAAACTCCACCTTCTTTTACCTGAACCCTTTCATTCAGCCCTTATTGCCAACATTTACGTCAGTATGTGTTAATACTGGAAACACTTCTGAAAACACTGTACTGTAGGTCTGTTGTTATGTCCAGCATCCGTAGGTGCACAGGGAACCCCAAACTTTTTTTCTCATTCAGTAACTCTGTCAGACCACACTTTTAATACACTAAATTATTTTAAAGCAAACATAAGAATCCTATTTTACTAAGACGCATTACCAGTGCTTCTTTTTTTCCCTGCAAGAATAACTCTCACTCTCATTTTCGTTTTCATAATTACAGAACAAGGGGTGGTTTCTAATGTCTGTTCCAGCAGAGCTGATGATGTTGATTTCATACTCATTCATTCTTTAAAATCTTAATTCATGCAGTTGATCCAAAACATTAACCAAAGTGCAGGTCTCATCAATTTGATCAAGTGTCTTCATAACAACAGATGGTAATTTGTTGATACTTAAAGCTTTAAACGGACTCTGTTACAAAACTTCTTAAAATGCTTTTTTTTAAAAAAAAACAAACAAACCCAAACAATGTAACAGAAAAACCCCAACAGACAAGTGTTCACATACTTTAACTCAAAGAAGTTGCTGACAGATTTGTTTTCAGCCTAGTGGAGTAAAGAGCTGACAACATATTTTTGCTGGATATGGTAACTTGGGTCTATTTTTAGGACTATTTTTTTTAAAAGTACACCAAAATAGCAGTGGGCTTAAAAATCACCATCTGCTTCTAGCAATGAAATAATTCTCTGAATACTAGATAATAGGCATAGACAGCCCACCCTCAACTCTTAAATTCTCCACAACAAGACTGAAAGTCTCAATTATGTATTTCTTGTAAATACAGTTTATTTAATAGAAAAATATTGCAGGGTCTTAACACCCCTGTAAGTGTTCAGGATACCTATTTATCAGTTATTCATTATCAGTATAAACCGTTTACATTTAATTTAAGAACGACTGACTGGCAAGTGCTATTGCCATTGTTTTTATGACTTAGAATGGCCTATAGCTGCAGAGATTTAGGGCACAATGCAGACTCTCCCTCTTTTTACTTTAACATGGATTTAATTAATGTGGGAAAGAATTCTGATTTACAGAGAATAATTTTTCTTAAAAAACGCCCATTACAGCTATTCTGCAATCAGCACTTGCAAAGGCATGTAAAGAAATTTGAGCTGGTTTGTGTCCAGCTAGTCTGGATATGATAAGAACAAATCAACATGTCAGTTCTAGATGGACCAGAACCTGGACGCTTGCTCCTTGGCTAAAGCCTGTCATCAAGGTTTCTCAGTCCTCAGCTGTGTTTACACCCCTGACAGCTAAAATGACTGGCTTTACAAGACAAAACCCGGCCCTGCTTAGATATCTCCTGTACTCTACCCATGCACCAATAGCCTTAGGAAACAAAGTGATATTATCAGTCAGTCCTCACCCTTGTAGCTTTTCAAGCCTTACACAATATAAACTGTAATTGAAAGAGGCGGAGGAGAATGATCCATTAGTTCTCTTTAAATGGCATGATAGAAGTCAAAGGCTCAAGCTAGCATCCCCTTTCCTCTGCCCTCCTAGAGAGAAATGTGTGTAACTTGGTCATCACTCTTTCTCTTTGAGGGTTCTAGCCACAAAGAGCACATACCTGTGGTCAGACAGCACCCTCCCCTCCATCTCCACAGCAGGGTATGTAACGGGCAGCAGGAGCAGGGGTCGCACGGAAGGATGGGCAGAAAGTGGTAAAGGCCAAAAACGGGGAGAAAACAGGATTCACTAGTATGAGCGCTCATGGGACTGTGTTCACTGGTTCTATATTTATTCAGCAAAGATGACAGATTTTTGAATTGCAGTTATTTCAGTTTAAAACATTTCAATGTTTTGAATCACAGAACAGCAGTTATCTTTTTAATACAATTTTCAAGAAAGGCAGTGAAGTTTATTTCCCCCATGATACTCCATGAAAAAAACAATGTCTTTTTCAGACAATAATATTAAATCTTCTAAAGATAGAAAACAAGATAAACCACAGTAAGATGTTTCCGACAACACATAAGAAGTCTTATACTTTACAAAAAAAAAGTAGCAGTATTTAACATGTATGGTTTCTAACAAATTTATCTTCAAGGTATTCGATTAAAATCAAAGCTCACAACAGCAGCAGGTCAAAGAAACGAGACGGTGGATCAGAATTTTTGTGAAAATTAAGAGCCTAACATTTAAAAGACCTGGTAGGGACAACTGCAGCAACAGTATTTAGGATAGCTTTCACATTTTGACAAAAGACAGCAGACAAATAATGGAGAAACATAGGGTTGTTGGTCTACCCTGTTCTGCCAAAGACAGAACCTCTTCACAGCAATGTGCAAGAATCATCTACCCCTAGTCAACAATTACGAAATAATTAACTCTTAAGAGCATCTTAAGAGAAATTTGTTCTTTTTTTTTTTTTTTTGTCTAAGTCAGTAGTCAATAACTAGCCCAAGAAAGGAAAAAGTAAAAGTAATTAATGGAAGTTGGGGGTTTCTCAATGCAAGTGTTCTCTAGACCTCTTCAAAGCGGACCCTCTTCACTGAAGGAACAGTTGCAAAAAAAAAGAAAGAGCAGACCATGAATATCCAAGACTCCTAGTGACCTCACTGGGAGCCACACAATTGTTTGGAAGGTATTAAAGAAATAAGGTTACAGACTTAAGACCTGATCCAAATTCCATTATTTAAATGGAAAAAGAAAATCCTGTTGTTTTAAAAGGAAACTGAATTTAGGGTTTAGTTCCCAGTTAATGAGATACCAGTAAATGTAGAGAACTGCAGGGGAAGCAATCAAGGAAAGACGCTATTTAGCACTGGTTTTATTTTTTTTTTCATATTAAATACTTATATAGGCTGCGACTTCCTCGGGTTTATTGTTGCAAGGCTCGCCATCTTACTGAGTACATCTATCTGAAATGGCATGCAGGCTCAATGCAAAGTTAAGTTGCAAGTGGCTTAACATCATCCTTAATGAAGGAATGGAAATGGGGCATATCACAGAGTCTAAATTTGTAATTAGCGTCTGAGGGTAACTTGCACATGATCCAGTGGTTATTCCAGGCAATCTACTCCTTCTTCACAAAAATGTTCAGTTTTTGCTGTCACTAAGGATATTGCTTGGCTTGAAACAAAAGCTTCACGGATTTCTCTTTCTTTCACAGTCTGGACATTTTTGTGATTTGCTTGATCCCACTAAGGTCGCTTTTGCGAGCGCGCAGAACCACCTGAGCAGGCCCCCAAATCTGCCAAATCATCTCACAAAGAGACCCTCCTAACACTGCTAAGCAATACTTAGGTCAGCTGGGCTCGTAATGTGTGCATGTGGTTCTAGCACCTGAACCCAACTCCAGGACAAAGGATTACACTTTTGTGCTGCAAGGTTCTGAGAACTCTCAGCTTCTGCTAGACCCAGAATGAGTTTAAGGCACTCAGCAACTGAGCCTGCCCAAGATCTTTCTATAGCATATCAGACACAAGAGATTTTCGTTTCTTCTCTGAAGTTAGAGGTACACATAGGGGACTACAAATAATGTAAATTTCAAGAGAGAAGCAGATCTATTTTGATCTGGTAGTTTTATTTAAAATTAATAAATTCAGGCCATGTATAAACTAAACTATCCAGCTATATCCTGTAAAGGTTTAAACAGTGAAACCACAAGGGAAAATAAACTAACATCTCTTCCCTTTTTATCTTAAAAGTGTCTGAAAATAATTGGTTGCTAAAGAAACCCGACATAATTGTGACACAGTGTTTTGAAACCCTTAGTGGAGTTCATCTGAAACCTCAGCATAACAAGTGGCCTCTTATCTGCGTACTATTCCAGGAAGAAATGCATGGCATTTCATCATCACAGCTGAAAGACTAGCTGGCTCTGCACGTAGGCTAAGCAAGAATAAGAGCCCTCAGCTAAAATGAGGGCACACTGGCAGCTAACGCTTAGTCAGAGGCTGCTTCCTTTAGCCTTTGCTTGTAGGAGCTGGAATGCAGGAAAAGGTAAAAATTAAAGAGAACATACTGAAGGTCAACATTTACCTTCTCTGCTTGTTCTCAATGAAGATTATTTCTGAAGAAATGGTACACACGCTTTAACATGGTGACAGCCTAAATCATTCCTCCTATTATAAGGACTTAAGTAGCTTTATTTAATGTGACTCTTCATAAGCAGGATTACTTACAGGAAAAAGAGACATAAAAAGCAGATGTCATTTTTTTAATCTGACATTTAAAGGCAAATTAGTAAGATGAATTTTAATATAGCTATTTCCTTTTGAAAGCTGATCTTGAATTTCCAAATAGACAAACTAACTTTCTCCTTAACAAAGCTGTTGAAACATAGGTAACTGTTAGCAATTAACATGAGGTTTTTCCTCTTTTGTACATCCTCAGGATGGTAACATCTGTGATGCACTGTCATCATGCTTTTTAAAATAAGAATTTGCAAATTCGAACACAGAATGATCAATCAATAGAATATGAAAACCTTAACTGTGAATGTGTAGCAACGTTCAGACTCTGTTTGCGAGCTGCTTCACTCAGTACATTTTGCTTTCTTCCTCTGCCTGCAGAATAATCAGCAATTAATGGAAATTTACTATAACCACACTAAGCACATAACTGTACGCACTGTAACACTGAACACATTGGACTGAGTCATTTTACGTGCATGCAGTTGCTGATCTAAATAAGGGCTAGATTTGACTTGTTCTGTATTAGTCTCTGGCTGAACACGGAAAAGAGCTGGCACAGATTTTCTCAGGAAATTCAAACTTACACAAGCAGATGAAAAACATTGCAAATGAGATGCTGCTGTGTGCAAAAATTCATCTTGGGTAAAACTTTAAACCCTAAAAATAAATCTTGTTTTCAGTTCTCACAAATAGGCTTTTCTGTTCAATTCCCAAGGTTCAAAGCAGCTGTTAATCATGTACTGTACACAGTACTAAGCAAGAAAGTGTTCAGTTATTTCTGAAACATGTTATTTTGAGGCTATATTTGAATCTTCCATATTTATGTGATGAGAGTTATGTCACAAAGTTAATCATTCCCAGGATGCTAGCATTCAGGGTAATGAAAAACTTCTTGTGCAAGCAGTCATTAATCAGTGAGTATAACATTGCATAATGCTTTCTGAAGCATGTGTTATGTGATCAGAGTACAAGGCTGCATAATACACCAAAGTGTTTATGCCATATGCTGACCTTTTCTAAAGCAGAAATGGAGCCATGTGATACGCTGCTCCTGCCAACAGTTGCTTATTGCCAATAATTAAGTTTGATGATATGAAGAAATACAAACTTGTATTGCTTTAGAGTTCTAAAAGGAAGAAGCTTTGAAGTTTTTGGCACTGTTAAGCACAAAGATGGCCAACTTGGCTTGGACACACTACTGCTGTCCATTATAGGCACCACCCATCAAAACTGGAATCAAGTGCCCTGCTCAAGTGGTTACTGGCATTTGTGCAAAGGAAAATATGTGCATCATTACAGGACTGTTGTATTACCCAGAAGACCAGAAAGGTCACTGGAACAAAGCAGCCAAAAGCATGCTCGGTACCTCAAATCTCAGAACATCACAGTAACATTTGATGTTCTTGTGCAACAGTGCTAGTAATCAGCTATTACTTAATCTCCTACCAGTATTACACAAAAACATACTTGCGAAATGCTTCAGATAAATATGCTGTAATTATATGAAATACAAAAACATGTATAGGACCAAAATGTTTTTGTAAGTCTAAACACACATACCTGTGGAGATGTGGTTTTAATGAGCTATTTTAACAACGGAAACAATGCTTTTAAAGCTTCTATGAAAAATCTTAAAACTATGTACTGGAAGCATACACACACACAGAGCAAGATCAAAACTTTGTCTTGTATTCAGCTATTTTGTGCTTCCCTGTTGGCAGAATCAGGCTGGAATAACCAGCTTCATGCAACTGTGTTAGTACAGCCAACCATGTTGGTAGCGTAGCTATGCCACTGGTGCTCCCACACCACCTCCTCCCTGACTTGCTAGTTTCCTTCTTCCTCACTGATGAGTGCCTGACTGCTTTGGGAAGCTGGTACAGAAAAGGGTAGCCAGGCTCCGTAAGTACTGCCATCTCATAATAGCAGTTCCTTTCCATCATGGGATCTACAATACGTCACTGGTGGCTGAAGTGATTTCTGATATCCCTTGCTTACTTTAAGGAAGTATTTTCACACTTAACTAATGATCCAAAAGAGTAAAGCAGTAATCAAAGTGCAATCAAAACCACACACAACTAAGACTACATATATGCAGGGACTTAGGTGCCAAAAGTCCGAAATTTAATTCTCAGAATTCCTGCTGAGATTTTGCTTCAAGAAGTCACAGTCCTAATGATATTTGTCAATGTCAATTAAACAGAGTTGTATCTAAGGCCTTTCAGGATTTAGGAATTAAACCTTCCATACCTAAGGAGTCTTACTCGCTAGGTATCTTCACACTTGGCAGATGACTCCACACACTATAAAGGAAGTGCTGAGTATGAGAGGAGAACAGGCAAGATTCTCATCCTTGCTCCAGCATCTATTAAAAAATATCATGTGATACTTACTGCACGAGGAACTGTAAGACAAGTCTTCCCTCTCTAAACTAACAGCCTAATGTAAATTAACTTGCAGAATATAAATTAAGGTAGAAAAGTCTTAGTGACTGAGAGCATCCACTGACCAGGTCACTGGTACAGAAGGGTTCAGTTCAGGTAAATTAGGTGAAAGGAGAGCAAAAACTGAGTTGCTCTGGTGTTTCAAGAGACCTGCAACTACCGAACAATTAGACAGATCTATTAGATTTGCTACAGCAAATACTCTTCATTTTTTTTCAAAAAAGTGCTGAAGTCAGCTAAGATTTGATAAAAAAGGTTAAGAAAGGCATTTTGTTTCACACAAAGTGGAAAAACATTATGTCCACGTGTTCACATTTACAAACTGGTAACTTACGCAAAGAACCCTTCTCTTTATGCCATTATTCTGTGGCTCCTATCTCCTTTCATATTATATGGTTGCCCTAGGAATCATATTCGTTTTTTATGATCTCTACTGTGCTGTAACCAACAAACATAGAAAGATCCACCTTATGGAGCTGCTCATGAAGATATTAGAAATGGCTGTGCTGAAGTGGACTACAACTCAAACACGCAGACTTAAAACACTCTATAAACCATCTCTCCTACCCATCCTTCCTAGATCCACCCCGCTTCTTAGAAGGATTCTCTCTGGTTCTCTCCTCTTTTCACCCCTACCTGGAAGAGGAGGCTGGCCAAAAGATGACAACAACAGGGCAATATGAACAACAGATTGAACCTTAAGTGGTCACTAGCTGGGGATACTTAGATATATTTACAGAAATAGTTTGGCTAAAGACATAGTCCCAGCAGTACAGACTTAATACACAAAAGATGCAGAGTCAAACTCTTTCTACACAAGTGTACAGACATATTATTAAAATGGATATGCAATGAAAACACAACCTTCACAATTCTATCCTTACAATTAACATTTATGAATTTAGCCTTTCTAAGCTGTTTTGCGTTTTGATTTGTCTTTCTAAGCTACATGAAAGAAACATTTTTTAAGAATTTTTACAACTGGCATCAGATTTTTTAACACGCTAGAAAGAATCTAGACAAGATATCATGAAGTCCCTTATGCTTAAGGGAAAATAAACCAATTTTAACAGTTGCTAGAATAATGAAGCAACAATGTAATGCATAAGGGCCTTAAAAGAATACCAAACTTCTCATGTTCTTCTGAAAGTGGTTACATTACGCAACACAAAAACTGCAACATATTCTCGTCTCTTTAATCTTCCAAAAGCTTTATTAGCATATGCTTCAGAAATTATAATCAAAGAGTAGGAGTCACTAGCCAGAACAGATACATATACAGACTATGCCTTAAAGGGTTAATGCACCATTTTGAACACAAATATTTCAATAGGATTTAGCTTTGACACAGAACGTTCACACCCTCTGTAATAAATTCTTTTAACACATTTCGTATTTCTTCTCATGTGAATGAGTGTCCTTGGAAGAATTATCTACTAGATAAAATTTGAAGATGAAATCTAAGTCTAGACTTATTTTAGTGGGGTGGAGACTGATCTCACAATCTACGACAGTTGTTGATTAATGAGCTGTTCGTGATTGCTGTAGGCCTGTCCAAACTGCAGAAGCAAACACTACAGGACTGGCAGGAATGTGCTAACTGGGTGCCACACCTTTACTGAAACTCAGAACTCACTTTGACTTCTATGTTTATTCTAGCCTTGAACTACCAGATGTGCACAACCAGATATGTGCGACCCCTCACTGCTCGACTGCTGCTTCAGTGGCAGAATTTCTATCTCACAGAACTTCCACATCTGTAGCAGTTATGGTTCATGCTGGTTTTGCAGGTAGCGCTCTTGCACAAATAAATTAAAAACTTCTTGGAGCAGAATACTAGTATCATATCCTGAGGGGGACTGCTATCATCAGACAGTCTGAAGAATTTTATTTATATGCACACATATGCATACACACATACACATGTCTGCATATGACATGTCAGTAAACACACATATATATTATTAGGCACAATGAACCCATTGCATAAACACAGTACATGCCGCGTAACTAATGAAACTTCTGTTCAACTCTGTTCCAAGGCTGAAAATGAACATGATTTCAATCTGTAATAAAAAAGGTATCATCTTACCTAACCTACTGTGACCATTTCTGACTACATGCTTCACAAACTTTTTAGGAAAATTTTAAAACTTTCCTAACTTTGCTTTAAAATATCAATGTCCTTAAAGTAAAAACTAACCCATACAAATTCTTAAAAAGTGTTCCCTGCACCCTGGTGATCAATTGCTAGACTCAGGGAAAACAAAAACCATGAAAAAAAAAAGCACAAACAGAAAAACTAGTCTTTGTAATCACTCAAAACACACAAGAGGAATTTCATTACCTTTAGCTGAACACATCTCGCCTTTTGGTTTATCTGTTTGCAATTATTCTCCTTTTCCTCATTTTTTGGAGACAGTTGTCTTTCTAAAAGTGTGCAGAAAAAGAACATCTTAAAATAACCACATTATCATGATCATTATCACACCTTGAATACAATGACTGCCTCAGCTCCACTAGCCGACAAAGTCCTATGGCTTTTCAGTGGTGTCAACAGGTGTACGAATAAGGCTGAAATCGCACAAATGAGACATGAAAGCACATCCTGTTCAATGTACATCACACAAAATACCAACAGTTTTCAATTATATTTTTTTTTAATTATAAATCCACTCTCTAATCTCGTAGAAACTTTCGGGGAGATTTGCTAGCACGGAAAAGAAATGAAACAAGAACCATGTTGGCAATAAATTAAGATGTTTCAGTTACTCTTTTTAACTCTGCTTCTATGACTTGCTTTTGGTAATACCAAACTCCTTTTTAAGTCTCCCAAACTCAGATTCCAAGTAGCATGATATTCTGCCCTCTCCTGTCTTGGTGAGAGTGATTTTTTTTTTTCTGTCCTGTTCAACAAATTTGATTATGGTTCAATGAATCAAAGAGCAATGACTGAGAAAACTATGAAACAGCTGCAAATGATACATCCTGATGTTTACTACTCTGAATACTGGATGGTTAAATGCAGTTCTAGAAAAGCATTGATATGAACCCTGGTGTAGGGACTATGAGTAATTGAACATAGGCTGACAGAATTTCTATAATTTGGCACAAAAGGCTCTGCAAATCTCACAGAAATGTTTCACAGAACAACAACAACTTTCAAGTGCTTTTAACTATAATTACACAATGTTAGAATAAATAAAACATATTTCTTCATAGCGAGATACTCGAAAGCACTGAACTGACTTTAGCCATTCACACAATTCTGAAAACTTTATCTAGTAATTCAGTAAAACTAGTAAGAATGTGAGTTACTTCAATAATATTAAAAATAGAAATGCTTCTAGATTACAGACTAAAATGACATGTATTACATAACAATTTCTGAATGAAACTGAAAATTTCTAGGCAATTTAGTAAGTTGAACTTGCACTTACACCACTGAGAAGTAATCAGCTGAAGGTAACAGATCTGCTTGTATAATAACTTTTCAATATTCAACTCAGTACAGAAGTGCAGAAGAACTCACTCTCCATTTGAGCTCAGCAATAGCAGGAGAAAAAGCTGCTTATGCCTAGGAACTATGGGATAGGAAACCAGTGGGGACCAGGGCTCACTCATCCATGAGGTTTTGCAGAGAAAAGCCTTACTTCATCAGGAACTGAAAGAGCTGAGCCCAAGCACTTGGGTGGATTTGCCAGATCATGTTTGTAAGGAGAAGTCAACTTTTATAAGAGCATTTCTGTTACAAATCACCCTCTTGTGAAAGCAGACTTCTAATACTGATATTAATCACAAGCCCTGCAGCCATCGTAACGTGTCACTTAATAACAGAGAAAGTTAAGTGTTTAACACATCTTTTGCTAAAACATGGTTCCTTTACAACTACCTGAATATCACTAGAAAGTACCTTTAAAAACTGTCCTACTGGTACTCACTTTGTAATAATATTCAAACTGGTGACTTCAAAGGGAGTCAAATTGCTACAATATGCCAGTATCTTCTCCTGAGGAAAGGAATGGAGAGACCACTGTGACAGAAAAATTATTTTCTGAGATCAAAACTACCAGTTAAAAGCAAAAATCTACACAGTCTTATGCCAGGACATTTGAAGTTATTAGATTTTTTTTTTAAACAGACATTTACAGAAGCTACTTAATCGGCGCTTGTTAGAGAAAGAGGTAGCTCAACAACCAGACTGTATATCAAAGTTATGAAACAGAAACCCATCAGCACAGACTTAATATTCTTCCTCCTATTAACATAATTATTTCCTACTCAGTGAAAATGAAAATGACATGTTAGCATTTCAAAAACATGAGAAAATGACCCTCTAGGCTTTATATGACTATCAAAACAAGCACCAGTACTTTACTTGCAAATTATTGTGTATGAAATGGTTGACTCAGCAAGTTTACCAGTCAACAAAGTATGTGCTCTACCAGTTACAATCAATTTACATGTAACGATATGTCTAAATATGAATTTAAATGAGTTCTTGTCATTTCACATTGATGAGTTGCTTTATCATCATAAATACGGAGAGCGACCACACTTAATATTGCAGAAACAGCAGAGAATGCAGAGGTGCCATGAGCCAACAGCAACCAAACACAAAGAAATTTGTTTTCATATAAAAAGACAGCTTCTGACTGTTAAGCCATGTTTATTTTCCAGTCAAGTTAACAAAATACTTTCTAAGAGCTTATTTCCAGGCATTTGCTGTATATGCCACGTCCATAGCAAATACATAGTTATGAATCACAACAGCTTTCTCAACTCATAACCTATTGGATTTTTCTTTCAATGTATTAAAAGAACCCTGAGGCCACCACAGAATAAAGAACATTTCAATGTCATCCCCATTGTATATAAATATATATTATTAGGACCTGCAAGAGCAATATTCTGCAGATTAAGAAAATTCTAGTTTCTTTAACAGCACACGAGTTGCATCCCCGCATAATGATCTTTAATACAATCACCAAAAACTAAAAATAACTGAGGCAATTGAAGCAAAGTTCCTTCACAGCAGCAGCGCTGATCAGATGATATGTTGACAGAATGCAAGTCAAATCTAGGTTTTACATACAATAATGCATAATTAAAGGCTGGTCTCAAAAGCGTCTCCATTTAATACAATTAAATTAATATAATGGTAATGACTTCATCACAAGGATGGCATTATGTGTTAAAGTTAATTTCCTTTTACTCAGAATAGTGTAAGTCAGATAGATAAAGCTTAACATTTTCCAAACAGTAATCCTTCTCATTTTTCTTAGCTTTATTAATAATGTATATATTCAGGTAGAATACTCAAATATAATTTTTACTGATACACAGAATCATTTTAATGCATATTTGGTACATTTTCTTATTTTTGGTGTTCAGTAGTCACTTTTTTTTAATAAAATGATACAACAGATTTATACTTAATATCACATATAGGTTTTCTCTATAAAGAATTTACAGAGCTTTGTCAATTGTGGAATGCTATGTTTCATACATATGAAATTTTAAAAATTCTGCATGAACCTGTGACCTTGCTAATACACAAATCAGCCTTCACAAACTATTATGTGTATGAGTTCACATACATTTCTATCTGGACCCAGAACAAGTACGGACACACTCAAAATGTTGTATCAGTATGATCTGCTTTTACTTTGGCGGTTATGATATTTCAGGTGTGGAGGCAAAGTGCAACTAATGGTCCTTATAGCAGTACTTTTATCCCATGGTATTTTAAAGGCATCAGCTTCTTTCATTCTCCTTTGTAGCGAGGAGGTCTCTTCTCCTTAAATGCAAGAAGACCTTCAATTCTATCTTTTGTTGGAATAGTCTGCAACGAGCAGAACAACAATTCATCATTGATTCCAAAAACAATACCAAGAAAAATATTTTCATACAAATATTAGTTCTTCTATGCATCCAACATGCAACTTATAATACAACAAAAAAAATTGAAAATTGCAATGTCTAGTCAGATACAAGAAAGTACCATACACTTCAAATGCACAATATAAGACTGAAAAACAATTTAGGAGAAGTAGGAGTATCTTTTCTTCAAACAGATGACTTTAAGAAACTCTTTAGTGTTTGTTTTTGAGGTTTTGGTGGGGTATTTTTGGTTGTTTTGTTTTGTTTTGGAGTGTTTCCTGTTTGTTTGGGTTTTTTTTGCAGGGTGGGTATTAAGTTGATGGTTTTATTTCCCTTATCAGGAAGTCCAAGAACATACAAACTGAAAACATTCTCATGTTTGGCTGTCAAAGAGGCCGGTCTTGATTTCCATATTAAACCAAAACAAAGCAAAATGAGGCAGTTCTTGGAGTAGATGAATGGCAGTACGTGACTGCCTACATATATGGCTGGTAGTGCCTCACTACCTTTACCCTTACAGTCTTAGCAGGCAGATGATTTTGCCCTAAACTACACCTCCCTCCTTAAATACTTTACAAAACCAGAGTAAGCAGAATTAAGGTATAAACAATGCCAAAATATTTGTAGAAGAAAACAGAGCAATTTCTAGTTGAATTTCTGTATGTTTTGTAACAGGCACTAATAAAGCCTGTTTTCTGGGGGGAGTTTGTGTAATTATTGTTACATACCTGAGCATAACAAGCTTCTTCAATTGCTAAGCCTGTTACTAAGTCGACCTGAGGAAAAGAATAATGTTTTTTAAAAGCATATATTTGCATATTTATTATAATATTATTTCCTGATATCCAACTAAATACTGTGTTTCTATATGACACATACTAAAACACTTCGGCAAAGTTCTTTTCTCCTATTTTAATACAGAAATGCTAGACTGCCATATGGTGAGAGTGGTTAGGATTGCTCTAACAGCTTCCTTATTTGGTGATAAAATTAGTATGTCATACACTATCAAAACAATGTATGTTCTCCACTAAAAAGAATCTGGATTAAAAACATTAGCTACTTGCACATCAGTAATCATTTAATTTGCTACAGGGGAAAAGACTTAATAAGCTTCATTATTATTATTTAAATATTGTTCTGAAACAAGTTATCTTCAAAATGTCACGTAAGAACATGACCCCTTGTCACAAAGTTTAAAGGTATGAAAAATTTAAAAAAGGCCAATGGCCATCCTGCATCATTACCTAGTTCTAATATGTTTTTTTCTTTGTAAGGTGGTCTGAACAGCTGAAAAGGCTGAATTCCCCCCTCATTACTTTTCCTCCTCTCTCAAGCATCATTTGCTGTAGAACCTACCAGCTTTCCACATGGACACTGTGGCTATGCACCACAAGCAATTTGTCAAGGAGAGATAAGCTACAAGATAAGATTATCAAAGGAAGCCATGAAATCTCTGCCATGGAAAGTTTGTGACAACTGCCTGAATGAACATTTGGCTTGATGTATTTGATATGGTAGATCTTGTCTTGGGGTCTCAAGATTGAACTACACAAAGTCCTTCTAATCTCACTGTCCCTAAATCTATAAACATAATGATTCTGATCTTTCAAGTCCACAGTAGACCTGGAAGCTAGCTTGTAGGATTCTGAACCTTAGTTACTACATAAATAAATCTTGAATTCAGCATTAATTGCTGTAGAAATCTAACAACAAAACTTTTTGCACAACAGCATGTGAGGTTGACTCTGAGACCAAAAGTTACTGGTGGTATGCTTTGCTGAACTCAATTACATCCCTTGATGCTTTTGAGAATTAGGGAAAAAATGGACTATTCCTAAATTTGTCTTCTTGGATTCAGATGTCGCATGTGGTATGATCCCCTTTCCCTTTTCCTAGGTTGAGCTATGCATGTGCTTGACTTTAAATATGATTATTTGATAATTATTATTATGATTATTCTTGCTGAGCTCAGCAGATGATTCACAAGCCTGAAGTAAAACACATGTCCAGATGTGCTCAGAGTTAGATTTTAATTAGCTTTAGAGCTAGGTCAATAGTGTTCAAGAAGGAGCGGCAATAAGAATCAAATGTGAAATCAGACTCCAGATACAATTTTAACGCTAAGTTCTATTTAAACTACTTAAAATAAATAACATGCTTTTTGGTCTGTAACTTTGTAAGTTATTAAATACCAAAGGCATTGACAGACTTGACAGAGTAAGACTTCAGGTTTGTTTCCACCTAGCATTTGAAAACAACTTGTTCATAGTGGTTTATGTTTACTTTCTAGTATTAATAATTAGCAGAGTGCATTAATCTTGGACACGGATGAGGTTGCTAAGCCTCACTATAGAAATCAACATCAACTCTAGCCTAAACAGTCTGAGGCATTAAAAAATGCAATTCATCTATATAAAAGTTTTAATCAAATAGATTTTGAAAGAACGTACACTAAGAAACTAAAAACAGTTCTAGAAAAAAAATCCCCACAGTAGACTTGTTGCCAGCTTGACTTCTGCTTACTCTTACGTAAAGTACAGATCCTTACCTCCATTCCCTGATTGATAGCCAGTTTTGCAACTCTCATTGCTACTGGTCCCTAAAATGAAAGAAAAAGCTTCTTTAGATATCATAAAAATCTACAAGATTACGCAGTGAAGAGTCTGCACATCAACAGTCTTATATTGAGACCTTCTGACTTTGGACTTTTATTCAATTTATAGTAAATAGGTCAAATACATAATAAATTACATCACTACAGTAGACATATGCTCCCAAACTGACAGTTTCAGTATTGCAAAACAGATGAAGTATACTGTTTTCAAAAGAACCTAATTAAAGCATTGTGTTCAGTTTATATTTCAAAGATGTTGTCCACTTTTCTCAAGCTTGCTCAAGTCTCTTCAAAACAAAGCTCAGAATGACCACCTTAAGAGACAGCATTATAGGCCTTTGAAAGGTCAATCTTATGTCCCCATTATCACACAATGGAGACACACGAAAAGAGGTGACAATGAAATAAAAATGAACTGATGCAGCTTCAAATCTAAAATATGCTACCACAAAGACTGCACCCACTAGCCAAGTGATAACACTCTGTGAGCAACTGAGGTCCCCAGTGAGCAGTGTAATTTCTACCCTACTCCTGTGACAGAACAGTAAGACATCTTTGGGAATCACCTCAGTTCTGTAACTGTAAGTCAATCTTCCAGAAAAACTGTATGCTAAAATTTTTATCATATTTTTTCCTGTTTGTGTTTCTATGAAGGCATTGAAGACACACACAAAAAAATGTTAAATGCCATTTTTAATCTGTAACATTTTCCATTTTCAATAAAAAAATCTGGCTGTTAACATTTGTGATCCAATGAAGTGGTTTACTAATTGTTTTCTCCTTCTCCATCCTATAGATTTGCCATCTGGGATCCCTCACTTGAAAAGTGGCTTTATCAAAAGCGTAAAACTCACGTTCCTACTCCAAACAAACAGCTTACAGTCTAAGGCAATAGGCGAACAGGTAGCAATCAGCAGACACAAAAATTTCTCAGAGAGTCATACTCAAAAATTCTTAGTAAAATTTTCAAGTTGTAAAGCGCAGGAATTCAGCAAATCCCATTTCAATTCTTTTGTGAAAGACAGAGATTGGTTGTCACTTAGAATGAATGACAGTAAGAGCATGAGTCTTTCATCAAGCTTATATACAAAGGACAGAAAGGAAACTTTCCACTAGTAAATGTTTTTTTTCTTTAATACCAAAATTACATTCAGCTTTATGTTTTCAAAACCTGACTCACACTGAGATATGTCCAGTTACATATGAACCTTTTTGACTCTCTTCTGAAGTGTTCAACAGCAACAGAATATTGCACTAAGATAGCTGTTTTGCTAAAAAAACCCTTACACCAAAAGCTGAAATCCATAATACAAATACAGACCATATCAAAATAATACAATGACTGACAGTTGGTTTGCTTATGAAACAATTACAACATCACAACACTCAAACTACAAGAGAAGAAACTTAAGATTGCTCTCTAAATAACTAGAATAGCTTTTCAATACATAACTTCATGACAGTTTTTCTTAATGCAGCTGGTTCTCTTTCAGTCTTGTTTGATAAAAACTAAAATCAAAACAACTTTTTTTACCTGAGGTAAAAATTCTCTTGCCAGAGCTAATGCTCTTCTATATGCAGCATCTCCTGCTTCATTTTGTTCTACCACATGGCTAATCAATCCTATTGATTTTGCTTCGTCACCATCTACAACACGTGCAGAAAAGATTAATTCTTTTGCCAAAGACACTCCAATTGTGCGAGGTAATCTCTGCGTCCCCCCTAAAATTTGGAAAAAGATGAAAGGCAAGTTTTAGTTTCCCATTCATTTATACCACAAAAGTAGATGCCTCGATCAGTTCAATTAGGTTTTTTTTGTATTCCATAAGCAATTATATGAACATACAGAAATTAAAATGTCATACAAAGGCATTCCTAAACATCATCTTCAGTTTTGAAACTACATCAAAAATGTAGTCATTTGCTCCGTTTCTCAGAAAGACATATAAATAATTGAAAAGAGTAATATTAATAAGAGATTCTGCTTGATCACATACAAGTTCTTACTCATATCAGCCACCAGGTGAAGGAATATCACCTTCAAGTGGCAAGTAATTACCATATGCCAAACCTCTGCTTCTTTTTAACGGTCTGTGTATGTTTACAATATTAATCACCATAATATGAACACCTTTGAAGAACTATACTAAAAAAGACTATATAGTCTAATAAGATCATAGTCCATGCTAAAATTCACATATATTAGGGACAGTAAAAATTTACACATACACAAGACTAAAACCACTAGATAAGATCTTTAAAAAGCCATGGTTTTGTCTCTTCTTACTTCCATGTTCTTGTTAATTCTTAAAGCCTAATTACAAAAACTAGTAAAGGACAATGGCAGGTGCAGAACTGTAGAGAAAAGCCGCTAACTTTAGTTAACTTTTCTTATTACAATAAAAACTTCGAGAGTTTAGCATTTTCAGAAGGTCAAAAAGCAGTAACTACATTAACCAGACATGCACAGATTGCCTAGCTGGACTAACGATTAGAACTTCCAGAACTGACAAACAATGAGAATGCATGAAAAATCATTATCAAAACTGAAGCAGTAGACATCTGCATGAATTAATATAGTGGAAACAGTCTTTATCCAGGAGAAAGGATTCTGAAAATATGCAAGGTCTACCATGAATCTGAAACAAATATTCAATTCAAATAGACGGTAAGTAAAAATTTCTTTCCAAATAGCTATTTCTGCAAGAGTATGCTAATACATTCAAATATAAAAATATGTATATATTCAAGATGAATATTTATATGAGGTGTTCAAAAGGAGGTGGTACAGCACTGGATAAATGTGTGTTCAACTAATAAATTAATTTTTACTAATTTAATTAAATAAGCAAGTATTTTATTGAAGCCAGAAAGAACTTTCAATATATCCCTGAGACAAATATACTGGCTGGAAACAAACAAGAGAAGTTTTTTTGATTCAATGATTCAGCCTTCAACTATTGGTTTTTTTATGAATCACAAGATTCAGTACTACTGTATTCCTTTCCATAAAACAGACCCGCCTTTGAACCCATTACATCATACAAAAATCCAGTAGGTTTAGGGGATTTCTGCCTTATACCTGTCTTGAATATTACAAAATCATGACCTACTACAAATAATGAGATATATTTTCTGGGCTGAAACCGAAGGAATTTTAAAAATGCTTACAGTCATAACAGTTAAAATAAAATCTGCAGAATGACAACGTGAATAAATCCAAACAATTATTCTCTAAGGTCCTGTCACTGTGAGAGGGTTTTAGCAAGATTGTTCCAATGTTCAAGAGCAACAAGCAAGAGGAACTCCTTTTCAATAGATCTGCTAACTCTGCTAGTCATGCAGCTGAGTCAGTGATAGTGCTAAGGGGAAAACTTTGCTAACAGCAAAATATAGACAAAGTCCCTACTTTAGGGCATTTTTATGAAAGGGGTGGAGGCAGGAGACAACAGGCAGACTAAAACAAAGCCTTTAAAATACTACAACCATTGACTCTTAAGCAATTCCATAAGTCTTGGCTGCCTCACCGGTGAGATTCAGAGATTGAGTAAAGATGTATTTATCAACCTTTACATAGGAACAACATGCCATGAAAATGTGAGCTGTGTTTACAAGAAGCTTTCTGCTTCTCATACTGGGCTGTGCCATGATCATGACAAACAAAGATTTACCTGCCTTTTTTTTTTAAATACTGAACATACCTTTTCAGTTATTACCCAAAGAAGCCGTCACACCCTTATCAGTGTCTATCCCTATACACATTTTAAGTGTACATCAGAACATAGGAAACGTCTACCCTGATTCTCTTTAAAAATATTTTAGCTATAAATTATACCTTTCACCATAGTAATGGAATTTAGAGAAGTATCAGGTTTGGCTTTTGATTAAAGAACATTATTTGTTCAAATCATAAGATCTGAAACCATGCAAGATTGAATTTACTGACTCCACATCTTCTGCTTCTTCCTTGCTTCCTATGCCTAGTATTTTTCTCCCTACTTAAGTATAGTTCTGTCTTTTAATGTTTTCTCTTTTTTATTACTGCTTTTACCAGGAAATGTTGAAAACAAAATTTAATTGAGCAACAATATTTCATAACTTTGACCGAACAATGGATATGTTTAAGCATGAAAGATTGTTTATAGATGAAAAAAGTGTTCTTGCCAGTGTCTTACACAACAATGATTATACAGCAAAAAAACAGCAGACTATAGTCTATGTTGTTTGGCTACTTCCTACACTGCAAAGCCATTAAACAGAAAAGCATATTCTTTGATTAATATTCAGAGAAAAGAACCCAACAGTTCAGCACATCAATCAGATATACTCAGTAGCAGGAATAAGATATATGCACATACAAAAGCAATAAGACTCAATTAATCAAATGCAAACAACACACCGAAATATGTCCAACACATCAAATATACATCCATTTATGAAGAAAAGACAAAGAGTACGCCTGCAGATAGATGTTCTGGTAACAGACAAAGAACATATAACGCCTGCCAACTACAATCAGAGCTAAAGGAAGTAACACCCAATCTTCAAAGACATTACTTAACCAAGGCATTTAATCTAAATGTAGAGCAGAATTTGATGGAAGAATAGTAATTTCATCTCCACAAATTTAATGTTATTTCAAGGCCCAGTGATCTGGTATTACTCACTGTGTTTATAGAAGTATTTGACATGCAGTTTCAATGTAAATGTGTTCTTATCTGAGATGGTACTTACTTTTATAATATTATAAACAGAAGTTTTAGATTACATTAGTTCATGTGAAAAGATACAGTAAATAAAAGATCGCTAACTTCTGGTAGGAAAACTGTTAAACAGTAGTCTTTTTCTTTAACAAATGGTTGTTTTTGTCTGAATATTTATTTACTGACGGTAACTCACAATTACAAAATATGTACAAAACTGGTTTGGATTAAGGGAATTACGTGATAAATTCCCAAGAGTATATCCAATAAGATGAAGCAACTAGCTTACTGGAAATAGATACATCATTCTGGCAGAGAATATCCACAGTTTCTCATAGCTCAAGGCTCTGTCAAAACATACTGGAAAAACTCCTGTTTTGACAAAAAAATACAAACTTTAATTCAGCAATAATCCTGTTGATTAAGTCAAGTAAAAATGAGTCTCTCTATCGTAACCTTTCTATAATGAGCTTAGTTTGATTAGCTTTAGATTGATTTAACCGACAGGTCTATAGATTTCATTTTTAAAGACTATTGTGCGTTTCTAATGTTGCATTAATAATCAATGGTGAAACCGAAGTCTGTCACGCACAAGCTTTCTAATTATTCGAGCCAGTCAAGACATGGCTCAAAAGCACCCTTGTGATTCTTTTGCAGAAATCTGTAAGGAGTAGACCTTTTTTCTTTCCATTGAAACTTACAGAAATACGGAACGCAGAAACCTGCTGTTCATAACACTGAAACTGAACAATATGAGCCCATAAGTAATCTAACACAGGAAGGAGGAGGACCAGGCATTGATCTCTTCTCTCTGGTGACCAACGCTAGTACTTCAAGGGAATCACAGGAAGATGTGTCAGGGAGGTTTCAGTTAGATATTAGGAAGAGGTTCTTCATCCAGAGGGTACTGAGCACGGGAACAGCTCCCCAGCAAAGCAGTCACAATGCCAAGACTGACAATATTCAAGAAGCACTTGGACAATGTCCTCAGAAACACGGTGTGAATACCGGGGCTGTCCTGTGCAGGGACAGGAGTTGGACTCAATGATCCTTGTGGGTCACTTCCAACTCAGGTCATTCTATGATTCTATGATAACTTCAACCTAGGTACAAATCTTCATTGACTCAAGACATTCCAACCCTTTCACAAAAGAAAATCTGAACAGCCCTTCACCAGCACAAACTGCATAAGCAATGAACAACAAACAGAAAAGAGCTTACACTCTTAAGGACATCAACAAAGATGCAAGTGACGGGGTGAAAATGGGATGGAGAAGAGAAGATACAAAACATTATCTCTGCAAGGGGAAAAAAGCACTGAGCTGACAAAGTGCATGCAGTAGGCAAGACCATTGTCATGTCTGGCCATATAAATTGCTGTTTGGAAGTAGAGTTGATACCTGACCAAAGCCTGAGACAGTGGCCTGAGGCTGACTCAGAGGTTTCCCCACGGGCTGTTAAGACTGCAAAGATAACTTATTAGAGTGAAAGATAACTTATTAGAGTAGTAGGCTGCCTAAAGGGCTCACAGTCAAGACAAAGAAAGCCCTGCAGGAACGTTAGACATAACCACAGCTAAGGCTGAAGAAGCAGGATGACCTACGCCAGCCTGGCAATGGCAAACTCCAGCACCAAAATTACCAACTTAATTTGCAAATCAGTCTTTAATTTTCACAAGTAGTTCTATTCTTCTGCATCTGTGGACTGGTTTATTTACAAAACTATCTGAAAAACACCTAAAACATACCAAACTGCCATGCGTGGGTGGCCTGAAGGCAATAGCTTGAATCAGAAGAATGTAGTACTTTGCTGGAAAATCTATGAACACTTACGATGCACGACAGAAAGTGTAAATACATTTTCAGAATTCACAGCTTTTGTACAGAAAGATTAAATCATCAGGTAATTTACAAAAACTAATTTATTTTCAAAATAAGTAATCCTGTAGATTGAGAAAGACATAGATAAGTTTCCTAGCAGACAGCTGTGTACGTAAAAGGAATGGAATCACAAAATGCATCTGTAACCTGTTTTTTACAAAACGGACTCCACTTTAAAGGGGATTCTGCATCTGGTGTAAGATTCTTACTCCACACTTCACTCACAAGCATGGTACAACCAACTGCAAGGACTCCACTTCCAACTAAACACCATTTGACAAGCACAGATCTGCATTACCACCCATGGACTCCAACAACTCACTGTGTTTAGCAGTGCACACACTGACGATCTCACTTATTCTGTTTTAAATAAAAATTATTTAAGGAATAAAAAAGAAATGGCTGTGGCTGTTCATCTACTTATTAAATTACATCTATTTATTACTTAAATGTAAACAAATGCAACATGAGCACACATAGATACTGGGTAAGGTCACGTGCCTTCTTGTTACTCCAGACAGGAACTTGGCCTTATTGTTATTTGGGAATGCAATGACAAAAAGTGAACTTAAATGAAATTCTGAAGTACACAAACATTAAAACATAACATCTTTCTGCAGATAGAAATTAATGGCCCTAGAGAAGGCATTTTCCAATTTCAAAATTACACCCACACATTTATGAAGTCATTACTCAGCTGTAACAACAAGTAGGAGGTTTAGACCAGTGCTGCTTTGTATGATCATACTTTACAAATCATGTGGGCTTTATGAGTAATATTAGTTTAAAACTGTTGTTTAACTTGTATTTTTTTTTAAAAAAAATCATAGCCCATGTTCCTACAGATTTTGGACTGACTATGAGTGCTAAAATTTGAGTCATGTGAAAATCAGTACCAAAATACCAAACACGATAAAAACTATCATCATTACTAAGGGCAAGTGGAGTAAAGAAAAACTGATTATCACAGGAGTTATCTTTTTTTATTTACGTGTTGAACAAGATTGCAGTTCCAAATTGGTACACTTGACATGAATGTTTTCCTCACTTCAGTGCTCTTCTTATGGTAATCTACCATTCTTTCTTCCATCAGCAAAGAAATCCATCACTCTGCAAACACTCCAAACCAGTTCCTATTCCTAACCCTATTCTTTCTCCAATCCTGACTGATATCAAAATTATATACTTTCAACTGTTCCAAAGTAATGGTTTTTTAAGCATCTACCTCTGAAATTATTCACCCATGAAATTCTCTGACTTGATCAGCCCTAAAGAAAGGAGAATCAGTGGCTAACAGAATGGGAGCCCAGAGAAAACAGCAAAGCCAGTGAGACTGTAAGAGGGCACAAGCCTGTCTGGTTCAGCTGTCAAATCCCAAGAAGGAAGAGCGCTCTCTCAACTGATAAATATATTTAAAATGAACTCATACACATGAAGCATATTTTTCATCTCGAGTAGGATGGCAGCCGTACACTACAGCCACACTGTACCTAGCCTAGTACCTAGGCTATAACGTAATTATCTACAACATTTTACAATGCTTTGAAAAAACAGACTTTACCAAAAAAAGTGGTCATTGTTCAAAGCTGGAATGCATTAACCTAACAGTCTGCAATGCAAAAAGCACACTCTCCAGTAAATTAAAACTTCATTTTGAGATACGAAGCTTGATCCTCAAAACCACTCCCAACTTCTTCAGCCTGATCTGTTTGATTTTGTAGTGGTATTTAGGACTGCCAGAAGGGCATTCTGCTTTTTACTTCCCAGACTGAACCTTCTATACGTTATTTGACAGTAATAGTTGATATGTGAAGAAACAGCCACTACTGTTATTGAAAATTCTGTAGCTCACACGAATAATTGAAATATTATTTTTATTTGTGCATGTTAATTTGTATTCTGAATGTTACATTAATTGTTATGTTATTCCTTGTAAGTATATTACCGAACTGCAAGAATACTTATATTAGAAATTAACAATTAAAATAAATTAATCACAAGTGAAAATATAAACATGCATTCAAACTATGTAATACAATATTGTCCATGTCCTAATTTTGATCACATGGATATTTGCATATCTAGCTTGAAACAATGAAAGACTTTGATTTTTCAGAGGCCCGAGCAGCCTTAGTGACTTCAGCCTCAGGTCTGCATGCTCAATACCTGCAGACTGGATATCAAAATACTAAAATCAGGGAACTGATACCGAAGATACTGCAGTTTGAGTGGTATGAACATACCAGGTTAGAAGACAATGGCACAGGTTGGGAGATAAGCTACTTTTCCAAAGCCAGGATCATCTTATACAGGCTCTAGAGAAAACTTCTTTATTCATTGCACAAATATGATTCAGCCACTACTCAGCTATATTGAGAGCAGCAGACACCCTCCAGACTATAACAAAGATCAAGTGTTCGAAGACTAAAAGTTTACATATTCAACATAAACAAATGCAACTGACACAAGATCCAAATTGCTTATTTGTTCATTACCTTTTCAGGAAATCACACCTCTCTTCTTCTTTTGACAGACACTTGGTTCCATATATTGCTGTTCAGGAATAACTGAGAGCGGGAAGGTAGGACTAGTACATTGTTTTGAGTTATTCTACTATTAAAATGCTAGACAACAGATGGCACGTTTAAAACAACTCTTCTTTCTAAAGACATTACAGTCCCAATTCATTAGAAATTTTCACTTTAATATACATATTATTTTGTGTAAATATACATAATAACTTTAAACGTATATGGGACAGATTATCTATTAGGGTAGCTCCTGTGCAACAATGATCTACCCTAAAAAGAACAAACTGGTATATTAACACTTCATTGTTTGGGATTACTCAGAAGTTTTTCCTCAATGGAAAGCTATAGTTCTTCCATCACTTTCCAGTCAAACTGTAATTCCTCAAAACAAAAAAAAAAAAGCCAGTAACTGACAGGAAATCAAGAAAAAAAAATATTAAATAAATCATCATTCCCAGGCTGTAGCCGTCAGACTGTTAAAACACTAAGGAAATGAATTATACTGAGAAAATATCTTTTATATTTCTCTTACCTGTTGCTGTAACATATCAATATGGAAGTCACTGTTTTTAGCATTCAATGCAAAATGACTGTATGCAATGGCAACTGTTGCCCTAGAGATGGAGAAGCTGGTGCTAATTAGATTCTTCTGTCACCTACTTATGCACAAATGAGTTGAATTTCATGGACCTTTACAGTTTTAAAGATCAAAGAAATCAGATATTAATTTTATTTTCCTTTCATCCTACATCCAGATTCCAGGAAGAGAGACATTTAGGACTATATATGCAGGATGTAATGAAGAAGTTTGTCTGTATTGGCAGCAAGAACTAGGATAGTTGCCAGGAACACTGCACCTACTGATAGAATTTAGAAATATCTTTTAATTAACGTAAGTCATTAAGAAAAGTTTATAATAAACGCTAAGGATCAACAAGAGTCCCACTCACTTCCAACTAGTAGGCCTCATTCTGCTCTTCAAGCAGGACCACTCTGATGATAGCCGACCTAGCTGGCTTACCCCTTTGGGCTTCTAGATGGGGCTACAGCCTGCTTTCTGCTCCTAGTTCTGGATCTCTCAGGGTACTCCCACAAGCAGGTCCTTTGATCCTTCTCTGACAGCAAACCACCTACTAGATTAAACAGTCAGTGCTAGACATCTCCCAAATCCGTGGCAGTTTAGGAACATCTTACTGAAGACTTCAAAAGCTTGGTTTCTTTATACGTTCTTCAGAGAATACATGGTGTATAAGCAAGAAACTAAAAAAAAATTCTTTAATAAAGGACACTTTACCCTTAAAATCCAAATAGAACTATGGAATATTCAGAAAAAGAGTAGACATGCTGAATGAAACCCTTTGCAGACTCCATTTGCCTGCAAGGCTAGGTATTTAAAAAGCAAGCATAAACCTACATCACCCTCTTGGCCTCAGCTGCTTTTCTCTCTCTTCCTTAGAAAAAAAATGTTATTTTTTAACAGAATTCCAATCTCGCTTTCATTTTAAGCCTGAGATGTGTTTCATCCTAAGAACTCGCAGCCCTCTTCCCTAGTCATCCTCAGCTGTAACACTTACAAGTGGACCACTAAACAGCTTAGGAACTGAAAGCCTTTATCGCACATCCATTCTAAACCCTAACAAAGCATGGCTGTATCTTAGCATGTACATACAATTTAAGGCCACACAGCAAGCTACAGGTGTTATGTGGAATTACCCAATGAGACACCAAGAGCAGAACAAGCTTGCAATGTGTTAGTGTGGCCCTTATGCTTTTTATGTTCTAAAACCTAAATATTATTTCAGACAGTCTACACTGCTGTCCCTCATCTTAATTGCTTGTTCTTGTATGTCTGTTTGCTTGGATTTTTTAAAGAGGCTAAAACATCATTTCTGGCAAAATAAAATATTGTATTTAATCTGAAACAAGCCACTTGATTCTGACTGATAATTTAGTTCAGCCACAGTATGGAACCTTTGATTTTTTAATAGTCCTACTACACCTAAAAATGTCTCATCTAAGAAAATAATTCATCCTTCTTCTCCAGTCTGCTGCTTTTACTCAAGTCATGTACTACTTCAGACTAGTATAATTAGACTCTGTACTATTATTCAGTACTGGTGGATCTCAAAATAGATAAACTATTCCATTAAGAACTGGGCTACAGTATTCATACGTACATGAAGGATATATTTTTAATTTGCTTCAGAATCAATGTTGATAATAACTAGATTTTTTTTTTTGTACTATCTTGGCTTGATACGTAGACCCTACTTACTTCAACTTTCAGTCCTGTGGCAGCTAAAAAAAGGGGTCACAGAAATTAGAAAGCTGTGCTCGAATTTCAGAGAAGTGCTGCATGTTTCATTCACCCTTTACACAACCTTTATAAAGAGGTTAGGAGTTGGGTTAGTTGTGCTTTCCAAAAAATCCATCAGTGTTCTATAGTGCCACGATGGAAACTATACAATATAATTCAAATATGAGAGTTTGCCTTTTCTACATTGCCTTTATATAGGACTGTATTTTACATAGATATCCTAAATTCAGCTATTGAACCTCTGGAAGAAACAAGCTTGTTTTTTTTTTCATGGTATCAATTGGTTTTGTTTAGTCTTTTCAGCAGAAATAGAAGACTAATATTTTTATCTTCTATGCCTCAAAACCTTTGAGTAATACTTCTTAAACACAGGAAGTGTCTACTTCTAATAGTCATAACTGAGTAGTTCAGGTGTAAAAAACTGTCTGCACTAACACAAACATTCCTTCTACCTGTTTCTCACTTCTTACTAACATCTAATACTCTTACAGCTTCCCTGTAAGAGTATTAGGGAAAGGCAGGGATTTCCTCTGATCCACCATCAACATTATCAAATTCACAGCAACTGTTTTAGCAGTATGAAATAGGTTTTGTATTTTCAGTTAGCTCTAACGCATTACATTCATATCTGAGAACAAGGGAAGCATGATACGTCAAAAACTACTCTGCTACTTCTGTGGTCATTACTAGACCAAGTCTGGAAACCTCTACATAACAGGCTAAATTGGCTTTTTTCAATAGCAGAAGGGTAGAACCTAAGATGATGTGTTAAAGTAAATGTGGAAGTTTCTAAATTTACAAACCTGATTACACTTGTTATAATTTATAAACTACACAGGAAAAAGGGGAAAGGTAGACAATATTTTGGTTAACCTCTTCACATTTTTTCTAAAAATGAAGGACAATCAATCAGGAGATGAAGGAATCTGTTGTTTGCTGAATTTCTACCTTGTTGATAAAGCTATTTATACTTCTTCACTTCATAGGAGTTTTGGAACAAATAAACGTTTTAACATCACCACAGCATGGGTGTCTCACAGATACTATTGAAATGTATTTCCATAGCACTACTGCAAGACTTAAATATTATCATCTGCATGTACTTTTATATGGAAAAATGAACAATCATGTTCCCCAAAAAAGGCTGAAAAATGTACGGAAAATAAGGAATGACATTCCCTTTACACAATGGGGAAATAAAATATACAAAATGCTGATTACTAGCTAATTAAACCAGAACAATCTAGTCTATGGAGGAGGATATTCATGAAAAAATGTGATGACGCAATTTATCATGTTTCATAATGCATACGTGCAGAGTCATGTACATTATACTGACAGTCAAACTTGTTACAGTTTTTCTCATAATTATCGGAAAATGTGAATTCATCAGTTAGTGAGACATTCAGTATAAACATACTTGTTTTCATTGAGTGGGACACAGGTGGATTTCCTCTGAAAGCAGCTCTATTTCCTGCCAGTTAACCGACATAACTTATTGAAGTCCGCCAGACTCTTCAGTCTGAGAACGCTTAGGCATGAGAAGTGTCCAGCCCCACAGGCTACCTACCAAGCTCTGGCCAAAGTGGATGCCTAAGGGTACCAGCCAGAGGAAAAACCTTGCCAAGAACTCTTCTGGGTTCTCCAAAAACAGGCCCCATTTAAGATGATTCTCAAGCTTTTAATGTGGAGCAGTAAATTTCTGTAAGAGGCAGGCAGCTGGCCAAGAATCTAGAAATGCAAGACTTCATACAGTCGATTTCTCATACTTTTTCCTTCATTTGCTTCTTACTAATTCATATCTTGTTTTTTTGTGTCAAAAAAATTCCTATTCTTTTTAGCCATACCAGCTACTGCTAAGTTCTTAAATTTTTCAGTTGCCTTTATAATTTCTTACGAAACAAAATGGGTTCAGTGTGTTATATACAAGTTTGTCTCTCTCCTGAAATTATTGTCTATTCTGTCTCTCCAACCTGATCTCATTAAGAGATTAAGCTTCCCTTGTAGGTTCAGCAGTCTAAGTTGAAGGTTAATAATTTTCCTGAGTTCTAGCGGTTTATAAGAAAGTGGCTGAGGCAGCATTTCACACCAAACCGCTCAAACTCTAGAAGCCAATATGAAACCTGTAAATGGAGATTAGGTAACACTAAGGGAGTTTTCAAAAGAGTAGATGTTAATTACCTCATGGCAGGAGGAGAAACACCTAAATGCTACTTGGTTCAATTTTCTAGTACCCCCTGCAGGTTAATACAAAGGAGCAGCATTTGGCTTCAAAGTGAATGGCATATATATCCTGCCTAATTAAAATGAAAATAAGACCAAAGGTCTTTTATGTTGTTATTAATATTTAATAAAATACTTCTTAGCTTCTGTGTGAAGAGAATACCAAAGGGAGTTCTGACTGTATTTCATCCATCTCCTCATTTTCAGAAAATTATAATATCTTGTCCACATTACCATACCACCTACTATTATTGTTGGGATTATAATTAATAGTCTTCCTCGTTTTCACACTCCCTCACATCCATCTCAGGTTAGCCTGACAATTCACACTCCGCTGGTCAAAAAGATAAAACAGACTGTTTGTCTAGTTTAGCTACTTCAAGTAGAAATTTTTTTCAAGGTATGTTAGGGATTCCAAAACAAATATGGAATTTCACGAATTCTCTGCATTATGGTGCTATTTTTTCATTTTCTATTGCATCATCTAATGATCTTGCACTTTACTGTGTAATCAGTTTTAATTTCACATGTATATTAATTTTCTTTGTACAATACATTAGGGTAAACATGATCACAGAACAATTTTTTCTTAAATTGAATGCTAAAAAAGTTAAAATACATCTAAAAATTAATTCTTAATTTGAAGAGTCTTAGCAATCTGATGCATTTGTATTTCTATTTCCAGGCAGTGCTTGTCATATCACCTTTATTATATAACATAAAATTTCCCAATATAAAGTGTTATTTTTAATTGAGTATAACCACTCAAGTTTTTTAATTGCTAATTGCTCTTCCCATTATAAAGCATTGCCCAGCAAGCAGTTCATATTGATAAGCCGTTCATATGGTGTTTTCTCCATTCAGCTCAAACAGCTCATCAGTACCCAAGAATGAAACTTGTGGAAAATAGTGTTTTGCTCATATAATAAAAATAATCATATAGCCTTATTTTAAGCCCTTCTAAAATCTCTGCTGTGAAATACAAGAGTTAAATTTGGCTTGACATCTGTAGCAACGTCTGCAGAACATGGCATTTGGAATCAACACAATGTATTTTGGGCAAGCTTCACTCTTTCCAAAAATCTCATTATGAACAGCACCAGCACATATGTCCATGAAAGGAAAGAAGATACAGAAAAATACATAAAGTGTTGGCTTAAAACTTTGCAATCTATACTATGCAGATTTGTGCAAGATTGCATATAATAGCAAATAATTTGAGCGCTTTACTTTTCAATTATGTTCTTCCAAAATACATTTTACATATCCCTGAATAATCTCCTACGTGTTGTCCCTGCTCCTTTTTTTTTGAGAATCCATATAAGGTAGACTTTTTAAGGAACCATGTAAGGTTTATTACCTTCAGCTTCAAGATATCAAATTTCTCTGCTTCTAAAAGGTAACCATTAAAATTTCCCTACAGTAACATCAGATAACATGCAGAGTGGGTTGGGACAACAGAAGAGCAATATATTTGACGCAACATCAAAAATTTCATCCCAAATGACTGGAACTTGTCTGTTGTAGAAAAACATCCCTAGACCCTTGGCCTGAGGAATTCTTATATAATACACTGCTTCTTGGGAAGCCTCACAGAAACAAGACCTTTCACAAGGAAATACTGGCACTATGCACTGAATGGAGAGTCATATCTACCTGTATGTACATATAGGGATATGCAAGCATGTATAGATACTCAGCACTTCTTTACTTTCTAGGCCTGAACATATATAACAGCCTGCACAATACACACTATTCAGGAATACCACTTAATGTGTTTAAAATTGTTAAAGTGATTGAAGATAAGATGACTAATTCAGTACAGTTTTTTGCTTTAATGCTATTCAATATAAACACAGCACAGGTACAACTTTCAGATGAACAGAAACAGACAAAGATCTAAGAGTATATCTTTCATTAAGAATAAAAAGCAGTCACCTAGTCTAGGTCTGCCTGCAAAGTCTGCCTCATTGCAGAGGACTTGCTGCAGGGATTCTTTTCACCTTAAACTGCACTTTAGCCATTTTTTAGGCACCACATTAAATGAAGGCCTGGATACATGGAGCCCTGGCACATTTTAATTTCTGAAATCTATGACAATCCTGGTCAGAGTAATGACATATGCACAGTTTTACACACATGCTGCAAAGTCTGTGCCTCAGAACCAGTGCACTTTTCACAAGAAAGTTAGTTTGGTGATGGGAGGTGAATCCAGCTGCTGCTGGATCAAATATTTATGTACAATTTAGCAACATGTACTCAGTAGCCACTTTTCTAGAAGTTGAACAACCTGAGTTATCAAGCAAACTATTTAGACACCAGAAGAAACACAGGAAAAGTAATCCTCCACACACTTTTGCAGGTCAGATTCTCCATTCTGCAATACACAAAATTATATACAGAAAATACCAGTTATCCTTTCTGTGCTACAACTGAAGCCACTCCAAAGCTTCAAGCAATGCAAAAACACTCATACCACTATCCACGCTGCAGTGAAGCTCACTCCAGATGAATTTCACAATGCCTGTTAGTCAAAGAGTTATTCTGAACTGCCCACTGTCTTGCCTGTACTCTGTTTTTTTTCTTCCTCAAATCAGCTTACACATGGTAACCTGTAAGGCCACAGAGAAACAAAACACAACACAAAAGATATCTGACAAGCAAAATCAAAAGAAGACGTTTAAAAGTGAAGATCTTACACTTACATCATCAATTACTGCACTGTATGAACTGCAAAGCAAGCTTACCTTGAAAACCACATTTTCTACTGGAGCTTATTTTTACTTAAACAAGACCTATTAGAACATAAACCCCAAATTGCATAAAAGAAATATGTTTACATTAAACGGTGCATGAAATATGATCACAATTTTTCTTATAACTCAGAATAGCTCTCAAACATTTATATTCCTAAATAGATAGTAATCCCTTTTGTTAAAAAAAGCAATAAAACAATGCCCTTATTGCTTGCATCTTGGGTCTCAAGACAAACAGCAAAAAAAGAGACTTTATTTCAATGAAACCACAACAATGAAGTATAGATGAAATGAAAGACATATGTAAGACATACATGGATTTACAACTCAAGGAAATCATCCAGTACATTATATTCAAAACAATCAATTCCCTTAACAATTTGCTGAATTAAAGCTTTGCATTACAACAATAAAGAATAACTTTTTGTCATGCCCTCTCCTGGACAGTACCATTGCTCTTATTCAAAGAATATCGTCTGCTTTAAAATGTGAACTTAACAGATCACAACATCAAAGTCTTCACATGGAAAATAAGGAAATTCCAACTAGAAAACTGAAAATGTAAACAAATCCTGCCTGTAATAGGCAATCCCTTCTCCTGAGCAGAGAAGTCCCTTAAGAGAGCTTCCTCAAAAACCTTAATGTAAAAAGGTTGACACTGTAACATTGATTCGTATCCAAGTGCTTCATTCTCATTTTGAAGCTGAAATGCAACAATATGCTCCAAAACTTTGCACTGATCCAAGATAAAAATAACATACACTAACGTCAGACTTAAATATGTCAAGCCACTAGTACAATCTCGCCATATATTTGTTAAAGACATGTATCTACTCGCTTTGATGACCTTTCACGCTTCCATTCTCTGTGTCACAGAATTTGTCAGCAGTTGGGGCTTTCCAGTTATTTTATTATTAAAGTGATTGGAAACAGAAACTTAAAAGGGCAAGCTCAAGATAACTTTGGGCATAGTTATACATGTTAACAGGAGATATTAAAAATCTTCCAGAACAAGTTATATGAAGTACATTTTCCTATTTAGTGCAATCTGCTGTAACACAGTTTGATGATAAAATGTCATCCATCTGCATGTTTCTAAATCCTTCAATACCCTCCTGCATCTCAAATAACTTCTCTTCAAACTTTTTGCTTCTGTTGACACTCCATTACAGAACATTTTGAAAATTACTCTTATGTTGAAATACATGAATTTTGAAACACTAAGTTTTTAGAACACTTTTTGCAATTGTCTCTTGGTTTTGGATACAAAGTTTATCTTGCATCTACTAAGTCCAGTTTCATTCACCTGAGTAGTAGAAAAGCTCCCAACAACAATTCAGTGAGCACCTTCAAGCCTTCTTATCAAGTCATATATTGATGACAGGGCTGAACTAAGGTCTTTCTCTGGCAAAGGCTTGGCACATCATTTTAAGGCTTGTCATGGCTGAGGTGCTAAATTCATCCAAACTCCCTGATGTAGAGTTAAGAAATCTTACAGGCTGTCCTATGAACTTGAACATGTACACTTCAGAAGGAAAAGTCTTAGTCAAGCAGCTAGAAACAAATAATGGCAGTTATTAGGTCTCACCAGAAGAAAGAAAGAAAAAAAGAAAGATAAGCCCCCCATCTCTATACCAGTATCTTTGTTAATACATTTCAATCTAATTCTGCTTAGGAATTCAGGACTGTTATTCATGGCAGCCTCGTATGCTTATTGCCCATTTTAGAACTTGGCCCTGGTTGCACAGAAGGGACTCCCATAGTAGCACGCTGTAGGCTGGGATGCTGAAACCACATAACTAAGAGCCTGCCCGGGCCTATGTGTGGGTCAAGGGCCTCGAGGATCCAAAACTCAGATATGTGCTGAGAAATCTAAAAACTTAATGCATCTGATCTGATGCCAGTTTTCAATTCTCTGATAAATTCACTGCCACTTTTCCATTGCCACAGATAACTTCAGAATTAAAATTAGCATTTCAGAAACATCAAGACTCTCCCCACAATCACGCAACTTTGAATTGTTCACTGAAGTAATACTCTTTTGACTTGGTTACGTAGTAGTTTTTACTTCTGATAATGCTATCTCACAGTATATAGAATTAGGTAACTCTAATTAAAATATGTTAAACTTATTTTAGAATTTGCAATAATTTATATTGTGTAAGGTCTGACACAAAAAAAAACAAACCCGAAGACTGTGCCTGTAACTTTTTATTTAACAAATTAAGAAAATGAACTACAATTCCCTTCAAAATATTTTCCTTCTGAGGTGACACACAGCTGCATATGATGCTACCAATGCTCAAAGCTATTCTGCAGATGTACATTTTCTGAAAGGCTGTTGAGGATCTCTGTTTTCACTTTCACATCTTCTCCTGACAAAAAGTGGGTTCCTTTGAGCACTGAGTTCATCTTTGGGATCTCTTCACCTTAAGCCTCAGCCAATAACTGAAAAGTTTTCACTGCGGATTTCTTAAGTTTCACAAGAAACTTGATGTTAACTTACTGCTATCTCTTGCACACTGACATTTTCCAACCAAGAGTAGTAAAAGGTCTGTGTTTGAACACATGTCCACTTGTACTGAGAGAAGCAATGAAGGTGAGCCTTGTCTCACTGTGACAGGTTAGAACTTGTTTTATAACCTTCCCTGTCTCTCTCTTCGCACTCTTGGTTCCCGAGATACAGGGTTAGTCTCAGGGTTTTTTGGACTCGGACCTCGTATAAGATGATTGCAATGACTTATTTTAAATACCAACAGTATCAATTTCACAAGAGATACTATACATAATCAGGATCTATAATAGACATACTGTAGACATTAATCTACTACATAGATAAAAGTAGTTTCTACAGCAAATCAAAAACCGAGAGGATGCTTTAGATAGCTTTATATGATCTGCACCCTCTACCTGTCCAAGTTTTTTCTTCTGGTCATTACAATCCTTGCTGCAGTATGTTTTGTATCTCTGAATGTGACTTCTAAAATTATTTCCACAATTCACAGACAAAACTAAATTAAAAATTGACAGATTTTCAGAAGAGTCAGGACAATCAATGCTGAAACACCATCCTTCATTTACCTCATAATTCAGAAGTCACTGACAGGGTAACTCAGCAACAAAATTTTGGCCACCAGTTTCTGTCATTTCATCTCTAAAGTTAACTTGCCAAAATGAGACTGTTGCAGTTCTTCAAAAAAATCCAGTCACAGAGGCTTCTGACTAGCACCCCAATAATAACATTTTAGATACAACCAAAAGTCACACAATGACAACAGCATCAAATGCAATTTGCTGTAATAATTACAACACTGTGACTATGTTGGTTCCTTTGGTACCTAAAGATCAACAGGAAGGGATTTCAATAATTAGTGTAACATACCTATGCTCTAACTATATTACAGAAAGAATATATGTATTATAAAAATCTCAAAACAATGCAGTTGCTTTATTTGTCAATTTGGACTAGTTATAAGGTTAAGGATAGCAATTAAAGTGAACTACCTGAACAGCAGCTACAACACAAAATTTGTTTCACTTCCTCCTATGGACCTCTCAATCCAACAAGTCAAAAAAAACATCATACTTTCAACCAAAACTGAGTCATCACAGACGTCGTAAATTCCATCGCAGAAGATCAAAGCTAAAATTTCACTTTGTTCAACATGAAGTCATCAGAGCTTAAAATTCATCTTACTTCATCACATAAAGCCTGACACTGTCAGTGAACATCCTATGTGTCTGTAAACTACTACATAAAACCATCTGAAAGCTGCGCCACCTAAACTGCTTTACACCAAGAGAGCAGTTTGTCTTTCCAGACGAGTCATCATCTCATAAGACAGTATCAGGAAGGGTATGATTAAATGTCTTTGGATGCAGTCAAAACTCCTCATTTAAAAACCACTAGAGTTGACTATTTAAGATATTGTTAAAAAAACCTCTGTACTTTTTCAAACACGATAGAAAAACAGAAATACAGAATTACTGTACATGATAAGAGCTGCAAACAAAATAAAACTAGAAGAGAATTCTGATCAGTCCATTAAACTGGTTAGTGAGGCCTGAACTGTATAAAACACATTCATTACATATACAGACTGCTGTAATTAAGCTTTCTTCATTTTATTGCCATAAAATAACCCTTAACAAACAGTGCAACATTTTATAAATTTCTTTCGATGAAATAAAATCAAATATAATTTGCTGAAAAAATCACTATAGCAAAGATATTAACTGCAACATTTCTAATTCTCTGAATGGCTGTTAAAAAATTTACTCATCACAGAATGACTGACTGCTTTTTAAAAAAAAAAAAATGGTAGTTCTAAGCCACGTTCATAGCTGCCTATTTTTAACTGAAACGTCTCAAATCCTGGAAAAAAATAAAAAAAGAAAAAAGAAGGAAATTTGCTTAAATACACACCTGAAGCACTTTACTGCTACTCATACAGTCCGAACAGTGAGACTTGCCTTACCAATTACCTTTGTGCATCTTAGGAACAGACTAAACAGAAATATACACTCTAAATTCATAAGGTTAATCTCATTTTCCCGTACACTCTTCTATATACATAGATAATTGTTATAAGGTTTTAGACTGTACTCTAGCCTAGTATTCTACAACATAACAAGCAAGCTGTGTGTCTAGTAACACATTCCTCCTTGAGATAGAGGAAGCCCCCATTCAGCCTAATGTAAGTCTAAGGGAAGACTACAGTATAAATCTTCATGGAAGTCATTTGTACTCATGAGAGCCAGTGTCTGACCAACTTGAGGGTTGACTAAGCAGACAAGGGGAGAGCAAAGAGTGTAATTTACCACAAATTTAGGAAGTTTTTGACAGTCTACTAGTGTCTTTGTTGCTATCCTCAGTTAAAGGGCAGTTGCAGAAAAGACAGAGACTAACTTGTCTTGGAGACGCATAGCAAAAGATTCAGAAGCAAAGGCACAAGCTGCAGCAAGCAAAATTCTAATAAAATTGAGGGAAAAAAATCTTCACAAGAAGGGTGGTCAAACCACAGAACAGGCTGGTCAGAGAGACTGAGATAAATCCAACCTTGAAATCATAACGAACTTGGCACGACAAGGCCCTGAGCAACCTGATGTAACTTAAACAGGGGATTGCAGCATATGACCTCAAAAGCCCTAGTCCAACCTAAGCTATTCTGTCACTCTAGCATACACAAGGGAAGTTCATCCTGCATGGTATTAGCTTTAGTCAATTAGACAGACCCAGTTCTTCCAGTGAAAGAGGTGATTGCTTCTCTTTAAACACCTGTGAATTGCTCCTACAACTGATTCCTGGACTAACAACCAGATCGGGCGGTAGGGCAAGACAGGCAGCTGAGGGTAGGATAGTAAGCGGCTATCTCTTCTCTCAGCACCAGCTGCCTGTAATACACTGACAGCCTTCCAAGTAACTATTTAAATTGTTTAACCAGCCACATCAAGAAAGTGTACCACAGCTAGGAACTCGCATTCCATGAAGCAACTGCTTTTTGTCAGGTAACAGAGATCTGAGTGTGAGTGAGGTAAGAAGCAAGGACTGAGGGAGGAGAAAACCAAGAAAACACAAGAGTTTTGTCAGCACTTTCATTTCCTTTGCTGCTCAGAGAACCCACAGTTACAGTTACTGTAATGATGTAATCATCATTTTTAAAAAATAGTACTTAGATAATAAGAACATCATATAATTATCAGGTCATTGTTACATTAGACTGTACAGAACCCTCTGTGTAAAATTAATTCAGTGATACAAGTACTGAACAAAGCTTTTAACAAAGCAGGGGCTTAAGGGGAGGAAAGAATGGACAAATCCATGGAAGGAAAATCCACTGAGAGTTACTAAAAATATATAAATTACATCTAGCTCAGAAAATTCCTAATCAGAAAACAGATTAGGAAAGCAATAGAGTGAGGTATTTTTTGCCCTGTGAGAGACAAGACTTGGGGCTAGACAGATATTTTTGGTAAGCAATACAAGCTCTTTGGTTCTAAAGCCTCACTTGCTGAAATAAGCCCCACCTCTAAGCTGGAGAATGGTACGTAGAAAACTATAGCCTCTGTTCACCCTCGTACTTTAAAGTTTAATTTTGAGCTTAATAGTCTTCAATAAATTCTGAACTTCTCTGTGGTCCAATCAACTATTCAGGGTGTATGAACACTGGGAGATGAATCAATTAACAAGCTCACAAAAGTGCAGCCTATTTCAGATTCAGTTATAATGCATTTTTAATTTTGTTTCGTTTAAGATTTCCTTCTTGCTTCATGGAGAAAGTAAGACCAGCCTATAAAATTGTGAACCTAAAACTGTGTCAGGAACAAAAGAGTTCTAATAATAGCTCCATCTGTGGCTTAAGAGAATTATTAAGACATCAGAGAGAAAACAAGGAAGCCATGAATCAGTTTGTACAATCTTCACAATCTTTGGCAACTATACTGAGAGATCCACAATTCAAGTTGCTTTTACCCAATTCAGTGTACTCTTATTTCCTCAACAGGTTTCCAACAATCCCTCTGCCAGTTTAAAACCTTGTTTGTTTCAATAGTGTATGCCCACTCATGTTCATTTGCAGCATCAATCAACTGTTCTTCAGATCAAATAATGTCCTAAAGATTAGAAGCAAAGCGTGAGAGTATTAAAGAAATGGGGTTTTTTTCTCCATCTAGAATATGCTGGGAATGCCAATGGCAGTCTTGTTAGTCCTGCTGAAAGACAAAAGGGTTTACATTATGGTATATACGATTAGCCTTCACATCTTTGTTGATCAGAGTATAAGGATGAAACTTCAGCATGACTTTATTTTCTAAATGTCAAAGACAGCATCTTGCCATCACTCCACATTTTTTGCTGACTCCACTCTACTTTTATTGAGTAAAAATATCAGTGTAATGCTTTTAGCTTTTCAGTTCATCCTACCCATGAAGTCTTACTCAGTACTGAAAGACGGAAGCTGATCTTTGAACTAAGGGAGTAGTACCAACCTCCACCATTCACTTCTCATGTTGTAAAATAAGCACTTTGTGAGCTCTTCCCTGATACACCTCATGCTGGAAAATAGTCTTCTGGAGACATTCACCACCCTCTTCAAATCCATCCATAAATTTTCCTTTACTATGCTGCATAGCAAAAACTGAAGAGACATAACGAGGATACTACAACCATTACCTATCATATCAAATAATGTGGTCTTATGGCTTCCTTATATTTTGAAACCATATATTGCACCTTCCCTACATTAATTAAGTATTTTCCATCAGGGACAAACACTTGGTTCCTTGCCGTAAATATTTTTTTTTTATCCATAACCAGAGAAATTACATGCTACAAATGAATGATACCAAATATTTTTTAAATGACCTTTTAATTACAAATTCAAGCAAGTCTTCTCAATTACTTAGTTCTATTCTTAGTGTGTTAGTTTTGCAGTTAGTAGAAGAACGTTTGTCTTTTGTTTAAATGTAAAATCAACTGGAAATTTCCTTTTAAATAATTTCTTTAAATATCTCAGAGATAAAGCAGGACATACATACATACATACAAATAATCTGAGGGTTGGGGTGGTTTTTTTTTTCACACAAAACTGGATTGAGTTAATGAACTTCAAAGTAAACGGCAAATTAACTTCCATTACATCATTGCAGCCCAATTGTCGAGGTACATATACGTAGTTTTTTTCCAATATGCGGCATAACAGCCTAATTTTACTGCACTAGCTTCATGGTATGAATAATGCCTGAGCACTGATTCATATGACTATATGACTAAAACAAGAGGTTGATGTGGACCACAGTTCAACCAGTTTTTATTCCTCGTAGACAATACTAATTCATGTAAAAGACACTTTCTAAATGTCTGAGAAACCATTGCAAATGGATGGATTAAAGCACAATACAAATCTCTAACCAGACAGAAGGCTTGACATAATAGAGGCATGTCAGGGTAAAAGAAGTGCTCCAACACAAGTTATTTAGCAGAAATCTAAACAGATGCTGTGAAATAACCACTTTACATGTATACTTAAGTGACAAAGTAATTTCCTAAAAGATGTGCTATTTTGATAAATTACATTGATATGACACATTGTCACCTTCAGTTTCAGCTGTTTTCCAGCCACAACAAAATTTACTTCTGTATTTCTGATCAATTCTACATTTCATGGTACAAAACAAAACCAATTTGTCTATTTCTACCCTAATCCAGCTTTCATAAAAAGTTTCTAGTCATCCTAAATAGTGTCAGATTAACAAAGTTCCATGTTCAAAATCAACACATCACCCCAAGCTAAAAATTGCTCATTGCTTTCTGTAACCCCTACAGCAGACAGAATACTGCTGGAATGGTTGGATCCTGCTAAGAGACAACAAACTCAAAAGAAGAAACGTTCCTTTCACATTTATATCTTCATATTTGTGTGCACATGGTTTCTGATAATACAGCCTAGCCTTTCCTACAGACAAAATTCATGCTAGAGTTGAGTTCGGAGACTGGATGAAGCGGAGAATGGATGAGGCACTGAGTGCCATGGTTTAGATGATGGTATTAGTGTAGGTGTTAGTGTTGGGTTATAGGTTGGACTCGATGATCTCGGAGGTCCTTTCCAACCTTATGATACTGTGATACTGTGATACTGTGTGAGTAACATAAGTGCACATAAGTAAATGCAAAACTAAGTGCAACATTTAAAATATTTCAGTATTTTTTCCTCTCTGATTCATACTAATTCTTAATTATTTGTTATAAGTTAATCCTCCTCAATTTTCTAATGGTTGACAACTGCAAGCAACTAAATAAAATCTATGCCCACCGTGTTTTTTTTCCTGATTTTCCCCACTGCTCTTTACTTCCGGATTAATAAGTCTATATACACAAAATCAAATGAACCTGGAAGGATATCCCAGCATGGTAATTAATCACATCTTGATACTACTTTATCAGCACATATCATGTTGAAGTCTACCTGACTATCATAAGAGAAGTTATCCAAGCTATTTCACAAATGGTTTCTAAAATTGAATATTCAAGTTGGGAATATATTAAGTACCTCTAGAAAAATACAAGTTAAAAAAATCAAATACAACAACAAAATTGCTCTTAAGACATCTAGTACCATTCACCCACGAATATGACTGTATGCATGCATACACATGTATACAACAAATCTGCATTACTGAATCAATCTGGATATTCCTTAACCACGTGTAAGAGATTAACTTACTTGAGAAGTTTATGTATTTTCCAAATTACTGAGTCCTTAACACAATAAATCAGTTATTTTTAAAAATTTCCTAATACCTTAAGGAAATTATTTTGCAGAAATGAGTATCCTGCTTAATTCTGATTTATGTTTAAAAGTAGTAATATTTTAAGGTTTTACTTTTTGACTTAGTTACATTGAATCAGCCACATACTTAACTGAGAGGCAAAGAAATGTGCAAAACAGCCCTTTTCACCATTAAAAAGCATACACAGTAAATCACCAAAGACAATGTACAGATAATTGCCAGACTCACCATGAAAATAACTGTCAAACAAGTGCTGAAAATACTTGACTTACGATAGGTCACAATGAAAAGCAGAATAAGGTATATTATTTTTAATTTTTTCTGTACAGAAATAACATTTAGCGTGTCAGTGTTCAAAACAGAGAATTACAAGCAAATTCTGACAAAGAATGTCAAGGATTACTACAAATGAAAATATCAGTCATTTGGAGGTGTGTTCTATTTATATGAAAGATATTCAAATGTGGTTAGTTCTTGGAAAACATCTTCCTCCTACACACATTCTTAAAGCTGACTTTTTCATTATGGAAATGATGACTACTATCACACCACTTCCATATTTCTATACTGCCACCCCAGTGATTGATGTAATTTACTTTAATCAGGCGCTCAAAAATCTACAAGATAGATTGTAGCTAGCTTATGTCCCAAAATCTTACTTCTGCAGTACTGCAGATTAGTTTGGCGTTATTTTATATTTGCAAACTAGGCAAAAATATCCCCATACTTCACACACATCTGAAGACTGAAAATAAATCAGTATTACATTTTATGCTAAACAAGGTTAAATTCTTTAACAATACAACTCACTTTTGATAACCTATAATTATTCGAAAAAATAACTATGCCACTATACTTTGATAAAGCTAATTTCTCATGGCTGAAATCCTTCAAAGATATGTTTGCCTACTTCAAACTTCAAGTATTAGGAAAGTATCAGTAAGTAAAATCAACACCTCAACTGTTCCCTAGAAATTACTTTAATTCTACAGATGAAAGGGACAGCAAATATCATGTATACTGCAGAGGAAACTGCCAAACCTCTCTTTCAATAGAAGTCAAAAGTCATGTTTTTCCAGGTAGAGCCAGCCAACCAGACTCCACATGTTGTCTTTACTTGATGATACTATTACCTGCTCCATTAAAAATATATCATTACTGTCATATTTTACAATCTACTGAGCTGTGCACTAAAAAAATCCCTGTAAAATATTATTCACATTTACCCTTTCAGAAACCTACAATCTGATAAAGATGCTATAGCAATACTAGAAATGTTTATTATAATAATAAGCATTCATTCCTTTCTGGGAGAAAAACCTACATAACCAAATAGAGAAATGAAGGATCTCTGATTTCATAAAGGCAATTCCCCTAGGCAAAGTCCTTATTAATGTGATTATGCAAATCCCTAATGGTAACACTGTCCCTGACAGACTTAGACTATGTGCATGAGAATAAAAGATACAATCCCTTTAACAAAGAAAATTTGACACTCATGTTAGGCTTTTTATTGATATCTGTTTACTTAGGCATTCTGGATGGACTTCAGTTACAATTATTCAGCCAGCGCAGCACCTTACTTCTGTCAATGGCTGCTTCAGTGAATGATGAAAACTCTGCAACAGGAAAGCTACATCCTCTGCAAGAATAAACAACTAAAACTACAAAAGCCTCAATTTTTTTTTTTCCTGAATCACCATACAAAGCAACTCTCTCAATATTATTTTCAAAAGATGACCTTTTAGACAAGATCATTCCATATGTTATTTGGAACTGTAGAGAGTGGATGGATAAGACTGCCGAAAGCAAGATTCCTACTCAGTGTTCAGTATTATTTAGGAACAAAACTTAGATCAACCAACCCAAGGTGAACCAGCAAAACCTGAAACACCTCAATGTCAGTCATGTTGGAGTAAAGTAACACTCACCTCAGATAAACACTTCCTTAGCCACATACAAAAGCTATGACTGTAGAAATACATTACAAATCTCAGAATGCTTCTTAGTATTACCTAAATCTCCCTACAGTTTGTTTATAGACTTTGAACTTAACTACTGAAACAATTTGATCCTTACATGTACACCTTCACACATCCCTAAACAGAAGCAGATATGGTACTAGGGAGTCTCCCTGTTCCTTTAATATCTTCTGTTCTGCCACCCTCTGGCCCAAGTACCAAGGTACCTTGCAAATCTCTTGTTCCCTATATGCGATTGTTCACCATAATCCCCAATAATCAATAAGTAACAGACATTTTTAAGATAATCTCAGAACACGTCTTCTTTTAGAGCACAGAAAAAATCTGCATCTGAACAGGAAAATTCATATTAACCTTAACAATACAGTAGTATCATTTTACCATTATTCTATGCTTACTTGTAAGGATAATGCCACTTCTGTTTCCGTCAGTCAAGCTGGCTTCCCGATGTGATAGCCTAAGGCAAACTCCCTTTGGCACCCTTCCCATAACTTTATACTCACAGTATGTATCTCTCACATGGTTAAGAGGAGTACAACTCTTAAAAGAATATGAAAGTGAGTTTACCATCCACACCACGCAAAGTAAAAAAGAACGTAGAAATCATAAAAAAAAACCTTTGTCTAAAAGACTAAAACATCTTTCTTCAGAAAACAAAACTACAACTTACATGTGTAATAAACCTTGTGAAACAGATTTTGTCAGAGGTGATAATCTGAAGTCCTGTAATACCAGGAAACAAGAGTGAAAGAGATAACAAACCAGTAAAATAGCATGAGATTGCAATAATATTTTGTTCTACAACATGTTTTCAGGAAAGTCAACAATTTTTTCATTAACACATCATACTTCACCACCTGTCAATTTCTTGGTCTACTTTAATTCCTTTTTCTATGCAGAAGGCAGGGTAGAAGGAAAAGAACACAAACCAGATTTAGACTCACACACACATTTTATATGTTCATGTTGTGCCAAAAATTGGGCTGACGACATGCAAGCTCACTTTACCCTAATTCTGAAAAGTCAAAAACCAGAACATGTTTTTCACTGTGTCTTGAACTTCAATTCGACTGACAGAATCACTGAATGACTCAAGTCAGGACAGACCTCTGTGGATCATCTTATCAAACATCCCTACTCAAGAAGGGTCACCTAGAAAAAGTTGTCCATCATCACACTCAAATCAAGGAATCCTGAAGATCAGATTTTTCTTATGCAGTAGCTGGCTCCTGGGTGACAGGATGAGCAAATGGACATCCACATGAATGTCCTAAAACGTATTTCTCTTGAAAAAAAACTGTATCAGATAAAATTCTAACAATTATTTTATTGTGTCTTCCTTACTGATTGATCTTCCTCCCTCCTTCTCTCCCTTCTAAACAAATACACATGTTCGTGGGGAGGATGCAGGTAGGGAGTGGGTTGCAGGGTGGCCATGTTGGAGTATAAAGAAATAGAGAATTTTTCTGACTATCATTAGTTATGTTATCTCCAATCACCTCTTTGCTAGCCATAGAAAATCATATAAAACGTTGTCTTTGCAGATATTGAAGTATACCATACTAAATTTGGGGTTCCAATACGAAAGGTATTATAAATTTGTAGTCAAGACCAAAGTAAAGACTAGAGTTGTCCCGGCATAAACAAAAGAAAACAGTCTCACCTAGAGATATTACCTATGTGTTGCAGTGAATTCAAGAGAATTAGAAATTTTGTAGTTACAGTATGTTACACTCCATACTCTAATTCAGGACAGTTTTATAGACTGTGGAAGGTATTTACATGGGGTTTAACTCATTTTAAAATGGAGAAGTATGATGAGCTCAGAGTAGATGACTTACCAGCATTTACATTAGTTCGACCTTTGACTCTTCCAAGACCACAGTAAGTGCTTCTTAATTCACAGAAGCTTATTTTTCTCATATGAACAATGAGAACAATGTTGTGTCCTATGCTGCGTGTACTATTATTTTTGTACTCTCAGACTTATTTTCTTCTCTATTTCTCACTTCAAGATGGAAAAAAATGAAGTTTTTTTGTGGTCACAGTGCTATGCTCTGAGTGACCTGTGGAAGAGATGGTACCTAGAAAGATATCTGGCACTTTTAAGTGTTTAGTATGAAGACTTCTCAGCACTCGCCATAGTTATTAAAGCTGGCTAGGCCTAACATTCTCACGAACAACTAAAATATCAAAAGTCAGTACCTCTATTTCTGCCTTTAATAGCAAATCTTGGAGAAGCTCTGAGGAATCCTTCCCTACTATGCGTTCAGTCCTGTAGGAACTTGACAGCCCACTAACTGGGTAAAAACGGTCTATAAATTCCTTTGACTGAAAGACATTTAAGGTACAGTCCATTTATCACCTTTCTTGTTGTCACACTCATAGTAATTAGTATGTGAATGTAGTGTCAAACCACAGGAATTTCAATAAAACATCAATAGCTACCAGATACTTTTCAGGCAGAATGACTATAGCAAGAGAAATTGGTCTTAAAATTATCACATTTCTCTTCCATTCTGGAAACAGTCAATTCCAGATCAACTTGGTTTTTTAACTTTTTTTCTCTCATTTTGTGTAAATGAAGACTGACTGGAAAGCAAAGCTTGTACTCAAAATCTAAGAATAAATATATGAACACTTACTCTGATTTTACGAGTTTTGACTTCTAAAAGAGCTGCTCTAACCTTTTATGTGAGCTTTTATATGTCAAAATTCAATGTAAATTACTGGTAATACAGTTCGACACTACAGTTACTAAATTTTATTTCTGAAGTATGCTTTTTTCTCTCAGATTTTCTTTGCAATATTTATGATGGTTATGCACAGAACTACGTGGCACCTCTGTACACTTCAGTCACATTAATGTTTCATATTGTTAGGACAGTCCGTGAAGTTTTAGAATCACCTGCACAAATGGCCACATAATTGTTTGCTGCATTTGTTCACAGTTGTTACATCTACATGACTTTTTTTCCAGCACAAATTACATGCATGTAAACTGCTTCTTCTACGGAAAAAAACAAAAAAAACAACAAACCAAAAACCAAAACCGAACCCCAAACCTAAACAAAAAAGCAGATAAACGCGTCTGAAAGAACTTAAGAACAGTAACTTCTATTGTACTCCTTAAAATATTGCCCTTAAAACCTTCTATTTTAAAGTCCTGTAACACTGACATTATGCATGGGACTCAACTTACTAGACCTAGGTATTGAAAGTATTTTGGACATCACAGTGTATCTACAATTTCCACACTGAGAGCAAGAACACAAAAGCACCCACAGCCCTTGCCTGTCACTCCGGGGCATGGGACACCATGTTTAGGGAATTGAATCCCATAAGCTGTTTTCTGCCTGCACGAACAGCCTTCTAAGAACTGTCAGAAGAGAAAGTTGGCTCTTGCCTTAAGATATGACAATTCAGAAACTCTTGAGTCCTTGTGCTACTGTGTGCCCCTGTTTTGACAATTAAGATGAATAACTCGTCCCCAGATGACTGAATTTAGAAGTGTCCTGCCAGTTCACAGGGTACAAAGAAAGAAGATGGCCTTTAAGCTTGCTTATGTTTAAACTGAGATGTGGTAGCATATTTAGTGCTTAGAGACTGAGGCTTCCACTACAAGAAAAATGGTGGGGAAGTCTGTTCTGTAAAATGAATCTACCACAAATTTTTCTTCTGACTCAGCTAGTATCTACCTAGCACCTCACTCATTCACATATACTAGAAGTGAATTGACAGATGTTGTATTTTTCCTTCTATTTAGCAGATATGTTAATCCACTGAAATTTTAGCTGTATTAGAGGTTAAGGCACCTACAAATGTCTTGATGGTTTTGGAGGTGAGACTTACAAAAATAAAGTTCTACAGCATACAGTGAAAATTCCACACAAAAAATGTTAAAAGTGCTTAAGACATTCAAGATTTCTAACTGGTTATCTCTCATCTACTTTCTACAAGAGCTACTGTTATTCCAGGTCTGCTAGGAGAAGTATCACCTGCTGACCCTTTACAAGAGAACAGAGAGCCAAGAGAGGTATTTTCCGAAGAACCTTCCCCAGAAAAAACAAGGGGGAAAAGTGACTTATAGACAGAACAGGAAAACCAAATTTACCTTATGTTCTTGGTAAATGCAAACCTTCGGCAAAGTGTCATAGAAATTAATTTGAAACAGTCAATAAAGCATATGTTAAGCTCAGCAAAATGAAAAAAACTGCCACAGTAATGACAAAAAAATGGTTAACCCCTAATACAATAAAATTTTCAAGAACATTCACATGAATGTTTACAAGATTATAGTGTTTTATTTAATGCTTCCTACAACGTAGCTGAATTAGTGATTCACGCTGAGGGACTTCCCAAAAATTTCAATTTCAATGTTCCAAAACAACTATGAGTTTAGAAATCCACCAAATGTCAATACATTTCTTCATCTCATGCCGAAACAAAAGGAGACCAAAAAAACACCCAAAAATCAACCATCTGAATCGTGATCACACTGTATACTAGAAATAGCATAAGAACTGTATAAAATATTAATGTGATTTTCTTATAAGTAATTTAGAAATTAATACAACTAAAAAGACTTCTACTGCATGTTTTAAAGAAAAACACTTGCGATTGAAACACTGGAAGATATATCCAAATCATTTTTACTTGGTTTGCTTGGCATGAAAAACCAAGCAAATACATTTTCCTTCTATGTATTTACTAGATCAGAATGCTGTTCTACATGGATCACCCCCAGTTTTGGTTTTCTGTTTTATCACGTCAGGAAAATGACTCAACCAGTAATTTACTTTGGTTTAAATTCTTTTTTTTATTGCAAAGACTTTGGAGGACAGTTAGCAGATATAGTGAACAGGAAATAGCTTAATTTACTGTGTCACTTGAAAGAATTTGAAAACATAGAGGACTTCAAAAGATGCAATGAGCCAAGTCATCAAAATTTGCTACGATACATTGAAAGACTGGATATTACTTAAAGCAACCAGACCTTTTCTTGTTCCACACAGAGGAATCATACAGCTAGCAGTCTGATAAGATAAATACCAGTAATTGGAGGAATACGCAGTAGCTACTTTATACCAGTCTTCATTAGAGAATACTGGGTTCAGCATGAGCCAATTAGAAAGTTGCTATGTTCTGTCCTATGTTGCCTCTTTTTTTGATTCGAAAGATGCATTCTTCCCTGATTTTTAAAGCATAAAACCAGCAAACCCTAAATTGAATTTCATAAATACTCTTCCAGTGCTAGAGGTGTAGGATGATACTCTACATCCATCACAAACACACCCCAAAATACTGTTTGGCCCTTCTAAAGAGATACACTGTATAAAGCGCCGGAATTTTCAAAAATATTCAGTTTAAACTCTCAAGTTACCACTAAAAAAAATTTTTTGTGTTTTCCACCCTCAAGTACTGGAAAATATCTAAGCAAGACTCACAAAAAACAGGTAAGAAATAAAGGTAGACATTGACTTACACTAACTTTTTGAACCTTTATGAAGAATAGGCATATTTGCAACTATAATTGCTCAGCCATGGAAGTGCACAGGCCAGAAGTTGTCTTCTGAAGCTAAAGCTTCAAGAAAAATGCTACTAATCATGAAACACAAGTGCCAATTCTTTCCAAGATTGCACTGGCAGTGATTGTAGACCAGCACTGAGCTCTGTTGAAAGTTCCATCAGAAATTTTAGTATCTCTAAAAACACATGAAGCACACTAACTCAGAAGCTCGTGAACCATATTAAGTTAGACCCCCCAAAATCCCCAAACCACCAAACTAAAAAAAATGTTTATTATCAAGCCTTAATCTGTGCCCAAAGATCAGTTTTGTGCAATTACAGAAAAGCCTGTTCCCATATATATACCCAACAGCAGAATTTACTACATGCAGTAGTAGTGCCTGATACTTCAATCAGAGACAGCTTGCTGTGATAGGCAAAATGTAATTTTTCTAGACAGTGGATTTAGAGCCAAGATGTTGCGCAGCTTGTACCACAGCAAACGGTAAACAGGGAAAAGAAGCAACATTCAGATCTAAAGAAAGGGAAAAAAAGTTCAGAGCACAGGCAAGAGATCCCTTTAGAGCTAAGTTTGCTGCTTCTCTAAAGCAGAAACAGAAACATTGAAAATACTAGCAGCATTGCTAGGAAGAGCCAGCTGTGACACTGTGCAGTAAGAACTGTTTTCTGACCCCTGAACCCTCCTCCCTCAACAGCAGCAGCAAGCTTGACTTTCGAGGGCTCCAGCACATGAGAAGTAGAAAAGGACTAACAGCTATTTTACTATCCTGAGCAATCTATTGCCCCAAGAGACTGCCTGTCATGCCTGCAGTAAAAAACAAACCTGATTTTTTAAAAAAAAACTCTGCAGGATGGGGAGGTGTGAAAATAAACCTAGAACACCAGTAAATTAGAATTAGTAGTTTTATTTAACAAGTATAGTAGTAATATTATAATGTGTTTTTTCAATTATGTATCATCTACAAATGCTAAATTGCTGTTAAGTTTTCAAAAGGTAACCAGAATGTTTCTCTACTACAGGAGAAAGTGGCAAAAAACGATCACTTCAAATCAGTTCTCCCCCTCCAACATCTACTAATCACAAGTATTTCCCTTTTGATTATGTTTCTGTTTTGTTTTCATTAAAATTCAGCCTTTTCACAAGATTAAAACACAAAATGTTACACTGAACAGAAAACTTGAAACCAATCACCTGGTAGGGTGACCATGACTATTTCCAGACACCTCCCTCTGCCTCAGTAAGCCAGTGACAGATTGCAGTTATTAACAGGTCAGTGAATAAATTAATTCCAGGGCACTGGAAATAATGTTGAAATGAAAAGTGGCCTTGCTGACATTGCATCACTATTTCTAGACAATGTGCTTAAACACCAAATAAACCTCACAACTTGGACAAGTACCAAAAACTATTGACCTAGTTTCATTAGGGTGGGAAAAGACTAGCAATTGGTCCTATGAGAGCAGATTACCAAAATAACTTCACACAAAAACATTCCATAGAGAATTTTCTTTAAATCAGACATCTTTCAATCTAACAGGTCAGTGAAAATCCTCTCTCCCCTCAAAATGCCACAGTCTGAGATCCATTAACGTTTAAAGTTAAAATGCACTTACATTACTCACGCTGACATTCCTATGAAGCACTGATTAAACAGAATAAATATTATCTTATTTCCATCTCATTATCTCTTTCCATCTCATTCATAATAATTTAACGCTGCTTTAAATCAAAACAGCTTTTGCATTTTCAGTGAAAAATGTAACACTTCAGGCTTAAACAAAGAGATTTTACTAATAAAAGTAAGTCTTTTTCAAATATTCAGGCCACAGTAATCTGCTCAGCAATCTTGCTTGATCAAAAATTCCTTGGCTTCTCTTCAAAATATACACTGAGTATGGATGAGCTCAACAGCTGTCAACATAATTTTCAGGAACCTACCAAGCACTGTTACATCTATACTAGACCTCATTTATATACTCCAGCTGGTACACCAGGGCCCCTGGTGTACCAATTCTTTGCCCCCAGAAACATGTATATTGAGACAGAAACACATTGAAGAGGAGGATCTTAATAACAATACACAGAAAATACTTCATATTCTTTTCATTTTTCTAAAGCCTCTTGTTCCCTGCAAATCCTTTCCCATTCACTAAGCAACCGAAATGCAGAAGGTAAACTGAAATACTGTATGAAAATTATTCTTGCACAGCTAAAAATCCCACAACATTCTTTTACAAGTCAGACTTGAACATTACATAATTAACACAATGTTTTAATTTCACCCAGCAATCCCTGCGCTGACACAGGTCCTAACACATGCCAATGACCAAACCGTAACTCTTCCTTCTGTGACAGGCGCAGTAAGTGTCACTTGTGCAATGACTTAGGACAAAAAGTCTAGAATTTAAAAGACAGTAAGTAACGCACTGCTCGTTTACTCTCTTCAAAATTTTGGGTCTTCTTTTCTCCTCCAGATTTTCTCTAGATTAATTACTACTGAAACAAATCCTAAAGGACAATCACAGGCTTTGTAGTCTTTACTGTAGCAAACAGAGGTCAACGGAAATCTTGACCAAATAATGACATAAAGATTTTAACTAAGTTTTGGAAGGACACACTCAACAACTCTCGTAAGTGGAGTGCTGCCATGGAAGGCTACAGGCTCTTCAGGAGAGACAGGTGTGAGAGGAGGGGTGGCCCTCTATACTAGGGAAACCCTGGATGCTGTCGAAGTCAAGATCGGTGATGACCAGACTGAGTGCCTATGGGTAAGGGTCAGAGGGGCAGTCAGGTCTGACCTCCTGGTTGGAGTGTGTTACAGACCACCCGACCAGGAGGAGGATTTGGATCTTCTGTTGTTTAAACAGCTGGAGGCTGCCTCTAGATCGGCTGCCCTTGTTCTTTTAGGAGGCTTTAATCTTCCAGATATCTGCTGGGAACTTAACACTGCTGAGAGGAGGCTGTGCAGGAGGTTCTTAAGAGTGTGTTGAGGACTGCTTTCTGTCACAGCTGGTGAGTGAGCCCACCAGGGTTGAGGCTCTCCTTGACCTGCTGTTTACAAACAAAGATGGGCTGGTGGGTGATGTTGTGGTTGGAGCCTGTCTGGGGTGTAGTGATCATGAGATAATTGAGTTCTCTCTAAACAATGTAACAAGAAAAGCTAGGAACAGAACATCGATGCTGGACTTTCAGCGGGCAGATTTTGGATTATTTAAGGAAATGGTCAGGAAAGTACCCTGGGAAATAGCTCTTAGTGGCAAGGGGGTCCAGGAAGGCTGGATGCACTTCAAGAGTGAAATCTTGAAGGCGCAGGAGCGGGCTGTCCCCGTGTGTTGTAAGAAGAGTCGTAGGGGCAGACGGCCGGCCTGGATGAGTAGGGAACTTCTGAAGGAACTAAGTAAGAAAAAGAGGATGTATCATCGTTGGAAAGAAGGGGATGTAAGCCAGGTCATGTTCAAGGATGTTGTTAAGTCATGTAGGAGGAAAATCAGGGAAACAAAAGCCCAGCTGGAGCTCAAATTGGCCACTTCTGTTAAGGACAATAAGAAGAGTTTTTATAAATACATCAATGGCAGAAAGAAGGGCGGCAGCGACCTCCACTCCTTGTTGGATGTGGAGGGAAATATAGTAACCAAAGATGCAGAGAAGGCTGAGGTACTTAATGCCTTCTTTGCCTCAGTTTTTAACAGCAAGGATGTCAGCTCGCTTGACAGTTGGCCCTCTGAAGTGGTTGATGGGGGCAGGGAGAAATATGGCCCTCCTGCAATCCATGAGGAGGAGGTTAGAGACCTGCTGAGCCTCTTGGACCCTCATAAGTCTATGGGGCCGGATGGGATCCATCCTAGGGTGCTGAGAGAGCTGGCGGATGAGCTTGCTAAGCCGCTCTCCATCATCTTTCAGCAGTCCTGGCTCACTGGAGAGGTCCCGGAAGACTGGAAGTTGGCCAATGTGACGCCTATCCACAAGAAGGGCCGTAAGGATAATCCAGGTAATTACAGACCTGTCAGCCTGACCTCGGTCCCAGGTAAAATCATGGAGAAGATAATCCTGGGTTAAATCATGCACCACCTGCAGAACGGCCAAGAAATCAGGCCCAGCCAGCATGGATTTAGGAGGGGTAGGTCCTGCCTGACCAACCTGATCTCCTTTTATGATCATGTGACTCGCCTGGTGGATGAGAGGAAGGCTGTGGATGGTCTTCAGCAAGGTCTTTGACACTGTCTCCCACAGTAGACTCCTAGGGAAGCTGGCAGCTCGTGGCCTAGATGGGAGCACTTTGTGCTGGGTTAGGAATTGGCTGGATGGCCGAGCCCAAAGAGTGATGGTAAATGGTGTTTCATCCAGTTGGCGGCCGGTCACCAGTGGTGTCCCCCAGGGATCGGTGTTGGGTCCCGTCCTGTTTAATATCTTTATTGATGATCTGGATGAGGGGATTGAGTCCATCATCAGCAAGTTTGCAGATGATACCAAGCTGGGAGGAAGTGTTGATCTGCTAGAGGGTAGGATGGCCCTACAGAGGGACCTGGACAGACTGGAGAGATGGGCTGATTCTAATGGGATGATGTTTAATAAGTCCAAATGTCGGGTACTTCATTTTGGACACAACAATCCCATGCAGAGCTACAGACTGGGGACAGAGTGGCTGGAGAGTAGTCAGGCAGAAAAGGACCTGGGAGTGCTGGTGGACAGGAAGCTCAACATGAGCCAGCAGTGTGCCCAGGTGGCCAAGAAGGCCAATGGCATTCTGGCCTGCATCAGGAATAGTGTAGTGAGCAGGAGCAGAGATGTTATCGTCCCCCTGTGCTCGGCACTGGTGAGGCCTCACCTTGAATAATGTGTACTGTTCTGGGCCCCCCAGTTTGGGAAAGATGTCAGGATACTGGAATGTGTCCAGAGGAGGGCAACAAAGATGGTGAAGGGCTGGAGCACAAGCCCTGTGAGGAGCAATTGAGAGAGTTGGGGCTGTTTAGTCTAAAGAAGAGGAGGCTCAGGAGAGATCTCATTGCTCTCTACAACTACCTAAAAGGAGGTTGTAGTCAGGCAGGGGTTGGTCTCTTCTCTCAGGTGACCAGGGACAGAGCTAGAGGGCATGGACTCAAGCTTCGTCAGGGAAAGTTTAGACTTGATGTTAGGAAAAAGTTCTTCACTGAAAGGGTGATTGGCCATTGGAATGGGCTGCCCAGGGAGGTGGTGGAGTCACCGACCCTGGAGGTGTTTAAGGGGAGACTGGATGAGGCACTGAGTGCCATGGTTTAGATGATGGTTGGTGTTAGTGTTGGTGTCAGTGTTCGCTTATAGGTTGGACTCGATGATCTCTGAGGTCCTTTCCAACCTTATGTTACTGTGATACTGTGATCATTTATAACTCAAAAACACTGTAGAAGTTTCTAGTGGGGTAAAAAAAAACAAAACAAAAACCAAACAGAACAAAAAAATAGATATATTGATATGTTTCTTAACCCTGTACTTATTACCTATTTCTTAGTAAGCCATAAACAATATGGAAGTTTTAGCATATTATTTCCTTCTCCTCATTTATTAAAAACTTCTGAAGGCCCCAGGTGCGTACCCATAACCTGTCTTGTTTCTGTCAGCAGCCTAATTAGCATGCATATCTTTTCTTCTCTTTCACCTTCTGTCTCTGTTTCTTTGTACAGTCTCTTTGTACAGATCAAAGGTTTGTGCAGATTCCATCCCAAACACATGTACAGACTGTGGCAGTACCACAGCTAGGTTCTGTCAAACTGCAGACTTAAAAAAAAAAAATAAAGGTTGTGGGTGGAGAGTGGGAATATGCCGCAGAGGCTGAGTCACTTAAAACCACTTAAAGAGTGGCTTATGAGCTGTTTGATTCCTATGTATGAATGTTGCATTTCTCACATTTGAGAATAACACAGGTCTTCTACACATACTTATTATCACAGCTTCTGCAACTGAAAAACACATTTGGTCATCACTACTAAAGAACTAAGGAAAACTACCCAGTGATACATAATATGACCAGCTACATGCACTTGCATTCCATGTCTCATCTTCAGCATGTTGTATTAAGTTGGGTCTACCATTATGCAGATTAAAAAGTTTGTTAAGACTATAAGGAATACTTTCATGTCCATTTTTACACATCTCATTTAGGGACAAATAAAGAAGTAAAATAAGGTGTTCATGTTTCCTGGGATATCAATGTAGAGAAACAGGAGTGATGCACAGCAATTAAAGACTTTCGAATCGCCTATATGGTATGAATAATCTTCTTCACCTCTTATTTTGTTTTTTTCCACTGCCTTGTATGGTTTTCATACACACATACTGACAACCGGAAACAATTAATTTGTGCTTGATTCTGTCACTGACATACAAAGTTTGATTTTTCCGTCACTACCTCAGAAAATTAGGAAATAAATTCCCAACTGAGATTAACTGCCTCATGAATTTTCATTTTCATTTGTTATTCTTTAAGGTTTATAATTTTCTGTACTAGACTTTTACTTTCACCTGCCTATTTTCTCTGCCTTTCCTAACACTTCCTATAGACTGCCTTCTCCTTACCATTTGTATTACCGTAGAGAATGAAAGAGTAGAGAAAAAGTTGTATCAGTTTGCCAAATAGTGTAAGTAAAGCTATAGGAAGAATGCACACTATTCAGACTAGAGTTCAATCTTGACAATGAGCTGAAATAATGACGAGTCTCCTCAGTAGAGGAACATGGAAACGTAAGCAGACAAGAAGATAGAGAGCCTTAAAATTACGAGGTGTTGGCTATGCAAGAATATTTTTTTCAGCTTTAAAATAAATCCTGTAACAGGGGCATTCAGGTTATTTTTAAATGCAAATGATGAATATTTTAAAAGATAAGGAAAACAAAAAAGTATTACCTAAAACCAGTTATCATTCTTACGCTTGATTTCTTCCTATGCAAAGCAAAAAATGTGTATCCCTCTGTCATCTTCTACAATCTTCTAATATCTGCAAGCACCAAAACTTCCCTAAAATAATTTTAAAGTTTAGAAAAACAGTAAAAATAATACTGTTACCAAAATGGAAAGAGGTGAACACAGAAACACCGCCCTTCAAACTCTCCCTAGCTATATATTTAAAAGACAAAAAACCACCAGCCTGCTACGTAAAAAAAATACAGTTTCACCTTAAGGAAAAAGGGTTTAAAACAACTTTAGGATGGAGAAAGAAAACAGAGCTTAGTACAAAGACTTTTCAAAAGATTTTTTAAGAAAGAAGTTTTTTGAAGACTTCTTGGTAAAATATGCTTTTAAACCATGTTATCAAGGAAAGTGTGATCCCAGTGATTACTTGCTGGGGCTTCGTTTTACCTTTAACCATGGAAGACAGCTTTGTAGCAAAGTAGCAGGGCTTGAGGGGGGGAGTAGGTAAGAACAAACGCAAAAACTGTTTTGATGAATTGAATGAAGCCTTGCTAATTAAAATTTTCATAAAAACAAACAAACAAACAAAAGAGTAACAGCTCTAAGTAGCTATAGTTCTAATAGCTGTGTCAAATAGCTGTTAACACAAGTGTACTAATTTCAATGAAGTTCCTTTATTTCATTTTGCTATTTTTGTGGAAACATACCTGTTGATATGTACCAACACTTCAGCTTTACATGTGAAACTTTCAGGGAAGAAAACTGCATAAAGAAAACCCAAATCATTTTTCATATGCACACACCAATTCTTATACTTTCTTATTATACCTCTAATTCTTTCCCAATTCTTATACTCACAGAATACTCTCCCTTGTCCAACTAATCATAACTTTGGAATGGATGAGAGATTTGAAAGGTGAGCCTGTGTGAACCTCATGAAGTTCAACAAAGCCAAATCTTGCACCTCAGTCAGGGAAAGCCCAAGCACAAATACAGGTTGGGCAGAGAATGGACAGGGAGTAGCCTGGAAGAGAAGGACTTGTGAGTGCTGGTGGATGAAAAGCTCAACATCAGCCAGCAATGTGCGTGTACAGCCCAGAAAGCCAACTATATCCGGGGCTGCATTAGTAGTGTGACCTGCAGGTCAAGGCAGGCCATTCTGCCACTCTATTGCGTTCTTGTGAGACCTCATCTGGAGTACTGCATTTAGTTCTGGAGTCCTCAGCACAGAAAGGACATGGATCTGTTAGAGAGAGTCCAGAGAAAGGTCATGAAGATAATCACAGGGCTGGAGCACCTTTCCATGAAGACAGGCTGAGAGAGTCATTCAACCTAGAGAAGAGAAGACTCCAGGGAGACCTTATAGCAGCCCTCCAGTACTTACAGGGGCCTACAGGAAAGATGGGGAAGGACTCTTTATCAGGCAGTGCAGGGACAGGATGAGGGGGAACAGTTATAAGCCAAAAGAGCGGAAATTCAGATGAAGTATTAAAAAGAAATGCTTTCCTGTGAAGATGATGAGGCACTGGCACAGGTTGCCCAGAGAAGTCGTGGCTGCCCTGTTCCAGTAAGTGTTCAAGGTCAGGTTGGATGGAGCCTTGAGCAACTTGCTCTAGAGGGAGGTGCCCCTGCCCATGGCAGGAGGGTTGGAACTAAATGGTATTTAAGGTCTTTTCCAACACAAACCATTCTATGATTCTATGAAACACTTCCTTTGCAAGCTGACAGACAACACAAACTATATTCAAGTAAGGAAAGAGGTTTGCTTTCTTATTGCTTCACTTTGGGAAATAAATAAATAAAGGAACATGATTTTTTTGTAAAATCTGTCTTCCTACACTATGCTCAGTTCAGTACTGACTACAGTGTTATCCAGAAAATAAGTTGTTTAAAGTGCTTTTTGACTAAGAGATCCAAAAATTCGACTTCTTTTAGCAATGTAAATCTTTCAGAAAAGTGACCGTGGCTGATAACAACCATCTCTTTAAACCGCAGAGCTACTGAAGTCTGGTTTCCCATGAAATCTTCTCTCATATAAACTCACTGCTGTTCAGTAAAGAAATATTCTCAGTGAAGTATTTTCCACAGCTAGGACACCCACAAGGCCTTTCTCCTGTGCTTATTCTTTCATGATCAGGACCATGTTAGTTTGTGCATTAAGTTTTCATCTAAGAACAATAAAATTTTCAGTTTATGTAGTGGATTGACTTTTGGATTTTTCAGATCTTCCTTAAAAAAATGGCCTTTACAGGTCTTCCTTAACAATGGAGGCCAGGATCCACAGAAATATTCTATATCTTCCTTTAATGTAACACAACATATAAATAAGGTGTAGATAAGAGAGTACGCTCCCTTCTTCTTCCGGCAAGCTGGAGAGCAGAAGCTCCGTTGCTGCTGATGCTGTCTGGAGCTGAGGCCTGCAGCGGCTGCTGTTGACTGCCCACACATTGGGGGAGAGTCCTGGGTCGGATTGAGCTGTTCTGCTTTCCTCAAGGGAAGTGGTGAGACTTTGCTAGTTCTTTGTTAGTTATAGTCTGGGTGTTATAGTTGTATGCTGGGTGTTATATAGATCCTTTTTGTCCTTTTTCCCATTTTCCCTTCCCCTTTCCCCTTCTTGGGAGTTTTGCATGATATCCTTATTGTATGTAGTTCTTTGTATTTAGAAAAATATAGAAATATATATATAGTGTAATTTCGGTTTTTCTATAGTTTTCTTTCCTTTGAAAGGGGGGAAAGTTTTGGGAAAGAGGCAGACTGAGCCGTTGGAGAGCTTGGGAAAGCTAACTCAAACCAGTTCAGTTTATCTGGTCACCGATTCAATAAAATTCTAGGGACTATTCTTCTTTGCAACCACTGCCCTGTAAATCAAATGACATCTGGCCAATAGACCCCAAGTTCATAGGGAAGAAAGTGAGGAAGAGAGAGTATGAAGAGGCAAATAGACTGTGATGCATACACCTGTTGTGGTGGCATAAGACCACTGGTGCAATGAACAGTGATTGGCTGACTTTCTTTAAAAAACAAAAATCAACAATACCCGTTTCTCAGGTAACTTCACCAGCACTGAGTTACCTAGCTATTTTCTCTCTCTTATATACTTCCTCTAGTTCTTCGAATCTTGATTTCCTTACTAGACAATAGAATGCACTGAAAAGAAAAAAAAATGGAAATATTGTCTATTTTTCCTAATTCACACTCTGGCAGCTAAGGCTTTTTCCGTAGTGCAGAGAACTGTGTTTAAATTTCCAAAGGCAGAAGAATCAGTCCCTCTTCCTTACAACCTCAGTAGCTGATCTGAGGACATAGCTATTGCATAAAAGGAGGCACTGCTGTCACACCTCTTGGTCTTGGTCTACCCTCTGCCATGGATGAATTTTCTAAGGAGGCTTAGCCTGCTACCACAGATAAGGCAAGCTCTGCAAACAGTTACTTGGTTGAGACCCTGACCACACTTACAAGGAAAAAAATTTGTTTTGGTATATTAATTGGCATTCAACTAACTGCTGCTTAATCTTACCTTTCAGAAAGTTGAAGCAGTTCTGTGCATACTGCAAAGTAGAATTTCTCACACCTGAGAGTTTCGGCTCTAAAACTCATTGGTCACTAGACAGCAGGTGACTGTGTCCTTTGTTGACCACATTTCAAAATGTGATGGAATAAAATGTAACATAAAACAAGGTCCAAAATATCACAGCTGATCTGCCCTGATATTTTAGTACTACTAAATTGTAGTATCATTCTCCTAACATAACTTTTAAGTGTAACTTCGTGGAGTTTTAAAACCAGCAAACAAAATAAAAAAGTTTCTCATACAGCCTCAAATACCCATGTTAATTATTACCCAACTTAAAATCGTTATATCACGTATAGCAGATGATTGAGTAGAAAAAAAATGTTAGTATTTTGCCACGCTCTAGGGACCTACACTGAAGAAGCAACACATTTCATCATTGTGTTTCAGATATACAAGATGGCAGGAGAAACCTACTGAGGCCTCTTAACAGCTACAGCTCTCTTTTAAGCTTCACTGCCCAGCCCCTCTCTGGCTCAGAACACCCTGAAGTAAGCACTATAAGAAAATACAGCATTAATGCATGAAGTCTATGGTTCAAGTGAGCATATCTGGCTTCTGTACCTAAATGACATATACGAAATTCCTTCACTCATTCTTCACTTTCTGGTGACACAAAGTAAGACCAGCTAATATTTGGACGACAGGAGTCCAAAAAGGCTGAAACACTCTCACTGCTGAACAGAACCGGTGCAAGCACAGGCTGACCAGGAAAAAGCTGTGATAAGCTCAAATAAAATTAGAAGAAATAGTCCTCAGAAATGCTGATAGGAATATGGAAAAAATTCATCACTGAACATACTCCAAAACATTTTAAGCTTAAAAACCTTTGTTACATAGTGAAATCTGTCATATTTTCAAGGAGCGGACGACATATGCCCAAATTATTACTTCAGGAAAAGGGAAAGAAAAAAAAAAAAAAAGACTTTTCAGACCTTAGGTTTTGAATAGCAATAAATTATTCTCAATGAAAATCAGAATAAGTTAGTTAGACAACAGTTTAAGATGAAAGCACTAAAAGTGCTAAAAGTTTGAAACATCTGTAATTAACCGAAGACAAGAAAACATAAGACAACGTAAGGTGAATACTGAGCTTATCTGGAGAACTTGACCTGAATTTCTTGAACTGGAGTGTACATCTCCAACACTGACCTACAGAATTCGTTAGGAGAGGGTGGAAAGAGATGACAAAAGGGAAAAAATTGTCCACAAAGATAAACCCCACCACTTTCTGTCTTCTTCTTCACTAGGACTTACTGTCAAGGCACATTATTTCATGACACCATCAGAAAGAAATACGTCCTTAAAATCATCTACATTATTATCTTCATCCACTGCTAAAGACAAAGGTCATCATAACTCAGTTTTCTTCATGTAAAACGTTTCTCTGACCACAGAGAAAAAGAGATGGGAAGAAAGTATCAGCTGAACTTCCAATTCATCACTAATGATAATTATAGAGCATATGAAATTGTATGATAAATGACTAGATGAGATAGGATGGGATGTTTTTTTACAAGAAGTCCACATCACTGTTTCCATTATGGTAGCTTTTACTGTCCTCTCCACATGAGTTGTAACAGTATCCATTAAAATAGGATACAGCACTTTCATAACAGGTTCTACCCATCAGAAAGAAAACAGGGGCAAAGAAAGGGTTTAAAGTCCCTTAGAACTTGCAGAAATTAAGGCCAAAGCTAGGTAGGGGTCACAGTGACAGACCTGATTCCAAGTTATCTGCCTTTCTGGGGAAAGTGCAATATGTTAATTAAAGTGGCAATCATTTACTCATAAAACAAAACCAAAAGGTTTTGTAACACAAAGACTACCTTGAATGTTATTCATTATATAATTTTCATTCACCTTGAATCCAGTTAACTGGTCTCCCAGACAGAAAAGAGGAGTTTGACCCCAAAAATCTCAAACAATGTTGGTAATACAAATGATCTATTCACAGCTACACTTGCAGTTTTAAAACTTTTTACAACCCATCTACAAGCAGTATGAAAACAGAATTTGGATCCTAAAGTACTAGACTTTATGTAAATCTGGATTACTTAAATTACTCATTTTGTACATTGGTAGTTAACGATCTTTTTTTCCTATCCTGATCCTTAGCAAAGATGTGCAGCCTTCAGATCAAAACATCAAAGTTTATTTACAGAAACACTCACTACTAACTTCATTAATGAAGACTTTGATTAAAAACATAATATACAAGTGTTATTTCCTAAAAATAAGAAATATACCTTTTTATTATATTTTAAGTAATATGAGCAATAAGCTTTAAAATATGCCATGATCCATAATAGAAATATAAAAATAAGCAGAAATTCATGAACAACCCCAAATCGGGTATCAAGAGCATGTGCTACTTAATTACCCACAGTAACAAAAGCAAAACATTCATACCTGCACCTGGAATAATTGCCAACTTTGTTTCAACTAGGCCCATCTTAGCAGTAGAAGCTAAAAAACAAAATGTAAATGAGTTCTTAACATAATTTACAGGAAAAGAAGCTTTGCAAAATATGTAATAGTGACCAGAAGATTGTTATTACATTTCCTTCATAAAGAATAATATATCACTTTAAAAGTATTTGTCTTTAAACAGATTGAACTGACCTGCCTTTAGTAATAGACCCAACTACTCCCATCAAGGCACATTCTGTACTTTATTAATTTTCACATAACGAATAAGCAGTTACAGTGAGTAACAGAGACTTATTTGCAAAATGTAAAATAATACAAGAAAAAAGCTGTTATTATTTAACAACTGAAAAAGTGGTAGAATTCTGTATCTGATTATTATGAATTCTTTAGTTGACAGAATATTCTCTAGGGGTCAAACAGCTTTATATACCCTAAGTTGCTGGCAACTGTTCAGGATCAAGTTTCCATTTACATTCTAACAAATGGCTTTACAGTTCTGACAGCTGGATAGGTCAAGGTTCCTCTTTTCAAGCGCTGTTGTCACTTCTCTTTCATAACAGTTTAATTGCTTGAGTAGTAATACTCTCACTAAAAACGTCTACTTTTTTCCCTGCAACCTGTTAGGATGAACTCAAAGCTCCATCTAGAACACTTCAAATACAAAAAAGTACAATACTTAGTAAATAAAATATCAAAACAACTACATAACCCTTCCTGTAATACTCATAAATTGAAGATCATAAGAATAAAATAAAACATGTAACAAAATCAATCCATCTATCAGTGGTAAATTGTTTGAAATTAAACATTAGCAAGCACTTAAGACAGGTTTCTGCTAAATCACTTTAAAATAATTGGTTATAAACAACATCAAATACAAAATAATTTTTATAAGAATGTTGCCAAAACAAGGGATGCCATCCGCAACACTAACGATCCTACGTTCTACAAACAGCATCCACACCTACCTGCCACTCTTACATCACAGGCTAATGCAAGTTCTAGTCCACCACCTAAAGCAATTCCATCTATTGCAGCAATAGTAGGCACAGGCAGATTAGCTGAAAAAGAAAGTATTATCAGTTAACACCAGCCTCAAAGAACATCTCTGGAACACTATTTCATTATTTTGTTTAAAATTCACTATAAGAAAAAAAGTTTCATAAAGCAAAGTGGGTCTATAAACTGCCTACTCAGTAACATTTTGGCAAAAATATTGACTATCCCTCTAATCACTATGTGCCTGAACAGGTTTGCAAGCCTTCTTCTCTAGCTTCTGCTCACTTCTGACAAAAATTTGAACAGTAATCTCCTAAAACATACATAGCAGCAATAAGCAAACAACGAAACAGGAATACTGAAAGAAGGCACATACACAATCAGTTCAAGTCTAAATACAGACATCATAATCATCTGTGAATTTACCATAACTGGAAGTTCTGCTGTCTCTTTTCTACTGTAAAGCAGCAGTTAACAGCTTAAGAGAATGTGAGAAGTTTTGGACTGAAACAAATGCACACGTTGCCAGCACACATCAGGTAGCAGCGCTCCACAGGCTTGTGTGACCATGGCATGGTTTCCATTTAATTTATCATCACTTTTGTGACACTGGGAAGTCATTTAAACATTCATCTTAGAGTACTGCTCTTCAACAAGTTCTCTTCTCCCCCCTTCATCAGGAAATCAAAGAAGTTTGATTAAAAAATGTATTTTTACTTAAGAATAAAATTCTCTATTACAGCTTTAATTATACATTAACCACAAGCCATCAATAATTTTAAACTACCCTAAACCAACATTAGTAATATATTTTTGCTATTAAAGTTTCAAAGATAGTAAAAAAGAAATCATCAGCTGAACATTTGTGTGTGCAGCTTGTTGAAACATTAAACCAGCTCTTGACAGCAATATTTTTTTCTGCAGATGTTAAAAAACACATTCTTCATTTTAATGTTTCAGATACTTGAATTCAATGACCAGTGCATTCAATCTTAGCTGGAAATTGAAAAAAAAACTTTGCTGCCAAAATATAAAAGAAAATGAGGTGTTAGAGAATGTTCTCTCTTTTTAAAATCTAGAAGGGTGATGTGACCAAAAATAATTAAATTGATTTATTAACTCTAAATAATACTTCCTTTCTTCAGTGAACTAGTTAGTTCTAAATTTAGAAGTTCTGGTCCCTGGCTTACATTTTTCCTTTCTGACAGATACACTTCACAGATCTTCATTTTTTAAAATAAAAAAATGTATATCAGCTCCTGTGTACAGATTAATATTATGCTGATATACAAGTAAGTAGTGTTGCACTGGGTAACAAAAATATCAAATTACATGAAAGGCTATTTTTAGCTGCAAATCGATATTCTTTTATGATTAACAACTAAGGAACATCCAATTGTCTTTAAGAAAAGAACAAAAATCTACCAACGCTTTTCAAGATTATAACGTTCTAAATCAAAATCCTTGGTTCCTGGTTTAGATCATGATTAAGTGTGATTATCTGAATCAATTCCAGTGTCAAGAGACTACTGATTTCTATCTACAAAACCAAGCACTTACTCACTTAGAAGAACCCAAGGTATATTTGCCCTCTAATACAGAGGGGTAGGAGACAGAGGAACGGAAGTAAAATCTGTTCTTTCTCTATTTACATTCCTGTCTATATGTGAAGGCAAGAAAAGAAGGTAACTCTCACTTCGAAAGCCACATTGCTGAGCAAAACTCAAAATCCCATCACCATAACCAATTTGCCTAACAATTTTGCAATCCAAGTTCAAGGCTGATGTAGCTAGCGCTTGTTTTAAAGGAATCTGCCTTTGCCATAGATAAAGGAAAAATAATTTGCCTGAACACAAAGGCGTGGTCATTATTAACTGTAGTTTCCAGCAGTATGCTCTAATTCTCAGACTAGCAAACAGTATCTGGAGCATTATTTACACAACTTTTGCAGTATTCCAAGGTAGACTACTTTTTCTATGATCAGTAACTTCCAGATTCAGCTATAGTACAATTCAAGTAGACATATGGACATGAAATTTACACGGAGTATCATAAAGCAGCTTAGTTTCAAGAATTACAACCAGAATTCCTATCAAGAAATACTAAAATTCTTAATTTAAAGGGAGAAATAGCAGTTTGATACCATATGTTAGAATTATCACTTCCTAAGGATATTAAAGCATCACTTGACAAGGAAGTTGACAATGAAAGAAAGACAAAATACAAATTTGTTACAACACCTCTGTGCACACTTATCAAACAGAAGAAATTAACTCTTCCAACAAGTTCTCATGAAGCTTCAGAAAAGCATTCTAGAAATAAATCAGCAGTTGCTCTGGATTGTAAACTGAGTGCGTAAGTCACTAGACCTTCCTACCAAGGGTAGAGCTTCTTGAAATATTCATATCTTGCAGCACAAGAGGTACTTGTTCATTTTTATCTGCACAATTTTAATACGCAGCTGCCAAAAATGTTCAGCTCAGAACAAAACCAGAGACGATGTTTGACAAACCATGCCCTGTAGACTTAGCAGAGTTGTATGTACATGGATTTTAAGTACCATAAATTACATAAATAGACAGGTCAACCTCCTCAATGATTCTACATGGCAAGGCTCATTTGCTATGAGTGATAGAAAAAAGCTATTTAAAGCTTTGCCAAGAAGCCCAGTGGTTTTATTCTCTAACATTTCACATTTATGACGAGCTATAAATAACAAATATAAATTTCAGCCATTTGCTGTACTACTAATGGTTAGTGTTAGACCCTAGATCTGATATGGGTGTATCAAAGTGCAATCATGAACTGCATAGTAAAGTTCACAGAACTATAAGAAAAACAAATAAACAAAATCAGAGTTCACAACACACAAGAGCAGACAATTTATATACACAGATTAATGTTAGAAGCAGATAAAAAAGGCTAAGTAATAAACAGCATTAAACTGTAGTCAGAGTACTGCACTGAGCTACTTTAGTACATCAAAGTGTGGAAATATGAAGGACACCAAATAATAAGCCAGTCCACACAATGAACTTGTAAAGGATTAGTTCACACATCTATTGAATTGTCAATCACGTCGCATATTGGGCAGTTCCATTCTGCATTTAATACAAAAGCCACAAGCAAAAGCTGATACACATATCCTAATATAACATCAATGCTTAATGGTATTACAGAAAAGGAAGGTTCTAAGTACAGTAAAGAAGGGTCCATTTCAGTATATGTTAGTCCTAAGTCAGCAACAGAGCCACATATAAGACAAAAACACAATTCTACGTTTGAGATAACAGGAGAATAAACAGTTTGGAAGAGAGAAACGTGAAAAAGCAGATCAAAGTAATTTTTAAGTATTAAATTAGTTGAGGAATAATCTGTTAGGGCAGAAAATGATACATCCTGTATAAAAGGACGTTTATGGGCCCTTCAACATGATCCAGGTTGCGTGACAAACAGGTAAACTGAAGAACTGAGAAATTAATGGCAAGCAAAAAACTCCAATAAGAGAAACTAAACATAACATGATACAGTTAATTAAATCCAATAAATACATAAAAAGTTCAACCAAAGTTAGAAAAGATGATATACAGCAATACAGAGAAATGGCCTGTTTCCTACTCTGTAGTAACTATGCATCTTCAGCTCAACTTCAGGAATACATTCCTGGTAAATACATACGTTACATGTGGTTTTAGATTAGGCTGAGCATCAGTGTCTTGCAGTCTTGGGATCCCTCCTGCTTTCCTATGACTACATTATTCAATGACATAAAGAGTAGAGTAAGCTAAACTCTTCCATAATTCTGTCACCAGTACAGAATGTCATTTATGCACGTAAAACCACACAATGTGTGGGAAGTAATCTCAGAATCACAACTTCGTTGAAAAAGGTGTTATTTCATCTATAAGCGACCTTCCACACGATGTCCACTGCTAGTGACTAACAAGAGATTCCATTTCTGCTGAGGGATGATTATATGATGAATGGAAAACTGGCATATGAATATAGGCACTAGGTCTGGAGGATTGAATCAAGAAATAGTTTCTCAGATGTGTATCACAAAGCCCACGCTGCTGATTCATATGTTGCAGATATTGACATTCCACAAACAGAAAGTAGAAGTTGCCTGGATTCTACTGACCTGAATCATATGTGACTATTTAGTCCTCTGACTAACACATAAAAAGGTTCTTGCAAAATTACAGATATGTAAGATAACATCTGAGAGGAAACTGAATTATACTACTTTCTTAGCAGCTATCGAGCAACCTTTTTCTATTCCTGTACAACCTCACTTTCTCACTATTGACAATTAAATGGTCTGACAACTAAGAAAAATCTACTTTCTGCTGATAAAAAGGTAAGAATATATATAGTAAGAATATATATGAGATATATAATGAGATATAGTAAGAACAAAATGGTAACAATTAATACATGAAAGCATCTTAACTTTATGAAATATTACATACAGTAGATTTTGCATAACAGGCAACAAAACAAATCTTTAGACAGTGTCCAAGGGCTCAAAGGAAGACCTATTGCTATTACTAGTCCCTTACTGAGAGTTCCTTAACTGTGCAGAGGAAAAATAATACAGATATTCCACATCTTTGTGGTCCTGGTCAACCTACATCAACTTGCCCAAACTGATTAACTTAAAACAGATGACATCCAGAAAGAAGAATTACTGATTCAGAACGTATTGAATTCAAAAGAGAGAGATCAACCTCGTAAGAGCAGCTTCATTGCTTGCTAAGTAAAATTATACCTGTAGTATTTTCTGCTAGCAACTGTACCACCTATTCATGCAAAATGAAGCAGCATTCTTGAACCAGGCACAAAATTTTGATATCAAGGTTGTTCACATGCCAGTGAGCTTTCTGTGAGAACCACACACTTGCAGCCCTACAGCAGTTTTCAAACAATCAACCTGAGGAACACCTCCAGTTTTCCTTCCAACTGTTAGGATAAAAGAGCCATCATTAAAGAACTGAAAGTCCTGCAGACTTAGAAATCAGTTTCTCTTAAAGTAAAAGGTCTGCACTGTTACTGAAGGAATAGGTCAGTTTACGATTCCCATGAATCAGAAAAGCAAGCTCCATGGCAGTCCATTCAATCCCCAACAATGCACAAATTATATATCACTAACTACCTATTATTCAAGTACTCTTTTACAGATTAGGACAAGTATTTTCCATTCAACTAACCACAGCAGTCAGAATTTGGTATTCAGGAATGTTCAAAGGAAGCCCCACTTTAAAGTAAGCCTTTTCAATCATATTACATGAAACAGTAACACAGACGACAGTCCCCTTAACTCCCCTCACTCTTCCTGTTGTCCTCCGACATCCAGACAACCTTGCAAGAGGTTGTAATTGCTCACATCTCTTCTTACTTCAGGGACCTCTGGCAATCAATCTTTCCAAAGAACAGTTAATCAGATGCAAATTAGAAACTAGCACTACCTCTAGCACCTACTGAACCAAACTGATAAGCCTGACTTGTCTTTAATAATCAACAAACAGCCAATAATCTATGAAGAATTTTTGTTTCCCACTACTGACTGAAAAGAAAGTAGGGAAAGTCCTCGCCTCAAAAACTGTAAGTCCCCAACTAAGACAGAAGCAGCAAGAGAATTCAAATTTACATGACAGCATAACCGAGTTCCCACAGAATACAGAAACAGATTGTCCGAACTATTTATTCCACATGTGCATTTCTGATTATTTGCCAAATATGGCTGATTAGTGCACAGCTTTCTAGGACAAGCAAATTCAGAGGGCATTACTAGCAGCTAATTTTTCTTTTGGATAATGGACTTCATGAAACATGAAGCAAAGAGAATGAATTAACTAAAAGTATCCTGCATGCTGTAAGTACTACATGGATTACTGGAGGAAAGCATACTATAAACTGAGTGATATATAAAAAGTTCCACAATCATAGAATCATGCAATCTTCTGGTTGGAAGAGACCTCTAAGATCATCAGGTCCAAACGTACCCAACATCCGCTAAACCATGTCCCTCAAAAACTCATCTATCCTTTTTTCAAACACCTCCAGGGATGGTGACTCAACCACCTCCCTGGACAGCTGGTTCCAGTGCCTGACCACCCTTTCAGTAAAGAAATTCTTCCTAAATATCTAGTCTGAACCTCCCCTGGCGCAACTTACAGCCATTTCCCCCTGTCCTATCACCTGTCACTTGAGAGAAGAGATTAACACTCGCTCTGCCACAGCCTCTTCAGGCAGCCGTAGACAGCAATAAGGTCTCACACCTCAGCCTCCTCTTCTCCAAGCTAAAAAAACCCAGTTCCCTCAGCCATTCCCTGTAGGACTTGTTCTCCAGCCTCTTCACCAGCCTTGTTGCCCTTCTCTGGATGCGCTCCAACACCTCAATATCCTTTTTGTACTGAGGGCCCAGAACCGACTCGAGGTGTGGTCTCGAGTCCTGCTGGTCACACTGGTTTTGATACAGGCCAAGATGCCACTGGCCTTGTCCACCTGGGCACACTGCTGGCTCATATTCAGCCTGCTGTCGATCAGCACCCCTAGGTCCCTCTCCTCCAGGCAGTTCTCCAGCCATTCTTCACCAAGCCGGTAATGCTGCATGGGGTTGTTGTGCCCCAAGTGCAGGACTCAGCATTTGATCTTGTTAACCCTCATCCCGTTGGTCTCAGCCCATCGATCCAACCTGTCCAGATCTCTTTGCAGAGCCTCCCTTCCTTCAAGCAGATCAACACTGCCACCCAGCTTGGTGTCATCTGCAAACTTGCTAAGGGTGCACTCGATCCCTTCATCCTGATCATTAATAAAAATATTGAACAGGACTGGACCCAGCACTGAACCCTCAGGAACACCACTCGGGACTGGCCTCGAACTGGGTTGAACTCCATTTACCACCACCCTCTGGGGCCGGCCATCCGGCCAGTTTTTCAGCCAGCAGAAGGTGCGCCCATCCAGGCCAATGGCAGCCAGTTTCTCAATCAGAGTACTGTGAGAAATGGTGTCAAAGGCTTTACAAAAGTCCAGGTACACCACATCCACAGCCTCTCACTAGTCCGTTAACCAGGTAACCTTGTCATAGAAGGAGATCAGTTTGGTCTGGCAGGACCTGCCTTTCATAAACCCATGTTGACTGGGTCTGATCACCCGGCTGTCCTGCATGTGCTGTGATAGCACTCAGCATGATCTGCTCCATGACCTTCCCCGGTACCAAGGTCAAGCTGACAGGCCTGTAATTCCCTTGATAGTCCTTCCAACCCCTCTTGTAAATGGGAGTTACATTTGCCAGTCTCCAGTCAAGCAGCACTTCCCCAGTCAGCCAGGACTGTTGATAGATGAGGGAAAGGGGTTTGGCAAGGACCTCTGCCATTTCCCTTAGTACTCTTGGGAGGATCCCATCCGGCCCCATAGACTTGTGGACATCTAATTGCCCAAGGAGGTCTTTAACCAAGTCTTCTTGGAACACTGAGGGTTCGTTTTCACAGTCTTCTCACTCAGGAGGCTTGGAGCCCAGAGAACATCTTTCCTCCCTATTAAAGACAGGCAAAGAAGATATTAAGTACCTCTGCCTTGTCCTCGTCCTTGGTTGCTACCATTCCCCTTATGTCCAGTAAAGGAGGGAGATTCTCCTTGGTCTTTCTCTTGATGTTAATATATTTGAAGAAGTGTTTCTTATGGTCTTTCACTGGCCAGTTGAAGGTCCAGCTCAGCTTTAACCCTTCTAATTTTATGCCTACATGATCTCACCTGCTCCTTGTAGTCCTCCTGGGATGCTTCCCCCTCTTCCAAAGCTCACATATTTTCCTCTCCTAAAATAACCTGTGCCAGCGCTTGGTCACCCTCACAGTAAGTAAGTTTTTCCTGATGTTCTGGAGAAACCTCCCATGTTACAGCCTCTGGTCACCACTGAAGATAGCCTAGCTTGACTTTCTTAACACTCTCTGCTTTAAGCATTTATATATGTATTGACGAGATCACCTTTTGATCCTTCTCTTTTCCAGGCTGAAGAGTCCTGGCTTGTTCAGGCCTTCCTCACAGCAGAGATGCTCCAAACCATTCACCACCTTCATGGCCCTTCCGTGAACTCCTTCCAGTGGCTGCATGTCTCTTGTACTGGGGAGCCCAGAACTGGGCACAGTACTCCAGCAGTGGCCTCATTAGTGCTGAAGAGAGAAGGATCATCTCCCTCAAACTGCTGACAAAGACCAAGGTACCATCAGCTGCCTTCGCCACAAGGGCAGAGTGTTGGCTCATATTCAACTTCGCATCCATCAGGGCCTTTTCTGCAAAGTTGCTTTCCAAACTGTCTAGCCCCCAGCCTGTACTGGTGCATGGGACTGTCTTCAGATGCAGGACTTCGCAATTCCTTTCTTCACCTTCATGAGGCTCCTGCCAAATCTATTTCCAGCTTGCTGAGATCCCCCAGAATGATGGCACAATGCTCTGGCGCATCAGCTACTCCCTTCACTTTTATATCATGAGTCAACTTGCTGAGGGTATACTCCATCCCATCACATGGACCATTAACGATGTTGAACAGGACTGCACCAATTACTGGCTCCTTGGGTACATGACGCTGGTTAGGGACCCCAAGCAGACTTTACGATGCTGATCATCAACCTATCAACCAATTTTCAGCCCATTTTCAATCCATGTCACTGTCTGCTCTTCCAGTCCATACTAACCAGTAAGTCTTTGAGAATCTTACATGAGACAGTGCCTTACTGAATTCAAGGTAAACAATATCCACCACTCTTCCCTCATCTACCAAAGTACTAATTTCATTATAGATTATAAGGCTGGTCAAGCATCATTTCCCTTTTGCGAAATCATGCTGACTGTGTCAGGTGACCTTCTTGTCCTTCATGTGCCCAGAAGTAGTTTCCAGGATTAGTTGTTCCAGCACACGAGGACAAATTTTAACTTACATATAACAAAGTTCAATGGAGCCTTCAAATTAACAAAATAATGTGTATGTGCCTCAAAAAGCCAGCTGAACACCTATTTCTGTATTCCATAATTGATCTGTCAGCCATTAGAAAAGTAAGAAAGAAACGGAAGTCGCACCATAGAGTGAAAGTCTCAACTAAAGAATTATAAATTTTGAGTTTATTACTACAAAACAATATACTCATTTACATCCTATTTATCTTCAGTGACTATTTCAAATAACAATCACTTAAACTCTATTAATGTTGCAAGTCTTTTGGGCTGATTCCTACACCAACAATGTTGAAACAAAGGTTTGAGATCTGTTACTTTAGACAGTTTTATTACTAATGCAAAATCTGCAAGTTTTCTAGTTACAAATTACAAGTTTTCAAAAGGCCACAGATATAAACAGGAATTTTGAATCAGGATTAGTGCTTATTCAAAACTACATGCTAGCTTCTATAACGACTGGACTGAACTTTTAATTTGGATTTAAAATAATGAAGTTTGTATCTAAATATTCATATCTTGTACTCAAAATGGACTTCACTTTCAGTCATTCACTATTCAGATTTTTTATTTCTCTTGGTGATGTTGCTCTTGATCGTAAAATCAAGATTTTTCTCTTAAAAATTAAAGGATATAACTATGCACTTTGAGTGGCAAGTAGACGCAGTCCCTGGGCAATTATGATAACTGAAATATTCTTTACACTAGGAATATTTTAATCACAAAATCACATTTCACAAAAATTAGCTTATGTCACAGGAAATTAGAAAAGTAACTGCAACACAATTTTGTATCTTGACTTCATTTTTGGGGATATTTTCCTGAGGAACAATAACAACATTATGATTGCATATGAGCTTGGCACTTACAGAGAAATGTCAGTTGTGTTTCAGGCATTTACCTTGCCTTGCAAAATCTGCTATCAAGTCAGTGACTATAACATTTGCTTGCACTTTCAATTGCAAGCACCATCATCAAAAAAGGCTTTTCTGTGAGGAAAAAGAAACCAAATAGCTCAACGAGCACTTTCATCCATTCTACAACACTATGAAAACCAACTAATATATGTAGCAATATCCAGAAGTGGCTTAACAAGACTGTCAAATCTTCCTATGTGACCTTGAAGGCAAAGAAGATCGGTCAAACCATTTTTGTGCAAGGCAAGCAATTAAATGCTGTAATGCCTTACCTGTCATTATTGCAAAAAGAACTGGTTCCTCTAAGTAACTTATATATTCACATATGTTTAAAGAAAATCTCTACCTGCAAAACCACGACCGTTTAACAGTCTATATGTGTAACTGGATACACACATTTTTTTCCAGAATTGCTAGTTACAGCTATGAAAGGCTTTTAGCTACCGTCTATTCCTGTGCTTCAGATAAGAAGCTTAGACTGTATTTGTAAAGACTTTTTTTTTTTTTTAATGAAAATGGTTACTGCACATTGCCTACAGTTCGTTATTAAGAAGAAGATACTAGTAAAGTTTATCTTCCCTTTATTATGACAGTAGATAAAGGCTTTTCTTAAGGTCTCTCTCTCTCAATCCCATCAATTTCCCAGTTTCTTCCAAGGATTCATCCACTCTTATAAATGACTTGAAAAAATATTTTTGAACTGACAAAAAAAATACTTAACAAAGGAATATTATGTTCTTAATTTTAAAATTTTCTATTTGATACTTCAGTACGGACAGGTACTAGAGACTGTGTTTCATATTTTTGAGAACAGGAGCAAAACCTAGGAAACTAATAGGAATGAAAAAGGTGTTTTAATCAAAACCTTTAGCTACAGTCTTCTGTAGGCAACTCAACCATGATTCTCTTTGTACTATACAACATAGTTCAGGTATTCCATTCATGTTCAAGAAAAAGACTTCAGCTTGATACACAGACTCCTTAGTTTCTTCATATTTACTAATGTTTCATCTTGCAGTCTTATTCTGCCCTGAGTAAAACAATGAAGTAAACCCTAGATGACAAAATCTCCTTTCTGTACAAAAGCATAGAAGAAAAATGACAATTATTTCCCGTATTTTTTATTCTTACTAAGCATTTAAGAACTTATTATTCACACAAATAGCATAGCACATATTAAGCACTGAATTTACAAAACAAAAGGGTAATTCTAAGAATAAATTATTTCAGTTACATTTCTACTTTCTATTTCTGAGTACTTTTTTTTTTCTTAGCACATAACATGGAAGCCAAACAACAACACGAGTGCAATCTCTAATAGTTAGGAGAATCCAACAGGACAAGTTTTTCTTTTTTTTTATTGTTTACTTGTTTGACTTACAGCATGAAGGTAACACATACTCTAGTATCAGCAACAATCATGTCTGACACAATACAAAGAAAATCCCACAGACTGTGACCATTTTAGCTGAACACTTCTAGATTTTTTCTCCTGTATCTATTTTCAGCAGTACTCCAGATACCTGCATTCCCCAGGCTAGTCCTAAAATATCTTTATTTCTAAATTAGCTTAATATATTAAGCTAAGCAATAGTTTCAAGTCAGCTCATTCACTGAACACTACAGAGGAAACACTCCCTAATGTTTCACAGTAAGCATAATTTTTTTTTCCATAAACTAGCTCATCAGTATCAAAGTAGTGCCTACCTAGGCAAAAGCCATGATCAATACAAGATTTGAACATCCTATTCTGAAGTTGAAGTCTGATGCAGGGCCCAACCAATGAGCTTAGTATTTCTGCAACAGAAGTGCAGTAAAATCTTTCAGTACCATGGCAGGAGTTGCTGCCCTTTTAATACCACCTTGTTCTAGGAACCAAGCCAGAGACTGAGACAGCCAAAGCAAAAGAGCTAGATCTTTTTTCTAACAGTTTCTAGACAGTTATTATGGGGGGAAAAAAGTATATTAGCCATTGTGGAAGCAATGCTGTCATATAAAGAGCTAATAAATATCTTATTACGGAAGTTTAATGTTGCATTCATTGCCTTTATAATGTTACAGAGTTTAGCATTGTGTTTTTTAATTAAAAACAATGCAATGTAATTTGACAAAGCCTATTACATCAGCTCTGCAAGGATAGTACTATCTATTTAAGAAACAGACAATGCTTAGTCAAAGAGTATCTTAAAGTAATTTAACGTTAAGAGAAGCAGTAAATCTGCTACTGGAAAACAACCTAGAGCTCAGTAACACGTTCAGAACACTAGCAGTCTTGGACTCTAATAGCCATGCTCTGCACTTAACTGAACAGGCAACAATATTAACACAGCAAGAGAAATACTGTACCAAAATCTCCCTTTCAGTGTCAGCAACATGGTGAGACTATGATGTCTAAGCACGACTGCTAAGCATGGTACTACTAGTTGTAAATTTGTCTTTTTTCAAATTTGACACCTACATTTCATTCAGCTTCTCAGTGTACGCTTTTTGGAGTTACAACCTATATCTGCTCTTCTCTAAAACAGAAACCCACAGTTTTTCTCACTGGACTTCCAAAACACAGTACTCCCTCTCTGCTGCCGAGATTTACATCCAGCAAACACAGAAATATGTTCTCAATTTTCCCTAAGCAGCTATTTCTCAGAGTAGTGATCAGGAGTTCTGACCACTAAACCAGGATTTCTGATGTTATTCAAAGCTCCACAGTAGCCCCAGAAACTTAAATAGTAAAATAAGGCGCTGCACTGACCTCTTCAGTGACCATTCTTGACAATTATTGAGGCTTTACAAAGGAAAAGGGAGGTGGCAGCAGACCAGAAATCAAGCAAAACTTATATAAACCTGGTTCTACTCTTCAGACACCTGAGATCAAGTTTTCATACCATGCATCCAAAATCTAACTGGCATATAGTTTGGCACAACCTTCAGAATTTCCAAGTATGTATAGTCATCACTAGTCACAAAAAGGAACTTTTTGGAGAAGAGAATGTTCTCCTGAAGGATGAACAAGAACACTCTTTAAGGTAAATTTAATGATGAGAAGACAGAATGACAGAAAATTGCTAATGAGGAAAATGAAAAAACAAAACCAACTGTAAATAAAGAGCTGTATATGCTATGAATAAAAATCACACAACAAAAAAAACAAATGTAAGTAAATGACCACAAGGTGCTTTCATTCAGGATGACCTAATTCAAATTGGAGTATGTCAAAATACGTCTGTGAAAAATATGTCTAAACAAAGCTACTAAACACCAGTACTTATTAAAGTTAGCTTGGTTCAGATCTAGGTTCCACCAGGCCACAAGTAAGGTGTTTCATCTCCAAATATGTCATAAAAATCAAGCCCGACCACACTTCAACTTTGATTTCAAAAAGCAGCTAAGAGAGTTGGCCTCCAAGGGGGTTTTTATCCCCATTTGTGAGATTTAGGTACTTAAACCTAAGGTCTTTGGAAGAGCTTTGATAACCAATGGTGTTTCTCACCTATCAGAAGTTGGGGCCAAATATCACCGTGAGTAATTGCATTTGTCGAGTATATATTCTTCCTGTAGCTTCAATTTTTCTTTCTGTTAACTAAGGCGCTTTCTAGATGAGGGAAGCTGACTGCATTCAGCTCCATACAGAGCCTCAGTTTATTTTGCAACTGAAATCCCAAGAGATAACATATATACAACTGTAATACCACAGCCTAGATCCCACAGTAAGTACAAAGAACAACATGGACTTACTAGGAGTCATACCATCAAATACATGCTGAAGTTCTGACCCACAATGACGGTGCTTTTTTCCTCTCAAAGCTTCAATAAGGAAGGTGTCTGACAGTAACTTTGACTTCATATAGTTAAGCCTGCTTTATTGTGCATGGTTGCAAGAGATCTATTAATGTTTTTCTCTCCTATTTTTTTGAGAGTAAAGCCATCCTTACAACAGTAATGAAGAAAGTGAAATACAGTAAGGGACAAGTACACAAAATAAAACAAAATTTAAAAAAAAAAAAAAAAACACCTCCCCAAATTCTGGTATAATTTTAGCAAAAGCAACCAGTGCTAAAAATAGTCTGTTTTGATTTTTCCACCCCTCCACTCAAAGCTCCAAGCAGTGCAACTAAAAGTTTAGTACAAATTTTTCAGCTTATATGCTTATTTTTATACCAAGTGATTTTTACTGCAGGCTTAATACTTCATCAAAATTTAGCACAAAGTTATAAATTAATCCCATAAAAACAAGTGTAGTACGCTTTTAATTTCTAGCAAATTCTCTATTCCAAAATGATAATACAGCTTTTTAAAAAAACGCTATAGTGTAAGGATTTTAAATGTAATTAAATTAACAGGAACAAAATAAATCCAAATTATGTCAATTGTAAAAAGCAAAGTTTATCCAGTTGTTTAAGATGCAATTAACCTTTGTTTATTTTGTCTACAAAATAGTCAATGGTCTTTTTAAAAATATTTTTAAAACAAAGTATCTCCTTACTAGGTCACACATCTGAACACAAACACAATTATTAAAACATGACCTATTTCTGAAAAGCAAAAAGTAGAACACATTTTAAATGAGACTGGAGCATTAAACTTGAATAGAAAGAAACAGAGTGGGAGATTGAAAATACTGTTTTCTGGCTATGAATCATTCTTCAGTAGCAAACAATAATTTGAAAATTATTTCCCCTCTTACACCATCTCACAACATTCTGGTTGTTGCTGAGCAGGAAAAATATAATTTTCAATGTACAGATTCATTCCTGTAATCAAATGCAGATACAATGTCTCACTAGTCCTACAAAATTTACATTCTGTAATATCAGATCACTTCCTCATAAGAAAAAAAGAACTGAGAACTTTTAAATAACTACAAAATTAATATTCCCTTCTGTTCATAAGGGCATTACATAACACCTCATGCACGAAACTCATCTAAACTCATTTATAAAATCCAGTTTTCTATATTCTGTACCAGATCCTGATGTAGGGAACCACATTTTAAAATGCTCTGCAAAGACCCTTCAGAAAAATATTAGATACATCTTACAGATATATTTACTGTTAGCATAATGTGTTCAAAAACAACGTCTCAAATATGTTTATAGGAAACAGATCACGTGACTGGAAAATAAAAGCTACTTTTACAGTAAGCATATCCAAACATACATGATACCAAAACCAGCCAACAACATCAGAAGTGATATCTCAATACTCTTCTCTAATCCTGTAAAAAATCCTTTAAAATTAATTGGGAGATGGCCAAATAGTGTGCAATCATGAAACAGTCTTCCAGTTTTGTTGAGCATTTTAAAGCAGAAACGGCAAAATGAGGCAAGGAGGGAGTAAAGAGAAAGAGAGAGAAGAAGGGAGAAAGAGAGAGAAGAAGGGAGAAAGAGAGAGAAGAAGGGAGAAAGAGAGAGAAGAAGGGAGAAAGAGAGAGAAGAAGGGAGAAAGAGAGAGAAGAAGGGAGAAAGAGAGAGAAGAAGGGAGAAAGAGAGAGAAGAAGGGAGAAAGAGAGAGAAGAAGGGAGAAAGAGAGAGAAGAAGGGAGAAAGAGAGAGAAGAAGGGAGAAATACATTTAATATAAGCAAAAAGTCTGTTACAATATCAGGCAAGGGCTATATTCAAATTCTCTCTTTCCCAATCTGCAGTGTGCATAACTGCTAATACTACATCCCCTCACAAACCTTCCTATTCAGGTACTTCAGTGACCTAGACTCTCAAATATTAATTCCACTTACAGTTTCATGGGTTTTTTCCTGAGAGAGAGAGACGAGAGATCAGTGAATGAAAGCATTCATACTGGTTTCCTAAATTTCAAGTAATTAACCGTTAGCACAACAATGCACTGTAAACCTTTTAGACAATACTGAAAATTTGCTTTCATGTTCAGTAAACACTCTCACAAGAACCTTAATGATGTGAAGACAATCAAAGATTAAAGTTTTTCCAACTATAAAGAAAAACAAAGCACCAAATTACTATGTTTTCCAGTCATTCAGTGTAGAATCTCCAATACAAACACCTTTTCAGACTTGAGGAATTTTCTCACTTTAAAAACTAAAAATAATCTAACTAAAAAAACCTATTTCCCAACCACGAGAAAACCTTAAAACTAATTGCCCCTATTTAAACATTAATAGCAGCTTAAAAACTATTTCCAGTAACTTCAGTCCAAGAAAGGCTGAAAACTATTACTGAGTGCTAAAGAAGTTTCCCAAAAATCTAACAAAGTAACTAAATGGAACAACTTGTTGCCTCTATTTCCTTCTAGATATTTTACTGATTTTATTTATTTAAAGAGCTTTGAGTAATTGCTTCACTTCAAAGACAAGACTCTGACCCAAGGACACACTCATTCTTCTGAACCAATGTTATTATGGAAATGCAACTAAAAACAATCCATAAGAAACAATTTATTCCTCACAGTTGTGTGTTAAGATTTCTAGAGACCAATTACGTTGCATATATAAAACAAACGTATAATATTAATTGCTTCAGACTTCCTACACTTCTCTTTTTGACTAAACATACTGGCAATGTCCTGCTGAAAAATGATTGTACTAAAACAGATCAGCAGAGATGTTGATGGTGAACTCCTGACGTGAAATTTACAGAGAAATCATTACCCTTAAAAACTAGTACAAGTCAATTAAAATCTCAGATTATTAACAGGTTTTATGACACCGGAAGAAGGGCATATTAAACAAAATTTTGGAAGACTTTAGTAGCTAACTTTCTTTCAATAATTGTTGTTTCACATGTTTCTAAAACATACTAAAGACTGTATTAAGAAATACCAACCACAAGAATGCAACAGTAAAACTTAAATTCTAAAGGACCTGGATGTCACAGAACAATCCATCTCTTACAAAAATAGCAGGGCAAATCACTTCTATTTCAGTTGAGGTTTAGCTTTTTCCAGCATTCTAAAAAACCACCTACCACCTGAACTAGGAACATTTTTTTAAGAAAAGTAATGCACCATGATTCTTGTTTATCAACAGAAATTGTTGTGGATATCCTACTACCTGCTTAGAATTAACCACATATTTTATGTCAATCCTCTGATCTAAATTCTGAGGTTGCACTTAAAGTAATGTTGTTCAATGGAGAGGTTACATACCCATTTCATTAATAGTTGCTCTTGCTTTTGAGACAAAAGAACCAACTTCACTTGCATGCATTTTTGCTCTTTCCTTAAGGTCAGCACCTGTAAGTGATATTTCATACACATGTTAGCAAGCTGCATACAGCACTGTAAACACATTTTCAAAACTAAAATTCTCCTGTATTCCAAAAAAAATTAAGTCTACTTTGAGGCAAGGACAATTCACAAAGGCCACAATCATATTCCACAGATTTCAAGGAAAATACAGACTGTTTATCAAGGCAAAACCAAACCAAATTAAAAAAAAAAATCTAACTACCCACCACCAGATTTTCACTCAGTATATTCTTCCCAGTGGCATTTCTTCCTCTCATATTCAAATAGCTTACAAGCAATGGCATTTATGCTAATATTTCCTCTAACACACACTTTTATTTTCACAACTGTGTCACAAAGTCTGAAATATGTGCTTTTTATATTGTGCTCTTGTTACTCTTTTACTAGTAAATCATAAAATACCTAGGTTACATGTTTTTATATTAACAGACTGTATTTATCTTAATAAAAGATTCTACAGTGGACCTCCTACCATTTTTCAACTCACTTTACTGTAATGTATTTTTTAATGTTACACGCCATATTTTTTCATCTTCAAAAAAATGCTAAACTGGAAATTTTTAGTCTATTTTTTCATTACTATATTAAATGAATTCTGTTTAAAAAGCACACTAACTACAGATGGTTACAAAAATTTTTTAAAAATTCACTACTTGCAAAACCAACATTTTCTCTCATATACACGTAAAAAAGAGAAAGATAGTAATAATAATTGCTACGTATAGAGTAAGATAGGAAGACCATCATTCTTCTAGATGAATACATGAAAAAAAAATCCAAATACATACAATTATTCTTCACAGAACTACAACATTCCCAATGCAACTTAGTACATATTTTTTCCATTTGATAAAAATGAACCTATTAACTTAGCCTTTTGGTATACATCTGAAAAGGCTAAAAAAGGCATATAACCAATGCAAAAAAAAAAAAAGTTTTATGCTCCTCTACCCTGAGAATCAAATCAAAAAATTCAAGAAAATGCTTAGGATCCAGAACAGGTTAAGACTGTAACTCTAAATTTTAAATTAATGAGGTTATTAAGCTCCCTGTTTTACCCTTATGGACTGAGCTCTTGCTAGACTCTCTTGACCCTCTTCATCCAATATGGTTTTAGATATATTATTAACAATATTAGCCAAAATTGACAAGTCTAGTCTAGCTCTGTGAAAATCACTACCTCAATCTGACATTTTCTGTTAGATATCCAGCTCTTTTTCAAGGTAACATGCTCAATACAGCAGCTCTACATCTTCCCTTCTACTTCCATTATAGTAAAGCTCCTCATTTCAAGAAGACTTTTTTCTTCCTTTTTATATGTCAATATAAAAGCAATGAAGCATCAGTCCTGACTACATTTGCATGTTTCTGGCTAAACAATGTCAAGTTGCCAAAAGCTTCCAAACAACCTTCTAGGATGTGTTCCAACAGAAGACAATATGATAGGCACAGAACTACTGTGGACAAGTTTGCACTGCAGCGAAATTGCAATGGCTACCTCTGTAATTCACAATCAATTCATACAGAAATCTTGTCAAGAACCTGAAAAGTAAACAAATTTTGCACCCATAAACCTGGACAGAACTCTAGATCATATAAAACTGCAAGCAATTTTCACAAACGCATTTAGGTTCTATAGCTAAAAGGAGTTTTATAAAAGTTCATGACAAAACCTGCTTTAAAAGTTAAATCCACAAGCGTGCAAACTAAAAAGCATCACTTCTCCGATATCCGTTAAAGTTTGCATCTAGCTTCTACAACCCCGTCCAAATCACTGTCTATATAAGAACAAAAAGAAACTGTGTGCTTTGTGAATAAGAAAACTGTACAGCTGTGCTACCTGACTCAAATCTTCCACACATTAAAATCCTGATCACTGGGGCATACCCTTGAAAAGTACATAAAGAAAATTTCAAAAGAGAGGCACTGAACCTAAAAAATACCTCTACTATTTCCATTAAGAGAATCTACTGTCAAGGTAAGGCTAAGGCAATTTTGAGGTTTCGATTCATTCAAACTCATTAAAAAAATCACTCAACCCAAAGAAACTCCAACCCTTCCAAAACAAGAAGTACACAAACTGCGATGTCTTCTTTAATTTAGAATATATATCTCCTTGAACACATTTACAGAGATCTATTAAATTGTCAACAAAAACTTCTATAAGAACAGATTAAAAGGTAGCCGCCAATTTTAAACTAATGATTTTGAGTACTGCAAAAAAATTCCTAGTGCAAAAGCTGATCTTAATGTAGTAACCAACTCCTGTAATCTTATACTTCCCTTTTTAAGTATTTCTTCTTCATTACTGTCAAGGAAATGGAAAAATTCTTTTCCTAACCTTTTCCTATTTTACCCCACCAAAGCACAATATTAGAAACTGAAGCTTTTTCAGAGAGAAGACTTTCAGGAAGAACCATGCACTGCACTCTAACAGAACACATTCCTTGGTATCCTCTGGTTCACAGGAGATATAACTGCCACCGACTTAATATTTTTGTCTGTTATTAGATTCAAAGAATCCTTGACCCATATAGCAGAGAACTATTCACATTTCTTCAAAATGTGTTCTCAAGTCATAAGAAGGAAAGGTTAAGTTTCTGAAGACAGCCATGAAGAAGAGTGCAAGTTCAACTAAAGACTTCTGCTCTCAGCTACTGAAATCAAAGATTCCTACTCTCACCCCAAAATTCCTACTTCAAAGTATCTGAAAATAGTATTTGCTCAACTGCTGAGAGCAACAAAGCAGCTAAGTTTTTCAAACCACAAAAATTTCTCACAGATCAATTTAGCCTATCTGCTTCTCCATACCCACTCCCAACAGACTCTGGGGGCTATATTGTGTGTCTGTGACTCCACATCACGCTGAGCACAGGGCTCTCTAAGCCCTTCTACGGAAAGATGTAAGAAAGGCAGAACCTAAGATACCAGTGAGCTGAGGCAAACTGTTGCAGATTTTGATTGTACACTGTAATTATGTCCCCACATCAATCCAGCTTGTGCTGACACAAGTCATTGTTTCCTCCATATTATGCTTTCTCGCATCTCAATACTTTGTCACACTTATGGATTCTCGTCTGCTCAGAAGCGCAGCAAAAGCTAGTCAAAACTAACATGATTCCAGAGGTTATACTCCCCACTTCTCACCTTTCTGCTCCCAGCACCTTACAAACTCACCGTTAAAGGCTTTAGAGTGTCATTTTCAAATTACTAGTTGTTACTATGGGACAAAAGAAAAGGATAAAATGGAAGACTACATTGACAGTGCAATCGGCCACTTCCTCCTACAGTTACATCAGATTAAGACAGTTGCCTTCCACTTGTGAAGAAATTCCTCTTGAATCAACTTAATTCACAGAAGCGTAACTTCCCAATTTACAAAGCCAACCAGTAGGAAGGAACTTCCCTGCAGACTTACAATGAACAGTTCTGTTTGCAAAATACCAGTACAAACTGCAGCTTTTTGGAGGTCTGCTGATCAGCAAGTACATGAACTGGTAATTGCAGATCAGCCCTTGACACTACTGCAAAGAAGACGTGCTGTTTTAAATAATACCTACACTACTGAGGCTCCTCAATCCAAAAGAAAATCTCTATTGGATTTTTATCCATCGCTTTCTTGTTCCCCTCTCCAACACTGGAAGAATATAAAAAGGTTATTTTCGGCCTTACTTCCCGTAAGTATAAAAACCCTAATGCAATCAACTAACTCTCTTTGCATGATTTTAACCATCTGGCAATCCAATGGCTGGCTGTTGCATCGTGCCAGTCTAGAGGGCTTTCACAGCATGTGCCTGACTTGCATTTCACAATGATGACAGTGAAAATATTTACTTGAGAAAGCCAAGGGCCATCCAGTAAGATAGGTGTATTGCTGTTACTCACCAGAATTTTTCCACCTACACTTCTACATGACAAGGGTGGCTATTTCACCTAGAGAACACACCAAAAGAAAGCAAGTTTTACAGTGACTACTCTGCCTCTATGCCTCTTGCCTTATTTGGATATTTTCAGACACTTTCTAAATAGAATTTATATACTGTTGGAAGGCTAAGTGGTGTGTTTGAAAAATCTGTTCCATCATCTTTGTAGATGCCTCACTTTCCAAATACCATAAATACCTACAAATTTTCTTGTACAGTACTGTTCTGAATTATGCTTTAACACATACTTCCAAAACAGATCACAAAATCTGTAAACTAAAAAGGCATAAAATTTCATGGTTTACACATCATACTTAAAAATTTAACTTTACTCAATAAATATTTTTATTTAAAAATAAGTCTTTTCGAATTCTGGCACACCAATACTACACAGTGAAGTTATGCTACCAACTGCCGAAAGGTGCCCAAAGTGCCTTTTTCTAAGAAGAGGAAAGGAAGTGACACATGCACACGCATCTGAGGTACATCAATGTATTAAATTCTTACTGTAGCAATGTTATTTTGAGCTTGCCCTTTGATCTTACTAAACATCAATGAATTCTGTCAACACACCAAAACTTCGATCAGGAAGTAACACCTGGGAGTATCAGAAGATACTCTTTTGCACATTTTGTCCAGTTCCTCTGTATTTTGTCAGCAAGAGCTAGGAACACTGAGAATACAGGGGTACCACCTATAACACATATAATAACTTAATGAAACAGGTTAATATAAAAGAAACTTACAATGCTTTCAACTAGGAGTACAAAACATGAACTACTTCACCAATTAGAAGGTTAAGAACTGCTATGTACCCACAGTTTATTCCCACACAAACTATTAGAATTAGGCAGACTGTGAATTAATGTCCCTCTTTCTCCACACAGAAAAACAGACACTTAAGATCCTGATCTAAAGCGCTGAGGTGAATTGCCAACTTTGACATACATTATAGATTAACTTACAACTACTACTACCAAAAAAATAAAATTAGGGTACACATAAATAACCTTCCTCAAAAGTAGATGTGTGCATCCGCTTGAGAAGTCACCACAAGAAATACAAGTTCAGCTGAAATCATTACTAGAATCCCAATCAACTTTTATGACATTAGGAATACCCCAAAAGGGAGCTGCCCATAAAAATTTGAGGAAAACACTACATTCAACACAAGTTCAAACTCAGAAAGATTTAGCAACAATTTTTTCTCCAAATTGACAATAATTCCAGAAATAGAGCTATTACAGCTTGAAATCTATTTAGGACTACTTAATTCGCAATTCTGAACAGAAACTGCAATATTTTATGAAACATTTATTTAGAGACAGTGTCCAATGCAAGGTGAGCAAAATTTTTAAAACAGAATCAGTGTACAGTAAATATATACATCACAGTAATAAGTTATTAATACTATTCTGCCAACAAATGTCCTTAAAAATAATTTTTAAAGAGCCACAAAAGCATAATTTAAATTTGATTATAGTAATGTCATCATGTACATCAATGATTTCTGTTTTGCTTTCAACTACCATTTTCCTGCATGTAAAGCTATATGCTTGACAAATCATAGCAGAAAGTCAGCCACTACTGAAATCTCCTGATGCACTCCAGGATGCTGTTTGCCATCTTTACTGCCATGGTACACTGCTATCTTATGTTAAACTTGCTGTCCCACAGATGCCCTGGGTCCTTCCCAGCAGAACTCAGCCAGTCAGTCCCCAGCCTGCTCTGACACTTTAAGATTATTCCAATCCAGGTGCAGGACTTCGTATCTACCTTTCTTAAACCTCATACAGTCTTTGTTGCCCCCATTTTCCAGCCTGGCACGGTCTCTCTAAATGGTGGCTCCTCCTTCTCCCCATAACCTACCTCTCCTTACACTCTGAAGTTCACTGCAGACTCAGAGTTCAATATAATCGGAACATTAACAAAGGTATTGAACAGCACTACTAGATCCAGCGTTGACCCTGAAAGAACTCCACTTGTTACCAGCTGAGAATCTGACTTTAAGCCATTAACACTACATTATCCTTTGGTCTTCTCACCATCTGTATGTCCAGATTGTACCTTACCAATCTGTCTACATGGATGCAAGGGAAGAACGTTCCAAACGCCTTCTTAAAGTCAAGGTAGACAGCATCCATAACTGCTCTCCCATCCACTGAAAAAGTGGTTTCATCACAGAAGGCAATAAAGATGGTCAAGCACAAATCACCCTTAGCAAACCTATGCTGGGTAACTGCAGATGGGTGTATTATTTGCCCTTTTCCAGTCGTTTTCGTCTTCAACAACTTCTCAAATATGATAGACAGTGGCGTACCAGTGCACCAACTCAGATGCATCCCATTAGATTCTGCTCATGTGCACATATTCAACTGGTATAGATGGACATTAATTCAGTCCTCTACTGTCAGTGGTTTTCTGTTTATTTTGTTGTAACTCCTTGGCACCACAGCTTGGGAGCTAACCTTTCCCATGCAGACCAAGCAAAGAGAAAACTGAGTACTTCTGCCTTTTCTGTGTCATTCATAACCAAGCTGCCTGTCCCATGCAGCAATGGAACAACATTTTCCTTAAATTTGTGTTTTGTATTAACACACAGGAGTTTTTCTTGTTATTCTTGACATCCATTGCTAGTTAAAGCTCCAGCTAAGCTTCTTCCATCCTAAAAATACCCCTCGACACCTGACCAATATTTCTATATTACTGTTTGGGAGTCTGCCCCATTTTCCAAGGGTAAGGTGAATAAATGATTCCTCCAAAAAATATAATGGATACTTGAGAGATTAAAAGACAGGATGAAAGATCTTTTAAAAATTTTAAGAATTAAAATAAATAATCAAATCCTATATGAAAAGGCTACAGAAATCACAAAATAATATCACAATGTACTAAATATGCTCCAGTGTATTCCTAAATATTTTCAAAATTTTATATTCAACCTGACTTTATCATACTTATAACTAAGAATATTAAGAAATTTAACATAATGTCATCAAGAATTATGGCTTTTATTTGTGAGGTACGAGAGAGTTGAATGTTAAAGAAAAATACCACTGAAACATCCACTTAAAAAAAACTTACTGATTTGCTTCTGGGGATCAGTTTCTATTATGAGTACTACTGAAAAGAAAGTTCTTACTCACAAAGCAACAGAATTCACACTCTGCCTTTTCTGTTAGCTGAGATTTCATATTTTGAACTTTAAATCAAACAGGTGCACATAACAGGTAAAGTTTAAATTAAGAGATAATTTTCTCAAAGAATAATGTCGAAAAGAACAATGCATTTTTGGCAGAAGATGGCTTTGCACAACCCTTATTGTTTCATTTTCTTATTCCTTAAGGATAGATAGAATTTTAAGATCCACATTAAGTTTGTCCATGCTGTAGAGTAACTCAAAACATTTCAATCTGGAAATCACATTTAGTGTCAGCCTCCACATAGTTTTATCCAAACTCTCATATCTTCTCACACTTAATCTTTTCTTGACACTCATTTTTAATTTGAAATTATATGGACATGAGAACCACTGTAGATGCAGAGATCTAAATCATATTTGCCACTTTAGTGCATTTAATACTGGGATTTAAAAAAAAAAAAATCACACTTCAGCAATTTAAACAAATTACATAGGTAACAAAAACCAAAATGCTGAAGAAGCTTGCAAAATAGCACAAAATATTAGGCAAGAGCCAAAAATCTTCTTATATATCAGGGAATTGAGAGCTCCAGAAATTATTACATATACATACTCAGAATTCAATTTTTCAGATGCACAAAATTCTCAGAAAGTCAGTACTCTATGAAGATCCAGAATAACTTGAAATTAATATTAGCGTACACATGTTCATAATCATTCAGAATAAATTTTAATATGTTCTTTGTAAGGAATCTAAAAAGTAAACCATGCATTTCCATGGGACCCAGCCCCAAGAATGAATAAATACACTTAAAAGCTGGCTCTGAAGCCCAAAAGACCTATAAATAGTCACTGGCTGAAAACACAGACCTTGGCCCTCTGCCTATCTGACCGGGCTGTCTCTCAGTCTTTGGTACTGTTAGACAAACATACTAAGGAGGTTCTGATACTTTTTTCATAACTGCCTCTTAGATAACATTTTATCTAAGAAACTAGTTCACAGCCTATGGTTATCATAAGGTTTTTAAAGCAGCAGACTTTGTAATTCATTTTCCATAACTTAGGAGTAACCTGCTACTTCTTCCAGTGTTCGTTTGCTTTATTGACAGCAACCATGAAACCTGTTGCACAGTAGTAAAGACACAAATGTTTACACACATCTCCTGAATTGAGTTCAAAGAAAAATGTATTTACATGTAACTTTTTATCAAAGTAAGATGTATTCTAAATTTCAAAACAATGAGAAGAATGCTGCTTGTAGTCATTTTAGTCAAGAGAAAAACAGTTCGGTGTGAAGGACACTACGTCTGTTTCCTTCACAAGAAAGTTAATTTAAATGAATAATTATTTTTTTCATGCAGGGTTTTATATTCCTGAAGTTCTTTAAATGTAGATATAAGATTTTAAAGTCAAAACCAATAGCGATATTCTTCTATATAAGATTTGCTGTTATATTTATTAGAAGGACTCGGATATCTGCACTTTTTACACACAACCTCTGTGTCACAGAGAAGTTCCAGAGAATAACTAAACTGTGAAGAAGAAACCAAAATGTCTGCAATTCCTGTATATTAGAGAATTTGGCAGGATGCCAGTTGCGAGCATGCCCTCTGGTAAGCTGGCAGTCTTGTAGTTCCACTGCTAGAGGTTATCTCCTATCTTGCAATAATTTATACTCAGATCAGCATATTTAAAGCACCAGCTGCTAAATCAGTTTCCATAAACAGGATATTTCAGAAAGTTCAATTTTTGTGGGGTTTTTAGTTTTTTTTTTCTTTTAAGCTTTTGTATCGCAAGGCTTTCTTAAAGACCAAGGTGCTAATTCAGATAGGTTCCTCCTCTGATTTAGGAATCCTGAATATAAACTGTTCTAACTTTACATACAGAAGTTCCACAATCCCTTTTCAATGGCCATGCAAACTTCAGACCAGATATAGATTAAATTCAGCTGGCTCTTTTTCCATCCTGTCTGTCCAGCTCTAAATTTAAAAGCACCCAAAATTCCTCCTGTTAACCTTTTCTGCCACAAAAAAACATAGCTTATACCTCACATACCTCTCCTGAATTCATCTTCGCTTACAGAAGGGGAAAAAAAGAACCATTACTTAGATCCTAATACCACCTCTTAAAAATAAAGCTACTTTTTTACCAAAGACCTACCATTTTTGGGTGACCATCCAACAACTGCTTCAGTCACTCTCTAGTCCCTAGTATTCTGCTATGAAGCTAAAACAGTCTCTTACCACAGCAGGATTCCTCCATGGCACACTAAAGAGACGAGCACTGGTGCAAAGGGACAATAACAACACAGCTATCAGTTCCCTAATGGTAAATTAAACCAATATTAATTTTGATTCTGTGCTGTGCCTCACTTCTAGTGACGTATGCCAGGCTACCAAATAAGGACTGGCAGGCTGCATCATCCTTGGCTCTCAATAAGCTTCAGAATCAGTGCAGAAGATCCAGGAGAAGACAGTGGTGGCATCGGTGAAGGCCTCCTAGTAAGTAGCTAGGAACCACAAATACGGACTTCTAGAACAATCAAATCATGACACACATATTTATCCAAATCTTCGAATATCCCGTCACACAACAGCCCAACTACTTGAACACAGCAAGACCATACTTTTACACCTCACTTCAAAGTAATGACAAACAAAAAGCAATGTATGTTGCAATTATTATTCAATACAGAGGGTTTTTCAAAAAAGAAAAAAGTAAAGTTGCTTTCTACACCACTTGTGTTTCTATGTTATTTCCACAAGAAGCACTACAGAAGTACTTTTTTATTCTAGTCATTCTGGTAGGCTGAACACCCAACTTCCTCAAACTACTTTCCATTTTCAAATTCAGCCTGAACAGAACTTCTACATCATGCCTATAACACTACATGCACTTACTTTCTGGTAATGAAACAACTGAATTTTTATACAGAGTAACACAGTTCAAATCAAGCAGCCATAAAAGCTGTACTTTTTTACCCTTCTGTTTAGCTCCAAACTCACAGTAGACTCGTTATTTGTGATCTTTTATTCTACACACACATTTTCTTTTTATTCTACAAGAAAATCCGCTGAGCAGATCAACATCAGAGTTCATTTTTAAACAAAGAATCAAATGTAATTTACGCCATACAGTAAGAATGCATGGATATTTTAATACCGCTACTACTGAAAAAACAGCACTAATGTAGCACCAGATCTCTTTTGTATCAACTGTTAATAACTCAGTGTGCCTGCTAATATCTAATCCCTATAATGACGAGTGACAGTTTTATATCTTCTGATTCATAAACATGTATTCTTAGAACTTGTCATGGGTGAGATTCTTCGTATTTCTTCTTTAACTATGAATAGCGGCACTCAGGCTGAACAGTCTTAGTAAACAGTACTAAGCCTTTCAAATCGAAGAAATACGAACACACTCAATTTTGAGCAACATGTTGTTTGTTTCACTTCAATTTCTAGTAAATTCAGTGATCAGAAAAAACAGACATCTTTCATTGCACTATTATAGATGACTGACTCAAATCTTTTGCATATACCATATATATATGAACACTGCAACTATTTTTTTTTTACTGTTAAAAGGAATTGATACTGCTGGGTTTATATATTTTGATTAGTAACAATTACAAAAATAGTTAACTAACAGTATACCCAGTTTTATGAGCTGTAAAATAGAAAAGGAGGAAGTGTGTTGTGGTAAAAAAGCGAAAGTCAGAATCTCTTCTAAAGAAGTCCCGAAGTCAGTACTCAGATGTAAAACCCATTAAAGAAGGGAAGAGTTCTTCCTGAGAAAAGCCACAGTTTGAACTATTGTATCACCTGAACATAAAGGCACAGATGAAGGCCTTTTTCCTTCTTTTTCATTACCCTTCATCCCATCCCTTGTTTCGAAAAGCATCACCCAGTGTCTCCTCAGCTGCCATGTTTGTGGCTTTTTTTACGTTTTTTTTTTCCCCTGAAAAATCAGTGTTAGTCATATTGGTATATTAGCTAGAAACTTCCAGCAGTTCAAGACTGAGTGACACTGGATTTTGTGCAGCTGTGCAGCCAGTGTTTTTTTCCAGAGGAACATTTAAACAAGCGAGTAAACATACATAGTTTTTGAAAATAAGCACACCTTGTGAAGAATATCTGTGACAATAATCATGATTTGTTGCCTCTCAATTACAAGATGATAATTTTCTACATATAGCAGACCATAAAAAAATTCGAGGAAATATCTGAAGTAATGGCGTTATAAAGTTTAGATGAGGTGGCTACTGAGTTTTACTGGCAATCTTTTCAAGGTATAGCAGGTGAAAAGAGCAAAGACTTTCATGGGAAAGCTCAAATAGGAGAACAAAAGCATTCAAGGTTATGGAGCTCAGCTTTGGCCACTTAGAAGTCTATTCAGAAAGCTAAAATCTTGAACTCCAAAACCGAAAACGCATTGAAATGGCTGGCATTCCTGCACAAACACCTCTGGCTCATATTCATATTGGGCCAGCACCGATGTTGCAAACTCAATTCTATTTTCTAAGGGCTTGTCACTTTAAAGTATTTTAGAGATATTCAATCTTTTCTATTTTGAAAAGACCATCCAATAGACATATCAGCAAATTACTTCAGAGAAAGAAAGGAAAGGATACGATATCCAACACTGGAATATTACCTGCCACCTGGAGGGGTTTAACAAATTATATAGATTGGTGGTAGTGGAGCCCGGAGCTCAAATAGTTAACAATTGTGTTCACCCGCAGGCAGTGAAGTAAGTTCCAGCTGGTGACAGGAACTCCACAAAGAAATGTTAAAATACCTACATGATACTATTTCAGACCTATGTTTCACATATTCTACAAGCCCCGCTGCATTACTAATAAATACTAAGTTGGAAAATACTGAGGGACACTGTAGACAACTACAGATCTGCACCTTTTTATCATTAAACAGCTTTAAGTATCATTAGACATTCAGGATCTGACTAAGATTCACAGCATTTCTTTTACTTACCTCTGTTTTGATGCAAGGCAATAAAAGAGTTGTCTGATCCGTATAAACAACACATGTATATTACTATTTAATGAAACAAACATAGGGCATGAGTACTTAAAATAGGGAAAAGGTAAACATTTCACACAGAGAAACCAAGGTAAAGAGAAATTTCAAAATTTCTTCATTTTTATATTACCTATATTACTTCTACAAAGGAAAGCATTTTGAAAGATACAAAACAAATGTACACTGACTGCATATAAAAAAAATAAACTACACACAAGATGCCTAAGAATCTATGGCCAGGCCTTCACTTTTTCAGACATCACTGCATGAACATATTATAACTGTGAATATATAAGCAACTCTATGCAACACTTATGTGAATTCAGTCATTTTGTTCTCCTCTAGCTTTCAAGAGCTGCACAATCTAGATGCTGAAAAAAAAAAAAATCTTTGATTGCAGTAAACCTGCAACAAAGGTGTCCTTAAAGGAAAACTGTGTAAGTGGGACGCAAGGACAACAGAAGACAAAGAAAAAAATTGTAAATATTGGAAGTTTTTCATCATATTTGTGGCACTTAGAACACATATACTTAGTTCCACTGTGTGTTATTCTACACCATAAATAGAAGGAAGCAAACACAAAACTGTTGTAGATTGTTTTAAGATGGAAAGGCCATAGATTTAGATACATCATACCTTTACTACATGATCATTTTATTCTTTCCAAAAGCAAGTGGAAAATATTCTTTACCATGCAATAACTATTTTTGCCATGTGTTGCGCACATGTATTCTATTTCCAGCACATATTACCACAAGCACATGAGATCACATTATTTTTACCAGCAGGTTTTCTCAGCCAAGGATATAAACGGCAAAGCAGGCTCAGCTCCCTCAAGAACAAAGAAATCAGGTGCCGTAAGTACTTAGGTACCTTGGGGTAAAGGGTTAGTTAGATCAGACAGTGCACTAACAACCTACCTCAGAGAACTGTGAAGAAAAACAGCAGCCCCTCTTCACAAATCAAAATGTCAAATATCCACACGCATGACGTGAGGATTTCAAATGGAGGTGACTACTCAATTTGACTTAATACTTATGAAAGAAATCCAGACCTTTGACACTGCAGTGGAAAGTCAAATGTTCAGAGATATACAACAGAAGCTAAAATGAATTAAGTTCTTCATCTAAGCACAAATACATTTACCAGTGGTGTCCTGGGTAGCAGAAACTTAGACAAAAGTGAACCTCATCAATTTAGTATTAACAGGGTTAATCAATAATCCATAACTTTCTGTTAAAGTGACCTTCAGTTGGGTTTAGCCACTTTAAAACACAAAGTTTAACCATTTTTGGAGCACATATGAGTGTAACTTCTGACAAAAAATGGATTCATATGCATGCCCTGAAACTATAGCAAATGCTCTAGCCAACATATGAAACTAAGCCTGCAGATTTTGACAAGGTGTAGAAGACTATGACAGTGATGGAATTCACACATAATAAAGATTTGATTGTTTTCTTTTAACCAGGATTTGAAGATGATGTGAGGATTACATGAACCAAAATAGACACCCTCCATCAGAGTCCTATTAAAATGGGTCTCGTATCACGTTGGAATCAACCAAATTGCTCAACACCCCTACTGGCCCGTTATCATCACCAAACCATGAACAATTTGAAATTACTAAAAGACAAAAGTCTGTCTGATAAAGTCCTCTGTGTTTCCTGTGCAGTAAATAAAATTCCATTTCAAAATATGCAAAGATGTCTTGGGAATCTAAAACGTATTTATTGGAGACATGCACAAGCAGCTTGGAAAAACAGATGAAGTTTCTGAATTGTCTTAATGTAGGTTAGGATACAAACCCAGCTGTCAAGAGATATGGGGAAAAAAAAAAAAGCTAAATGTCTTCTCTATTGTATAAGGAAATTTTTTGACCATTCCAAGATTTGAAATGAAAGACTTCAAGCAAAAGCATATTGCTGATGTAGGCCTATAAATAAAGACAGCCAAACGTCTTGTAATCTGGGAATGTATCTCCAACTGGTAATCTAATACCTCATACTTTGGGGCACTGCAATTCCAGACTCCAGTACAATGCTGCAAATGTCCACAGGTAATGCAGTGAGAATAACAATCTCCATAAGGCATCTCTCAAAGTTTGTGCAAACTGCCAACCACGAAGAGCTAGAAGTACACAAAGAATATTTCTCCAAAACCTGTGTTTCTACGTGAATGGCGCTAAAGACACTTTTGGATTAAAAATAGCTAAAAAGCACCTTCCTAAATACTGAATTCTTAGTTGAGAGTTCACTACCGTAGTCTGAAAATAGAATGAAAAAAAAGAACGACCCTCTAGGGCTGCAACACCCATTGGAACAGGCTTAAAGTGACTTGAAGCATCCCACTAGCAAAGCTAAAAGGAGAATTGTAGCAGTATAGTAATACTGATATTATTATCATATAAGACATTTTTGGAGTTACCACAGCTGACTCAAGATTTCATTGCTGCTGTCATAAAAAATATATAATTTTATCCTGGATTTGACTCTGGCTGGCAAGTAAACCTCTACCTAGTTGTTTGCTCATTCCCCACCAGGATGGAGACGAGAAATAGACCAGCAAAAGCAAGGAAAGGGGAAGGGGAGATAAAAACTTGTGGGCTGAGATAAAGACAGTTTAATAAGTACAGGGGAAGGACAAAAAAAAGAAGAAAATAAATGATGCAAAAGTAATCACGCACCACCAGCAGATCAATGCCTCAACAGTGCAGGGCAAGGCTGACTCTGGAAAAACAACTTCACAGACTAATTGCTGAATACAATACCATGTGTTATGGTATATTCCCTTGCTCAGTTCAAGTCAGTTGTGCCAGCTGTGTCTGCTCCCAGCCTCTTGCCACCCTCAGCTGACTCACTAGCAGAGTGAGAAGCAGAGAGAGCCTTGATGTTGTACAAGCACTGTTCAGTGACAGCTAAAACACTGAAGTTTTATCAACATTATTTCAGTCACTCATCTACAACAGCACTGTAAGGGCTGCTATAATGAAAATTATTTCCATCCCAGTCATGCCCAGTTCAAGTTTTTAAGATAAGACCATCAGTACCCACAATCACAGGTGAAACAACTCGAGTACTTCAAAATACATACAGAGAGCTACAGAAAGCTGTTACACACAAAAATTTGAAAGGACCCACTTGAACTGCCCGGTGACTTCAAAAGGCCTAAAGATTGCACAGATACTCCTGCAGCTTTAGATAATAAATCAACAGTTATCTATCTCTAACTCACCTGAAGGAGTTTATATAATCTCAACTTGCTTAAAGAAACCAAATTATGCAATATTAAGGATTTTCCTGAACACAAAGATCTCAAGAATACCAAGACTATACTCGCTTCCATGGAAACAAAAACTGTACAGATACGGCATCCTCTCCACTAGTCTACCCCACCAAATCCAAGAGTTTAGCACCACTGAATTTCACAATCCTTTTACTCCAACACACACACAGAGACACCTGAACTAGTCTGCTGTTAATTATGCTAGTTTCCAGTGAATTTTTTTTTACCACAGTAAAGTTCATCTGTGCATCTCTACGTTACACATGTAGATAATTACAAAAATTCATAATGGTCATGTGCAGCAATAGTCATCTAATTACAAGCTTCAATGATACAGGATAGAAAAGGAAAAAACAAAAGTGTGACACATTTAAGCAAGTAGCTGTACACAAAGTCCAACTCAACTCCTAAGCAGTACCACAAGGACTGAGGGACAAGAACACTGAGGGATGGGATGCCATCCAGAGGGACCTTGACAACCTAGAGAAGTGGTCTTGTGAAAACCTCATGAGGTTCAACAAGATCGGTCAGGGCAACCCTCAGTATCAATGCAGGCTGGGGGAGGAAGAGATTGAAAGCAGCCCTGTGGAGAAGGACCTAGGGATCCTGGTCAGTATGAAGCTGGACATGAAGCACTGTGCGCTTGCAGTCCAAACTGTATCCTGCGCTGCATCAAAAGAAGCAAGGCCAGCAGGTCAAGGGAGGTGATTCTGCCCCTCTGCTGTGCCTCTGTGAGACTTCAGCTGGAATACTGCATCCAACTCTAGAGCCCTCAGCATAGGAAAGATACGGACCTGTGGAGCAGGTCCAGAAGAGGGCCACCAAAACGATCGAAGGCCTGGAACACCTCCCCTGTGAAGAAAGGCTGAGAGAGCTGGGCTTGTTCAGCCTGGAGGAAAGAAGTCTCCGAGGAGACGTTATTGCCGCCTTTCAATACTTAAATGGGGCTTATAAGAAAGATGGGGAAATACTTTTTAACAGGGCCTGTAGCAACAGAATGAGGGGTAACGGCTTTAAAAGAGAAGTTTAGACTAGATATTAGGAATAATTTTTTTTCACTGAGAGTGATGAAACATTGGCACAGGCTGCCCAGAGAGGTTGTAGATGCCCCAACCCTGGAAACATTCAAGGTCAAGTTGGATGGGGCTCTGAGCAACCTGATGGAGTTGAAGATGTCCCTGCCCACTGCAGGTGGGTTGGACTAGATGACCTTCATGGTTCCTTTCCAATCCAACCCATTCTATGAGTCTATGACTATACTCCAAATGCCAAATCCAAAGGTAATATGCATATGAAATTCAGGAAGTCATCTACACATGTAACATAAAAAAAAATAGGTCTGTATAAATCTGATAAAAACCCTATAGAATATATTTTAAAATCAAAATTAAATGTATTGCAGTTGCACTTGAGAAATAATTTAGCTATTAAAGATGCATCCAGACAAGCCAGTTATATCAAAGACATCTGTGGATCAAATCTTAGAAAGGCACATTAAAAAAGATGACAAATACAGAGCAAAATTATTTCCAATGATTCCTAAATATTGAAATAAAAATTTGCATATGTATTTCTTACCCAGAAAGCAGTTTTTATAAGAGAAACTCGGAAAATAAATTGTCTGCCTACCTAAGAACATCCACTGCAGAACATAGTTTTCCCAATATAAAATGTTCTGCATCCATCTGGTATGTTTTCCGTTTTAAGTTTGTCTACTCTGGTAAAATCAACTCCAGAAACAACTTCACTGTTTGAAAATTCATTATAGCACTTTAAGTAAGGTCTGCATGCATATTTCACTGTTGTAGTTAGTCAAGTGAGGTGCCTTTCACTGCTTCATAATTATCTGCTCAGGAAGTAACTTTGATTTAAATTCTGGAAACACGGGGAACAGCTCCTGCTTGTGTCAAGTTTGCACACCAAGTCACTACAAATGTCTACTCAGCAGACTTCTCAATCATTTCTGTAGCCATCCAAAAACATCCTGAGCATTGTGTCAGTTTCAAACACTTCACAAAACTGCAGAAGTTCTCTAATTGTTCAGGATCCTCTTTCATTCGCTTATTTGCAAGCTATATTTATATTTATTCTCATTAAAGAAATGACATTCAGTCATTTGGTTACAGAAGTCTTAGCTCAAAAGTTAGGCTCAAACCTTCTACTTTCTATTAAAAAAAAGCAACCTGCACTTCCAAAATTTTCACTCAACTTAGTATAAAGTACATGCAGGAAGGGAATTCAAAATGGACAAGTGTGTACCATACATCTGCCCCACTAGGTTTTCCGTACAGCGGTTCAAATGAGAGGATACCCTGGAAAACAATTCTGACTGCCATACACAGAATCCAAACAATAAAATTCTGTTTTCACCAGTGTACTGATGCCTTGTGACTACCTCTCCAGAACACAATAAGAAATTACTTTGTACCTAATATTTCAATTGAATAACACCAGGCAATCAATCTTATCAGTTCTTCCTATGCTTTTGCAATATTTTTTTATACATTTTGGGAAAGTCATTCCCATTTCCTGTTACCCTCCCCTGGTTAAACTAAAGAACCAAGCAAATTTCAGTCTCTGAGATATATTTTTTACCTAACATTTGAAATTTTTAATATTTTTCACTTATTTTCACAGAAAAACTATTTCTAAAACAAATCACATTCACTGCGTGTTCCATTGGTCTACCAGCCTAAGACAATTTACTAAATTATTTCAGCAGAATAACTTAAAAAGTTATTTTTAATCATTAATTAAATCATACCACAACCTCACTGTGTTCTGCAATAGCCAAATATACACTTCAATTCTGCTTTTATACTTTCCAGTACACATAAGCCAGCTGAATGACAACAAGTATAGTACAGCCCTCTGGTGCTCAAATTTAGTTCTAAAGACAAATATCCATCATGTATAACAACTCCACACTTCAAATACATGAAGAAGGTATTGGTTTGTAGTTCCATGCGATTGTATTGCTGAGTCCAGCCTTAGGTAAGCCTTATACTAGTAACGCACTAGCTTGATCATTCCCCTTAATTAACTGTCCACAAAAACATTGATTCTGCTTGGCAATTCAGACAGACTCGTTTTTTCTGGTAAAACTTAAGTAAGAGCATGGATCTCAAGTCCAAGTTGGCTTCAGTTCTAATGAGGAAGGAGAAAGAACAATGTTGATATTATTAGGATAAATGAACCTTTCACGTTTCCATTTTTGAATCAGATGTCATAAGCCACACAAGAGAAGGAATGGCCATATATTCTGTTTCATCAGCTTGAGAAAGCAAATCTCAAAATTATATCAATCAAGGAAAAATAGTGCTAAAAATGTGGTTCTCTAGCTGGCTTTCACAATTTATCTTTCGCTAATGGCCTGATCTTAAATTTGTTATGCATCAGGTTTGTGCACAAAAAGCACAGTGAGCTCTGGTCTACAGCTCATTCAAGACCAAAAAAGGAAGAAAAATAGCATGGAAATATCCGCAGTAGCATCCCAGCTGAATATAGCCAATTAGCAGAAATTTTTTTTTAAGTTTCATGCTGTGGCAATATTAGCTATGAATAAAAGTTTTCTCTACTTTCACTAGAGCCAGTGAGATACTTCAATACAGGAGAAATGCACACTATGGTTGTAAGTACTTTCACCTCAGATAGCCTTCAATCAGTGGAAGAATGGAGTCTCTCTTAGTCAGAAATATAATGTTTTTATAAATTGCTTCCAGCACTAAAAGAGTAACTTATCTAAAGTTGTCATTAAAGAACTCAAAAAATAGAGGAGGGACACACAATTGTTCATAGACAAGTGTTCAGAGCACACAACGTATGAAGATGTAAACAGATGTCCTGCCTAATGAAAAGAATCTTGCATCTTAATTTAGGTATGGAAGAAAGAATTACAGATTTACCCTCCTTTGAAGTTAATCCACTTGAGATTCTGCACAGAACTAATTACACAGTACTGGTCATTACTCGCAACTAGAAAGAAAGCTTCCTGATTCCTTTTATTTAGCCCATTTTTTATGCAAGTTCCTCTGACACCTTACATGACAAGTCCATCCTCAATTTTACAGCTTCTCAAAAATAAAGGTCTTGCCTTAGTCTTATTTCAGAAAATCCATAACTAGATGTGCTGGGTTAACTTTTGCTGGCTGCCAGGTGCCCAATAAGCTACGCTCTCACTTTCCCTGCTCAGTAAGATGGGGGAGAAAACATAATGTAAAGCCCATGCATCAAGATAAGGGCAGAAGATCACTCACTAGTTACCATCACGGGCAATACAGACTCAACTTAGGAGGATAAATTTAATTTATTGTCAATTAAAAATAGAGTTGGATAGTTAAGAACAAACATAAACTAAAAACTTCCCAACTCTTCCTTCTCTCTCCTCAAGCTCACTACTAACTCTTCTACCTCTTTATCCACTGCTGAGCAGTGCAGAATGGATGAAGAATGGGGGCAGCAGTGAGACTACAACACATCATCTCCCTCCTCCTTCACACCTCTCTTTCTGCTCCAGCAAAGGGTCTTTCCCATGGCATACAATCCTTCCTGAACTACTTTAACATGGGTCCTCCTATTGGCCACAGTTTTTGAAGAACTGTTTCAGTGTGGGTCCATCCCACAGGGTACAGTCCTCCAGCAACAGACTGCTCCAGTGCAGGTCCCCTAAGGGCTGCACCTGCCATAAAATCTGCTCTTGCACTAACTACAAGTAATTTTTATTTGCTAATTTTCCAATACTTTGTACTACACTTAGCTACAAACATGAGCAGAATAACATGCATTAAATAACATGCTCAAGTCATCTGAACTATATTCCAATACTAGAACCATGTAAGTGATCAATTAGGAACACAGCAGCTGCGCCATACTTGCAGCAATGAGAAAACTTTTGTTAAAGTTTAATTGTTCCAGCACTCAAAAATCCACAGTTATTCCAATTTCTTATACAATTCAGTATGGGTCCTCAGGTTAACAGACAGAAGAGCATTTGGAGTTATCTGACTGAAGTACTTCCAAAAGAAAGACATTTAACCTGGTTTTCTTGTTGGGATTTTTTTTCTGTATCGGCTAGGGGAACAAATCACAAACATAACTGCCCTCTTCATTGACTCAGTTGTTCAAAATGTGCTCTTTGAGCCTAGTAGTCTACAAGCACATAGCATGTTTAAATCTGAACCTTGGTGAAAGCTTGAAATAAATTAAAAAAAAAAAAGGAAAGAACATAGATACAGTCTGCCTCTGAAGGCATTTATTTTGGGGAACGAAATATATTTACTGCAACAAAAATATTCAGAAGTCACCAAAATGTTTTCATATGTGATCTGAATCCTCAGAAGGGAACAGTGGAATAACACACAAACTTCCCTCAGTTCCTACACAGGAGCTGGGATCCGGAGGACCAAAATATTCTCTGGGAAAACAAGCTCTCTCTTCTTTGCTTCCTTAGCAGAGACAGAAGGGAGAAAGGAGACAACATGCACAGTCACACTTTCCTACTACTCTCGCTACACCTAAAAAAATAAGAGTAGGTCAAGTAGCTGAGAGGCATTACGGAACTCCTCTCCTCCTCCAAACCAAAACCTCATAAATGAAAAAGTCTTCCAACGATCTGCTTCACAAGACTTGGCTACTTCATAAACTCCTGCCAGAAGAACTACACCAGCTGGAAAGGCAGACAGGAACCACACATCAATACAATCAATTCAGCTGTCCTGGAAACAAAATTCGGATGTAGACAAGTTATGCCAACAGGAAAAGCATTTGTGTTGGCTTTATTCACACCACAGACCCAAAGAATGAACTTTTGCTGGCAAAAGATTATTTCTGCTTTTCCAAGAGGGGACTACATTGTCCAAGCTGTAGTGAACTTCTAGGTTCAAGCAGTCTGAAGAGCTCCAACACTCTAAGTTTTCAAATTGTCTTAAAAGCTGGTTACAACAAAAACATAAGTAAACTATCCATATTCTGATATATGTCTCAAAGATCTCATAACTAAGGTCTCTAAAGAACAACATAATTTTAAATCTGTCAACTAAAAATTGCCCCAAAGCTCTCTTTCTTTGCATGCATGCATATACAAAGCAACCTCTCTTTCAATTAGTGCAGTTCCCTTTGGAGAAGCAATACTGAAGAGCCTGTTCTTAATTATACTCCAAACACAGTCACAGAAAAAAACCTCAGGAAGTCATACAGGTTCTTGCCCCAAAAGCTCTCTTTCTAACTCTTCCATGCAAAAAGAAATTCTGAAGTGGTCTGTTGCTCTGGGGAATCACAATATTTCATTCTCCTCCTATACGAGATGGCAGAACTTTTCTGCGTATCAAAAGAGGTTTGATGGATGCACGGAAACTGAGTCCAGCTCACAGGTGGACTTTAGGAAAGAAATAATCCCCAATTGGACTGGGACAGTCAGAGTTAAGCAACTGTCCTGGATGGCCAGGTACCAGAGGAAGGATAATACAACAGTAACTACTCTAAACTCTCGAAACTGTAAAACACTAGCATGGGGTTTTATTCACTAGTATGAGCGGTACACTGGACCAATGGACTATAGGCCAATAACACTGCCTGAAACAAACACATGAAGAATATAATTTTTTTTTTTAAATGCATGCAGTTGCATTCTTGACAGGACATGACAAGACGGCTGGAGGAACAGGACAGTCCTAAGCCAAACAATACAAAGAACAGCAAGCAGACAGGGGGAAAGAAAAGGCCATAAAGGAGTCTCCTTCTTTAATTAATGCAACCATCCACAAAGAGCAGAATATTAGCTGGTCTCAATATCCATAGTCTGCAAATGAAAAATACGGTCTAATCCCCATTTCACGTCATCAAACACATGGTGGGGGGAAGGAGGGAAAATGGGGGAAACTCAGAATCACAGAGCAGGCTACAGCTTGCCAAAGCAACATTTCCAAATACAAAATTCTACAATAACTAAAAGTTCTATAAATATTCTCATGCCCATTATTCAAAGCCATAGGAAAACTGAACAATAAAAGCTTTAAGGTGCAATATTAGGTTGTCCTATTTTTTGGAGTACAAACATTATCAAACACTGAAAATCAAACAGTAGCTCTTGGGCAATGTACTTCATTTCAGTATATTTTCTATTTCTTTCCATTCTCATTTAGTTAAGATCATAAGAAGCTGTAAGATTGTCTCCAGAATGCATTGCTACTCCAAAATAAGGCTTCACAACAACATGCAGACACTCTGCCATGGTTTGGCCCCAGCCAGCAGCCATTCACTCATTTCATGCCCCTTAGTGGAATGAGGAAAAGAACTAAGAAGTAAAGTAAAACTCATGGGTTGAGATAAGGACAATGTTAACAGAACAATAAAAGAGTAAAGTAAGAAAAATACAGAAAAGAATATATTAAAATACAACCACTCCCTACCCATTCATCACTCCATCTCGAGCAGCAACTTCGAAGAGTACAGCAACAGCAGTGAGCACTGAACATTTTCATACTGAACATGACACTATCACACGAAATATTCCATTGGCCAGTTTGGGTTAGCTGTCCTAGCTCTGCACCTGTATACTAGCAAAACATGGGAAACAAACACCCTTGATTTCTTCGCAAAAGTTGAAAGGAAATCGGAATATTTTCCACATTTTTCTCATACTAAATCTAAACAACAGCAGTTGCTTGGAAGAAAATTAACCCCACCCAAACAGAAACATTACCTGGCAACAAGTAAAACAGTATGTCTTATGAACACTGTTCTCATACTAAATCCAAAATACAGCAGCTACTGGGAAGAGAATTAATTCTATTCCAATCAAAACCAGAATGCAGTCCTCCCTCACAGTATCCTATCTCCCAATAATACCATGCACACACTCCCAGAAATCTTCTGAGGGTGAAAAATCCTGAAAATCTGCTCATAAAACTATCTGAGCAAGATGACTGATAAACATTTTAAAATTACATTAATAATGAAAAATTAAGGTATTCAAACTGCCTATGTAAATTAAATTCACTCCCTTGTGTAAATACAGCACAGCTCTTAATTACTTGATCACAGACTTTTTACCCATGGGACACCTGTCTTATCCCATGCACAGACTGCACTTTCCTCAAGAATAGAACACTGCCAGGAAATTAACAGACTGCTGCACAGAGTCACTCAGCTGCAGAACTGAGTAAGCACACAGAGCAGGCTTACACAGGCCAGGAACAGTCATGCATCTTCAGTCCAGAAAGGCCAATATTGTATGTACTTGGGTTGAGACAGAGAAAGAAAGGAGCCAAGAAGTGACTCGCAGCCATAGCACTTCTGATGATGGAAGCACAAGAAAGCCTCATATAGACTTAAACCATCCCTAACTCCAGCCAAGCTCTTCTTTGACTTCTAGGTGTCCCATTCGATCAGGGCTACAGCATTAACCAGAGACTTTGTGCACCTATGGATGTATGGAGCATGATAAAGAAGTACAAATAAAACAGTAGTAAAAGATTTAAAGTGAATCTTTATGCAGAAATGAAAGGATACAATTGCTAGCACTTCTCTATAGTCTTTGATACAATTCTTTGGTTTTCCCCTCACATTTCACCATGTGAGAATTCCATAATTTCAAATCATACTCAACTCCACACTGGTCATCAACAATTCAACTCTTTTAATCACCCCTACTGTTATTTTGTGAAGAACAGTTGGATGTCATGTTTTGTGGACTAGCCCATAGAAGGAAACAAAGAAACTGGGCTTGTGGCTCCCACAGATTTTTGTTGATAGCTGAGGAATGGCAAGATTTAAGGATCTTGGACTCCATTCCACACATAAAAGGGACACATTCTAGGACAAAGTTTCTCAATCTGCGGTTTGCAAAACATCAACTGGCAGTCCAAAAAATCATCATAAAAAATGTATTTTTGAAAACAGAAAATTCCCACACATGCAAGCAAGAAAACATAATTGAGGAATACAAAAGATAGAACAAACATTTGAAGTTTAGCCTTAATGCACTATAACACATAAAGAAACGTGGTAACATTTCACCAAATGATCCTTGCTTCTTTTAAGGAAATTAAGTGGTCTTGAAACAACACATTGTCTTTTGAGTTTGAAAACATTTTCCTCTGTTTTACTGAATTTCCTGAGGAAGCCGTTCCAGAAAATGCCTTGTTACGTCCAGCACACTCCTCCCTTAACCCTACTTCCCTAATCCATTACCTATTTTCTCCATGTCTTATTATGCTTTCTATAGTTTCATTCTCTTAAAGTCATCTATAGAAGCAACCTAATCAGTCACTGAGCTCTTTCTGCATATTTTTATTGACAAACGCTGGCTCAAGTGTTATGGTTCACACTGAATTGTAGTTACCACTGTTCAATCATCCTTTACTTCACTAGTTCAGCTGCAGGAGTTTCCTTTCTTAGGACCCTCCTTTTATCTGTCAGGTTTTTGGTTTTTTTTATATTACAGACACCTGGTCCACACACTCTCTCTGCTCCCTCCGTTAAGAACCACATATATATAATTATTCAGCCCTAGTATTTCACACTCCTCTTTTCAAGGCAGATTACCCTTCCTCATGTCTACGCACAAACATCCTTTCATCTTATCTACAGCCAGCTGTATACACACTCGTAAGTCGTTTTTTAGGCCAAACAAGCAAAAACGCATACCTGAAACGTTAATATCAAACCAGCTCTGCAAAGTCAGCTAACAAAGAATACTGGAGAGGTACGTGGATCATAAATAGAATAATAACAGCACACCTGACATCCTTTTCCTCAAAATCAGTATTTCATAGAGTGGTTTAGGTTGTAAGGAACCTTAAAGACCATTCAGTTCCAAACCCCCTGTCATGAGCAGGGGCACTTTCCACCATCATGTTGCTCAAAGCCCCATCCAACCTGTCCTTGAACACCCCCAGGAATGGAGCATCCACAACTTCTCCTGGCAACCTGTTCCAATGCCTCAACAACCTCACAGGAAAAAAAATCTTCCCAGTATCTAATCTAAATCTCTCATAGCTTAAAACCATTACCTCTCATCATATCACTACACTCCCTGACAGAGTCCCTCTTCATCTTTCTTTTAGGCCTCCTTTAAGTACTGGAATGCTGCTGTAAGTGTCCCCAGCACCTCCTATTTCTGCTCTCACACTTCAAATACATATACAACACTGCCATAAAATTTATGAATGTCAAATTAAAAAAATTTTAAAAAACAAACAGCTGATAACAAATCTCAACCAATGGCCACCTTTTTATATGAAGTATAAAAGACATAAGCTAAACCATCATTTGTATGTGTTGCTCTGATGCTGCATTCTTCATCGGTTTAAAAACCACAGCTTTTAAACTTTCTTCCTGAAGTTTATTAGCAACTGACCTATAACACTTGTTGTTTAAAATAAGCAGAACCTTTAAATTAAGTAAGCTAATTAATGTTTGACCTATTTATGTGTATCACTAAATGCTGAACTGATTACACCATTTTTTCAATACGATTCTTTTCACAAGTCTTACAACTGGCAAACTATCTGGATGAAAACAGACATATTAACAGCAAAAAAAAAAAAATCTGAAACTCAACCAAAAGTACTTAGGTATGCTATGTAAAAACTGGAAAAATTTTTGCGTTTAAACTGAACTAATTAAGCTCAATGACTGCATAAATGATCAGAAAGGAAGCATTTTAGAACTGATGTCCCTTTCTTTCCTGACAGTTCTGTTCATATATTACAAAGAAGAAACTGAGTTACTTATTTACTGTTTTCAGTTTCAAACTGATTATGCTAAATTTGAACAAAGTAAGAACTGGATGGGACATATGAGAATAAGGAAACTATTCACTTGATACCTACAAAGGACACAGTAGCTTCAATTGGTTTTGACATGCTAACAAATTCTGTTTCCCTGTGTTTGGCAGCTGAGAGCTTTTGCTTACCTCAACACTCAAAAGGCAGGCTGGGGCATGCGGTTTTTGGTTTATTGTTTGGTTTTTTTAATTTGAGAATAGTTTCAGCCTGCAGTAACAGTCACGTTCATAATGAATTTTGTTAAGTATATTTCCTTAATTAAAAGGTAATTTTAAAGTGTATAAAATGTTTTTGACACAGCTTTCTACATACACTCCTTAAATGGCCTCTAGCATTATTTGGTTCTCATTCCCAAGTACATGCAAGACTTTCTAGGAGCTCAATTAAATAATTTTACACCAACATAAATAAACAATTACGTATTTTGAAATACTTTATGACACAGAAGAATAAAATCGATATTCACTTCTCATTAGCAATAGAGGAAAACCATACAAAAATGTTTTGTTTGCTACTGAGATGAATATACACAAAAGACATGTTTCCTTGGAATCTGGGTGGTATTTTTGTGTGCAATATGAGTTACATATTTCCAGCTTCTCAGGAAAATTAAGTTTGCATACCAGCACAGAATATCCCCGGGACTTCACTCCGGAATATAACAGTTCGTACTTTCTTATCAGATTTCAAAGCATCCACAGCTTTTGACATCTACAGAGAAAAGGAGGAAGGGGAATAACCAAACACTTTTTAAAGTCCTTAATTCCAATACTTGACCTTTATACTAAAAACTACAATTTTCACTTACCATTTTTAAAATATTTTTGTTAAGTGCATTCTTGGCATGAGACCTGTTTAATCCGAGCACCACAATTCCTGGAGGGGAAGAAAAATTTTATCACTGTTACAATGTAGTAAAATACATATATAATCTATGTAAATAATTATTTTGAAATTATAGAGAAAGCATCATTGAGGACTGCAAAAAAAAATACTAGTGTAATGTCTTAACTTCTCAGTTTTATAAATTAAATAAACTAACTTATGTTTTCCAATGTTAAACGTTTCAATGTTCAAAAGAAATGACAATTATTTTAAGAACAAAAATATAGCCCTATTACCTTCAAATGGAAATAGTGCTCACAAAGGCCAAATGTATAATCACACAATTGCATGCAAAAATTTCATGTTTGTGTGTGAAGTGCTGACATTGCAGTCAGAAAAGATACTTAATTGTAAAGCATGTGTTTCCATATTTAGGCAGCCTGCCTTCAAAGATCTCTTAAAGCAAGAAGTGCTACCACAGCTAAGACTACTAACTCTAATACAAGCAAAAAGAATCACAAAAATGGAAAGAATGCTATCAATGAGAAAAGTAAATTTTTGTTTAAAAAGAAAAAAATCATATATAATTCTCCCCAAGACACAAAAACTGTGCCCAATCCTTGGTACACAGCACCGATCACACATTCACAGCTCCCTCACTCCAGTAAGTTATCTCACTGGTTGATTATATGTGCATTAGTTTGAATGTTGTATTAGAAACTCCATTTGTTTGTCTTTGTTTTGTCCCCTTCAGCTTACCAGGCAAGATCACCAAATAGGAAAATTCTGAAAAGCTTATCTTGGTAATGTCTAAGTTAACCAAGGCTACAGTAATTTTTTTGATAATTGCTTCCTGAACACACTACAATTCCCTGAACTCTAAACACTCACACACAATCCTATTGAATTAATCCAGCCCTACTAAAGTCTTATCAATCAAGACCTTTTTTCACTTGGAGAATGCAGGGGTAAGGGGAAAAAAGACAAAGGACTACATCAGGGACCAGGAATGAGAGACAAAAGGGGAGCTCTTCATTCCAAACAAAAAAAACCCCACAGTATTGCCATCAATCTACAAGCTAAAAAAAATAGATTCCAGACACTCAGTATTTGCCCAGGTTTTTACTACCTGACCACTCAGTTTTGCACATGCAATCTACAGGTAATCTGGCTCATAGCCTATGCAGAGTGCCTTGTCTTGTCTTCTCAGTGCATACTACTTCTTTCTCCCAAAGGACCGACCTACAAGGGCTTGAGTCCACTCCCCTTCCTCTTGTTCCTCCTCCACGTATAGGCACATGTACACACACAAACGTGATTAAAGAGATCTCCTGCTCTTTCTGCAGCTACCAACTTGAAACCAAAGTCTTCCATTTACCTGCTACCACTCTCAAGATTCAAATAAAGATGGTTAAACCCAAGTAATAGAGCATACTTGCCTCTTACTTGCTCCTAGGGAACAATCAATTGCTGTGCACAGATAACTCCTAAAAGGCAAGAGGTGCCTGGCTATAAGTGACCTTTGCTCTCTTGTTCTAAAGCCTAAATTCTCACCTATTCATCTTGTCTGAGGTATTCATCTAGGACTTTCTGCAAGGGTCCTTAATCAGCACTTACAAAGGAATGTTTATTTTTTGTTATGCAAACCGGACAACGTTCAAGTGCAGCACTTCTACTGTCACAACCTACTCTTCAGTCTTTTCTTCTACTGTCACAACTTACTTTGAAGAAGCAAATACACCACTTGAAAACTAGGTAAAAATCACGTGTTAAAGCAACAAAAAGATGCTTGATCCTGGTTTGATTTCCAGCTAAGAATTTAATCCTTCTCTCTTCCACAGCCCACCCCAAGAATATCCTGGCAAAACTAGTTTCAGGCAAGCCTTTCCTGCTTTGCACATTCAACAATATTTAACCCCCTGGTCACACAGGTATATCAATTTTAGATAAGATAAATTTGCCTAACTAGGGCAAAAAGAATAATAAAGCTTCACACAACACTGCAGATGCTCTCCCACCCAACTATAAAGAAAATGGGAGGGAAGTGGGGAGCAAAATGTTCAGACAATACAGCCATTCAGGTAACCATTTTGACAAATATTGTTAGCAGTATTGAAAATCTGATTATTTAACCATAGTTCATTCTTAAAGCACCTACATTCAGGTACATTTTCCAAAATATTTATCCTAAAAAAGATTGAAAAATCTATTTGTAAAAGAAAACAAAATTAAAAGTCATCATCAGATTCATGAATAATAAAATTTCAGTATCTGTGTGATGTCAAAGAGAGCATCATACAATACTAAGAAGTAAAAAGCATTCACATAATGCTGAACTAAATATTAATTTCATTGTTTTTTCTGGAAGTCATCTCCACATTATTTCAGAACACTCCCCAGCAAATAATGTACATCTATTAAATATTACATCCACATATCAAAAATCAGTTTTCACCCTATTAGCTAGGCACTCCAAGGGACTAGAATGACTCCCAGTGCTGCCTAACACAAGCAGTCATATCTCTGTGTCTAGTCAACCATAAGAGAAAAAAGCATACACAAACACACAATAGGTGCTCTGCCTTTACAGTACCTTTGTCAAAAAAGAAAGCTGTCCGAGATACAAAATCTTAGTGTTTAAGAGAAAAATATGTGAAAGCCATACACAATTAAAATGGTCTTATTACTGAGATAAGCTACAGACATACACCCATGAAAGGCAGCCTCAAAATATATGTAAATTCTCAGAAATATTCTCATTTCATAATGTACACTAAATTTGGGATTTCCGTATAAGTAATTCATATTGAAAGGTACTTGTATTTTAAGACTGACAGCAAAAATATATGATGCTATAACTATCTAAAATTGCTGAGAGAGAAGATCTTATTTCTTTCTACACTGTACAAATTCAAGATGGACCACTTAAGCAAAGTGGTTAGCTCACAGTTTAACTGCAGTTTGCATCAGCACACAGGAACTCTTCCTTTAATCATTTTTATCTGTTTTACCTTGCACACGTTAGTTTTTGAAAAAATTCATCCTTAATGTTTGGTAGAAATGCAAATAAATCCTGTCTTTACACTTACATTAGTAATCTTGTCTGCATTAGAAAGCTTCATTACATCTGTATAAAAACTTACGTAAATACATTTATTTGTATTAAGTATACACACACAAATGAACTATCCAAATGTACTTTTTGTAACTAAAAAAAAAGACCAAAAATCCGAATTATGCATTAAGAAAAGGAGGATCAAAGAAAGCCATGTCTTTTTAAGTTTGCCTCACTTCACTACTCCAATAAATCAAAGTAGACAAGTTGACTTAAATGTTTATCATTCTAGAATAGTTTCTTAAGCAAAATAAGATACAGTGAGTGTATCATGCACAATTCTGGTGGTTTCCACTGATCACCTTATCAAGAAGTATTTAAGTGCAAAGGCATACTGATGTGTACTAGGCAGCACTTTTAACAAACAGCTTTTCAAAATCCCATATATGCACTATTTTGATCATGAAATACTACTTAAAAATCTTTTTTGCACTTCTTAAATTTTTACATCTCAACTGCTCAGCCCTACTTAAAGAGAGCAAAGGAAGGTAAAGCTTTTCTGATTTATCAGCAAGCTATCAGTTCCCAATTTCTGAAGAAATAACTTCAACTGAGACTGTTTTTTGTTCTGCCCATTCTATGTACGTTAAAATTCTAACTGATGAGAACAAAAAGCTATCTTACATACTCTAACTGAACTAACACCAGCTGGAAAATACAAGCACGAAGAGTCATTCTAGTGCAAAATCTATATTGCACTAGTATTTATATCACATTCCAGCAAGTTACATTGCAACACTTGAGTCAGGATGGGAGATATTTCTCTTAATTCCATCTGTAACTTAAAGAGTAAAAGCCCTAAATACATTAAAACTTGTAATAGGGGTACTAATGCAACATTGCCGAAAGTTCTGAAATGGCAACAGCTGTAATTCAGCCCTAGTGATAATCAAATAGAATACAAATTTAATTAAAAAATACTAATGCATTAACTTTCACCAACACTCGCAGAAAACTAACAGCAAAAGCCTCATGAGTTGCAACATGTTTAGAATACACACGCATTTTAAAGTCAAATTCTTCAAAAACTTCACATATTTTGTATTCTAGTTTAGTTCAAATTTAGAAGCTAGAAAGTTGTGAATTAAAATTTCAGTAACTAGCCCTTTCAAATGCAGTCTTATTTCAGTTTACGCCTAATAAATCAAAACTGTGGTATATCAGTAATGCAAAAACTGTTACGAAGTGGGACAGTTTGCTATTTCATCTGTAGGGAAAGATTTGCTTGTAGAGCTACATGTACGTGCCTTTATGCAAGGCAGTTACTGTCAGTTTTCCTGCCTTCCCAGCATCCACAGCTTAAAAGTCCCGGGACAACCCACCAAGTAGCCTGGAAAGACAGATAAGAGCATAACTACAGCATGATCAAGCATGTGTGTGCTGTAAAAGGTAGTCAGAGGGACAGGGTCTGCCCCAGCGCACAGTAAAGAAGTATGTAAAGGAAGAATATGATGAGGCAATGGCACCAGGGTCCCACTTGGGAAAGTCTAGAATATGGGACTGGTGGAAAACACAATGGCAGTTTAGACAACAGGTCAGGAAGATCGCAGGGGCTTATACGGAGTTAGTGTCCTAATGCAGCAGGAGTATTACACACTGTAAGCAGGTAAAGACAGGTGAATGTGACACAAGGAAAGGAGGAGGGTGTGCAGTAGCAGCACAGGGAAGAAGTAGAGACTTGCTTATACTGTGGTCTGCTCTTTGTGCTGCTCAAAGATCCACGTGAATCTTGCATTGTCTAGCTTACTTCTAGACCCTTGTTCTTACCCTTTATTAATAAACAAAATTTCTTTCTATTTCTTCTGAAAGACAAACCCAAAGAAAATCCCTTCTCCTGAAGAGAATTCATGAATTAAAAATGCATTGACTGAACACTTCCTTATGATAGCCACAGCTGATTTCACACTTCAAATGCTACCTCCACGATTGCGGGCATTTTTAATATGCATCTTTGTTAAATATGGCATTCTGAGAAAGAAGGAAAAAACTTCAAGAGAGTTTTTCCAACAGAAAAAATAAAATCAGGTGGGCTGATGAAATGCAAAACGCAACCTATCTCTGCAACTTTTCTTAAAAATAACCCTTTAATTCTCTGCACAGTCCAACTTACAGTAACTCAATCAAAAGCACTCAATAATAAGCTCTAAGGTAGGCATACATTACAAAACACCTTTGTAACATTACAAAAGCAATGATTCGTAGCTAATCCAACAGCTGGAACACAGTACCTAATTCTATTGCTTGTTGTGTAATAGCACAATTAAAAATAATGTTCTTAAGTAGTACTCTACTATTTTCTACAACTTGTTGCAGAAGTATAAAACAAGCAAGAAAAAACACTCCTCCAACATTTTATAAACTCTTCTTTTCTTTTGCCTTGCCTCTCCTTCAGTTTAAAATAACTTCAAAAAAATAAAATAGACGTCTAAAACTAATTCCAAGTTCCACAGCTGGCTGAGAGAACAGGACTATATAAGTACACCTTAATGGAACTGAAAAGAGTTGGGAACAGAACAATCACCAAGTGATTTCATGATCATATTACATCAGCTTTACCGACCCTTAAGCAGCAACCGAAAAACCTGCCCTCAAATGAAAACATAACCTCAATTTTCCTTTGATAAAGAACCATCTCTCATGCTAAAATTCAAATTTTTAAAGTTTCCTCTCTGTGCATGTATACAAATCCATATATCCGCATCCCAAACTCACAGGTGACCGTTTTCCTGAATTTGCAGCAAGTCTGAAATAACCGTTACCATGCTGAAAGACATAAACTAGATTGTGCACCTCAAGATATGGTTACTCCAAGGCAATCTATTCAAACAAAGAGACTACTGCGCTGCAGATGAATAGAACTTTACACCACGACCCTCTCCATAGAAGTAAGTATAACAAACATCACAGCTCCAAAAATAAATCCTCAGGAAAGGAGCTTGCACTTACTCTTTCTCCACCATTCCGAGCCCTGCTGCACTCAATCGAGAAGGAAGCAGCAAACACTAAAGGAGGTGAAATATCTCCAAAGGAAGAACACTGAATCAACAGAGGAAGTACAAAGTGTCCACGTTGTGATGCTCTGGCTCCACATCACTGTGGAACCCAGATTTTCTTTCTGTTTAAACAGATGGGTTAAAACAAGGCTCTTGGGTATAGGACAGCAGCAGAACTTTTGCAGCAATTGACAATACTAAAAGGAGGAAAGCAGCATAAAATGAGCAAGAGTGCTGAACAGAAAACTTCCAACAGAACTTGTGTATCCTTGTCTGCCCCTGCACATAAGCAAGTGTGGGAAACACGATTGTATCAGTGTCACAGAATCACAGAATGGTTTGATCGGAAGGACCTTAAAAGACCATCCAGTTCCAACCCCCGTGCCAAGGGCAGGGACACCTCCCACCAGACCAGGCTGCTCAAGGACCCATCCAATCTGGCCCTTAACACTTCCAGGGAGGGGGCAGCCACAGCTTCCCTAGGCAACCTGGTGCCAGTGCCCCACACCCTCATGGAAAAGATCTAAATCTTCTCCTTTCCAATATGAGGCCACTTTCCCTCGTCCTATCACTACCTCCCCTTGTAAAACCCCCCTTCCCAGCTTTCCTGTAGCCCCTTCAAATATTCGAAGGCTGCTACAAGGTCTCCCCGGAGCCTTCTCTTCTCCAGGCTGAACAACCCCAACTCTCTCAGCCCGTCCTCATAGCACAGGTGCTCCAACCCTCTGATCACCTTCGAGGCCCTCCTCTGGACCCGTCTCAACAGTTGCACATCCTTTTTATGTTTGTTAGCTTCATTTTCTCCCAGTAAGGCGGCCGGCAGATGCCAGCTCAGAAGGGCGCACCTAGCAGGCGCAGCGCACACCGCGCGGTGCGCTGAAGCCGGGAGGGACAGCGCTCTCCCGTCTCCTAAGCTCCCGTCCCGGCAGCTCCGGGCGCGACCCCGGCCCGAGCTACCGCGGGGGAGGAGCCGCTTCCTCCCCGCCCCTCCCCGCCGGGCAGCGCCCCCGGCGCCTCGCACTCCCGCCCCGCGGGGCCGCGGGGCTCACCGGGCCGAGGGCGGCGCTGGGGGCACCGCCCTCCTCCGCTCACCTTTGTGTTCGTCATCCAGGTAACGCACCCGCAGCTCTTCCTCTTCCCTCGCCTCGGAGCCGTAGCTCCTCGCGGCGGCAGCGCTTCCTCCCCGCTCGGGCGCCCGGCGGACGGGCAGGCCGAGAGAGGCGGTGGCAGCGGCCAGGGCCGCCGCCCTGGCTCGGCCCCGCAGAAGGCCCAGGCCGCCCAGCGCCGCCGCCATCCCTGCCGCTGCGCGCGCCGCCCCCGCCGTTCGCGCCCGCGGGGCCCTGCCCGCCGCCCACGTGACAGGTGCGGCACGCACGGGGCGCGCCACCGGCCCCTCCCCCGTCTGCCGCCGCTGGGGATGGCGCGCCCCGTGGGGAGAGGGCTTGGGCGAGAATCGTAGAGTCACAGAGCCGCGGAACGCGTTGGGTTGGAAGGGAACGTCCATCCAGCTCCAACCCCCGGGCAGGGACACCTCCCGCCAGACCAGGCTGCGCAAGGCCCCATCCAGCCTGGCCTTGGTCGCTTGCAGGCAGGGGCCAGCCGCAGCTTCCCTGGGCACCCTGTGCCAGTGCCGCACCGCCCTCATGTTAGCCGAGAGACGAGCACGTAACCACTCGGGGAGGTTATATGTGGTGCTTTATTTCGAGGCCCCGGGAACCAGGGGTACGCACCCAAATCTGGTTCCAAAACCGTTACAGCACGACTGCATTTTATTCCCTGCATTTTGCATAACCTAATGTATATTCAACAGGTTACAGCTAATACATATGCATATACAGATTACTTCATCAGCTAATTAGTATTACTTTGGCGCCAGCGTCTTCTGTTTTTCTTAGTTAGCTCCGGTATGCAAGGTCTTCTTAACCACAGGCCCAGTCTCTTTATCTCTACTGCAGGTGCAGACTTGGCTTGGATAAGTTTTGGGTACTTCACAGAGTTCTCAGGAGAGAAGAAAGTCTAAACAACCGCTACTTCTAATCATCACTAACAGACTTAAAATAACAGGATTTAAAACCACTATAAAACACACATTTAAAACCACTATTTTTAAAACTATTATAATTACTATTTCTACCTAAATAATATCAGACTAATAAAATCTCACACTTTTCCAACACTCATCGTGAAGAATTTCTTCCTGATGTCTAATCTGAATCTTCCCCCTTCAATTTAAAGCCCTTCCCCCTTGTCCTATCACTACTTGCCCTAATAAAATACTTGCCCTTCTTCCCCAGCTTTCCTCTACCCCCATTAGGTACTGGGAGGCTGCTATAAGATTTTCCCAGAGCGGCTCACACGTGCTTTGAAATAAGCCACGCATGGAAGAGTAAACGTCACTGTTTTACAGAAATTTTTTGAGAGAAATGGAAGTTACACAGTGCTTTTGTTTGTGGTGCACTTGCCTGCGTTCCATCCCAGGGGCAGCACACCCAGTCTCTGTGTTGCACTGAATGAGGGAATCCACAGTTTCAGTACAGGCTAGGAGATGATGTGCTTGAGAGCAGCAGCGCTGCGGAGAAGGACTTGAGGGTGCTGATTGATGAGAAGCTCCACATGAGCTGGCAATGTGCACTCACAGCCTGGAAGGCCAACCTGGCCTGCAATGAAAGAAGTGTTGCCAGCAGGTCAAGGGAGGTGATTCTCCCCCTCTACTGCTCTCTCATGAGAGCTCACCTGAAGTATTGTGTCCAGTATTGGAATCCACAACATAAGAAGGATTTGAAACTATTGGAACAGGTCCAGAGGACGGCTACAAAGCTGGTTAGAGGGCCAGAGCACCTGTGCTATGAAGACAGGCTGAGAGAGTTGGGATTCAGCCTGGAGAAGAGTAGGCTCCAGGGAGACCTTACAGCAGCCTTCCAGTACCTGAAGGGGACTACAGGAAAGCTGTGGAGGGACTTTTCACAAGGACGTGTAGTGACAGGATGAGGAAGAATGGGGAAAGATTTAGATGAGACATTAGAAAGAAATTCTTCACGATGAGGGTGGTGGGGCACTGGCACAGGTTGCCCAGGGAAGCTGCGGCTGCCCCCTCCCTGGAAGTGTTCAAGGCCAGGTTGGATGGGTCCTTGAGCAGCCTAGTCTGGTGGGAGGTGTCCCTGCCAGGGGGATCAGAACTGAATGATTTTTAAGGTCCCTTCCAATCCAAACCATTCTATCATTCTATCATTCTCTTGCTACTGCTTCTTTGCCAGTGTCACCGCTGCGCCTAGGCTTGATAGTGTAGGTGTTGACCAAGCAGCTGTGGTCAGCAACACAAACTGTGTAGCGCCCAGTCCTGCGCACTGAGGTAACATGTTGCCTGTGTTGGTGTCCCCTCTCGTTCTACACCCACCCTTCTCTTTTTGGGCTATCAGAATTATTGTTCCTTTGCAAGAGTAAGGATCAAGTTAATACAATTTTTATTCAGAGCTGGATTCAGTAATGTTAACGGCACCGCCATGGTGTCGGCTTGTCCAGCATGAAGCAAGTCAAAGGACAGAAGAAGTGAGCTTGGAGGTAGGAAATTTAATTGCAAATTCATGCGTTACCGCTCCACAGTGACCTGTGGATACTAAAATTTCACTGATCGGTGTGTCGATACCGTAAACTTTAGTTGGGCCAGAGTATACATATAGATTAGATATAAATCTATATATCGCTTGCACAGGACTTGGGAAAAGTTACTGTAGCTGCAATTAATCCACAACAGTAATGAGGCTCATAAAGCTGTGAAGTTTGTCTTCATTAAGTATTTGCTTTGAAGAATTAGGCCTCGAGAATTGAAAACATGCCTTTGAATCACCCCCTGCCATTTTCAAAACTCGGTGTTACTTAATCAGAGAGACAAAGCTGTACCACTTCCAAGCAGAGGCTCAAATGGAGCCATGTTGGTGGTTTGGGAAAACTAGCCACTGCATTCCTCTCCTTCATGCAGTCACTCAGCAGCTCCACCACTGCTTTCTTTCTGGAGAAGTCAAAGTCTTAAATAATGTCCTATTTTTCCTTGTAGAGCACCATGAAGGGTAAATGGTGAGTCGGGGAGGAACAGGCAGACTATTGCCTTACATTTATCATGTTTTACTATAATATTTAAACAGGATTATAGCTTAAAGCCTGTGATTAACAGCCTGTTCCAGTAGTGCCTGCGATATGCAGGCACAGTTTGCAGACTTTTCCAGCAGAAAGGAATAAATAATGCCTGTCCTGGATATTTTCTTCACAGTCAAAGAATTAATTGTTGTATGAGAATGAGTTTTGAACTGTCATACCTAACTATGTCAATAGAAACAGAGAAACAGCACTATTTTAAAAGACACAGAATAAGGTAAAAATACATTTAAAGCAGAACTAGATGTACAGTACCACAAAATCACCTTGAAGCTGAAGGTGGACATGTTGTCCCTGAGCAGCTGTCATTTGCAATGGTTCCCAGACTCAAGGACTAGTGAGCAGAGGTCATCATATGGAACATCCATGCAGTGTGTATACACCACAATCAGAGTTAAAGCTGAAAGAATTCTAGAAGTACAGTTTTCTTTTGCAGCGTCACTGTTTGGTTTTACTTTCTTGGTATAAGAAATGAAAAGAAAATTTAGTTTCTATTCATTTTTTCTGCAGTTCCCCACATCTGTTTTGCTAAGGCATGCTTACACCTAGATAAAAAGTTTCATTTATTTATGAGAACAAGTCTTACGAGGAGCAGCTGAGGGAACTGGGGTTGTTTGCCTAGGGAAGAGGAAGCTGAGGGGAGACTTTATCACTATCTACAGCTACCTCAAAGGAGGTTGTAGTGAGATGAGTGTCAGTTTCTTCTCTCGAAGTAACAGGTGATAGGACAAGAGGAAATGGCCACAAGTTGCACCAGGGCAGCTTCAGACTGGATGTTAGGAAGAATTTCTTCAACGAAGGGATAGTCAGGCGCTGGAACAGGCTGCTCCGGGAGATGGTTAAGTCACCATCCCTAGAGGTATTTAAAAGGCAGGTTGATGAGCTTCTTATGGACATGGTTTAGTAAGGGGACAGGTACACTTGGACTCAGTGATCTCAAAGGTCTTTTCCAACCAGATGATTCTATTGTTCTATGATTTCCAGTGACATCTTTATTGCTTTTTGAAAACAGGATGGTTGTAAAGGGTGCTAATATAGGTATCACTGTTAAGTACCAAAGTTAAAGGTCTTGATGATTTTTTTGCAGTCTGCAGAGTGAAAGTATTTTTAAAAATGAAACTTAAAATTGTTGACAAGAGACATAAAGATAGCTGTTGTAGTGGGTCATTCTGTTCTTTGAACTGTCTCTCTGTATTAATACTTAAAACTGCATGATACTCATAAGTGTGTTTTATTTTTTGTAATTTAATATTACAGTGCAATTTGTAATACTGTATATGCAGTTCCTCCCAATTGCACTGACATTAAAGCATAAATCAGGACTCTTGGAAGAAAGCAAAATTTTCCATAATCTTTTGGTTTTTTCGCTGTTCTTTTCACTGTGGTTTAGTTCCAGCGGCTTTGAAGTCAAAGTAGTTCATGGAAAGCACATTTAATTACAGAGGGAAAGTATATTGACATGTAGATTATTATTTAAACATATATCCTAATAAGAAAAAATAGTGGAGCAACTGCAAAAACCTGTTAAGTAACTACCTAAATAACGTATGACATTGCTTGATAACCTGATTGCTACTGCACACAGAAATCCAAATATTGATACTTGGTAATGGGTAAAATAAATTTATTTGGTACAATTGTATAAATCTTGACTGAGCCTCCCTGTTGTCCAGAGAAGCAGTGTTAGTGTGAATACCTATAGAACTAGTCTAGATGAAGAATATCTCAGCAATTCTCTGTACTCAGCTGTTACTTTTAATATCATCACTCAATCATAATCTAATCCAAGGGAAAAAAATTAAAGGTACTTCACCCTATTTAATTTTATATTTGGAATTACCTTTGAAAGCCCATTCACATCAGGTTGCAGGTACTCACAGTATACAGAACTGCATCTGAAAAGGGAGATATGCAGCTCCTTTTTTTATCTTTGTTCCTAGCTTTTGTTTGAAAAAATAGTCTGAAGGGATAGGTATTTGAGGCTTGGAGGGGGGTGGTCTTTTTTTTTTTTCAATGTAGTACTGCTGCAACTTTGACAACAGCGTGCAGAACTTGGAAGACTGCCGATGTGGCTAGTGGAGAGAATTTTCTTCAGATCATTATTCAGCATGCTTCAGTGCTGGGCATCTGCCATGTTTCACTTCCTAGAGGACCAATCTCATTCTTAGGTATAATGGACCTCTAAACTTAAGATCTAAATTAGGAACATGAAAACGAGGAGTGTGAAATTACTTGTGGATGTTCAGTTAGGCACCTAGTATTGATAAAAATACTAATAAAACATATGAAATGAGACAGAAAATCAATTACATGTGTAATACTGATATGTGACTTTACAGGTAACAGTGAAAAGATGCAACAGTGAAAAGATACAGACAATATGTACAGTGATGCAGGAATAAGGACGAAAAGGAATCTCACTCAGTTGTAAGTTGCTTTGGTTTTCTTACATTGTGCGTGTAGATGAGATGTAGCAAATAGTTTAATCTTCTCTGGATGAGCATATCAGTGGCAGTGTATAACTAAAGTGAGAAGAGAACATGCTTTAGGGGAAAAATAGAGGACCGAATTTTGGCTTTTCAAGCTAAATCACTTCTCTTTCTTGCAAGTTGGAAATTGTCTCTGTAAAGTGGCTGTTGATATTTGAGAGTGGGATCCATTAGCTAGCTGTTCTCTAAGTTCATTTATAAAGGTTGTGTCAGTTTCACACCACTTTGCAGGAGCTTTTGTGTCTTCTAATTTTCACACATTTGTTTTTTATTAATGGCAGATTTTTACTGATTATTATGTTATCCAGTAAGCACACTTGCATTTCCTACCTTGATTTTTAACATTTTAAAGCCCTTTTGATCTTCTTTTAACACTGATACTGCTGAATAGAAGTCCCTCATTGTGATGTATTATTAATAAGCATATAGCACACACAACATGTTCCCTTTCTGGCACCATTCCTGTTCAATATGCTTTGCAGGCAGCTGTTTCCTTAGATTGTCTATTTTCTTTCTGTTTGATGCAACTTTGAGATTATAATGGTAAGATATATGATGATTTTACGGCTTACTTTTTCTCTTTGGAAATTATTCTTGCTAAACTCAGTCTATTGTGTATGCTTACAACTTTGCTTACATGACACTTATTACCTGTTCCAAAATATATTGTTGAAAAATATACCTATGAGTAACTTGCGCCTCAGAGCAAAGGACAGATTTTGTCTTTGCATTCATGTAAACATCATTCATTTGTGCTTTTACTCTTGCATCTTGAAAATGGAGACAACTACGTTGGATTGCTTTAGTGGACAAGCACTTGGCATATGTAGGCAGTTCTTAAAATCATACTTTCCGGACATGGAAGGCAGAAACAATCAAATTATCTGTTCATTCTCTGCAGAACACAAACAATGCCGTAACAATTACAGGAACAAAATGTGCCAAACAAGGCCTCTTGTGTGGGTAAATTGGCAGTGGTTGTCATGAAACTACAATGATGTAATATTGGAAGAGCAGAGCCTAAAGAGGGCCTGAGGTACTTATAATAGGAATTGGGCAGGGATTTAGTAAAGAAAATATGTAGAACATTTTCTTTTGGAGCACAGAATACAGTTTATCCCAAAAGGGCATGCAATAAAGGGATTTATTTCTATGAAGATAGATGTAAGCAAAAGTAGTGGAAGCAGAGAACTGACCAGCAGTAGAGCTTCCTAAAAATTGAGATATTTGGGAGCTACAAGACAACTGGCCTTTTACGCTCAAGTTATAAAATCTTATAGAAGTTAAGATGTGTATTACATTTCTGAATGACATAATTACATTTCCCTTAAACTTAAAGGATACATGCCATAGTTCTTTGGATTCATGCAACTTGGGCAGAGCAGGACTAAAATTTACAATCCTTCCAGAAGCCACTGCACAGAAACTTCGAATATCATAGCTTCTTCAGCTGTAGAATAAAGATTTTGTAGTTTTCTTTGTAGTTTTGATTATCACCACTGCATCTAGTTTCTCAGTGGCTGTATGAGCCTTGTCAGTATAGCTTCAATAGAGCTATGGAGCAGAGGATGAGGTGGGAACAAGATGTAACCTCTGAGGAGAAGTCACTGCTTACCAGAGTCTGCTTTGACTACAGAATGAGATTTTTAGTAAAATTTCTAATGTAACCTTTAGCCTGGAAAATGTGGAATAGAAATCTGACCCAACAGAAATCCACAACCATCTGTAGGTCTCCATTATACTCAAGACACTTCATAACAACAGAATTCATCTAAGGGGAATGTCATTAACCCAAACCAGGATCTCTTCTTCATTACATATATTAGACTGTGTGGGACTAAAAAATATTTTTGAAGTAGTGTTTTTATGACTCTTAATATGTTAAACCCATGACATTTCTTTACATAAACTTACAAGTCTGTGTATAGCTGTATTCCCCAACAGTTGCCTGTATTCCGGAAATGTTTAAAGCATGAGTTTTCAAAGGTGACACGTGCCTACTGCCTATACTGAGCCTATTTACAACTGCAAGTAGTTATGAAAAGCCACTGTGTCCTCCTTTATGTACATAAAAATGAGACTAATGAATATGTCTGAAGCTTTGGGCAACGGTTGAGTGCCACAGATAATACCTCAAATGTTGTGAACATCTGAAATAAATAACCGCAATTTATGGACCATCATGCAGAACTGAATGTTAAGAAGTGGAAATGTATTCTCCCCCCTTTTAAGAACACCATTATGCTGTGACAAAAATCTTACACGCTCATAGTCTTGTTTTCCTTATTCTCGATCCTGTGTTGAATTCATCATAATCCTATGTTTAAATCATCAGTCTGTTGCCATGGAAATGACTGATGTCACAAATTCAGTTCGAACTTCATGACAGGATCAAATACAAAAAGAAAATGGGGTCAGAGAAGAAGAAAACCATTGTTCAAGCAGCAAAGCTTAGGTAACAAGCTAAAAGGAAAAAGTACATGGGGACATGTACTTTTTTTTTTTTTTTACAAAAAGTAAGGCAATTTATTGTTTAAATCTGTTGGAGAAAATCCTCCTTTAAAATTTTCTCTTTCATATACAACGTGAAGGTTTTAGAATTATATCTGAAAAGTTTACACAAGCGTGTCATAGAAACAAGCTTTCTAATCTTTTACACCTTCAACTATTTCATGTACCAAGACATAAGTAGACAAAATAATAGTAAGAACTGAAGATAGATGTGTTTTTCTTAATGAAAAGTATAGAAAAATAAGTAAGTTTTAATTAAGAGATGGTACTGAAAAACTGAATTGAAGTATGATTTAAAGATTTATTCAAATTAATTTTGGCAAGTTCGTAGTGACATTTCTTTGAGGTCAGATTTTTCATCTTTTTAGTCATTTTTGCTTTATCTAATTTGTTAATTTCATGGACTGGCTGAAGACTTCTTACTGGCTGTATTTTGTGGTCTGTCAAACTTGTCGGACACAATCTTGGAGAAAAATTGCACTTAAAAAGATGCTCAGTGGCACCAGATGAGCTGCTTTTCTATTCCCAATGTAGAATGTAACCAGCTGTTATACTGTTATTATTAGAACTACCAAACAGATAATGATAAAAATTTGAAGACAGAGTGATTTTTGGAAAATGAAGTCATAAAGATGTTCTGCAAGTTTCCAAATATATTAAAATCCCAGTAAATGGCGAAGCAACTACTTTCATAATTATAGGACTAAGTAGCCTTACGACTACAATGAAATTTTAAAACCATATTGTTTTCCTCGCTATTTCCCTGTTAGCTAGCTTAGAGTGTTTGCGGCTTACATTGCTGTTTTGATATCTTACTCCTAAGTGTCCACCTTTTCTCATGGACATGTAGGTTTCAGAAGCCTATGGAACTCAGCAGAGCAACTAGATGTCCTAAAAGTTGGGTGTTGAAATGCTTTGTATCATGATACCGACCTCACTTTTTGGAGAATTTAGCAGTAAAGTTCATTTTTATGCCTGAGAAAAATGATAACTATACTGTTTGTATAGAGTAACAAAGTCCACAGTGCTTACACTAAAGATGCAACATTCAGGTGGACCTCATAAAAGATGCAGGTGTAGAGTTCTGTAGACTCTTTCTATTCTGTCCGCTTTCTAATGGAGGACAAACATGCCCAAATCTTGCTGAAGCTTGGAGCGAGGAGATTTTTGGAATGTGCCACTAGACCTGCAGAGGTGGAGGACCGTGATTTACACATGACCTGTCTTCTGGTTTAGATAGTGCAAGATAAATTTATAAACCACTTCTTGGTATTCATTTTGTGCAGTATCTGAAAACTTACCCCATATCAGCAACAGCTGCACATCTAAGACCCCAACCCAAAAACCATTGGAATCAATGAGGAGGTCACAGTGAGTTCAAAAAAGAAGGTAATTAAGCCAAGATATTAAAAGGATGTTCATATTGAGAAGGCATTTATGCTACGTAAAGTTAGCTTATTAGTATCTAATCGGAAGCCAAGTAAAAACTTCTTTCAGTCATCACTTCATTAAATTTACAAGCATTCTCACACACAATTGTGTGGGATGCAGAACAGAGACATTTGACTGCTTGGAGGCTAGCTGTGGCACAGAGCCACTCATCCAGATCCAGCAGGTTTTTTTTGAACATGAAGGGTGAAAGCAGAAGACAATTTCAGATTATTGTCCGATGCTGCCTACATTTGTGCACCTGCCCACATCATAAACAGTATACAATATTATAATAATTGTAGCCATTCAGAGTAATATTTGGTGTTCTGAATGCCTACCTCAGGTTTTGGCTAAGTTTAAACTAGAATGGCCCTGTCATTACTAAGATTGGCATTGGAAAAAATAATTGCCTTGAAAGGTATGGGGCCAGACTCTTCTCAGCTGTGCCTAGCGACAGGACAAGGGGCAATGATTACAAACTGGAACACTGGAAGTCCCACCTTAACATGAGGGAAACCTTCTTTGCCGTGAAGATGACAGAGCACTGGACCAGGCTACCCTGAGAGGTTGTGGAGTCTCCTTCTCTTGAGAAACGCAAAACTGGATGCATTCTGTGCAACCTGTTGTAGGTCAACCTACTTCAGTAGGGGACTTGGACTAGATGAGCTCCAGAGGTCTCTTCCAACCCCTACTTCTGTGATTCTGTTATATGCCAGGTAGCCTTATGTGTCATGTCCATGTCTTGTTTCAGAGAACTGCGTTTTGTCAGTGACATCACTGGAATGCCAAAGATGCACCTTTTGCTAAATTTTCACCTTTCTGTCAAAACTCATGCTAACTGGCTAAATTGCAGCATTTCTGTCTTGAAGGGCCTACAGTTCAGAAATGAGCCGTACGAAAAAACAGGTATGTACTGGATAAAAGTGATACCAAGTGGTAATATTGAAGCAGTGTCATAGTAGAAGTTAAATCCATGAAAATATCTGTTAATTTGTTTTTTCTACTCTGAAACTACTTTTAAAGCTACCTTTTGTACATAGTGATGATAACGACCAAAACAAAGTACCGTCTTCATGCGTTGCTGCTTGTTTTTCCCTCATTGGAGCAATGAACTGTTCTAAATTAATGAGTTATATAGCTGTGCAAGATTCTCAAAAATAATATAACAGTGGATGACCTATTAGTGTCAGTTCAGGTCATGTAGTCTCGTGGAAAGTCTGCAAGGCCTTAAAGACAAATACGAAAAAAGTCTTCTGCTTTGAGGTGGCGTAGGTATCCATATGAGAGAAGTGAAGGATGGAGGGAAGAGAATTAGGAAACTCGCTCAGAATCTCCATTTTTGTTATCCAAACCTACCTCATAAAAGGTTTCAAGCAATAAGGTGCATGATCAAGTAATTCTTTGACAATGCTTGGCTTGTCAGTCATAAATTACTTGTAAAATTTCTTGGGGAATTTGTAGGTGACCTGTTGTCTCTCTCCTTTAGTCGGCCTCTCTTAAGAAAACCTTGTGTATAGGAATCATAGGTAACAAGGTTTTCATGAGATCAAATGGAAAGAAGTAAATGCAGTCTTATCTCAATAACTCATCAATACTCCTACAAAATTATTACAAAGGAGCGGATACCTCTTCATGCTCTCCCAGTGAAACTGTAAGACCTGCACTATTGCTTTATAAAGAGTGCTAAAAATACAGGAAAGGACTTTTTGTAAAATTAAACTTTAACCTCTAACCCACATCTTTATTTTTCTCTTCTTACTGAAAAATTGCACAAGCAAAATAATATGCATTTGCTAATGCTTTCTTTCCCTTAAATGGTTTCCTTGTGCGCTCAGATTCAATTCCCTAGTTATGCTTTAACATGGCTGGGTATAGTTTTTGTTATGCTGTAATGCTAATAAATTATTTGATTTTATACACTTAGGAGTTTCCAAAGATTCCCAAAGAAAGTAACTCTTTTTAAAAGATTTGGCAGATGAACAACAAAACAATTATGGAAAAAAAGTTATCTTCTGTCTAATTAAATAGGAAATGTGTATTCACTTTTTACATACATTAGAAATTTTTACTACAGAACACTGTAAATTTATTCTTGTTGGGTTTTAAATTAAAGCAGGTAACGAATGTTGGATTGTTGTTAGACAATTCATACAAGATAATATTTCTGTTCATTCAGCTCTATGACAATGTAGTAGACCTCCACCATGTCTTCAAATGAAATTAACTTTAAAAGTATTGAATATGTTTAAAGATAAACACAGAAGAATACTGGTGTCATTAAACAAAATGGTTACATTCCTTTTAACTGCACTAGCGCCAGGATTTCACTTTATTTTATCCTGAAAAAAGTTTTTCCTTAGCTTTTTGTGTATCATTTTAGTCCGAATTCTGAATATTTCTTCTGATTCTTCTGCCTTTCTGCTAAATTAGATGTATTTTCTCATGAACTGTGTTGCTATTATAGAAAGCTGCAATATAATTCCAATCCCTTGCATTTGAAAGTGAATATGTGTTTTAACTGCTTTAATCTCAGTACACAAAAGTTCTTATTTTTAGACAATTTCAGTTCCTCACTCTGAGAAAGCCATGCACCTTAAAAGGCAAGGTAACTGAAAAGGTGTGACTGGGAAAGTTATCTCTGTTTACAGTGGTACATGGTACAGTCAGAAAGAGTAAATTTCTATTTAAACAGGATCAGGAAAAATGATTGTTTCAGATCAGTGAGAACAAGTAAGGGAATTAGTATAGTATGAACTGAAGATTCATTAATTTGACGATTTTTAGGTGAGCTGGGGAAGATAGTGGTGTTTTGCATTGATGGTAGATGTGACAACTGATTTTTTCCAACTTTAGTGTCTGTGATACATTATGTGAAATAAAGTAAGGAAAAGGCTTAGAAAAAAATGATGTTTGGTCAAAGGAATTACAAATTCTCTTTCTTAAGAATTACATTTTCCAAAAGTAATTAATACATGTTTTGCTACTACAGCCTAGCTAATAAGTTTCTGAAGCATCTTTGTTGGACTACACAGCTTTTTCACATTATAAATGTGAAATATCAGAGTTTTCTGTTTATCTGCATTTCTTAACTAAATCAAATTCCTGGTTGGATCTGTGTGCAAATTTTGATCCAATGAGCTAACACTTTTTCAAGAGTGAACTGTGTCTTCTTACCAATACAATTCTTACTGCTATTCAATAATAGTAGTAATAATTTGACACTTCAAAAAGGAATTGATGAGGTGACAAACTGTTTAATTAGGTAGGAATTGGATACAAGTCAAGGTGTGATAGCAACTCTAAAAGATAATTAAAATATTTTGTAAGTTAAATAATGCCTTCAAAAATTGTGATTATAATAGACACATTTCTCAAATAGAACTATAATTTAAAAACCCCTCAGGGACCAAAGATCACTAAACCACTATCTGATATTTTCGTGTATTATTAGGGAACAGGAAGTTTGCAGTAGTCAAATGAGCAAATCATAAAGTCTATATGTGCATTTTTGCGTATTGTAAAGAGATGTCATCCAATCGTAATAATCTTTATAAGCTTTTATTTGTAGTGATAGTGGTAGTTGCAATAAATAAAAGATTTAATGAAGTCAGGATTGGGGGATAAGTAGAATACTAACATCTAATGAAAGCCAGACTGGAAATAATGTAATCATCTTGTCCTCTCTTAGTAAGTACTGGGAGTATGATTCCTTATACTAATGACTCCTGGAACATCTCCACTACTATATGTATTTTAGTAATATGATTTAGTTTTATATTAGTCCTGTGAACTGCAAGGGGCTGGACTCAGTGATCATTGTGGGTCTCTTTCAGCTTGAGATATTCTGTGATTCAAGGATATTGCTGACAACAGTAAATTCAGTTACAGTTGAACCTATGTTCCTCAGTAGGGACACACAGGGTTTGTATAGCTATAGAATAAATGCATGAATTCCTTAATGATTATCTAAACATTGATTCTTTGATTGTACTTATAAGACAGCACTTTGAGCAGCACTATTCCCATGTATGTTGCAAATATTATTTTTTATACATCACGATTTCTGAGGCAGAGGTTTGTTGATGAGATAAGCAACCAGGGCCAAGACAGAGTACAGAACTACACAAACGTAGGGCTAAAGGACCTTCAAGGTATGCATTTATTTATCCCCTTTCCCCCAAAAATAACAGCCTGACAGATCCTTATCTAAGGTGCTCTTAAAAATTTCTAGCAATGGAGACCACATCCTTCACAAGTGATCTGTTCGAGTGTTTCTCAATTCTTTCTGAGTTTTCCTCTGTGTCTGATTTTGCTTGCTGCTGTTGAAGTCTATGACTTCTCGTCTTATCCCTCTTGAATGGACAGTAAACAATTTACTCTTCGCAGCGACATTATATATACACGAAGTTTCTTGTCTAAATTATTCCTCACTCTTTTCTATTTTTTTAGATTAATTAACCTCAGTTTTCCTAGACTTTCTTGTAGGCCCTGTGTTTGATGAGCTCCTTCACACGGCCCTGTTCTGGATTCTCTGCCATTGGTTAGATTTTGCTTCTTGAATGTGGTGTCCAAAACTGAAAGCATCTAAAGCCTTAATGCATATCTGCATCTTGTAAGCTGTTTTTCTGTTTATATGTCCCAATATGCTTTTCGCAACAGCGTGATCTTGTTGTCTCATGATCAGCTGGTAATCCATTACAAGTGACAGGTCACCCCCATGGAGACCTGTTGTGAGCCAGCTGCTGTTCATCTTGCAATTGTGTGACTGGCCATTCTTGTCTTGTATCTTGTATAGTATCTTGCATTTACTGTTGAATGTCATCCATTCATGTGCATATCCTTTCTCCAGTTTTGCCAAGGTGATTTTGAATCTTATGCCTCCCTTACACTTTAGAGACAGTCTCTTTCAGCTCCAAATTACCTACAAACTTAATAAACACATTATTACATTTTCATAGTTCTAATGGAAATATTTAAAAGATTAAGTTAGGCATGGGCTACTGCAAAGTCCCACTTGTCTAGCATTTGTTTAGCAGTGAACAACTGTCAGCTCACCACAAGGTATTGTCATATTACTGCTTTTACATCTCCATTTTAGCAATTTCGTCTTTCTCATACTTCACTAGCCTACTATTTGTCTGTCATGTGAGACAGAGGATCCCTACAGTAGTCAGGATACGTCTGTTTATTCTTCCCTGCCCCACAGCCTGTTCTGTGGTACGGTAAGATCGCTTTGTGTGTTCATGATTAACTCCCATCTGTTCTCACCTGTTTCCTCACTAACTTTCAAGTGTTTACAAGTAGGTTGATCCATATTTTTTCAGTTTGTCTCTGATTTTTGAAAGAAGAAATATTTTTGGGGTTTTTTTTCCCAAAGCATCACCACATTACTCAAGAGCAGGTACTGCAATATCCGAGACAGCCTTGGGTGTTTGTTCAAGCAAGAATCACACAGATCCTTACTTTGGATTTGTAAGAATACAAAGCTGATATTCTTTGGTCTCTGCCAATTTGAAGGCATCCAGCTGACTGAATTATTGTTATATTGGCCTGTACAGGTGTTGTCTTTGCTTGCATTAACTTTGTTAGAGAACAGTAATCCGAGAGTGTTAAACCTTTAAATTTTGTCTGCATTATCTATCATTAGTTCCTTCTTTCTGACCTGTAGCAGAGCTGGATTTACAAATTGATCCCTTCCTACATCCCGCACCTCCTACTTAGTATCCTTAGTATTATTTTTTTGCCAGTTCTCCTAAGCCTTGTACTTCTTTGACTTGTCTTCCTGATTTCTGCATTTTTTATCTGCTGATTTCATTTTACATCACTCTATCTCTTTTAAAAAGTGATCACCTGTGATCCACTTTACTTTGCATTCTCAACATTCTCAAACTCATTGGTTAAAATCCAGCACTCTTCCACTATTTGCATACTTAGCTGTCTACATCAAAACGGTATTACTAACTCATTTCAACAACTCACTGAGCAGTCTGCATACTATCCTGTACCTTCCCCAAAGATACTCCAAATTTCTGCAGAATTTAGTTGAAGTAAACTCTGTTAACCACAGAACCTCTTTCTCCTATGAAAACCCAAATAAAGATAATCATGCATTCCTTGATCTAACGTGTGCCACCCCAGACCCCCCTACCCCATGTAGTTTATTTGGAGGGTTAGAACAGAAATATGCTTCCCATGTCTGGAATATTTTTGTTTGTTCTGTAGTATATCAGCCCTGCAAGCCAGATGGTAAGGGAACATAAGTAAGAGAGTTTTTGCTGCACCTGAAAAGCATAGCTGTTGTTTGGGTTTGCTTCCTTCCTGCGACATTTTAGATATAAAAGGGGGAGTCCAGCACAAAGTTTACTAAACAAAACCCTTAGATCTCAGTGCATGTTATAGCGTTGGTAACAGTGGCAGGAGACAAAATATTTGGTACGTTGTACATTTGTAGGTCTGATCCATAATAATGGGATAGGAAACTAGGCCAGTTTGTTTTCCTAGCAGCTGGAATGCGCCTTACTTTGTAACTTACACAATAAAAAAAAAAAGATATTATAGACCCTATGATTATTTCTTATTTCATATTTTATTCAGTAAGGCATGACATTAACCTAAGGTCTAAAAGACTGGTCAGTGAGAAATCCCCTCTAATTAAAATGTACTTTTGTTAATAGTGCACTCTTAATGTTACCTAAATCTTTACTTAATGATTGAAATGCTTTTTTTGATAATAATATATGATATTTTATCTAATTTTCTTCGTCTCTAGAAACATTTGTGAAACAGGAGGGATGAGACTTTCTCTTAAAAAATTGTAGGAATGCGTAAAATATACAGTACACTTCCTGTTATAGAAGGCTGTTTATTAGTGTAAATACTTGTGCAATATTTGGCAAATGATCAAAACTAGTTTCTCCTGGTGTGTTTACAATGTTATAAATTAAAAGCAAAGCCCATTCTCAAGTGACATTTACCATACAAACTGAAATGTTTTCTCTCATGCTGCATGTGGTTGTGCTTCCTGCTTGACAGGATAAGCTCCAAATGTTGAGTACAAAGTTTGCAATGAAGTTCTTGTGAGAATTAGGCTTGCCATCTAGCAATTCTTCTTATAAAAAGAACTAAAGAAGTCTTTTTCTCCAGTGTAGGATTTTTTTTCTGTGACTGTATGTTTACTTAACTTTCTGCCTGATGCTGTACTTAGTCAGCTACACTGAGAGAAATTCTTTTGGTTTCATTGCATATTCTGTTGCTCTTTACTCCATTTTAATGTTTTTTTCCCATAACCTTTGAGTGGTAAAATGGTCATAGACAAGAACAGACAAGCTGCCATTTCTCTTGTGAATACTTCAGAAATGCGCTAAGGCATAAATTTAGCAGAAGGTTTGAACAGAACTGCCTTCTGCATCAAAATATGAAAAAGTAGCTTGGAGTGTTACAGAAATGCACTTTTGGTGTTACAAAGATTACTCAGCACCACATGCAAAACATTTTATTTTCAGCTCAGGGTTCAAAACCTGTTATACAAACCTGTTTATTAATCACCATTATTGTTTCCTGAGGGGTTTTGACTAATTTTGAAAACTCCGTCAGTAGCTTTTGAGTATATTTTATCATTACATATGTATTCAAAACCCATCCACCACTTAACTTGTTGCACGGGAAAAATGTGCTTGGGTCATGTTTCGTGTTTATATAAATAGATAGATAGGCATCACATACACTGTGTCTTTTCCAAGAAAAATGCTTCATATTCCAGTAACATGTCCCTCTTTTCATATCTTAGATTTGTTAATCTTTTTACTGACTTGCAGACTGCTTCTGGACTTTCAGTCATCCTTGAATTTAAATAGAAATTTTTGGCATCTGTAGTTTTATTTCTTTTTTTCCTTTCTAAGTGCTTAATAACCACGAATTGTCCTGCTTTAAATGCAAATGACAGAATCTGCTGCAGTTCAGGAAAACCACCATTTAGCATATGCAGGCAACTGCCTTGTGGATTTTTTAGGGCTGTAGCTTTACCTGAATCAGGGATACTTGGAAAAAGAGTGAGTAAAAAAAGGGTGCGTATGCACTCTTCAGAACAAAAAAATTGTCCTGTGTCCCATCTCTTTGAGTACCTTGCTAAGGAGTACATCTCTAAAGAGCAAATTTGGTTTCTGTTGTAAAGGATTCAAGTGGCAACCAATTTTTTTTTCCTATGGAGTAATGACAACATAATTAACTACAGTTTGTGGAGCCAAGAATTTTCAGAGGTGGCGTGGAAAATATTTAGCAAAGCTGAGGCAGACAATCCAAGAAAATAATACTGAAAGCTAGTGATTACACCACGCTTTGCAAAGAAAGGCTTGTGTAATAAATAACAAATATGGTCCAAGCTATCAAACTGCAGTTACATGATGAAGAACATGCTGTAATTTCTTTGCCTATTTACGTTCCCGCATTGCCAGCACCCCTGTTACATTGCATAAGGAGATTCTGTCATAACAAAATGAGATCCTTGTGGAAGGCTGGATCCTGTTTCCTTCATCTGATGTAAATAGCAAGTAATATAATGTTGCCGGAAAATTGATGCCAAATTAAAGCCACAGTGAGGTAGCAGAATTGAGATTATCTCACTACACGGGATTCAGGAAAAAATTCAGATGGAAAGCATTCTGTGAATACAAGAACCCACCAAAGTATTTGAGTTGATATTGAGAAATACAGTCTGGAGGACACAGTACAGGAGGAGGTCAGGTTTCCCTAGAGTCAGCTCTAAATATTTTTAGTTTTTAAATTTAATTAGGGTTACTCATTTATGCTTAGATACCCATAAATGCTTTTTAAGATATACAGATAAACACAGTAAGGATGCAGGTAACTGGAGGAAAAAAAGCCATTTCTAGCTAAGGAAGGATGCTGAAGTCAAAAGAACTGGTCTTGGCTAATTTGAGATTTTAGTCAAGAGTTGCTCATGGGACTGAACTAATGACCCTGTGATTTCCTTATTTTATGAGATAGCTTCAGCAGTTTATGGAAAATTTGAGCATCTGGAATCTGAACTAACTGCAATGGATGGAAAAAAAAAACCCAGCTTCAACTATATTGCTATTGTTACTGAGAGAAGCTTTCTGAGATCTACTCATGGGAACTGACAGAAGGGAAAAGACATTTTAATCAATGATTGGGAGACAGGCAGTAGTCACTCTTGAGCAGCAGAAGTTTATTTTAGCCATTGTTACCCTTCTGGGTAACACTCCAGTACTCTTTTAGGAAAGAAATCTACTTCCAGCCACGTTTTAAAGACATGGTGTAAAGAGAGAAGACTCTAGCATGGAATCTCTGGAGTCTTTCTGTAATCCTTTGAGGCCACGTATGAACAGAAAGAGAGTGTCTTCCTTAAGGAGCGTTATTGCATGAGTTTTATGTGAGCAGGATTATCAGAAGTAAGCATTAACAAACACTGCAGACTCCCATGAAAGCAAGCTTCTGAGTGAAAAAGCATCAGATTAGCAAGTGTGACATGGACAGATTGTAATAGATGTGATAAAGTGGCTCCAGGAGACTCTCAGGCTTTTCTTATTATTCAAATTCATTATACCGCATCCTACTTAAAAAGCAATTTTCTGAGAGCCAGCTGACTTTTTAAAAATCTGACATGCTACTTCACTATTTTATCACGTGAAGCATGATCATGATACATAAAAGTGAGGAGTTTGTAGCATTTTTTTAAGGTAGAGAGGTCAGTTTCCTCCTCAATCATAATCCTGCTTATTAAGAAGATTTGAGATGTCTGATAAAACAGAGTGTTTTATAAAGAATTCAGACAGCCAATGAGTTATTGTTACGTCTGCATGTCATCCGCAGGCTACACTTTCGTTTTCTCCATGCCTGAAGGGAGTAGTGCATAGATATTACATACACCATATACCAGGGACCTAGTATACACTTAGAAAGTTCTGTAGTGGACTCTCAGATACAAGGCATTATTTTTAATTTCCATATATCTCTCACTGTGATGCTAGGATTTAGTGAAATTTGTGGTTGATGTATAAGTAGGGGGAGATTAGTACGTAAGCCTAAAGACTATACCTCCCTTCCATATCTCTTAACGCTAGGACTGGTGAGTCATTCTATAGACAATTACTGAAAGTCAGAAATTTCTATATTGGTAGCCCTTGTCCTTATGGAAAATTTCAACTTCATAACATTAACTGGTAATACCATACTGCTGTTTCAAGCAAGTCTGGGAAATTCCCATAGCTGGTTGAAGATAATTTCTTGCCACAAGTGGTCAATGAGCCAACTAGGAGAAGCGCCTTCTGAGACTTGTCATTTGTGAATAGAGAAGGACTCACAGGAGATGTGACGGTAGATGACAGTTCTTGGCCACAGACTCATGGAATGGTTGAGTTTAAAATTTTCAGTGTAATGAGAAAAAAGTTCACCAGAGTTCCTAACTGGTATTTTAAAAGAGCAAGCTTTATACTCAGGGAGCCACTGCACAGTGTCCCCTGGGAATCTGCTTTTCAGGGCTTAGGGGTCCATAAGGCTGGGCAGTTCTGAAGAACCAGTATTTAAAAGCAGAGGAGCAGGCAATCCCGTTGTGTCACAAGTCGTGCAAGCAGGGTAGAAGACCACCTTGGCTGAACAGGGAACTCTTCATGGAATCAAGAAGGAAAAAAAGAGATTGGATAATCTTTGCAGGAATATTACAGAGACGGGTTCGCAGAGCAGGGAGATGACAGAAAAGGCCAAAGCTCTATTAGAGTTGCAACTGGCTATTGTTTTACCACACAGAAAGAAAGGATTTTTAAAGTATTTTATTAGCAAGAGCACATCCAAGGAAAATACAGGACCCAGACACGTTGAAGATAGTCCCCTGGCAGATACAAGAAGGGCATGAAGGAATGGGATGAGATGGGATGGGACAGGACAGGGACAGGGACAGGGACGGGACAGGACAGGACCAGGACAGGATAGTTCAGTTGGAAGGGACTTAAAAGTATCATCTGATCCTACTGCCTGACTAATCCTTGGCTGACCAGAAATTAAAGCCTCTTATGAATGGCATTGACCAGGTGCCTGGCACTGACAGGTTTGGGGCATGAGCCACCTCTCTAGGGACCCTGTTCTGGTGTGTGACCACCCTCTTGATAAATAAAGGTTTCCAAAAGTCAAATTTTAACCTCCACTGACACAGCTTTGAGGCATTCCCACATTTCCTGTTGTTGGATCCCAGGAAGAAGGAATCAGCACCTCCCTCTCCACTTCCCTTCCTCAGGAAGCTGTAGGAAGCAATGAGTTGGCCCCTCGGCCTCCTTTTCTCCAAACTAGACAAATGCAGAGTTCTCAGCTGCTTGTCACCTGTCTGCCAAACATCTGCTGAAGATGTATGCCTTCCAAGTACAAGAGAAGAAATACCAGCACCAAGGCTGGATCTGGAAGAGCAGGAAGAAAGCCTGTGCTCGAGAGTAGCAGCATTATCACCTTTCCCTGGATGCTTTCTAGCCAGGCAGCTTTCTGCATGGTCTTGTGCCTGGCATTGTCTTTCTCCCCCAGTACAGGACTTGGCTTTTTCCTTTGTTGAACTTCCCAGGGCTCCTGTCTTGGCAGAGTCTGACCCTGGGGTGATGCAGAGAGCAACACCAAGTCATGGCTTCATGCAAGAGGAGGGATTTGGGCACCACCATATAGTAAGGCTACACCCAGCAGTGCATGCTGGTAGGAGAGCAGATCCCTGGAATGTGGAGGTAGGCGGTGTGCTGAGGAGGACAGTGCCTGGAGTGATGAATGATGGAACACACGCTGGCCCTGGAAAGCCCCTGGCTGGAAACATCTGCCCAGGACCAGCTGGATGGAGACCTGGAGCTGGGCAGCGATTGCTTTTATGTGGAGCAGCAAAATTGTATGTGGCATGCATAGAAGGACACATTAGTCTTAACATCCTTCCCTTCCTGGCAACAAAGCAAAAAGGGGCAAAGACAGCAACCCCACTGAGATTTTTTCTGTAGTTTTCATGCATTTTTTTTATTTTGATCATCCAATCTGAGGGGCTGAGAGCTCTTGTGGGCTCTCGCATGCCTCAGCCAATGGTCCCCTCCTGGTTTGGCCATCACCGGCATGGTGCTGGCCTCTTGTTGACAGGAGCGTCCTCGGAGCTGCTGGCCCTCTTCCTTCTGGTTTGCTGTGGCCCTGCAGGGGAGCATTCCCTGCCCAGGCACAGCCTGCCCTGGCTCCTACTGGGACTCTTCTTCCTCCAGCAGTGATGAAAATGGGGGCAAAGGATTGGTTGCTGGGACTCCCGCTGATGGCAACAGATGAGATGCCAGTGGGCTCATCTGCACTGGACATTGCAGGGCTGCTGCAGGGGACTGGATGGGGGCCAGGAGACCCTCCTGCAGGCCGAACAGACAAAAGGTTTCCCTGCAGGACCCTTGCACGGTGACACATATAAGGTCTTGCACGAATGTCACTGTGTAGTCTAGGAGGGAGTCCTGCAGCATCTCCAGCAGCAGCTCTTTATGCAGCCCGTGGCTGGTCAGGATGTCCGTGTCCATCCTCCACTGTGGCTGCCTCCACCCAGCTGCCATTGAAGATGTTTCTCACTGTTGGCTGGAGCTAGGGCGGCAGGGTTCTGAGGCAGGATGGGAGCACCTGGAAAACCCTCGGCCATTCCTCTGGATGGAGGCCACCCACAGGAGGTCTGGGTATCCCTTCCTCAGCCCCCCGCTGGAGCACTCCAGGGTGGTGGAGGTCCTGGGCAGCTGCATCTTCAGGAGCTCCCTCGCCCTGGCACGCAATGTGGGTGGAGTGATGACACGGAGCGCCGAGTGCAAGATGAACATGATCCTTCTCTTGCAGAGGGGGCACTCGGGCTTATCACCGCAGGATGCAGGTGTAGCAAAAGCAGTGGAGGCATGCCGTGACAAAGCTGGGATCCTCCCAGCTGTCCAAGCAGATGGGACAGCGGTCCTCCGGCTCTGTGGCCATGCTCCTCACTCCGTGTGGTGGGCTGGCAGGAGCTGTGGAGGTGGAACTGCTCCCTCCCGCTGAAGCTGCAGCAGTGGATGTTGTGCTAGAAAATAAAGAGAGGCCACAGGCGTTGGCCAGTGCAGGGAGGAGTGGAAGAAATGCCCCGGTCCCTCAAGAAGGAAACCCTCCCAGGTCCCTCAAGAAGGAAGCCTTCTCACCTCCCCAAGGTGAGGTGTCCTCTCCCAACTCACTTCTGCTGCAGCAAGTGCCCCTGCTGGGGTGCCCTGGCTCCCTGAAGCAGGGCCAGGGAGAATCCTGGAATGTCTGAGGAAAGCCAGGCTTGTTCAGCACTCAGCCACATCGATCAGTCTGCTGGAGTGCCAGCACAAGCCGCCCATGTGTCTTTGCCTGGCCAGAAGCAGTGAGAGACACATGGTCACAATCCATTGTTGGGGAATGTCAAATTCCATCATTAGGTAACATCTCAGTCCAATGCTTGGGGATGGCTCTGTCTGGAACCCATTGCTTCGGTACTTGGTGAAATCAAACCCCAAATTCCTTAGCAGCTCCTCAGGACATGCCTTCCAGCCCTTTCACCAGGTTTTTTGCCCTCCTCTGGATGCATTCAAGTACCTTGTCAGCCTTCTTGAACTGTGGGGCCCAAAACTGCACACAGTAGTCAAGCTGAGGCTGCACCCTGCTAAAGGCATTGGGAGAATTGCTTCTTTTGACCGGCTGGTTATACTGTGTTTAATGTGCCCCAGGATGCAGTTTGCCCTCTTGGCTACCAGGGCACTCTGCTGGTGCCTACTGAGCCTGCTGTTCCAGAGCTGCTTTTGCCTAAACCCAAAGCTACAACATCATTGGCGTAAGCAAAACCTGGTGGGATGAGTGCTGTGACTGGTGTGCGTGATGGACAGTTATGGGCCCTTCACTAGGACAGGCGGGGGCTTGGTGCTGTGTGTAAGGCTGGGTGGATTGTATGGCACTTGCAGTCGGTTACAGTATGGTTGAGAGCCTCTGAGAGTCCAGTGTTGACCACCAAGCCAGGAAAACACCAATGAATTATTCTACAAGGAATTAAGGGATATCTCTAGATCAGCTGCCCTTGTCCAGTTTATTATTTTACTTTTGTTCTCCTCTAAACTCCCTCTAGTATTTCTAAGTTCTTAATGGGAACATAGCCCAGAGAAAAGAACATTGTGTTCTGCTACAGTGGCCCTCATTGCATTGTCATCTTTTCAGCTATTTTATGTGATCCAATATTATGCTTTTGTGTTTTCTTATTGCTATACAGACCATTAATATCCTGGCTTTCAGGGCTGCGTAATACAAATCCCATGGAAATCAATGCAATATGTCCTCAATATATTTATAGAAAAACTAAGAGAATTTTTAGAGGTCCAAATTGTTTGAAAGAAACATCTTTAGTATCATGCCTCAGAAATGTAGACGTAATAGATGCCAACACAGACATACAGATAGCAGAGTTAACATATATAAGTTATTAGCTTAGGTGCCCATTCAGGCATTTGGATAATGCCCTCAGTCACAGGGCGTGAACTACACAGGAGTGTCCTGTGTAGGGATATCAGTTGGACTCGATGATCCTTTGGGTCCCTTTCAGGTCAGGTGATTCTGTGATTCTATCATTTGCACATTGAACAATGTGAATAGCATGAGAAAGTGTAACAATTGCCTGGCCTTTTAAGTTGTGCATCCATTTGTAGGGGTAACAAGGCATGGTAGAGGAAAAATTGACTGTGTGGTCTGAATGTCTGGTAGCATTAGATGGACATTTAGCTTACCCATAGCCTTTGGGCTTAGGCTTTCTCAAATCAGATCTCTCTCCGGTGCAGTACAAGCAGCCATGATGCTTGCATGCAGGAGATTAAAACCTACATAAAATCATGGCAGAGTTGCAGTCTCTGCATTTGGTCCTCCTGAGCTCTGCTGTTTGTAATCCTGTGGAGCTCCATAGGGCTTAAGGAGGCAGAATTACGGTTATTCTAGTCACGACCATTGAGACTGGCACACAGGAGACAGCTGGTCGATATCATAAAAAGCATAGATGCATTTTTTTCTATTTTTTAGAGTCCTAGAAACAAATGTCTTTCTGATGCTCTTTCAAGCAAATAAACACGCCTCTACTCTGAGCTTCTGTTCATAATTCACCAAGTCCTTTTAGAGCTGTCATTTGAACAAATAATAAATACCTGGCTGCCTTCTCTTTCATATGTGAGCAAGTTCCCTGTAGCTCCAGTGACACGACTAAAGTGGCTCATGTATCACTGTTGTGTCACAAGGGAGTTAGCCTTGGAGATAAGAAAATCAGTAGGAGTCTATTCCATGAATGAACTGTGACTATTAGGTCTTGGTGACGTTACTTGTTTCTAGTATTGCACACGTTAAGAAATCTGCTGCATTACGGAAAGTGGAATCTAACACAGAGTTAAAAGCCTTAGGATTTGGCCTAGTATTTTTAACTTTTGCATTGGCACTGTAACAGGACAGTATGTGCTACTTATTCTTATGCAATAAATACCAAAAATTGTTTTGTTGTATTCTTGTCATTACTAAGTTTGTATTGTGCAATAAACTGTAAAAATATTCTTAAAACAATATGGTGTTAATAAAGGCCATAATAATGGGATTCCCTCTGAGTTTTCTGCTAAATTCATTGTATTCTACCTTTTTTCAACAGCATATTTATCTACTAGCAAGTAGAAAAGGGTTTTAGAAATTGGTATTTTAATAAAACTTCATAAATGTGTTTGTGGTGCAATTTTACATTTCTATTAAGCTCTACAGAAATTAAATGGTTTTGGTCTCAAAAACTGTTCATATGGACATAAAGGCCATAATGAAAACAACCAAATCAGTAAGAATTAACCAGGAATTGCCAGTTACCGAACTTCTGTTCATGAAGGAGAGGTTTGGCTGTACAAAATATTAATAAAATTTAAATATATCCCATGCCAATATGTAAATTTTACTGATAGCAGAAAGTTGAGGGGATTCAGAAAATTGTAATACACGGCCTCAGTATACATATGGGCATAACCACATCCAGCCTTTTTATCTATCAAAATATAGGTACTGGTAGAACAGGAGGATATGTTACTGTGTTTATATGTAATTGTTAGGTAGATGTAACAGACAACCTGATACTCACAGTTCACAGTGTTAAGCACCAGTTGACGTTAGTGTGAGAAAACTTACCTTGCTAATCAACAGTTAATTTATCATGGACTTTTTCTTAAAACTTTCCCATGCAGCCCTTTACACTGATGATCAGAGACAAGGTTCAGGATGAGCCAAACTAATCTAGCATGGCAATTGCTATGTTCCGTAGAAAAAAATTATAATTTACATTGATAAGTCTTTGGAGTTGCCAGTTTTTGAATGTTCCTTAACATTCTCATTTGAAGGCACACTCTATGGTAGTTTTTCAGTTACTTTCTAGTCATCCATGTTCCTTCATATGAGAAAGATTTCACTTTGAACTTGTTTTATTTTGTTAATCACTGGGCTTAGAAGACTTTATCTAACTTAGACGATGTGATACCAGTTTATATCCACTTAGGCAAAGCCCATTCCATGCTCAAACCAACCTTCTAATCTCCAATGGAAAGGCTAGTAAACCAGCAAAGGATGAAAACGAGGCTGATTGTGTTTCCTACAGTACAGGAAAAGGCAGTCTGGAAGGGCACAACTGTCCAATGCCCCAGCTCCTCCGGTCATATATTTAACTATGTACCAACTGAAAGCTGGAATGGGAGCACAGTCCCACTGTGTTCTCTCCCTCCCCCATTCAATATGAATCTCCATCCTTCCAGGCACCATGTCCTGAAGGAAAGCAGGCTAAAGATGGGTGAAGAGGGTGAGGGTCTCTGGATGATGAGGCCATCTACACATTTACTGCAGCTGAGAGTTTAGTCTGCCCAGTCCACAACAGTAGCCAAGAACGGGGCTTTGCATGTACCACTCACGCTTCTTGCATTTTGTGACTTTACAACCTCTGTGGAAGACAGTCCAACTATTATCTGCAGAAATAGAAACTTCACAGGAAGATTTGTCATCAACTGCAGTTAACACCTCTGTGTTGGACAAGGATGATGAATGTAATAGAAAATCATATTGTAATTAGAGCTGGTTTTGAACAAAAAACAAATTATTTATTTCTTTCTTCAAATGAAGCATAACACTAAGGTATAAAGGGAGTATAAATAACATCTGATTGTGCTCCTAAGCTCCATGCTATAACTTTCTTGCAATGACATCCTTCAACAAATTAACTACACCATTACTGTTAAGTATTAATTGCACAAAACAGATACACAAAATATATAATGAGCTAGAAAGAGGACAACATTCTTCCATTATGACAAACAACTGTAACAAGAAATGAAAAAACCCCAATAGATCTAGGCTTACACAGATGGCAACACTGAGAGTTTTAAGTCCTCTCCTTGAACACATTACATGTGATAAATAATACGCAAAATAAAGAATTTTATTGTTGCTTACAGAAGATACTTAGCAAGCAAAGAGACAGTAGCACTCACTGCCTCATATTTCATATCCCCATCATTCAATGCAAATTTTTACATTTCATGCAATAATCCTGAGCTTATTTTCAGTAACATTGAAATGTCATCTATATTAATTCCCAAATACATACAGAGCCCAACTATGGGGTCTATTGTATTATTAAGGCATGAAAAAAGAATAACAGTTTATTAACTCTGAACGCCACAAATATAGCACAGCAGTTAGAAGGCTCAAAAAAGCTCAGAAAGTACCAGTGATTTCTGTGCCAAGGTCCTCCCAGAACATGACTGTGAATCATCAGCTCCCGAAAGATACAGAATCAAATCCTGGCTTTGCTGACATCAGGGAGTTTTGCCATTGCCTTGACTGCTGAACCAAGCTTCAGAGCTATCAGGAGTGACTCAGACTCCTTTTCATATCCCCAAAAAATTGAAAAACTTCTCAACTCAAGTATGAATTTAAAAATACCTACATATTGTTTTCTTAATTAGTATTCTAAGTCTATGGAAAAGTTCCAACCTTTATACAATACGGCAATTAATAAGAAGCCTTTTTAGGAAAAGCTTATTTGTTAGTCTGATTTGTTAGTACATTAAAAGAAGGGGGAGTATCATGAAAAGAACCTCTGCCAAATCTATGCTCTACTTATAAATTATTTTTAATTTTAAAAGGAAAGACTTTGGTAAGCCAAACCAAGGATATGTGATGCAATTCTGGCCTCCAAGGTTCAATGGCTCTCCTCAAAGGCAAGGAGCACTGTAGCCCTGTCCAGTCACCAAGTGAACAGCTTATCACCTGCATAAATTGTAACGGACTAGTAGCATCTGGACTGTGCAGTTCTTCACCTAGCCTCTATTTTACCTTGAAGAAGTTCTTGCAAAATGCCTTGTAGTGAGTCAGGGTATTCCAGTTCAGTTAATTAAGCCATTGAAGTCAAGTCCAAATCAGTGGTAAGACTTACTTCATCCTTATAATTGCATTATGCCCCACACGGAATAGCACATGATTTCCTTTAACTCGCTACTACTATTACATGCCTCTTATGTAGATATTTGCCCAGTAGAGCTCCAGTAACCTTATCCTTCATCTACAGGTGGCCCATGGTCTTCTGTGGAAAGAACCATGGTATGCAAGAGGGACAGATTTTTTATGTAGCCTTTATGTATACTTATTTCCATGTTGGCACTGCATTGTGCACACAAGACACCCCTTGATAAGGATGGTGGTGTCCAATTCTGTCCACTGCAAGGCTCTGAAAACTTTGCAGATGCACAAATCCAACTTAACTCTCTAAATCATCGAGTTATAACATTCAAAAAAACAGTTTGTCACAACAAACCATTCAGGAAACTCATTACTGTCTTATTTGAGATAGAAGGAGAAAAAAAGGCTGTTGATATTGGGAGTCACTGGGTTAGAATTTGTGTGAGTTAACTTCTACTAATAATTAACTCAAAGAAGGCTAAGGCTATAAATTGGTATGGTTTCATTTATAAATAGTCACTTCATTTCTAGTCTCGTCTAAAAAAACGTGTTAAGGAAAAAGGTGGTAGAAGAATTACATGTTGTAAATTGTAATTTGGTTGTTAGGCTGTAAAAATTAAACATGTAAGTGAAGTTAAGCACAGTGTAAGGAAAAGCCAGGTTTTAATTAACAACTTATTTACAAGTTCATAAAATCAACTGAAGTGGAGTAAATGGTCTGTGTTTGTCACCAATATTTTATTGTAACTGGTAACTTCCACGCTTTAGAGTAGAAGAACAAAAAGAAAGTAAAGTTCACTGTATACAGCCTTTGTACAGGCTACTTGACTATACACAAGGCATAGTGATCATAACACAACCTAGTCTTCATAGTAATTTGTGCACAAAGACACTAATCAGACATAATGTGAACATTACAGTGAAATGACATCACAAGTCCAGTGAAAATTCAGCATAATACAAAACATATTGATCTACTGCAAATGACATCCTTTAAAACAATAAGCCTCTATTCAGTAGTAACTTAACCGGAGTCTGATGCAGAGATTTGTTGCGTAGTTATAAGTCTTTTAAGTGAAGCAACCTCTGCAGATAAATTTGCTATGCCCTGCTTCAAATACAGGTTCTCTGACTCAGAGACATTGTAGAGACTGTCTTTCATTTCAACAACTCCAGTTTTGCAACCACTCTGAATTTTTACATTGAGTTCCTTCTGATGCCAGAGTTCTGGTTTAAGTGACCAGTCTTGAATGTTAGTCACTTGAACTGAGAAAGGAGTGTGAGAAGAATGCACCAAGTTTTGTGCGCCATGTTTTTCATGCTCAAAATGTCTTTTTGAGGACATGTCAATAGGTGATGACAATTTCTGTGTTGCATCATAGTCATTATCCACTGTTTCCACTTTAACTTGCATGGCTTTGGCTTTAATTCGAAGCTTGTGAGGCAAAGCTGAAGAATTCACTTCTGGAACTTTAACTGTTGTGTGAACATTTTTATGTTCAACTGGGGAATGGATTGGACCCTTAGGAACCTGTTGTTCATCTTCTCCATCAGACGACTTTCCAACTACACCTTCATCAGTTTCTGATGTTCTGGGGGAGTTACTGGAGGACCTATTAACTTGCAAGAGAGGAGGAGAATGTGAGTACACATTAAAGGTAGCTCCCATGTAGTTTGGATATATGGATGCTTTATATGAACCTCTGTCATCTCTTGTCTCTCTCTCCAATTCCATGGGCTCCTGTTTTATAATCTGGAACTTATTTTCGGGACTTCTGCAGTTGTTTTGTATACGACTTGGTTGAGTATGCTCTATGGATGATATTTCAGACACGTCAGACATTGAGCTTTGAGGAGAATGTTTAATGACAGAAATACAACTGCTACCAACTATAGATGGTTCATGTTCATCTACAAATGAGTTAATATTTGATTTGGAACTCTGATAGTCTTGGAAGTACACAGTTGTTGAACTACTGAGTTTCTGTATCTCTTGGGCATAGGCTGCAGAACTAATTAAACCAAACTTCAGCTTCAATGAAAGCAGCTCCGCCTTCAAAGTGGCATTCTCCTCTCCCAGTGCAATTAGTTTGTTCTCTAAGACAAGGTCATTCAGTCGTCTTTTTTCACGAGATCTTTTGGCAGCTTCATTATTTTTCCGCCTTTTCTCCCAATACATAGCATCTTTCTTTTCATCGGGAATGAATTCTCGCTTTCTCCGGCAAGCTGAAGATTTGCTTTTTCCACTACTTGCTTCAGTGAGTAGCATATCTTCATTTGTAGACAATTCTTCAGACACTTCAGCTAAAGTAGACTTAAGTACCATGATTTTGTCCACATTGCTACTTGTGTCAACAGGTCCGTGTTCCTTTTTAAGGGTCTGCATTTTTCTCAGCTGCATCAGAAATGATTTGTGGTAGATCTACGGTGAGCAGAGTAAACTACTTCCCCAGTACTTCTCACTCCACAACTTGAAAAAGAGTAATTTTAAATCCATGCACATTCTTCTTTTTCTTTCATATTCTCAGACAGAAGTGTCTACTACCAATTTTCCTGGCAGAGGCAATGGGAATCTTCTTAAAAACCTAGGATAAATAGAGAAATTGATTACTATTTAGGAATTGCTGGTTCAGGGCATGCAAAAGTAGCTTTTGATAAAAATCTTAGAGTAGCATTTGGTTCACTAAACCTGCAGCACTGTGAAGACAGCTCAATGCTGAAACAACTGATATAAGCTTTATGATACCTAGGTAGCAGATTTGCTTCCAAAGCAAATATAATATGAACCAAGGAAAAATCAATAAAAAAATATTTGACTTCTGATCCTCCAGTGATATTGTCACAGAACTTTCCATGATATCAATGACCAGTCTAAACCTCCAATACTTAACACCACAGGACACCAGGCATGTTGATGAGCAGCTCTGGAAAATATCTGGTTCTTCCACATTAAAGCACCTCTTCTGAAAACAGCTGACTTAGAAATGCTATATATTTAGGTCCTTCACAGATTATAAATAACATAAGCTGATTTAGACAAGTTGGAGTGCTTTCTATTGTTTTAAATTAACACCACTATCCATTAAAGTGCTTAAAGGTCTAATTATTGATATGTACCCTATAAAAATATATACATGTATATCTATATACAAATGTTTATATATACACATACTTGGAATTTTAAAATGCCTTTTTGATCAATGCTATCAATTCACACTAGTAAATGCACACATATAATTTGGACAAATATCTAACTTAAAAAATACAAGAAAAATGTATTATGTAATTTTTTTCTTGCTTCTAACAAAGAAAACTTTAAAATCTATTGAAAATTCAATGTTATTAGGGAAATAACATTTAATTAATAATCTGGATATAAAAAAATCAGTCTCACTGCATCAAAGAGAAGTTTAATACCACTGAGGCGTGTGCACCTTTTGAAAACAGTGTTTGTATTGAAGTGGAAGTTTAAATCTGAAAGTCATACTATTAACCAAGGAATACTAGCTTAACTTTAGCTTTAGACATTTTAATCATTAAAATTTAACTTAGTACTTCAATTGGCCTTTGTTTTACTTAGTCCCTCTCAATGCAAAAATCCTTCATCCTCATAAGATCATTTAATATTGATCTGAGATCTTCTCAATATCTCATTTTCCAATCAGTCATGCTCCTGGTAAAATAAATGTAGTAAGCCAAGTGTTTTTATAGAACTGGCTATTGAATCAGCAATGATTCTTGCCTGTGTAAATAAAAATCAAAATCAACCACTTCAGATGAATGTCACTATTTATTGGGAAGGTTTTTGCAGTAACTAATGAAACTAATTTTAACATTATCAGTTAGGAAAGTTACAAGAAAATTAATGGATTGTGTTCTGCCTATTTTTCTTTCCCAGAAGGCAAAGAGAAATGAATGATGTAATAACAATTAAGCAGGGTCATAAAGACTCCGGTTTCAAGCTGAGTTCTGTTCCATCAAACCATGCCAACTCTTCTGTCATGAAAAATTAACACATTTAATAGAACAGCTAAGCAGAACTTCCTAGAATCCATGGTTAATTACTGGCATGTTATTATTTTTCTTCAATAATACAGCCTTAATGGAAAAGAGTAAGAAGCAAGCCACACCAAAGACAGCATCTAACACTTCAGTGCAAAAGAAGCACCACAAATTGCTATATTTGTAATACATAAAGCAATTACACTGTTGGATCCTGATCCAAAATTCAAACTGGGGTCAAAGGGAGTTTTCTGTCAAGTTAAACAGGAGCTGGATCAGATTTAAAACCAAAAATGAGCCACACAACAAAGCAACATCAGTTTGTCTGTTCATTCAGTATAATTTGACTTGCTGAAAAAGCTGTATAGACATTCTGTCCATTTCACTGCTACATGTAATCAACGGTTTAATTAATATGCACATCATTTTAAAATCTAGTGCAACTCAATATTAAAAAAAAAAATTGCTCGAACACAGAATTTAAAATTAAAAAAGGTAAGATATGGCCACCTGAGTGTCTGTGGCATTTGCACAATATTCAGTCACTGTAACAGGACTTTATATTAAAAGAAGAGAAATATTGGGATTTCTATTTATCATGTAGCACTGGGAACGCACAGCTCTTTAATTGTCTTGATATACAACAATATTCACTTGTATCATTAACAACTTCTACCTTTCTGAGGAAATGCATAACCTTCTACAGCACACAGGAGGAAACAGTGTAACGTACTGAATATCTATGAAATCACCACTTGTTTCTTAGCATGCACCTCGGCCAACTCCCATTGAAGTCTAAAGGGTTCAAATGAACTTCTGTGAAATTTCAGGGCCTTATCAATACAGAGGTCTTACTGAATTTACAGTAATAGAGCTACATTCAAATCCAAATAAAAACATGTATTCTCTTAGAAAAAAAGTAATAGACATACAACAGCATTGTCTATGTATTTGCCATATAGCCTGAACCATCTACAATTACTTAAGAAATAGTTGCAACAGTGTGGAAGTACTTAAAAATATAGGATTTGTGTTATTTTAGAAAAATGAAACTATACCTTCACAGCTTTTACACAACTTTTTTTTATCCTCTTATATTCCAGTCTTCCATTTCTACATGATATAGAAGCAATACTTTCAGTCTTGAGCAAGACTGTTTCAGGATAAGAACTATGACTTCATGTCTATCTGTATGTTCTCTGGCTCAAAGTGATTCCACTTTGGTGTTTGTCCAGTACTGTGATCTAGGAAAAATACTAATAATGATAAAAAGAATTATAAAAATAATAATTAGCAAAAAGATGTTGGTTTGAGGGTTTCTTAAATTAATTTAGACTAATGGCATAGTTCATCAGTATGACCCTCTATGATTCAGTAAAAGCTCAACTGCACATGCAAACAACCTAGCACTGGCATTGAGCTGCACTTAACAACCAAACAACCTGCAAAGTTCATGTCCCTTGTTACACTAGAATTTGCAGTTTGGGCCATTCCAGTGTACACTCTGCTCACTGTAGCACTGGTAACTCCTGTTTTGCCCAGTCTCCCTCCTGTACACATTGTTCCTGGCACAACTAGACAGAACATAAGTTGCATGCAAGTCTACTGCAAATATTGCATATCAAAATGACCATGTTTTTGCACTCAGTATTCAACTTTGCTCTCTGCCAGAGTCCATCAGTAAAACTGTCAAGACACATATGTAACCCACTGATACAGTCTTACTGGTTTACTATTTATATAGTCAGTCCTAATGGCATTAGTTCAGTGAACTAACAAAACAACAATAAATCTTTAGCTCTTTCCACATATTCCTTGAGCACTTGTATCATGGTAACTCGTATTGCTGCTTCTAAAAACAGGAGTCAAGGCCCTTGTTTATTAATAATTCTTCATGTGGATCAGCCCAATGCTTAATCTGTAAACAAATTAAATTCCATCTGATGATAATGGCAAAATGCCTTCAATGAAACCAGCCATTTCACTTCACTTGCATTTTATAATTCCACTGGAAAACATCAGTATTTACACATAAATTAATTAACTGTAATGATTCCTCTGACTATATTTCAAATTTCAATATTTTCCCTTATGATTAATTTTTCAATTGCTTTATCACTCCCTCATAAAGTGTTATAAACCCAACATTTAATACTGCCTTACATTAGTCACTGTTAAAGATATTTTTTTGGTTGGTTAACGTTAATGGCATTGAGTGCCAATTCAACAATGTAATAACACTCGACCCTATTAACTTTATTACAGACCCAGTGTTGCTCCCACAGCAATTTTGCCATTGGCTTCAATAGAAGCAGTATACAATCCTAGATCCAAGTATTAATGAGACTGTTGTAGAGAACTCATGCTATTGAAGAAAGAAATTATGAATGCATAAATCAGGAAAAGTTAATTCATCTATGGACTTCAAAAAATACTTCAGTGATCTGCTTGCATCAAAATAGTACATTAAGGATCTGATCTGAGGATTTTTTGTATTCATACACAAATGAAAACATAACTGAAATGTTTCAAAAGGTTTAAGGACAAAGCCACAATCCTTCCTTTCTCCCTTCAGCGTAATTTAATTACATAAACCATTTCTGTTTTAGGGAATGCACGTATACATATATTTCTCCACAGAGTAACTGCATATTATTATTATTTGTATTTAGCAAAATAAGTCACACTATCTCCAAGCACTTCTCAAACATATCCTACAATGAGATAACCAATTATTTAATTCTATTCCTTTAATATTTTGACAGTGATGCTATGAAACTAAATGAAATCCCATTTCTATCAGTTGGATGCTCAAACACAATTCATTTTGTATCGCCATGTGTCCAAAATATTTCTCTCTCAGTCCTTATGGAAGAAAATAATAGCTGAGCACAACATCTTATTTTAAAAAATAGCCATGCCTTTACCATGATCACCACTATTACAGCACACTGCAGGCAAACAATAAAAGCTTGTACTGATATGTGTCTGTGCACATTTTTAGTTGTTGTTGTCCAAGTTTTGCATAGGTATCATCAATTATATTACTACTAGCATTCGGTCAAAGGTTATCTATTTTGAAAAGCTGCCTACATATAAGAACAGTTGGTATGAAACCTGTTCATAGATATCGAAATGACCAGTCTGCATTCCAAACAATGAAAAACTGAAGAATATAGTTTTCACTTCATCTTCAATGTGTTTTATCATAATCCAGAAAACCTCCAGAAGAGGATGTGGCCCCATTCCACTCTCCACTTAAATCCTTCAACATGCTTTTTCTTGCATTTGATCTAGCATTGTTAATAAAATTACATTTATGTTGAAGAAAAGCTTTAACGCTGGCTCCACTGGAAGAGTGATATCATTAGGATAGACTTGCGGGTAAGAGGGTCTAGACAATGCAGAGCAAATGAAGTTCAGACTTTCTGGGGAAAAGAAAAAACCTAGGTGACTGCATTTTATGCTATGATGGACAAGTTATCCACAGTCTCAAAAGAGAAAACCATTTACAATACAAATGCTGCCATTATATAGTTGCACTCATAGAGACCATGAATCCATTACAAGAGCACGGAGCAATGCAGAACTATTTATCCTTTACAGAGTTCCCTCTTCTTACAACTTCATAGGCATCTTAAGTGCTTGCAGTTTCAGGATCAACGTGTAATTAGGTCAGTGGAACACCAATGATGAAAGCTTTGTAGAAGATGACCTATTTTTGTTAAATGTTGGTCATCTTTTGAAATAAAAGAATGGGAGATGTCTACACAATCTAGTTCATTGGGAACATCAAAACCCATTTACTACAATACTTTTCAATCAAATATTAAAAAAAATTAGTAAGATCATCATGACACTTGGAACACTATTGCACCTTCATATTACCCACCTCCATGCTGTACCCAGAAAGCTGATGTCATATGTAATTTTTACAAAAGGCATTCATTGTTAGGAAAATTATTTAAGTTACTGTTTATCTTAATAACTACAAATTAACTCATTAAAGTACAGCCTGCTTCCCAAAGGTAAATTACACAAATTATGCAAATAAAATTATTATTTGAAGATCGTGAAACATATGTTAAAGGTAGCTGTTGCTCAGAAAAGTCAGTCAAGGTTAATAGGTGCAAATTTGACCTATATCCCGTTCCATTGCCTCAGGAAGACAGATGATTTTATCAGATCTGTTCAATTTTTCCAAAACAAGCTATTAAATACTCTGATTTAGGGGGGGGGGAACAAAATCTAAAAACATTGCTCAAAGCAGAAGGAAAAAATTTAAAGCTGAGAAGCAAAGGGAATATAAATATAACTTGCGTAACAATGTAATTACATATGTGTAATATATTAGCATATGTGTATGTAAATCATGCCATTTTAAATATCACATCACTTTCCACTATTATCAATAAAACCCCAACAGAAATAAAGGTTACTGAAGTTACATGAAGTTACAGTACCATGACAGTATACTTCTCTGCATTTCAACAGCTCCTTGACAGCAGGAAAAACTGGACTGCACAACATTCTAGGAAACAATCTCAGCTTTCACCTAGTTAAGAGCCATTTAAAAAAGCATCAAAGAAACAAAAACAATAAATGGATTTCTATTATTCAGCTGTATTCTTAAAATGCCAAGCGTGAACTTCAGCTACCCTAAATTTATATAGTGCTATTTAAAGGCAGAAGAATTATGTCAATTAATCCCAGCTGATGCTCTAAACATGCATCTTGTTATATAACAACCGAAGTAGAAATACATTAAAAAAAACACTGCCAGTAAAATGTTGACATCTACCACTCACTGTGAACCGAAAAGAGAAATAACAATCTTTAGAGCTCCAATTCTGTGACTTGGTCCAGGCAGGAAGACCACAACCCATGACGATCACACAATTTTCTTTATTGGGTTGCATTCTACTCCTAAGAGGAGTACTTTCAGCACTGGCACCTATACTGCTAACTGCTGTGCAGCCACCTCTGTATCACAGACTGTTTAATTATTCAAGTATTTTAGGATAGACTGAAAATTATACCAAGATGGAGCAACTCAAGAAAAAGGGGAAAAAAAATCCCATCTTAAATACGGCATTCTTCGTGATACAAGATATATTTACATAATATGGGCCACCAGATTCTAGCTCACAGTATGCCAATTTGGACATGAATCAATTCAACACATGACTAGGATATCTAAGGAAGTCTTTAATATTTCATTTCAGATCTATCTTCTAATACAAAAAGCTTTAAAGAATGTTGCTTCTACCAGATTTTGAGTCAAGTCCAAGTGTCCTCTTGCTTACACAATCTTGTTTTTGAAAGTCATGAATAGCGTCAGTATTAGACAGTTACATATACCTTTTTTAAAATCACTAGAAGGGTAAATTATTTTCAGACACTGTACAATACTGTAACATTGAAATCAACCATCACTGTCTTCTTGGAAGGACTGCAGGAGTTGGCCATCTATTCACATTTTTTCTATTGAATATCCTAAGCATATTTATATCTCATAACTGGCTGTAATGACCATGGCAAAGTCACCTAGAAGAGTCAATTAAGCTGATGAGTCAGATACATTGCTCAACAGTGTGTAATAAGACTCAAACAGAGGATTTTATTGTTCATATTATTGCATCATAGTGATGTTATAACAGCAGTGAGATTGCTGTCTGGAAAAAACTATTGCATAAGTATAGTTTGCATAACTATTTGTTAAAATAAATCTATTTAAAATGAACTAAATGTTTATCCTACCTATGAGTCTTATTTCAAGATAAAGGACTGAAAAAAGCGGTGTGGTACTGAATCTATCACAGATTCTATTTAGACTTTATGGCAATAAAAAGAATGTATGTTCCACAAATTTGGGCCAAAGCATGGCAAATACTGTTCCTTCTTAGGATGAGATAAGCTGTGAGGAGGTCACATAAGTTCATATTGCTCAGGGGAAGACTGTTAAGCTTTTTGACACCTTTCAGATCAGTTTTTTTAAAAAAAACCCACACAGTAGAAACCTGAGGTTTTGAAGCCAAACTGAGGAAGCTGGATATTTTAAAAGCTAGTTAAGAGTCCTCTGGAGAAAAAGATGCATTAAAAATACACAGTAAATAAAAATGGAAAGTAGAGGCAGATCTAAGGAGTGTTAGCACTTCAACAGTGAAAAACATCCACGATGTGAGCATTTCTGTAATAACTGCTAGTGCCAATGATACTAAGTATCTTTACTCATCAATTTTTGAATGTTCATTTCAGGTCTTTGGGCCAAAAGTGAAGTCCTTATTCATTGAAGTTTCCCATCAGAGTAAATATTTTGACTGCATAAGGACCATAAAAGTGATGCATGTGGCAATATTTTAAACAAGGCTCTGGATTGAATTAATTACTGAGGAGGACAAAGATGACTCGAAATAGGTTACATACCCAAGAGCAAACACAATGAAACTGAGTGCAATCATTCAAGTGACAAGGACAAAAAAAAAATCAGGTTGTCTTTACAGTAACTCAAGACAGCTTCACGAGGAGAGCTATACTTGACCCCAACAATCAAGCAGCAGAAAGTTTACGCACGTTATCATCAAGAATAGTGCATTTTTAAAACAAGTTGCTGCTCTGACCTGCAGCAGGTAGAGGGGCCATAAAAACAGTGGTTGTGGCACTCAGTGCAGAGTCGGGCATTTTTCTAGTCACAAGCACAGCGATGTTGGTTACATCTATTTGGAGGACCACTGTAATCACATATAGCAATCACCTCATCTTGAAAGCCAAAGTCATTACCAGCAACTTCCAAGCTCAGCTCACGTCGAGGACGGAGCACAAACCCCAGAGTACAGGACGTTCAGCCACGGCTTTTGCCGCTGCAACGCCGAAGTGACTTGGCAAAATAACAGAATTGGGCAATGGCCATTTTGTTGTTGTTGTTGTTTGTTACGTAAGCAGAAAGCCGAAAATATTCGGCTGGCGGGAGCGTGTGCCAGGCTATCCCGTGCCTACCTGCGGGCCGACCGCTCCCGCGGGCGGCGGGCAGCGCCCCGAGCCTTTGTCTGAAGCTCCCCGCCCGCAGGCGACACTCGGACGAGGCGGGAGGGGGGGTAACGCTCCGCGGGCCGCGGTGCGGAGCCGCCACAAAGGCTGCGTGGCCCGGCCCGGCGCCCCGCGTGCCGTGACGGGCGGCGCGCGGCCCGCTCCCGCGCGCGCCGCCAGCCCGCCGCGCCGCCCGCCCCCCCCCCGCCCCCGCCGCCGCCCCAGCCCAGAACAAAGGGCTGAGGGGGAGCGCCAGCGCCCCCAGCCCTCGCACGCCCGCCGCGCCCCAACGGCCACCAACGGCCACCAACGGCCGCTGGGCGGAGGGCGGGGGGGGGGGGACGCGGAAAGGCGACCCCGCGCCAGCCTGAGAGGAAGAGCGGCCTGGCGGGCGCGGGGTCGGGCTCCGCGCTCCGGGTCGCGCTCCCCACCGGGGCTGTCACACTGACCCACATCGGGCCGTTGTCCCCGGGGACCGGCCTCGCTGCTCCGCGGCGGCATCTGGCTCCACAGGCGGGACGGCTGGCACCGCTCAGCCCCTTCCTCCCGCAAACCAGGCGTGCCCCCCTCGCTTTTTAATTTTTTGTTTCAGGGAACGGCGAGCGAAAGCGCGCACGGGAGAGGAGACGCCTCAGCTGCTGGGCAGAACGCCTTCCTAAAAATACAGCCCTTACAAGCGTCTCTGAAGGCGTACAATTAAAAATCCCAGCCTCGAACGTCCCTGCGCGCGCGGCTCTGGAGAAAAGACCAGAAATAGCAGCACACGAAGCCGCAAATGTTGAAATGCAGTGGGGCCAAATATAGAGCGGCACGAACCCCGCCGCGGGGCGCCCGGCAGCGTGCCTTTGCCTCCCGGCTCTCCCAGTCCCCCGCTTCCCCCATTATAAACGCGTTTGAGCAAAACGCTGTCACGGGGACGGGCTCGGAGCGCTTTTATTTTCACGGCGAGATCGTCTTCGTTCTCCTTGTAGCGAGGCTATAAATCACACAACCAGCTCCCTCTCCCCAGGCCGGCTGCCTGCAAACCCGCGGTTACATAACGCAACATTTCCAGGAACGATTTACGCGATTGGTCCCGCAGCGCATGAAAAAGCGACAGAAACGACGGGTAAAAAGGAGCTGAAGCGAGCGGAACCCCGCACGACGCGGTGACGGCGGCCGGGCCGCTGCCACCAACCCCCGCTCTTTACCCGTGCGGCAACATCGCCCCCGGCGCCGTAGGCGCGGGGGTCTCGCCGTCAGCCCCGGGGCCGCGGCGCGGCTGGCGCTCGGAACCCGCTCCTACCGGCGCGCTGGGGCTCGGACGCCGCGGGGCGGAGGGGGAAGGAGCGCAGAGAACGAGCACCAGCCGCGGGCGAGAGCCCGGGCTGCCGCCGCCCCAGCGCCCGGCAGAACCCTCCCCGCCTGGCGGCAGCGGAGCTGCGGGGTTCGCGTTACGCAACAGCCGCCCCCAGCCGAGGCGCGGCGGCCGCGCGCCCCAACTTCATACCCGTGCATCTTCCTACCTGCGGCGCAGCGCGGGGCGCCGAGCATCGCCCGCTCGGCGGGCGAGGCGTGCTGCGCTGTGCCGCGGTGCAGCGACGCGACGTGCAGGCAGCGGCGGCGGCAGAGCGGCCGGGCGGGAGCGTGCGACAGCGGCAGCGGCGCGGAGGGATGTGTGTTAGTAGGTCAGGGCTGCGCGGCGCGGGGCTCATAGCCCGCATGCCAGCCGCGCCGCGCCGTGAGTGGCGGCTGCGCCGCGCCAATCGGCGCAGGGCGCTGCGGCGGCGCTGCCAATGGGAGCGGGCGGGGGCGGGGCGGGGCGGGCGCGGGGCGGTGTGTGGTACAGTAGGTCTGTGTGCTGGCGATTGCATAACCGCCGGCGGGGCGGGGGGAGGCGCGGGGCGGAGGGCGGTGCGGCGCGGGTTGGGGACGGGCAGCGGCGCGGGAGGCGCCGACGCTTACGTAACCGCAGAGGCGCCCCGCGGCCGCTGGCAGGGTGGCGCGCGCAGCCTCCACGGGAGCGCAACGCGGCGGCAGCGCGACCGCTCCGCGGCGGGGAGTAGCGCAGCCTCTTGCGCGCGTCATCAGCGTGTGTCTGTATGGCGTGTGCAAGTCGAACCCTCTGCCCCGCCGGGAATGTTGTCGCTTCCCAGCAGCTCCGCAGGAGCCGGGAGCCAGGCTCCTGAGGCACTCCTGCCACTCGGCCAACGCGGAGCGCGCCGCGGCCCTGGTTCGCGGAATACAGCGATAGTAGTCGTGACGGGAAGGGGGGCGGGGGGTGCGGGCAGTGGCCGGGTGCGCGGTGGGCGTGCTCCCGGCCGCTCTGCTGTCTGGCGCTTCCGCCGGCTTCGCCTCTGCTCTCGCCCGTTCGGCGGCAGTGCCGAAACGCTGCACGGGAGAGGAGACACGGCTTTGGAGGAACCCGCTCGCCGGCCCTCACCCTGTTTAGTTTGCGCATAAATATTGGCCTCGGAGCCGAGGGGCGCTGCCCGCGGGCCCGCATCCGCACGCTCTCTGCTTCTCTATGCAGGGCGTTACCAAGAGTAGAGGTTGAATAAGAGTCTGGTGCTGGTCTGACCCCTGCTTAACCTCAGTTTTAGAAAATTACACATGACCAGCAAGAAGCCCAGTTCTTCTCTCAGGATGTGTTTGAATGTACACACTTCTGATTTAGTGAGCGATGTTACCTTCCTTGTTTTTTTCCTCAGAGGTTTGTCACTCCTTTCTTTCACAAGCAAAACTTACGGAGACAACAGAAAAACGAACTTAATTAAATCTTAGTTCCAGAACACAAATGATGCCTGATTTTATTGTGTTAAATACTCTTACCAAAATAGCACAGTCCTCACTAGCATAGCCCTGTTATATTACTCTATCATCCCGTATTTATATGTCAGCAGAGATAGCCCTCTGGAGCAATGCAAACCTAACAGGAAGCAAATTGAAACACCACAGAAGAGTTCACTTGAATACTTTTCGGTTTATCTCAGCCCTCAGTCTTTTATCACAACCCGTATCATCCTTCCACAATAAATCTAAGTGCCTTCAATTCGTTTATACATATCTCCCTGGATTGTTTATTATGCAAGTCTAACAACCTTTACACATATCAGTTTTCCCCTCTTCCCTCCCTGTTTCTCATATCTAGGATATGGAGCCTTTGTTAATGATAATAGACTAACAGAGCCCACCATGACTAAAAAGGGCACTCAAAAGCAGCCCAAGCCTGAGAGACTGACTGCTGCCTCCCTCTCTATCTCAGGGTTTCACGGTCAATTTTTCTGCCGTGCTTCCACTTGCTAGTGGATGCACATATGTACAAACACAGCATGCAACTGGAAATGTCAGGCGTGAGCTCTAGCATTGAGCTTGAAGACCTACATGTGCATAAATATCTGTGGCTACTAAAGGTCTTAGGCACACTGGAGAACCTATGCAAGGAAAGTTCTGCAGCATATGTAATGTCCCATACTAAGGATATCATATTAATACAGTGCACTGAGAGTCCCTAGATCTGTAAAAAGTTAAAGCAAATCCCCAAACTTCAGGCAATTTTTGAATGGAAAGGCACATGATATTTTCACCATAGAAAATATTTCTAATGAATCCTCGACATATACTTTCAACAACTTTAAATCTTGCATCTAGAAAAAAATAAATGCAGTAACTCCAATCTGCCTTCATTACTTAGATTCTTGAAATATAGGAAGAAGTCTCCAAGGCAATAATATTCTTCCTATGTGGGTGGACAGTCCTGGAAATAATATTCCAGATGGAATTTGGTCGCCTATTTACTTACATTTTTGTCACTAATTATAATTAGACATAAAAACAGACCTGATCTTTCTCCCAGATTCATAACAAATATAATTTCTATATTTTGTGTTACTTCTACACTGTGAAGGTCAGGAGAGTCGAAGCCTTTTATAGTAAAATCTGTTCTTACTGTTCAAATCTTATGGTGGATGCTTGGTAGATCCAAGGATAAGGTGAGACAGAGAGCTTAATGCTGTTGTACCTGAAGGAACATACTCATCATTTTTCTTCCTCTCCTGAGGTGCAGGAAAAAATAGTTGGGATGGGAGCCGTAGCTAGCATTCTGCACAAAGGGAGTCTAAATCTTTCAGGAAAACTCTAAAAAGAGAATCTTTCTATGATTATGAACATCTGCTGATTTTCCTATGGGAGGGATGAAGTAGGTCATGAAGATCTTTAGCATAATTCTCTAGCTGACTTGAGCGTGGTAGGATTTATGCTTGCTTTTGGATGGCACAATATTAACTTAAACTCCTTCACATTCATCAGTATTTATTACTACATGACTCAAACCCTCTTAATGCTACCGCTGGAGGCTACATGGAGGGTGTAGAAAAGGGGCATCTGAGAAGTAATTAACAAAAATGTAACAAAATAATGATGTCTGTCATCTCTAACATTCATTGACTCCTTTGCCTTCACTTGTGTCCACACCTCTTGGAGTTTCTGTAATATAAGCTTTGAGAACTAGATGAATTTGACACTAAAAGTCCCAGTGCCTTCAGAGAAGAAAGGCTTTAATTCCTCAGCTTTATTATGTAAAGCATAATATTTGAAATAACATACGGTCTGGAGAAAAGTGAGAATAAAATACCTTTTAAGACTATGATCTCTTAAACATATTGTAATGATTTGTGTGTGTCTGTGTGTACAGACACTTGAATTAACCGAAGATACAGTGACTTCTTCTATAATTGTTATTTTCCTTGCATTACATTCTTTGTATCTGTAGGAGTTTTACTGCATGGCAATGCAATCACAGAAAACTGTACTCATTTATCTTTTTATATATTTAACGTGATCAGTGCTCAAAAATGTTTAATCCTAACCAAGTCCCCATGTTGGGAAAGTGTAAGATTTTATTAGTCAGTTATGTTAATCTGTTGATTAATCAAGTATACAATCAATGATTTTATTAGTCTGATATTAATTAGGTAGAAACAGAAATATAGTGGTTTTAAATTTGATTACTTTGGGTAAAGTGTGTTAATGATTGTTAGAAGTAGCGGTTATTTAGGCAAAAAGTTTTCTTTCCTCTTAAGAACTGTGTGAAACTTTTTCAAGGTGAGCCTGCAGCTGAGATAAAGGCTGAGCCTGCAGTTGAGATAAGAGGAAAGACCTTGCATACCAGAGTTAACTAAGCAGATAGAAGGAAGCTGGCGCTGAAGATATCATAATTAGCCAATGAAGTAATCTGTACATGCATATGTATTAGAAAATGTTGTAACCTGTTGAATATACATTAGATTATGAATATACATTAGATTATGTAACATGTAGGGAATAAGTCGTGGTCGCGCTGTAACAGTCTTCGAACCAGATTTAGGTGCGTACCCCTGGTTCCCGGGGCCTAGAAATAAAGCACCACATATAACCTTCCCCGAGTGGTTATGTGTTCGTCTCTCCGCTAACAGTTTTGGCGACCCAGATGGGACGTCATGGGCATTGCTGAGACGGCTCTTGCTTCGATCTTGCTCCAGCCGGCACCGAGTGATTCTCAGGGAGCCATCGACCGCGACCGACCTCCGCTGCCCCCGATGGACCAGAGGTATTGGTAAGACACGGTGCTTTATTTTTTTTTATTGGGTAATGGTACCATTTGCTGTGGTCTGGTAAAAGCCTGCCTGTTAGATGTGGCGAAAGCTGCGCTTGGTTGGGCTGTGGAGCTCCAAGGGTAAGCCTAGGTGCCGTCCGTAAGAGAGGAGCAAAAGCCCTGCAGGTTTGGCAACAGTGGTCTGGTCTGGTAAATTATCTGTTATATGATTTGGTCTGGTAATCTGTCTGGTATATAAGCTTGGAAGCCTGCGTTATTTGCAGTGGACTAGTAATTTGTCTTTTGTATATATTTGTAAATTACCTTTTGTATGTGTTGTATATATTATGGTTTGGACTTGTTCTAATATTAATTTAATGGAGCAATGAGATGTCCGGGGGTGAAACCCATCACCAGGCATCTGGCACATTGTTGGCACCACTCCGACAAGGGGTCGGGACAGAGGGACCGGGTATATTAAGATACCTTTCTTGCCAAGAGATTTATTGTTTTGGAAACAATCAGCTGGGGCTTATCAGGAAAACCCGAGTAAGGTGGCTCGCGTGGTAAAAATGATTTAAAAAATCCAGAACCCTGACTGGCATGATATTCAGGTATTGTTGGATACTTTGATGAATTTCACAGAGAAGGAAATGGTATTAAGGACTGCGCGTGATCAGGTCAGGGAGGATATCAGGCAGGGTATAGTCACAGGGACGGTTGATCAGAATTTTCCCGTAGAAGATCCCATGTGGGATTGTAATACTCCAGCAGGGATGAGGAGCCTAAGGAGATATCAGGAATGGGTGATAGTCGTGGTGCAGAATGCTATGCCCAAGGCAATAAATTGGTCAAAATAGTATAATGTTAGACAGGAGAAGACAGAGTCCCCGTCCGTGTTTTTGGAGTGACTGAAGGAGGTGTCTAGGAAACATACTGACCTAGATGTGGAAACAGAGCAGGTTAGAGTGCAGTTGGCTTTGATTTTCTTAGGACAGTCACAAGACGATATAAGGAAAAAGCTGCAGAAGTTGGAGGGTGTGGAGTTGCGTGATTTGGATAAATTGTTAGAAGTAGCTTGGAAGGTTTATAATAATCGCAAGAGGGATAATGTTCAAAGGCAACAGCGGAGCCTGCTGGCAGTGATGCAAGGCAGAGGGTAGAGTAATTTTAGAAATCAGGGCAGAGGAAGAGGAATAATACGTGGGCGGGGAAGGGGATTTGGATCTTCGCCTAGTGGTTTAGGAGTCAGGTTAAGCAGACTGGGCATGAATCAGTGCATGTATTGTAAACAAGAGGGACATTGGAAAAACGAATGCCCACAAAGGAGACAGAATTTACAGCCAGGGACCCCTGGAGATGCTGATATGGCAAGAGTAATGGTCTTGGGAGAATACGAAAAACAGAGCTGACTAGAATCAGATGAGCCTTTGGTGAAAATAAGGCTTGGAGGGGAGGAAGTGGAATTTTTAATAGATACTGGTGCAACGTACTCAGTTGTAAATGATCTGCATGGAAAATTGGGGATAGAACAACTACAGTAGTGGGAGCCACAGGGAAAGAGGAAATACGGCCATTTATGCAACCCCTGGAGTTACAATTTGGGGGGAAGGAATTGACACATGAATTTTTATATGTGCCAGATTGCCCAGTTTCTCTGTTGGGCCGAGATTTACTGTCTAAATTGAATGCTAAAATTACATTTGAAAATGGGAATTAATAATGCAAGTTCCAGAATCGAGATCAAGACACATATTTGTGCTAAAAGATAGCCCAAAGGTTCCAATACCTAAGGAAACAGAGGAGGCAGTAATCCCCACTGTTTGGGAAACTGATGTTCCAGAAAAATCTAAGTTGGCTCAACCTGTGGTGTTAGAACTAAAGGAAGGAGCAAAACCAATACGGGTAAAACAATATCCAATAAAACTGGAGGCTTGATATGGGATAGTGAAGATTATTGAAAAATTCTTAAAATTTGGGATACTGGAAGAGTGTGAATAAGAATATAATACCCCGATTTTTCCAGTAAAGAAACCAAACGGAGAATACAGGATGGTACAGGAATTAAGGGCAATTAATAATATCACAAAGGATGTGCACCCAGTGGTAGCTAATCCATACACATTGTTAACATCTGTGAAGGAGAAATATAAATGGTTTAGAGTAATCGATTTAAAAGATGCTTTCTTCTGCATTCCCCCTGACAAAACTAGCAGGAAGCTTTTTGCTTCTGAATGGGAAAACCCGCATAATGGATGAAAAACACAGCTGGCGTGGACGACGCTCCAGCAAGGGTTTAAGAATAGTCCGATGCTCTTTGGAAACCAGTTAGCAAAGGAACTGGAATCCTGGACAACGCAAGGAGGAATTCAGGTACCAAGATTGCAGTATCTCTTACTGCAGTATGTATATGACATCATCGCGACGGAACAGGAATCACTATGCATGCAAGTAACTATCGAGATTCTAAATCAATTAGGCATGAATGGATATAAAGTCTCAAGGGAGAAAGCTCAAATTGCCTGTACAACTGTCTATACCTTGGTGGTGAGATAACACAGGGACGAAGGAGATTGGGAATGGATCACATTAAAGCAATTTATACGATCCCGGAGCCCCAAAACTTACACGAACTAAGAACATTTCTGGGAATGACAGGTTGGTGTAGGTTGTGGATATTGAACTATGGACTCATAGCTAAACCGCTATATGAGGCACAGAAATCACCAACCTTTATTTGGGAAGGACCCCAACAAAGAGCCTTTAAGGAACTGAAAGAAGCCTTGACCAAGGCACCAGCATTAGGCCTACCAGACTTAACTAAGGACTTTTAATTGTTTGTCCATGAGAGGCAACGGCTGGCACTGGGGTCTTAACACAGAAACTGGGAAGCTGGAAACAACCAGTGGGATATTTTTCCAAACAATTAGACCCCGTAAGTGCCGATTGGCCATCATGCCTAAGAGCTGTGGCAGCAACGGTGATTTTAATACAAGAAGCTAGAAAACTAACCTTGGGTTATTTTTTTACATATTGAGGTATATGTAGCCCACATGGTGTTAACTGTCTTAGAACAAATGGGGGGCATTGGCTCTCATGTAGCAGAATGATGAAGTTCCAGGCAATACTCACCAAACAGGATGATGTAAGTTTAAAAACAACTAACTTGTTAAATCCAGCAGCTTTTCTAGGTGCAACCACAGAGGACGGTCCTTTGGAATACGATTGTGTAGAGGTTATTGAGCATACCTATGCAACAAGGACAGACCTAAAAGATACCCCCCACTTGACCAACCCGACCAGGAACTTTTTACTGATGGTAGCAGCTTTGTAGAAAACGGAATGCAATATATTAAGTAAGAACAAGTGTATAAACATGTGGACTGATTCAAAATATGCATTTGGAGTAGTCTACATACATGGAGCCTTATGGAAGGAACGTGGGTTATTATCCTCACAAGGTACTAACATAAAATATCAAACAGAAATTCTAAATTTAATATCTGCTGTACAATTACCCAAGCAGGTGGCAATCATGCACTGTAAGGCACACCAGGGAGGGGACTCCAAAGTAGCCGAAGGGAACACGTTAGCAGATCGAACAGCTCGACGAGTTGCACGACAGGTACAGACTATGATGGCCTTAATACCGACGAAGGTAAGCCCCTTACAAAATTATCTCACTCAGAAACCAAAGTACTCGAAGACAAGAAACTGGCAGAGCTAGTGAAAGCTCAACTGAACCTAGAAGGATGGTATATAATGGCAACCGGACAGATAGTCATGCCACCTACTATTATGAGAACGATTTTATAGACAGAGCACTAAAATGTCATTGGGGAGCAGAAGCATTGGTGACGTGTCTAAAACATGGAATAATCTCAACACAGATGCTAACAATGGCAAAATCCATAAATTCAAAATGTGAAGTTTGTTTGAAAAATAATCCAGTAGTCAGGAAGAGGATAGAGATGGGGCATATCAAGGTAGATATGGAGCTGGGTGATTTTTGGCAAATCGATTTTGTAGAATTGCCAAAAGCTCAAGGATACAGGTATTTGTTAGTAGAGGTTGACACCTTTTCCAGATGGCCTGAAGTCCTTCCCTGTCGCACCAACCAAGCCAAAGAAACTCTAAAGTGGCTGCTAAGGGAAATTATCCTAGGCTTGGGGTCCCTTTAGGCATGTTGTCAGATAAGGGACCACACTTCGTGGCCACCATTGTTCAAGAAATAAGTAAAATGTTAGGGATCTCTTGGAATCTCTACACACCATGGAGGCCACAATCTAGTGGACAAGTAGAAAAGATGAATCAAACAATCAATAGACAAATTAGTAAAATATGTCAGGAAGCCAAAATTAAATGGCCACAAGCGTTACCAATAACGCTCTTGAGAATAAGAATTAAACCCAGGAGTGGGATGGGGGTGAGCCCTTATGAAATCCTCTTTGGAAGACCATATGAGTCACCACAACCAGATTTGAACATGCATGTTAAAGGAAATCAGAATGTATATGATTATGTGTTATCTCTCAGTAGAACATTAACGTGTCTGCAAAGTACTTTGATTTGGAACCATCCGTTGTCACTAGAGAAACCAGTGCATGACATTGAGCCAGGAGACCAGGTTTACGTCTGCGATTGGAGTGAGGAGCCACTGAAAGAACAGTGGAATGGACCGTACCTAGTGTTGCTAACGACCTTCACTGCGGTAAAAGTAAAAGGGATAGATTCCTGGATTCATTATACCCTAGTAAAGAAGGCCCCTAAAGATTGGGAAGTAAAAGTATTGGGACCAACGAGACTTAAACTGAAGAGCAAATAAGATGTCGTATTTGGCATACGGTACTTTGATTGTGATCTGGTCTTTAATGCCTATGATGGTTATTATCTTTTTAGAGATTCCACTCAAAAAGGAAGTAAAGAGATATGTTGTGGGGGAAAATGCCTCTCTGTCTTGGAGGTTTGAAAATACGGCTCTGATGGAAGTAGGATTAATTCGAGTTCTCTAGAAAAAGATGTCAAAAACCCCTGAGGTATCTGACAGAGAAATGCAAATCACTGAGGTTAGAACAAAACGAGCAATAGAAAACACCCAACCACCCCAGGTAATTCACATTTCCCGACAGGATCCGGAGGAGAATCTGATGATAGGACTAATCAGAGATTTTGCCCAAATGCAAAATACTAGTTCAATAACAGCATGTTTACCAATACCAAGAAAGGCTGGAGAACCTATCAGTTAGGGAATAATAATCTTCCCCTTTTTGGAAATTGAAAGCAAAGAAAATAAGATGGTGTGTTGGCAGGAATTTAGAACTGTCCAAAGAAATGAACAGAAGACCATAAGGCGAACGTGGAAATGCCCAGGTAATAAAACCGATTGTTACAAGTTACCCAGAGCAGAATTCATAAAAGCACCATACAATATTTTTTGGTGTCAGTTTCTATGAACCAGGATGGTGCTCTTATGATGAAATACAAACAGTAACAACATTTGAAAAGGAAGCATTTTGGCAATGCAGAGAGGGAAATAAATCAAAAGTCGGACAAGAGATGGGATGCTATCTGGTCGATGAGTATTTTTCAGAAATATCAATATGGAGGAGAAACATCTTGGTGTTTTAGATGGTCAAATAAACGATACTATTATGATCGAACTAAACATGTTCCCTGGTGGAATTGCTCTACAGTCTTAGATTGCGATACAGAATTAGAGACCATTACTCTGACACCAGTAAAGTGGCCCTAGAGATTGGCTGTGTACGCCATGATACAAAAAGCATGAATGAATATAAACATATAAACTGCAAGACAATTACGATACAAAGTATGGGACATTTTGTTTGGGCAGCTAGTGATGGAACCTGGGCAACTCATTTGACCAGAGCCGGACTCATTAGGGATATAACCTTAGGATTACCAACACTCTGCCCAATTTGGAAAAGATCACCCTTTAAGGACAATTTGGAAACCTTAAAAGTCCGAACCAAGAGAGATATAAACGATGACATCAAAGACATAGATGACACTTGGCAAGAACCCCCAACTAGAGTTAAAGTAGGATGGGCATTAGAATCCTTATTTGCTCAGGTAGCTGCATATCGTAGTAGAGAAATTATTTATAATTTGATTGGACAGACTGAAAGATTGGCAAGAGTAACAAAAAAGGGATTTAGAGACTTAAACTTGCAATTATAAGCAACAACAAAAATGACTTTGCAGAACAGAATGGCGTTGGATATATTACTATTAAAGGAGGGTGGTGCTTGTGGATATCTCGAAGATCGTATTGATCACTGTTGTGTGCATATACCGAATGTCACTGCAGATGTAGAATATGACATTTCACAACTTGGAGAAATAGAGAAGGAGGCTGAAAAAGAAAAGGAAGAGATCAGTCATAACTGGGTTGGAGCATTGTTTAATGGTTTAGGAATCCACCTTGCCAGACGGATTCAATCTCTTGTTGAAAAAGTGTGTACTCTTTTGCTGGTATTCCTCGTGATCTACTTGGTGTATTTATGTATCCGAAAAGAGATCACTCGTAGTAGTAACTGGACTCATAAAATTATTGGAGCAGTCATACGAGAATACCCACAACACCCAATATCCTCACCGATATACCAAGAAGCAACTGTGTGAGTAAAAATACTTGCAGAAATGAAGCATTTTCAAAGGGGGAAATGGTGGAAAAGTGTAAGATTTTATTAGTCTGTTATATTAATCTGTTATTAAGTATAAAAGCAATGATTTTATTAGTCTGATATTAATTATGTAGAAACAGAAATATAATGGTTTTAAATTTGATTACTTTGGGTTAAATGTGTTAATGATTGTTAGAAGTAGCGGTTATTTAGGCAAAAAGTTTTCTTTCCTCATAAGAACTGTGTGAAACTTATTCAAGCTGAGCCTGCAGCTGAGATAAAGGCTTAGCCTGCAGTTGAGATAAGAGGAAGGACCTTGCATACCAGAGTTAACTAAGCAGATAGAAGGAAGCTGGCGCTGAAGATATCATAATTAGCCAATGAAGTAATCTGTACATGCATATGTATTAGAAAATGTTGTAACCTGTTGAATATACATTAGATTATGAATATACATTAGATTATGTAACATGTAGGGAATAAATTGTGGTCGTTCTGTAACGGTCTTCAAACCAGCTTTGGGTGCGTACCCCTGGTTCCCGGGGCCTAGAAATAAAGCACCACATATAACCTTCCCCGAGTGGTTATGTGTTCGTCTCTCCGCTAACACCCAGGGCTTCCTGCTCAAGATGAGTCGTAGTGAAAGTTCCATAAAATAGATAATATTGTGACTTTTATAAAGGTCAAAGCCAGAAATAAAATACATTAAAGAAAAAAGCAAGTAATTTGACTACATTTCAAAGTATTAATCAAAATATTTCCATGCATCTGGGAACATTTGTGGAAACTGTACTGGAAAAATATTTATGATGTAATGTACTCTTGCTAAAAAGCAAACCCAAGAGAAATACATGTTTGCATTGTAACGTAGATAGACATAAGAGAAGCAATGTTTACTGGAGCTGTTAAATGTGAAGAAACACCAAAAATTACACAATAAGTGCAAGGGCTAAATAAAGAGAATTTTCATGATACTTTACCACTCCAACAGCCAGCTTAATATTTATGGGTCATTCATAACCTTCACATGACATGAAAGTGCAAAAGGAAAGCTCAATGACCGTGAATGGCTTTTCATATTCTCCAGCAGAACTGCAATATAAAACACAAAAGTAGGAAGGTTATGATATTCAAATGTTTTAGATGAGTCTAAAAGCAAACAAAATTACCCTGTTTCTTAAGACATCGATAGCAATTCTGCCCACAGAGCCACTAGCACATTACCCTGCTTAGGTTCAGAGACAATTTAGAGAATGGCAATATCTTCAGGACTGAAGGAAATATCTGATTTCACTTGAATATTTTAAACATGAAAAGAAGTATTTTTAAAAAGGTTCTTTAATTAATGAACACATATGTTGCTAATGCATGTAACACTGCCATTACTAAAACTCTGAGGTAGTACTGCCAATACTGTGGAGTATAGAAACGTATCACCATTCATTTTCAAGATTGGACTAAAAAAAAATCACTGGAAAGTGCTCAAGAATGTGAAAATGTTGTGTTTTATAGAGTGTATAGTTATATAGAAAGTGGGAAATTCTATGAATATCCTCAGAAAAAAAAAAAAAAAAGATGAGTCCTAGCTTCCCTCTATATACCACTGAGCAGCAGACATGATGAGTAGGAAATCTGGGGCACACCACATGAAAGTACTTGAGAAGGAAATTAGCAGGTACCTTGCAGTGATTGAGAAGGCAAGACACACCTTACACCCACACTTATTTGAAAGGGGATATGACACACAGGTAGGGAGATCAGCAGTTTCTCATGGCCAACCGTATAGGAGGGAGAGAAGTGAGGTTGCAATGCCACTGGGAACAGCTGTTTTCAACCTGTGGCAAAATGAGCTCACCAGGCAATGTGCTAAGTTTCCAGCTTCATGGCGCTTTGCTCAGAGGTTGCAAAGGACCAGGGAGGTTTGTGATGTGTAGTTAACTCAGAGCTTCCTCACTGCTGACATTTGAATCATTCAAATTAAATGAGACAGGCAAATAATTTGCAGGATTTTTGATGTGAACTCGTGACTTCTTGAGAAGAATTAAGGCCATTTCTACTAGAGAGGGCCTGAAAGCCCCTCATGTCCAGAGGCTTTCCTGGTGTATAGCAACTGAAGCAATGGCTGACAGGTTCTGTTAGCAGAGAGACAAGCACATAACCACTCGGGGAGGTTATATGTGGTGCTTTATTTCTAGGCCCCGGGAACCAGGGGTACGCACCCAAAGCTGGTTCCAAAACCGTTACAGCGCGACCGCATTTTATTCCCTGCATTTTACATAACCTAATGTATATTCAACAGGTTACAGCTAATACATATGCATATACAGATTACTTCATCAGCTAATTATTATTACTTTGGCGCCAGCGTCTTCTGTTTTTCTTAGTTAACTCCAGTATGCAAGCTCTTCTTATCTCAACCGCAGGCCCAGTCTCTTTATCTCTACTGCAGGTGCAGACTTGGCTTGGATAAGTTTCGGGTACTTCACAGAGTTCTCAGGAGAGAAGGAAGTCTAAACAACCGCTACTTCTAATCATCACTAACACACTTAAAATAACAGGATTTAAAACCACTATAAAACACACATTTAAAACCACTATTCTTAAAACTATTATAATCACTATTTCTACCCAAATAATATCAGACTAATAAAATCTCATCAGACTGATAAAATCTCACACTTTTCCAACAGTTCTAGTCTAAAGCACCGGTGAATGAAGCTTTCTGATACAGGAAAAAAAACCCCAGAACTAAAACAATACACAAGTAAACAAGCAAAAAAAACCCCCACATGTTGTCACATTTTTCCTCAGTTTCTGTCTGTATGGATATGAGTAATCTTATCTCCAAAACAAAATAAAATAATCTTTCATAAAAGTTACCCAAATGGTGAAGTTAATACAAGCCTGATTCCTTTATTCATCTAAATGAGGTTACTCAAACATGATGATACCAATCAAAAATTTCACTGCCTGGTTTCCAGCAGAGTCAAGACAAGGGAAAGTAAAAACTCTTAGGCAGAGTCTTTTAGGTGTGACCTAACACTATCGATCGCTGCTTTTCCACTCATCTACATTTCTGCTTCATTTATCATACTCAAAGGTGAGAGATGTATAAAAAACAGTGTGAGGTTTTTTTCAGTAATTTCTTATATATATTTGAGACTTGGTTTTGCTATTTAATCTTTATTCATATGAGTCATGCCGCTGACTTTGGTGATTTACATTTTTGAGTAATCCATACTTAAGTGACACCATTAAATCTGTAAGATGTGCACCTAACTTGGTTTTCACCCAAATGTTTGGAAGTCTAGTAGTCTTGACCACTGAAGGCAGACAGACACTGAGGACAGATATTTTTCTATGACATTGTGTTTTGAGAAATGATGCTGAGAGCAAACATCACATGATGGATATCTACAGCCACTGAAGAATGGTGTATTAAAGCACTAAACAGTTGGCTCTCCTAGGATGTTAATTATCAGTGAGTCATTTGTTGAAGCCACTATGCTTTGCAAAATAGTTGGAAATGTGTTCTATTGAAGTGGAAATTGAGTAGTAAACTTAAAGACATCAAGAGCTATAAAAAGTTTGTCACACAGTAATGATCAGCAGAAAGACAAGAAGAAGCCTTTGTTCTGTGCTGGGGATGTCTATGCTACTGGTTTATGGTTGTACTTTAAAGCTGTGCAAGCAGTGGGCAGGCTAATTACAGGCTGGTGAGAGAATGGAGAATGAAGTCTTAGACCCTCACTCTCGAGGACTGTAGAGAATCTGGAAAACACTCTTAGCAGGGATCACTGAAAAGCAGGCTCCTGGCTGTTCAACAGCCATTACTTCAGGGGCTTCATAGTTTCAAGTAGTGTAGATGGTTCGCTTTAAAGTTTTGCACCTGAAATTGTGTGCTCAGCTACTTGGGGGACTAAAAATGTCATCATTCATTCCTATTTACCCTCAACATGCTAAAGTTTTTCTTTCTGTGCATGTGGCAGAAGGGAGGTGCCCTCCTTGCGAATGAGTCCAGCTGGGACCTAGGGATGTGGGAAATGGAAACCTCTTCTATTCCATTCCAGAACAGGTCTTCATCTGATAGGCATTTGGAAAAATCTCTACCAATCAGTGCTGGTATAAACTCCTGATATACTGGTGGCTTCCTAACTTTTGGAGTTCTAAAACAGGCATCCAGGAGAACGAGTAGAATGTGGTCTAGTATGCAGAAAAAGAGTTAAAACTCACCAGAGCAGACACAAAAGAGCAAAAATGAGTTTATGTTGTATAGCGCAGCCACCAGTATATTCGCCATGGGAGAAAGGTATCTGTGTTTCACTTCTTACTTCAAAGACACTTTATATGCATTGAGCAGACTGGACTCAACCCCGAAGAACATCCTGTGTTAGCTGGGATAAATAGATAGTCAGCATGGTTTTGTACAAACATGTTGTGTTCATTCTGTCCTGAACCATGCTGATTCCCTCAGAGCACCACATGCAAAACACTACTTATGAGTTAGGTCAAAAATAGTTCCCTAAAAATAGGTATGATGTAGACTTACACAATAATGTATATGTAGTTTTCTTCATTGTACTTCATGCCAGAAACAGATGGCAAGTGCAAAAAATATATGAATGTAGCAAGAGAGTGGGGTTGGAGAATATATAGTCCAACGAAGGCAGTAAGGCTCAGCAGTCTGCAAACAAAGTGATTTCAGAGGTATCTTATCTATTAATGCCTGTGCCTTTCCTTTAGACAGGAGATGGAATTCTAATGTGCTAATCTATTTCAAGTTCTGTGTTCTTTGCTCATAAAAAACAATCTCTCAACAATATGCAGTACAAATCTCTTGTACTAGAACAGGTACACATGGATAAAATCTATTATGAAATTAAACTGGAACTAGAGAAAAGGAGATCCTGATTTAGTGTTCCATATACCTATGCGGTTGCAACACTTAAAGACTTACAAGTATCTTCTCTCCAGAAAAATTATTTCATTTATGACTTGAGAGCTGCTGCTAACACGTCATAACAACACAGAAAAGCATTAAGCTTGATGGTAATCCTGCTTTCACATTGAGCTGTCTGAAACACAGGGCAAAGGTTTGAAATAACAGAATACATCAAGTAATTGTTTCAAAAGCCTTCAGTTTAGTGGCAAGCTAGCTTTACATAGTATTGTTAGCCCTCTAGTATTTCAGTGAAATATTTTTATGTTAGACCAACTAGAGAAGTGATTTGAATTGACTCTAAAAACTGAGCTGTGGCAGGCCAAGAATGAATGGCGCAGCAAACTAGAGGGATAGAGGGTGTTTTCCTACCTTCCCATTATTATTGACTGCACATGACCCACATTCTTTCAAGCCATTCAGTCTCCCTTCTGAACATGGTGGAATCTGCCCTTTATATCTGTTAATATCCCTATAGGAAAATTTTCTCAAGATTCAGTATGTTAGCTTCTGAGGTGCCTTTCCTCAATTCCAAACAGAGAAGGAGACATCAGACAAGGAGAAGGACAGAGCTAAGGAGAGTTGGTATTTGCGTAGTGGCAAAACCTGATGTAACTGCATGGGTTTGTGTTTGAGGTGTGAAACATTAGCTGTGAACTTCTTACCGAGCAATGAATGGAACCATGGCCCAGAATTATGTCAAGGGAACCAGGCTTCCACTGCTGGTGATGAGGAGTACAAAAAGATCCAGAAACTAAACGTACTCTCAAATGTCCCCAGGAAAATTATTTGAGGAATATAAGGTATCAATGAAGAAAGACTTCCTGAGGGTATTTAATAATAAGCAAACATGGAAACAGTAAGACATTTTTTCTTCTTCTAGGGCAGATCCCAAATGCTCTCCATGCAATTGGTAAAAATAAGCCTAGGATTTGTTTACATAGTCCCTGTAAGTCCAAAGGACAAGTCTATGTTTACAATTTGATTTTACTTTTGTTTGGCTCAAAACAAGTATGAGAAGAAAAGTATGTCCTTGGTACAAATAGTTTCCTCAAATGTGAGCTTTTTCCATTTTAAACTGAGTATATGTCTAGAAGGCACAACACACACCATTTGAGCTACATAGCTTAGGAAGTAAGTTTAGTTACAGAAGTCAGCTAAGTGATAAATTCACTCAGCTGTTTGATGACTGTTGAAGTAGTCCTGCCTAGCGTACCTAAGCTAAACTCTGTTTGGGCTAATTAGGCCTAAAAATGTCATCAAGTCTCAGAAAAATAAGCATGGAAAATTCCTTCCAGACTGACATATTATTCTCTAACAATAAAAGCTGATTTGGTTTTCTGTCAACAATTCTTATGGAGATGAACTTGTGTTAGTACCAGTGGCCAGTAATGGGAATGCAGTAAAAGGGCCAAGAATACTTTTCATCCAGATCCCCAATTTGCCATTGTTATTAATTATTCATCAGATATTAGTCTTAGAATAAAATATGCACCCCCACAGGATAGAAACAAAACATTAAAACCTACTAAAAAAGAAAAGTTAGGCATGGTTAGTGAGACCATTCTCTCAGCCCCAGGTCGTCAGTGACAATTTCTCAGCCTTCATTCCTACCTCAGGCCACAGATGACCTGCTCACACAATTTGCGAACTGGTTTCCCAGGGAAAACTTGAGATCAAGCAGGCAGCAGGTGATGTGTAGCTGAGCAGTTTGAGAGCTGACAGGAGCCTGCTACTACTTACCAGCTTTTGTGGAGATAATTTATGTTGTCTTCTATTACATGACAACACTACATCCTCTAAAGGATGAAGGAGACCGTAAGAGGACCCAAAGTTACAAATTAGAGTGTTACTTCCAGAATGCCTCACTCTGTATATGTCTTATTCAATTTTATGTCCTGGATTTGCTCTTGAGGAAAAAAGTCTGGCAAGAACAGGTTGGTTGAATGAACACTAGCGTTTGGGATTTTTCTTGGGGCAATTGCAGATCTTTGCAGTGTAGCAGGTGCATGATGAGTCCTTTGCTGCTGGGAAGAACTTGTTCTACTATTCATATGCAATGCAGCCACTCTGCAGTATACATCAGTAAGCTGGGCTTGGTACAAGCCCACCATGTGACAAAAAAGGCTCTGTGCCATGTAATTGAGCCAGTTTAGTGCTCCTGTCCTCCAGGGGTACTTGATCCAGAACTGAACCTCCCCTATGAAACAGGGTCAGTTGCAGGACTAAACAGGACAACAGGAAATGGATATTTTGCTGTCTTTCTTTCAACCTTACTCCTCCTGACCCCTCTTTTACCATTCCCATTATAGAAGTCCCAGACAAACATTTTTCTTGCCCTTTTTGTGCTTTTAAGTCTTAACATACAGACTGCAAGCCCAGGGTCCCCGAGCGCTAAGGCCTTTTGTTCAACAGGCTGCCTGAACACTGAGAAGTTTAAAGGCCTGGCATTTTGTCTCCCCAACAGACTGCCAGTCAGACTGCTAAGGAGCTGAGCTAGAAAGCTTTCATGCAAATGGGCAGGCTTATGACTGAAACCAACCTGGCAGGCGAGTTTGGAAATGCGCCTGTGTTTTGCCAGGAGATTCATTAAAACAGACACATTTCCACAGAACATTCTGAGTTTGGTTAAACAGTATTTCATTCAGGGTGGGTATCTTGTTCTCCTGGAACATTTCTGACTATCTTCACAAACAATAAGCTGCATGTTTACAGCACACTCCATTGCAATGATCCTTCGGTGCTTCCCACTCAAAACACTCACACCACCAAGAGACTGAGTGCTACCCTGCAGGAATTCTAAGCCCCGCTGTGCCTGTCATGAATAAAGGCAGGGTACAATGTGGGCAAAGACTACAGGAAGACAGAGAGACAAAATCCTTCCTATATATTAAAGTACCCCACAAATATTCATAATTATGAGTTACATTGCTCAAATTAGTTAATCTCAGACAAACCTGTTTCCAGTTAGCAATTTAATATTAAGAATTATAGGCACTAGAACTGCTGAATTAGGAAAATAAGGATGTGGAAAACATTATGCAGGTTAAAAAAGAACTCCTATATTCTCTGCTTTTCTTTCTCTGCTCTTGCTTCTCATTACCCCCACCCCCGCTAATGTCTGTTTTGTATTTTAAAAGCCAATGTTATTTATTTTTATCCTTGTCTTTTGGAGAACAAAAACAAGGTCTGCTTTCTCTGACAAACTGAACTTAGGCTCTGTATTTGACACACAGGAAACCCGGAAGAGAATAAGTCTATTACAGTTGTTTTTCTTTTCGGGTTAACAGATTCATATAATTTTCTTTTAAGATATTGTAGATGACATAATGATTCTCCTGCACTTTCTTGCATCTGTGACTCATGAGGTAGGTTGGGTCTAAGCAAGGGGCCAAAGCCAAAAATTTCACATACAGATTCTTGTTTTTTCCAAGGTCCGGGAAAGTTCAAATTTGAGATTGTGGGTTTAGACCATTTCAGGAATGTACAAAGATTCAGTTCCTAGCTAAGTAATTTGATACATTTCCCTGTCCTTTCCCTTCCTTTCTTATAATTTTGGATTTTATTTCACCGATTGTATTACCCATGGTTGGAAAAATTAATGAATAAGTCATCACTTTTACATTGTCTTTATTCGGGGGAAGGGTGTAAAGGGAGAAGAAGCAGAAATGTTCTGCTACATGATAATAGTACTTTCCACACTTACAGTCATCTATGTCTGACTAGTTTCTGATGTTGCTGCTCAACAATAGTACCTGAGTTCCTCACAGGTAACATCAGTACCAATGACAAAATCCCTAATGGTCTGCAGGGCCAAGGATTTTCAGGCTCTATTTTTCAGGTCAGCTATCTTTTTTGTTGGGGATTGAGGAAGCTATTAGTTTGGCAATGAAAAGATATATCTGAAAGGAAACATTCATGACAAAAAGGCTATCTCAATATAGGGAGTTGTCCTTGTTTCTGAAGACTGTCAACCTCAAGGCTTTCTTATCTCTTCTACTGAGGTAACTTAACAGAGGATATTTTGTTTCTAGTTCTCTAGTGCTTATTTTTGAGATCAGTATTGTCCAGATGTGCACAGCTGTATCAATGCATGGGCTGATTTTGACAGTGCTGCGAGACACAGTGGAAGCAGATAGCCCAACACCATTATGGCTCCAATGCTTTCTGACCAAGTAGACTGGGAGAGCAGCAAGTGTAAGTTTTCCCTCATGAATTGCCCATCATTTTTAAGTTTTAAAGAAATCCATACCATCTCACAATATCCATATGAGTATCACAGACTTAATGCTCATCTTTGAGTAATTTAAACATGATCACATGTAGATCATTAACCTGCTTACAAGAAGTCAGGCTTTTGATAAAGACCAGCTGGTGTGAGCTGAAATCAGGCTGGAGGGCTACTCTGAAAAGATTCATCTGAAAGACACACAGGCCTTTCAATCAAAAATTGCAAGGTAATCTTGCATACTATGCAAGGATCCCCAAATGCCTCTTCCAAATCCATTGTGCTAAAAAAAGTCATCCCTCTCTGCTCATAAGGAACCTGTCAATCAGGAGGTTCATTCTGTGGTCATTTCTAGAATGGATGACCGTAATATGGAAGATAGTGTTTGAGCTGTAACACTTATCATGGCTGCCTGCCCTCCCTCTGACTCAGGCCAACATAATCAAATTAATCTAACATTGAAGTTCATTCTATAGTTTCCATTCAACTTTTAACGCAAATTTAAGCATTTGGTTAATTTGTGGATCAGGCTTCAACTTAATCAAAGACTGTTTTATGATGTAGGGCTAAATTTACTGTGGTTTTCTCTAGGTGTTGTTTTCTGATGCAAGAGATTGGAATCCTAAACTCACCATAAAATGTGGGAGTGCTGCTAGCTCCTCACTGTTTTTGTTTCATTTTCTGCATGTTGCTATGTAATGCGCTCTGCAATCCTTTCTCTCAAAAATCATCTATCTACACGTACACTTTTGAAATATGTGATGAATTTCTTCAGGCATATTTGCTTTTTCTCAAGTTGGTGGAAAAAAATTATGGCAATATAAAGCTTGGCCCTAGTACTTAAGTAAGTGAAATAGTAATAACTATTTATAACTAGTTTAAGAGGGAAGAAGTGGAGCTGTGTGAAATCAACTTCTTGGAACACAATTTCGGTATTAAAGTCAAGAGAGCAGTTGAACTCAAATAAAACAAGCCTAGTATAGAACAGGGCTAAAGACCATATTATGTTTGCTATACAGCATTAATAGAGAAGTACCACCTAGTGTTTATTGGCTAGAGGTGGCATCAGTAATATGACTAGGGAGAAGAGGAATTATGAAAATTGTAAGTACTGGTATCTCCAGTAAATGGATACTGCAGACCTGCAGGTTGTAACTCAAGCAAATACATAATATCTTTGAAGTAAAAGGTCACACTATGGACCGTTACAGTCAGTGTGTTGATGGCCCACATTGGAAAAAGAACCTAATGGGAAATGGAGGCAGGAACTCCTTCATAAATATGACGTGGCCAAGAGGTAATCTTCAAACAAACAAACAAACAAACAAGCAAACAAACAAACAAAAAAAGTAGAGGTGTAAAATTTAGAGCAGTACAACAAGGAAAGAGGCATACAAAGAGCATAAGTAAAAACAGATTATGCGGGTCATTAAATATTCCAGAAAGTAAGTGAGTGTACAGATTAATGGGGCTGGACTAAGTAAGACTGACGAATGGCACTACTTTGGGTAAGTTACATAAGACAGAGAGCTTGACTGTAAGAACCAGTCTGGTCTTTTGTAGTGCAGAAAGAGCCTGGAGCAAAAATAGCAAAGACGTGGTGTAGGAGAACAATATCACACCAATCAGTGGGCAAGCAGGCACTGAGGGTGTTTACTCTACCACCTGACCTCAGATGATGGGACACAATGGCCTAGTTTTCAGCTAAATTTTCTTAGTACGGAGCTCGGATATTTTTTCCATATTGACTTTTCACAGCTATGCTTCATGACTCAAATTCACTCAGTTTATTCCAGCCATGAATCTTGCCCATATTTTTTTGTAATTTGAAAAGAATGAGCCATAGGCATTCTGAAAAAACCCCACCCTAGTAATAATCCGTATCACTGGATGTAGAAATACCATTTGTTGTATTACTCTATTTCAGCTTATAGATTAACAGCAATGTTAAAGGACTTTTTCCTCCTATTCTGTTCTATCTCCTTCCTTCTGTCTATTTGCAACAAATGAAAATAAATCCATTTTAATCAATAAAACCCAAAAGTTTGTCACACAGCAATTTTTGGCAACAAATTAAATCATCAGTGTCAACATTTATGCACTGACTGGCTCTACCAATCAAGCCAATATTTAACTGAATGTTCATACGGGCTCTTTCTTATGAGTTTTATGCAATCCCATATAGGGTGAAGCAGGAAGAAAGAAAGAGGGTCTTATGTTCCTCTTTGCAGAATTTCGTACCTCAGAAGTACACATTAGAGAACACTTCATTATTGCAGCGAATCTTTTGAACAAGGGTATGCGCCAGTATCTTAGTGACTGATTCGTCACCTGTTATGCAGGAATGTGGTCTGCTACTCTTGGTGCACAACCATCCTATGGGTTCAGCAGAATAGCTCTCGTATTTGGCAGTAGTTTTTTTTAATTCCTGCCTTCTGCAGAGCAATGGCCACACCTCTTCAGCAGAAGAAATGAGACCAGGCTCCTCTATATCACAGTGTATGTCAGTGTATGTCCAAGGACAGCTCATGGCTAAAAAGAAAACGTAAGCTTTCTGAGATTTGCTCATCTCTCTGGGTCGTGGTTGAATAGACCCCATTAAAGCTAACTTCATGGAATTTTAGCTGCCTTCTGTGTGGATACCTGTGACCATCACGTCTGTGTAATACTGCCAGTTTCCATACTTCAACAGCTAACAGGGATTTATGAATACCACATTAGCTCAATATGTTTTCTACTCCTCTGAGCTCCACTAGATGCCAGCTGCAGTACTCTCTGTTACCGTTCAAAGTAGTCATGTTCTGCACATAGGACTGGACCTCACCCAGCTGAAAATGTTGTGTGTTCCATGCTGGCTGTGGGCTAAGTTGGTGGGTGTTTCACATCCGGGCAGAGCGATCTTCAGTTTCTCATTGTGAAGCATGAAGGCTTTTATTACGGGCTCATTAGAGCAACTGCTCAGTGGGTTGGGCAGCCATAAACTAGTTTTTGATTACTATTACCTTGTTGCTGGTTAAGTTGTAGGTGTTCTTACTCACTGCAGGCTGAACATTGGAGCTGAGCCAATTTGGCATTTGTAGTTTCTTCTTAAGAAGTAAATTTCCATCTTTCTGTTTCTGGTATCCCTGATCACAAATTCAATGCCCATTCATCTTTTCAACATGTCTGAATGTTATCTGTTTATGGTATTTTCATAGATCACCAGCAGGGCTTTTGGAGAAAGAGACTGTCAGAGACTTGAAACTTGTCTGGTTATCATAAAAATACAGTGCTCCAGATCAGAGGGAGAGACTATTATCCAGCTTCCTAGCAGGTTGACAGCAAACTTTGCAATGGCTGGAAGCTGCGAGTTACTCCTTGACTTCAAGATTGAAACAGATTAGCCTCCAATTTACGGCTAGAAAAACCTCCATAGCACCTGAGACCACCAACGTGGGTTCCCTGAGAGCTTATTTGTCCAACATATTGCTTCATCCTGTCCTTTATACAATACGTGCTTAGCTCTGAATAACGTGGGTTTAAGCTTCTAAATTTAAAAATTTTATTTGCTCAGAAGAGTAATATCGGGTGGATATTTCCATTTCTGGGCTCTGTTTAAGTATCTGATCATCACCTGTGCACAGATGCCAGAAGTTTCTATATCCTTTTTCAAAATGTTCCAAAAAATTTTAGCATTACCAGCCGTCTGTGTTTGTTACTGAAGCTGCAGTAGCATATGCTGTACACTGTGGGACATTACTGGGCAAAAAGTCTCCAAGAAACAGGTTGGTCTTTGTCAAAGACTGCTCTATGTTTTGTAACTTTCAAAAAGCGACTTGCTGCTGTTGTAGAGCAGGTATCAGAGATGCTACCGCACAGACAAAACTCGGTGCTGTCCCAGGGACAGTTTTATAAGGATGTCCACAGTGTTCAGTGTGTGCAAGGAGAGCTAGCCAGATATTTCTTCTTGGAAGTCTGTGCTACTTACGGAACGAGAGTGGTATATGCAGGGCTGGGGTCAGTTAACTTTCTTCCCAGTGCCACACTTTGACATGTGGCACATCAAGCCCCTCAGCAAGACAGGATGCCACTGAGCAGCAGCCTCAGTATGGCATTGTTTTTAATTATGGCACACTCAGGTGGTGTTAAGCCCTGTGAGGACTTACTAAGCTAGGAAAAGCCAGTGTATGCTCCTTACCACTGGGCTGGAGCTACTGCATCCTGAGGGGTCACTTGTGCCACTGTCTCTGTTTTGCTTCTTCATCAGCTTGTTCAGCTTCTTTGCTCATCCAGTAATCTTTCTTCCTGACCCTCAGCTAAGTATTTGAAGAACAAGGATCATTACAGTGGTTTTATATTATGAATTTTATTTGACATTGCCTTTTTGGGGAGGTTTGATAGAAGTAAAAAGGCTAACTAGATTTGTGAAAAACTGAAGAGCAGTAACATGATAAGAGTAAAAGAGGGAAGAGGGTAGGGATGGTGGAAAGATACCTCTACATCTGACTGCACAGGCAATGCACCCTGCCCAAACAATGCCTCGCTAAGACCGTGTAGATACTTTTATGTACATACAAACTCCACAGTTTCCATTTGCCATTTGGCCTGCAGCAAACTTGCAATGTAGTTGATATCAGCTGAAGCTGAGTGTGTTTAATGCAAACCTAACCATCATGCCAGTGAGCATTATCCAGAGACAGTTTAGTGTGATGACACTGATGTAATGGCATGCATGATTCAGGAACCCCTTGCAATGATAAATTACCATTTTTTATACATTGCTGTGACAACTGCAGTAGAGGCACAGTATCATGAGATAACAGACATGCGGCTTGAAATTTAAAAAGGGTTCGTAGAAAGATTTGTTTCATGATAGCACAATATCTCAACATATGATCCCATGTCCACAATAAGGAGCAAGTTAGTAATTTTGGTGTTCACACAATGAGCTGCTTAATATTTCTGGATGTCTGTATTTCTTAAACATACCATGTTGCTTATTGTGATTTCCTGTGAGCTGTGTGTTGATAGTGTTAGTGCTGCAGCCAGATTAGATGTGCCAAGTTCTTGTAGATCCTTAAGAAAGTGATAGCAAAGCAAGTAACTCCTACTCTCCTCTGTAGAGCAAAAAAAGATTCAAGTAGTCTTGGAAGTTCTCTAGTTTTAAAGACGCACATGAAGTGCAGCCCTCATAAATATCTTCAAAATAGAGCTAAATTTAAAGAAATAAATTGGATTTTCCTTTACCATTTTCTGTATTCATAAAAATGAAATTGCCATAATACAAACAGCAGGGGAAAAATAGGCAGTGAAAGAAAATCACCATTAAAGCACTAATCATGAAGCTGACAAGTGCATTTTCATAGTATTGAGTTCCAAAGATAGCTCTGAAAAAGGAGGTCAGCCTGGAATTGGGGCATTAAAAAAACGTTGGTTAAAGACAGGAAAGGTCATGACTGTTTGCCCAGTGCTCTACTTACTCCATTTAAAAAAAATACTGTTAAGAAGAGCTGATGATTCAGTGCTGGAGGAAAAAAAAGCAATGTGCGTGATTGGTGAGCCCACTCGCCCCATCTACATGCATGGCTAGATGAACATCTGCTGCAAAAAGTCAGCACTGGCTTCAGTATGCCACAAAACAATTTGGCTTTTGCTTATTTTCTGAGGAACGATACAGGAAGAATGTATGCTGTACCTGAGTAGCTAATAGCGTGGCATTTAATGACAACACCAGTGAGCAAGCAATGCTAGTAAAATTCAGTATCTTTGTCTCAAATGCGTTGTCAATCCAACATGATTCAGAAATGGATGAACGGGGGTGGGAAAGTAATCAAGCATACTTGTTTACGCTATTTCCTCTATTCTTTGTCAAGAAAACTAAATGCCAGCATATGATCAGCTCTGACTCTAGCACACGGTGCGTTTCCAACAACTGTTTTAATGGACTGCTCTAACTGATCTCAGAATGAGAAAGATCATCCAATAAATTCAGCATATACTTACCGTAGAAATCTGGCCTGTATTTATCAGAGATTAAGTATGACAGGGAACAGTAGCTTTTCCAGGAAATTCTATATGCTACGTGGGCTAGATCCTTAGCTGGTAGAGACTAGTTTAGCAGTACAGTAGGGACAATCATAGTTGCCAAGTTTGATGCTGCACCATGTGTGATAGTCTATGCCAATTATTTAACAAGCTTATTAGGTATTTTCATCTAATTTGCATATAACCAGCTTCCTTTTTGAAAGCCTGCACTACTGCTGTAGGGGTAGAAAGCAGCCTTGCTTAACTAGTGGAGGTTTTCATAACCACTCATAATTCTGCAGTCCCTTCTCTGTGACTGAAAGACCTGTACTGTGTCTTCTAGTAATTAAAGATAATGGCAAGGATTTTGTGTATAGAAGGTGCATTTAAGAGTCCTTGCCTATTCCATCCTGCTCCCTGTCCCCAGTCTCAAAGTCCTGTGCTGTATAGCAGCCACACAATGTGTCAGCAGGTTTAACTCTATAGATCCGAAGGAGATTTATGCTAGTAAATTACAGCCAAAAGATCATGATAAGTGAAGGTCCCAGACATTTTATCTTCTAATAGAGTGCTAGTAACCTTCATGAAAGAGGTATCAGGGGTTCTTGTGAAGGTTGGTCTGTGCAAATGATGGCAGAGATTTAGGAGCCACCCCTCCAGAGGCACACCTTATTTCAGTTGCTCTACTCCACCCAGTTCCTAAAAAGTCATATCTCATTAACGCAAATATCAACAGCAGTAGACTGTGCAAATTTACCTCTCTAATGTAATATTTATATCACAGAAGTACATGTTAGGATGCTGACATTTATGCATTTTTTTCTTTGACTTGGCTTTGGAATGATGACCTAGGAAGGCATTGCACAGTCCTTCTGTATTCTGCTAGCAGAGGAAGTGGTGGGGGCAGACATGCTAATGTATTCTGCTGGAGAAAAGCCCTTTGAGTGCTCATCCTTTGAGAGGGCAAATGTTGGGTTTCAGGATTTTCTGGGTTCTTAATTAAGTGGTCAGATATGCTTTTGGGTTTTTATTGACTGTAGGAAAACAAAGCCAGAAGAATTCTTTTCAGTTCATGGATCTTATCACTTGAGATAAAAGGTCATGCATATTAGTATGGAGATTTATAAAACTCTATGTATCATCTAACAAGTGCAAGGATAAAGACCTATCTTGCATCATAATCTTGCCTCCTCACTCTGAGATGCAGCATGGCAAAGTAGGGGAGAATGAAGTCTAGAATCTTGAGAAATAACTCTGTAATCTGACTGTAAAATAGATGAACAGTTGATAATTTCCTGATTTGGAGCAGGATCCATTGATGATTAAGATCCTGAAGAAACATAAGAAGTTGTCTTTAAAAGCTCTAGTTTCTTGGCTTGCATTTCATTATTATTTTTATTACATTACAGAAATTATAGGAAGAGCCCTCTGTGAGCAGAAAGTGAGTGGGTAGAAGAGCTGAGACACACTAATAAAATGTGGAGATCTTACAGGGCTCACAACCACTAGGAGTTTTGATGAGGGGTCAAGCTTTGATATACTCCTTAGTGAGCAATTGCTTGTTATGCCCTTGCATCACAATCTAACCAAGATGGGAAGCTTGTCTGGGAGGGTACCAGAGTGATGGTAACATCCCAGTATGAGTGATTATAGCCTGTGTGGACTGAATGTTTTAGAATATATTTTCTGGAGTAACAAATTAAAGTAAGATGGACATAGCAGAGACTTTCTTCAGCTGGTGCTGATGCTGTCTGCTGCCTCATTTTTTCGCTTTGGAGCTGCCTAGAAGTGTCCCACGAAGTATCAGATAGTGTTTCTCCTTGTCATCTCCTTCAATAATTTTCCTTCACTGGGTTAACTTTCACTCTGTCCCTTCTTCTGGCTCTTCATTCATTTGAAAGACCAATATCAACACATTTTGGCACTTGCTGTGCAAATACATGCCCAAGGTGGGCTCAGCATGGTATTAGCAATTACAGCTCCAGTACTGCCATTACCTCTCTCGATGCAGACATCAAATTGCAATACATAATCTTAATGCAAAGCTGTCAACCAGTTACTTCATTTACATGCTGCATAGTATTCCCAGGCTAAGACTGTATTAAGAATAGAATTAAGACAGAGAACATAGATGAAAAATGTAGACCAAAAAAAGCATCACAGGAATATTACAATTAACCCCCCAACAAATATGAGAAACTATTAAGATTCAAAGTTCATTCTGTACTAATAGAAATTCACAGTAAGGTCATCAAAATAACCTCAACTGCAACAAGTAGTGACAGCCCACAATAAACAAGCAAGTTAGCCTTCCAACACCAACAGCTGCAGTAGCATGGAATATTTCTACAGGTTTAAATGAATTCTTTGTTCCTTGTATACTGTTTTTAATTTGAACTTGCATAGAGCAGTAAACAAATATAGTTCTGTTTAGCATTGTATGTGATACGTCTTTCTTTTCAAATAAGATGGAAAACGCAGGAAAAAATAGTTGTTATATTGGGCATGCAAGCAGCTTTGAATACAAATCATGTATCTTAATGCCAAGAGACTCCAAAAAGTTTGGTCTTAGCTATGATACAAATCAGATCAGCTGCTTTTATAACATATATTTTGTCTTGAATTCACAGAGTTCATGACAATAAAACAACAAGCATCCTTAGCATGTAATTATATGTTCAGCTGCCTACGGTGTAAATAGCGTGCCCTTTAAAAACAGTTTCTGGCATATAACTAATTAATTAAATTATTCAGAGTTATTGCCCACATACCAGTAATATTCACTACAGAAGAGTTTACATTCAGGTTTAACCAGTTTGCAGCCCAGCCACCTTACCGCATTATTTTCCGTGATAATGCTTCTATCTGGCTTAAGAAAACCACATTTTAGGGGTAAAAATCTATGGTACAAAATAAGGTTGGAAATAAAGAGCACTGAGGGCAAAATCCAGTCTTGGCATCATGAAGCCATGTGTAGCTACAAGGGAAGAGCCTGTAGCCCATCAGACTACAGGCAGGAAGGTTGAAAGCAACTGCATGGGGAGGAGAGGGGCTAGAGGGACACATGAGCTTGGCAACAAGCTCATGCTTTGAGAAGTATGACCTTCCTTCTAGGTTGTATTGGGAAAGGCAACACCAGCTGAAAGGAACTAGGAGCTTCCCCTATAACCTTGCACTTACGTGGGTCCTTGGCTGGAAAATAACCTCATTCCTGTGCATTTTCCTCTGCCCTTTCTCCCTCTTCCTGACAATTTTTTATCCCTGAACACTCAAGCCCCAGTGCTGTGAGCTCAAGTTATAATATTGCCCCCTAGAACTGGGTTTCCTTTGTTTACCTCAGTTTAAGCAGATCCTTGTTAATCAGTTAATGTAAAATAAATATATAATTGTGGGCCACATGGGTGTAAGCAGGTACATACAGCACCAGAACTGTTCACAGAACTGCCTTTGCTTACACCAAAGGCTGAATTTGCTTCAGTGTTTTTGCACAGAAAAGCAACGTGATGTTACTGCAACACATTTTCTCTGGCACTGTCTTTCAGCTTCTGGCACAGACACAACTCTTTGATATTGAGTAGGTGAGTGATTTTTCTTGCCAGTTTTCTATTTGTAACTTTGACTCCCAGTAATATTTGTATGGCAGCATTTATGTTTCATTTAGTTTGTAAGCCAGCCATTAAAACAAAGCTAGAGGCTGTGCCTGTCCTGACAAGTCATGATATTCTGTGGTGATGCACTTCTGTATCATCTCACAATGACAGTATTTGCCATGAGGAAGAACACAGGCTTAGGCCTGTGTTTAGCAGAAAGTACTAACACACATTTCAGCTCTCCAACAGACTGCAGCACTGTAAAACAGTCAATAAAATTGGTTGGGAAAGGCTAGGTTTTAGGATGGGAAAGGGAAAAGATGAACCATGATGAAATACCAATTTTACTTCCTACATCTTAAATATTTTAAGACATTAGATAAGGATGTTTTCACACCAACGACTACCCATAAGTCACAGGAATGAATTTGTACTTTACCTGCAGCTTGTCAATTGAAAACATCAACAAATGTGACTCAGCCTGTAAGGCTGACTGCACAAAACCTACATAATTTCTTGCCTCCCTTCTTCTTTATGCTGACATATTAGTCTACTGATTTACAATAGAATACTGCCAGTACAAAGCCCCCTTGATTGTTTCTAACAGCATTAGAAATAATATTCTAATCAAGATATAAAATCTCAATTAGGAAGGTCCAATGTTCCTCACCTATGGAGGAGGGTGCCTAAGCAACAGGAAGGTGTTAGTGGAGGAGAAATAGGGGAGGTATTTGGCTCCACATGTACACGTGCTTTGCTCAATGCACAGTTTCACACGCAGCTGAATGCAACTGGGAGATCTGTTCAAAGAAGCTGCCGTGCCTTGTTTTCCCTTCCCCATTTGTTTGCTTGATCCTGCTCGTATCCCATCTCACTCTCAGGACTTGCAGGCCTGGCCAGTGTGCAGTTCGGACAGATGGTGGATTAGCACCTGTGTTGGTTCAGTGAACTGATCCAATGAACCCTTTAACAGAAAGATATATTGGATCTGATGTACTTTTTATGCCTGAGAGTGTGCCAGAGCTGCAGCCATCTCTGGCTCCACCTCAGGGACCTGGCAGATGAAGTGCCATGCAATCTTGCTCCAGTCCAGGCAGCCACACAACTCATCTGGCTCCTTACAAAATGCTGTAAATATATATGGAGTAACAGAAATACTACTGTTTTGAGTATGAAAGGTAACTTTTACCTTCTCAGAAGCAGCGCAAAGGGCGTAGGGTCACCCACCAGCTAGAGGCAGAAGGAGAACAGTACCAAGGCTGGGCTGAAAGGCAGTGGCAGGGCATGGAGAGGATGCATGGGACAGCTGCAGTCACCCTGAACATCACCTAAGCCCAAAAAGCTGACACAAATCTGTGCAGCTGACAAACAAGGAACTTAATTTAGCAGTTTAGCCCCTGCTAAATTAAATTAAACAAAGACAGCTAATTTTGTAATTTAAAGGGATGCTGTTGACATTACACCCAGTGCAGCTTTTCTTTGAATGCTGCCTGTCAGCCTGCCCTACTTTCTGAAGGTTGTGGGGTTGCTTTAATAAAAGGGATGCAAATATTTCATAATACTAGCACATCTTCACAAAGGCACTATTTCTGAAAATTGGCAGTCATTACTTGGGGCTTGTTATTGTGTGCAGCTCTCAGGGCTTGCAGCCCAAGGAATGCCTCTGTTGCCTCTGCTTTCTCACACAACTTGTTTGTCCTGTATCCTCCACATGCAGAATGTTCTTCACAGGTCAGATTGTAATCTCAGGTGAATTGTAAGCAGCATTGTGTACCTGGAAATGTATGTGGAGATACGTGATTATGCATGCTGCATGCCCAAGATCAGAGCTGGCCTTGCACCAGGAGTTAGGAAACCAGACCCTACCCAGGAGTGAAGAAACTTGCTTACATTTGTTGTGTACTATTTTAAAAATAAGAACAAAGAGGAAAACACTCTACACTGATCCTTGCTGATGTGGAAAGTCAGACTAAGACACCTATTCACATTTCACAATGTTGAGGAACATCTGTTACTTCAGGACGACAGTCGTGCTGAGCATGTTGTGCAATAAGGATTTACAAGAACTTCTGCAAACTTACCCTCTTAGGTACTAAATGAACTTAAGCCTCCTCGTGTTTACTACACAAAGTTCATTTTAGCACTAAAATAGTTCATGACACGGTTTGTCCCATACTTGCTTCAGCAAGTAGCATGCCACATGGTGTTGGAGGCTGATCCCTGCTGAAACAAAGGGGACTGTCTTCAAGCCAAGAGTGGGGTCTCTTTCTGCAGAATTTTTTCATGGGTTTGGGGGATTTTTTGCTTTTACTTCTTCTTTTCCAGAGCTAACAGAATAAAGCCAATAAAGCCTCAGAGTTTCTAGGAATACTGTTTAAATGGGGCAAACACTATGAAGAGTCCCCTCTCTCATGTCAGAGGTTAAGGGGGGCTCTGAGGGTGGTGTCAGGTGGTCCCAGGTTGCTCAGAGGCAGCAGATGGGGCCCACAGAGGTGGCTGGGAGTAGGCAGCTTTCAGTGCACTCTACACAGCCTGGCAGGGCCACTGCCTCCAAATCACAGAGTAACTGTGTACCCACAGGCCCAGCACAGGTGCCTTGCTGTGATATCTGAAAAAGGTAGATGGGGCTCAACTCCAGCCTGCTGGGGGGAGTTTCCCAGAAACAAAGAGAAGTCTCGACCCCCATTCAGGTAAGCAGTGAGCGCAAGCCAGATGCCTGGTTCTGGGCAAAGAGATGCCAAGCCCTTCTAAAACTAGGTGATGAAGTTGAGCACTTACAATAACAATTAGTTGCATACATAATTGACCTGATTTTTCAAATGCACTGAACATCCAACTGTTCCTGTGGACTCCAATTAGGGCTGCTGGTGGCTGCTCAGCAGTTTTGGAAATTAGACTGTTTCTTTAGATGCCTAAATATGGGCTTGGGGATGCTGGCTCTAGGCACTCCAGTTTGCAGATTCTGGTCGTGCTGATTCTGCAGCAGAGACACCCCCAGATCAAGGTTAGCAGATTTATGAGCCATTTTAGAAAAGGAGCCTTTGAAAATCTATCTGGCCTGCAGACCTCATTAAGAAATGAAATGGAAATTTGTTTAGTATTTATTTATAATTGTCTATAAGATAAAACAAGAGTTCATATATCCTTCATCTTTTGTGATTTGCTGTTCTGCTTGCACTTGGAGAGAAGCTACAGAACATTAGAAACTGATTTTGAAAAACTGTTTAGTGTATGTTCCAGTTGCTCATCACAAAACTCAATGTACTTTACTGCAGAGAAATACTTGGACTTCCTTTCATAGCAAAGAAAAGAGAACAGTGATAAATAAAAGGACTAGCAGGCAGTGGTCAGTGTTGAAACTTGTTCTCAGGTTGTTCTGTAAGACTTCCTTCTGTCTGCTCCCTCCTGCTTGCCCTCCACAAGGTGACAGACAGCAACAGGCTTCAGAAATATTCTGATAGTTCCAAAAAAATTTTAATTCCCCTTCAAGCTTCAGGGGGATCTGAAGGAAGCTTTGTTTGCCGTCAATAACAACTACTCATCTAACAGTCAGATTAGGCATGAGTGAAAGTGTGCAGTGCAGTCTAAATTTGCTCAGGTTCCTCGTAGCACTGGTGTGCTTTAGACAAGGCCTGAAGATTATTAGAGATATTTGTGCCTCTGTTCCTTTAGTAAAACTTTCCTAAATATCACTTAACTTCCCAGCCACCCTGCCAGCTCTCTTACCACTGCCTGTTTTATGTGCCTCCATGCTACACTGGAAATGTGAGAACAAGATTGCAAGCCAATGCACGTTGTCTGAACAGTGATGGAAAAGTGCTGCTGCTAGAGCACTTGGCTAAGTGTCTGTATTTGGGCCCCCAAAATAGGAAAGTTTTGCAGGTTTGGTGTTAAATTAATTACTAATACTAGCTTTCAGCAAATTTCCTGTAAAACTTTTACACTGATTTATTCTTCTGGCAAGATTTTTCTAAGTTATGAAAACATATTTAGATATTATCTCTAACTTATGTAACACAGAAAGCATGGCAAGTAGCATGGAAAGGGAGCTAATTTTCATTTGTATAGCTGATAGATAGAATCACGTAACTATATGTTTGCCCATGGCGTATTTGCTTGCTGATTCCTGTCCCCGTAATTTTAATGTAATTATGTAGAATCTTCACCATGACTCATGTAGGAAACTTCAAAGACAGTGAAGTTCATTAATTTGTGTGCTGTGTATTTCCCAAATTTAAACAGGCAAGTTATCATCATAGCATCCCCCAAGGGGAGCCCAAGCGATAAGAGTTGCTTTTCCTTTCCCTGTAAATACTGCTCAGAGTATTAAGTAACTTTCTCATGGACATTCCAGAGAGGGTAATGTATAACTTGCACCTTCTTAGAAGGCAAAGAAATCCCTGCTTGTTGACTGTAATGGATCTCTGCTGAATAAAGAAAATTCATTCTTAAACATATTTACTCTGAGGTGACAGGGGCATTTCATAGCCTTTAATAGCAGTAGCATATAAATATCTGTTTGCTCAGGGGAGCTTTCCCTGCGGTACTGGAGGTAATACTGCTTGTAACACTATTTATTGTAACGCTCTCTCCTGTTTTGTTCCTTCTAAATGTCTAAACATTGATTCCCCATATTCTGGCAGGTATTTGTTTTAAAAAATATAGAAGGAATAGTATTCTGATGTTGGCTGGCATGAAGCTGTGTTCTTTGTGTAAAACTCCGTTGTTCAGATTTTTGATCCTCCAGATGAAAGAGCTTGCGCACACTGCAGAATTAGCTGTATGGGCCGCCCAGGATCTCCACTGCAAGAGGTTCAAAGAAAACTCTAGCTGTATGCTGTGGAAAAAAGAATGACTTCTGTTGCAGTGCTGAGTGGACCTTACTATTCAGAATTAGGAGAATTTCTGTGTTTTTTCTTTTGGTCCCTATCCCATCAGTGCACTGAAGGGTAATATTTAGAATTTGGTTTATTGTTCCTCATTCCTGATGGGAAGGGAAATTTTAATTTTTTTAATCAGAAAAAAAGAGAGAATGCCCACTTTCAAAAGATATCAAGTAATCAGGTTGCAGATCCAGAAGACCCCAGCAGTGCTACATATATGATTGTAATTCATCAGTGATGTTATGTGCTCAGATAGGTGAAAAAATTAGCAACTGAGTCACTCACACCTGAATTTAAGAGGGATCTTCACTCCCTGAACTACCCTTCTCATCTGTGCCTATCTCCACCCTAAATCCCACTGCAGTTCTGTTGGTTCAAAAGTGGCTACAGGTGGTACAAATTCTAACAAGCTGGTAATAATTGGAGGTAAGTATGGGCTATGTTTGTATGCAAGAAAGATCTTATGTCAGCTTTGATTGGAGGCCTTGAAAACATATTAATGGCAAAATTATTGCTTCTCCAATCCCTGCACAGATCAATGTACTTAACTTTAATAAACATATTAATTAAATATAATTCCAGTTACTGACTGTTCAGAAATAACAAGGTCAACTCCCAATAAAACCTTTCTATCAAGTATTTGGCATATATTTTGTCTATAGATTATACAGATGTTAATGATAGAAAGCTCACCTTAATGCTGTTCTTCTAAAAGATGACAAAGTTAAGCATCCAGGATTTAGGAAATCCCAGCATCAAGTCTCCCTGTACAACCTTAATTCACCCTCAGTTGTACATACCTATTGTCATCATGAATGGTGAAACTGTCACATAGAGGTTTCTACTCACAAGACCTCTGCCTCATTCAATTACTTAGGAAGGACAGTGCCCTGTAGATATTTAATATTTTATTCTTTCCTTGTTCAAAACACACCTAATGCGTTATTCATCAAACACTATTCAAGACTGCTCTGAAAAAAAGAATACCACATTTCCTCAAGGGCTTTTCTGTGGTGCTTACCATAATGCTGCTGGAGTGATGCACAAATGTTAATGAATCATTTCACAGACTGAGAAGAGAAGCAGAGATATTCAAGGATGGTAAGCAATTCCAAATGTCTGAACCTGTTTCTTATGATTGCTTATTATTTTATTTTCAAAACCCACCTTCCACTAACTACAACTGCATCTGTGAGTATTCAGCGTTTCTGAGACATGGTCCTATTGCCTCAAGCCAGAAAACCATGAAATATGGGGAAATAAAACAGTAGCCAGGCCTGGGAAGTCACCCAGAAGTCACCTAGTTAGAGCTCTCTCTGGAAATAGCCACGTTCACAAAACTGGTCTGAACCAACCCTAAATGGAACGTTTCATCATAGAGATTCCATCCTGGGTTTGAGAAAAGTTTTATCAAAACTGGAATGTGTATGTGAGTGTCTAGATTTTAATAGACTGGCATTTTGTGACAAAAATATTTGTATAGAAAAATTACCAAACAGCTTCAGTTGCAGCAAAGAAACACCAGGAAACCAAATCAAGGTTGCCCCAGCTACATTCATTCATGTATATGATCAAACAAGACAGAAATAGTATGTAAATAAGCAGATAATCTACTCTTTTTGATAATTTTTTTTTAAAAAAAAATGATATGAAACTGCCTCAAGATTTAGTTTACACTTGTGGATCTGGTTATTGGTGATTTTCACAGCTATAAGCAAGTATCTGAAGCCAATAAATAGATTTCCAAAATATTTCTGTATTCATCATTGTTGCTGTATTATTTACATCTCTAGACAGGTTTCTAATTCATTCGGGAAGGATGTAGGGAGTTAGGAGATGGTGAAGACTTTGTAATGGGGATAGGCTATACTTTCACCATAGATGTTATTCAGAAAGAATTTTAATAAACCCACCAACTGTATTACATCAGTACATCCTCTTAAATCCCATGGAGACTTTCCTAAACAGAGCTAAGCCATTTGCCTCAAACATCTTATCTATTTCTGTTACTGCACAAATCCCCTAAATATTTTAGTCACTGCAAGGCCAACTGAAATGGTAAATTACCTCATATACTAAAGGGAAAATTGTTGAATAGCACTAGGTTCAGATCTTGCTGGAAATGAGGCTGCTGGGATTGAAGACAACTGCAGGAAAATCAGAATTATAGACAGTATCATCCCCATTCAACAATTACACTGTTGCCTATTGGTAACATTCCTTTCAGCTTCTCTGTGCTTTTCTTTTGTTTTGATGAGACATCCTGCTATTTTCCTAAGCACATGTTGAAAGAGAACTGACAAAGGGTGGCCTCACCTATTATTCTTTGTAATGGAAGTGTTTTCAGACAGGTCACCAGAGGCTACTGCCTTTTTTGGAAAAGCTAACAATAATACAATGAAAGCATTTCTGAAACCTAAGGCTGCCACTACTGTACTTTAGAGCGTCAAATGCTTTTCTTAGTGCCCCTTAGCTAATTCTGGAAGCAGGAACTTTTATTAGATGGATGGTTTTGCCTGAGAACAAAGCCGGTGACACCAGGAGACAAACCCAAGTGACTCAGATAACATTCAAATTCACTTAAAATCTTATTCATAAAATTCTACAATGAAGGACAAATTCAAAGAACAATTAGCTTCTGCCACTACATGAATTATCTTTCTAACAAAACCACCAGAGTGTTAGCTGTGATCCCAGGAACTGACAATTCATAATGATGACATCAGCCTACAAAGGGAAGGCAGAAAGAAATGCATAGAAAGGATTATTAGCCTCCCTTTTTCTCTAGGATTATTATGTGTGGTTTGTGGTAACATTGCACTTGTGACAAAGACATTTGGTTGTAAGCTTTGCCACTGGCCTTTATTTTGAGGACATCTTTATGGAGGAAAGACATAGGATTCTATTTTCGGCAAAAATCCTGGTTGCGGCTTTTCCACAACCTTTATAGATAATTCAGAAATTCAAGGGAAAGTCAGGAAGCAGTTAATGGAGAGCAGACTCCAGAACACATACTTGTAATTCTCTTGTACTTTTAAAGCACCTATGGTTGCATATTATTAAAAGCAGAAAGGACAATTCAGCCACGCAAGACTGAATGATCTTTCCAAATTTGACCTTACTTAAACTAGTAAACAGCTTGCTTGCAATTCTAGTGTAAAACAGGCTCTGCTCTCTGTCACCTTCAGGAAAAGATAGGGCACGCACTTTGCTTTACTCATATCATCAACACAACCCCACCCCAAGGCCTTGGAGGAGGTACCAATGCTCTGGACTTCCGAGAAATCGAGACTACCTTGAGACCACTCTGGTTCTGGCATGGACATCTCTTGCATCAGCTACATTTAGGATAGCTCCAAGTCACATTAAATATCTCCTGCCCCCTTCTCATTTCTCTGTTCTTCCTCTTCCCCGCAAGTGCTGGCCCCTACACTTCCCTGATTCTCAGTAACACGTGGAATTCCATGTCTTCCCCTCAAGTCAGGGCAACATCTTTTCCTGACCCAAGCAGCTCTGCATCCAACTTGCTGCAATGCCCCTCCTCAGGAGAAATGCGTGTCTCAAGGTGATTCTGCTCACTGCTCTTATGAAAAAAACATTGTTTGCTCTTTGCCAGGAACTGGTCTCAAGAGCCTGGAGCATTGCCATACTTCTGTCAACACCCACCACTGCCACCAGTGTCTTTGTTTTCATTGATGCCTAGTACTTCAAAGCATAAAGTCTGACCAGATATGATCAGGTGTCAAGTGGGATTATGGTGTGCCAGTGCTGTCACCGAGGAACATTAACAGCATATTTCTATTTTGGTAAAACCCAGTTGCCTATTTGGGACAGGAATCTCATTGAGTTGCAACTTGTGCTGCGTGCACCTTAAGAGCAAGCAGCATGGACAAGATGCCTGGTTGAACATACGTGTCTGCTTAGCATCTATATTTTAAGATACAGATGTAGCTGCACTAGCAGAAGTGCGTATTTTCCTGTGAACTGACTGCTGGGCCTTTTAAAGAGTCTATCATATTTACATGCCACTAAGAAGGAAGTTAAAAAAATTAAAAATAGTTCTGTCTCACACAATGGTGGCATGATAACACCAGTTTTTTCTACTGGTCTGAACTGAAACTTGTGCTTAGGAGGAAGGAGAAGGCAACCTTCATCTCTCTTTTTTTTGGAACTCTGTTGAAGGCTGACACCAGAATGTTGTTATATGTATTGTGCACAATTTTTTTTTGAAAGAGGTCAGAGAGGTGAAATCCAAACATCCTCTGCTTCCCTGTGGAAGAGCCCACAGCCTATTTCTGCTGAGCAGCACTCTGAATGTTTATACTTTTCTTGGGAAATTTCTTTCTTTTTCTTCTTTAAACATTTTATGACATTTTCTGGAAAGAAAAGGCAGCAGTAGTATGTTCAGACCCACTTAAAATCCAGATGTTCACATACAATTCTGGATAAGTTTTCCAATTAATAGTTCTGAACCAAAGTCAAAGAGGGAGGTCTAACCTGAACTTTAGTTTTGTTCGGTTTATAAATGTTTGGAAGGCAATGGCAAATTCTCCTCAAGTGGAACTTGATGAAAGATGAGGATGAGGAAAGGATATACTTTCCATATCATCTGTGTGCAACTACATGCTGCATGCTCACACACCCTGTGTTTTACAGATATGTGGCTCCAGCTGCAGCATCCCAGGTACTACATCCAAGGACTGTTCCTGGTCTGTGCAGGCTGAGAGAAGAGACAGGTTTGGTGTTGCAGAGCGTGTATTCTCCCAGCACGGGAAGATTTCCCAGTGACCTCCATTCTCCTTCTGGCATGACCGGACTCTTCAGCCTTCCTGTTGTAGGGCCCCTTCTCAATGTTGTAGCCAAGCCACAAGCCTGGAAAGCAACACTGAAACTATTAGAAAAGGCAAAATTGTTGTTGCCAGGTACTGCTCAAAGCCATTTTAATTCGCTGTAGAAAACAAATACTGTATGTTTGAAATAAAAAGCACGTTGTACCTGTATGGAAAGAGCTAATTGAAGTCAGCAATAAAAGAAGGATTAGCTGATCTGTGAAGTATTTACTGAACTCCCCTGGCTATAGTATACAGCTTCCTTGAATTTAATATCTTAATTGCATCCACAGTTTCTTTGGGCACAAAATGAGAATGCAAGACTGCCATATCCCCTGGTGTCCAAGCTTCCATGAACTCTGAGTCAGTGCCTTCCATCTCTACATCTAACCCTCTTAGTACAGAATAGTTCTTAGATATGGGAGAAATGGAGAAGGGTGTGATTAATACCCTAATTAACAACTAGTGAAGTTGTTCACTAGTTTCCATCCCCTTGATGGGTGCTGTAGCGCAATAAAAATCAACATAGGTTTGGTACAATCAACAAAAATCCTGGAAGGCTGCACTTGGACCACTGGTTTCTGACGTTGCTTTCGGCTGATCTGTATTAAAATGAAAGCATTCAGCTTTGGTTTTATTTTCAATGGGATTGCTAGGAGTTAATACAACTGTTCTCTCAGTATGAGCTATGCAAACACTAGAACAACAACTCAACCTGAATAGTGTCCATTCTAGTGCCACCTTTTAGTCAAAGATATCAAATCACGTCACAAAGCACTAAAAGCCAAGACTCACAACACTCCTTTGAGTTCAATGGGATTCACTTACTTTTTTCTGATGCTTCCTTTCCTCGTGAACAAGATGAGACATTACAGTTACAAGTACTTTGCCCAGATTTTGCAGCCCAAGACAATGCAATGCTGTCTTTAAAGAAACATTGCCTAAAATGAGAATAGAGACCTATGCTCCAGAAAACATAACTCATACTAATTTGCCCATAAATTAATTTTAAATTATTGCTGATAATTGTCACTTGCACACAGGTTCTAAGCTGCAGACCTATAGAACTAGATATAACTCTCCATCTCAGCTGGGTTCCTCTCTGCCTCACAATAAAGTCTATAATGGTTTTAGACATCAAGAAACAACACTCTTGAACTAGTCTATTACCACCCAGCTGTCATTAAAAATGGCTTTTCGACTATTTGATTAGTGACTTATGAATCTAAAAAAAATTTTTAAAAAGGCAAAGCAATACTGTTCATCCACATCAAAAAACAATGAAAACAAGTCTCATCTAATTCACAGAGGGAGATTTCTTTGGAAAAATAATAAAACAGACTTGACCATTTAAAAAAAACCCCACAGTTAAGAATTCTAAAATACAACAACAACAAAACAGCATAAGAACCAGCCTGGCTAATATTGAGGCCATTAGACTAAACTTACACATTGCACAGAGACTGTATTTTTTCTACCAAGAGAAATCTCCTTCTTAATGGGGAAAATCTCTCCCAAGTTAGATGTAGCAACTTAGACAGGAGACAGAAATTCTACATCAGGAAATCAGCCAGGTAATTAAGTATTTGTCAACAGGAAAAAAGCTACAGGCACAGATGTATTCCTGGCTGAGATTTTTTTAAGCTTTTGGAAGCAATATCTTCCCCTAAGCTGTTGAATCTTTGATGATGTTTTTAAGTCAAGGACAGATAAAACTGAATTAATCCATCGAAGTACTGTTACATTTCACGAAGACAAACCACTAAGTCTGTTGTCGTTTCCCATGCCATTTCAGTATTAAAAATACCTTCAAATAATTTAGCAAACAGATTGGAAAGTTCTTGATTAGTAGAGACCAGGTTGGTTTCACTGCTGGCAGGTGGATAACATCTGGCAGCCTGTGGATTGAGTCAATGAAGAAATGAAAGCGACAGCATTAAATGCCGTAAAAGATTTTTGTTACAGTCAGTGAGGATAATTATTATAAACATGAGGGATAATGAAGAAGGTGCAGATCTGAACAGCTAGAGCAGTGAAATCAGGCCAAGTGTGAAGGAAGAATTTGTAAGCTTTGGAAGGAATGTGTGGGCAACAGTGACCTCTCCCTTCCACAGTGGTTTTTCAGCCTATTAGGAAAGGACAGGTATAGCAGATCCAGATAGAGGAAACAGCAATAATTAGCTAAGCCAGAGGAATGGCTAACTGCACCAATGTAGGCATAACAGGCAGGTTAAATTAAGATTAAATTAAAAATCTACTGATAAATATCTACTGATAGGTGAGGTTAACAGTGAAGAATAAGCAAGCTGCCATTTTTAAAGAAGGAGCAAAAGCCAGGAGAATGTCCATAACCCAACATGGTTAAACTGCTCCAAATAGTTTTAGGTTGATTTTATCCAAGATACAAAACTGCACTGGTGATTAACTTACTATCTGTTGAGTACATCTCGGCTTGATGCAGCCAGTATTGTCTCCATGACTGTGTCGTTTGCCTGCTTATATTCCCAAACATTTTTAGGAGACAGGAAGTTTTTAGAAGTGCTGAATTAGTGAAAGAAATACCAAACATTTGCTGAGATACCAAGGACTCTTTGGTTACCTTCCTTTAATAAGGAAGAGAATCCACCTGTGAGATTTTCTAGATGTCCCCAGAATCTGCCAGAGGGAGCCAGATGGGCAGCAATGCTGAGATACCAACTTCTACTTACCTCAGACACATCTCTTCAGGTGACATGAGTGATACAGCTCACTGCTGAACAACTGCTTTAACAACTCATAGTTCCCAAATGATACTAAGCCTTTTTTTTTCCTTGTGAGTATGAAAAAGCAAGCCTCCAAAACACAGGAGAATTAACTGAAGGAAGGAAAGTCATTCCACTCTGAGATGTTACAAAAGCATTCATATAAATTTAATTTGAAAAAGTTGTTATTTCAAACCTACAAGAAAGGGTAGAATTTGCAGAATTTGCACATGCAGAGGCAAAGAGGTGATAAATCAATTCTATGGAAGGCATAATTTCAAATCACAACAGTGAACTTAATAAGCCTGATACAGAAGACAAAAGTTAATTATATGAGTAAGTAGGAGAAAGGATTCTGATAAGAAAATTCCCATTGTGTTTGGTCCCCTAAATTGAAGGAGGGTGGCTTTCACTTCAAAATTTTTCCTAGTGGTAAAAGAAAATCATTAAAAGCTATTAATTCAGAAGTACCACAACCCTTCCTTCTTTAAAGATTAGATTCAGAGCTGTATCACTGGCTACTGAAGAGAGTGTGGGTTGAAAGTTATCTTCATAAAGATACGGTGAACTCAACCAGAAAATACAGACGTAAAATTAGATTTTTAAAATTATTTAATATTGGATAAATGGTGAAATGATCACTTCCTGCATTAGAACTATACAAGACTCAAGAGTACATGCCATAAAAAGAAATGCATTGTGAGTAATAAGCTGATTTTTATTAATTATGGTCAGCCATTGTGCGTGTTTAAACCCTGGATACATAGATGGCAACTCCAAAGGAAGAAGATTAGAGCGACACAGACTTCCTCCAATATTTTGATGAGGCAGTAGCGAGTGGATTTTTTTTTTGTGGGCATGTGGAATTAGTTTGCATTAAAAGAAGAAATACGTTTAATACTCCCAGAAGTGGCTTATCCTGCCACTGAAAGAGAAGTGCACATAAACACGTGAAATATCATGACGGTATCCACACTACCAAAATCTCTAAGTAAATACTAAGACGTAGATTGACCTAACTCAAAAAGAGTAAATATAGTAAATCAGAACTATACTTGAGTATACTAAACTAGATTGAAAATGGACTGCCAAGAAGATACTGACCACCCAAGCAAATCTTAAAATTCAATACACATTACAAAAAAATCATTTTTTAATGGCACAAGCAGTAATATTTTGGCTTTTTTGCTTCTGTCTTCTGATTTTATTAAAGAAAGTTGAAGATATGAGAAAGATGCAGGAAAATAAAAAAAAGAGGCATTGGTTTAGTAAGACACTTGCAGCCTTTTCCTCTATGATACACAGTTTTTTCTTCCAAATAAGCATATTTGTGTTTCACTTCTGCCAACCAATTTAGAATGCACTCAAAAAATTCCAGCATATTCATCAGGCATAATGTTTATTTCAGACATTTCCATAAATTTTACTTGCTCCACTGGAATATTTCTAAGTGCTCATAACCCTAGAATTAGTCAATGTTTTCACTCTTTCCAGCTCAAAAAAAAAATTTAAAAATGTTGTAGAAGACAACATGGAAAGCAGCGGCAGATCAGAATGATTTTTCTTGACAAAGTCACTCTGTCATACATATAGCCTACTATATTACTAGGGGAAGTTGAGGAATTGAGTAAATTGCTAGTACATGTCCCTGCGATTTGCAGATTGAGACTTCCATCTAACTTTTCATTAACTCAGGATGCACAAGCCTCCTTTTGTGCATATCACAATTGAGAGTGATGCACAAGATTTTTTCATACCTTGTTCTCATTTGTAGGCTCCATTAGGAAGAGTGAATTGGAAGGACAGCAGCATAACAGACTTAACTGCATACAAACAGCAAACACTTCAACCATGCAAATTTGCTGCCTGTATGTTGGAAATGCTCATGGTCAATCATAAACATTGAAGATGACAATATAAACCATACCGGGTACTTATAAATAAGGGCTGTGATGCTTTCTCACTGTACCCTTTGGAGCAGAGGACCTGGAATGAGTCACTAAAGCACTCTCATTATCCTAACACAGCCCTCTCCTTAAACTTTCTTTTTTCCATACTAACACCATTTGGCTTGTAAGGATAGATACTCTGTACCACGCTGCTCAGTTCTACCTCACACCTCCCTGACACCTAGCCCTGGTCCACTGCACACACCTGCCAGCCCCAGCTGTGTTTGGGATTTCAGGTTCAGTATCATCAGGCAATTCCTAATGGTCAGGATCAGTCCTTCAGCTTGTGGTTGACTCCACAGACCGCAACTATTTGGCCTGTTTTATTTTCTCTGGCTTGCTACAAATATAGGCACATTTGACAGCAGTCTTGTTTTATTAAGAAAACCAACACAAAAAGTAATTTTTCGCCAGCTGATAAATACTGCTTACAGTTTAACAAATTAATTGATGAATCCAGTCCTCCCCTCCCCTGCTGGCTGGTGTTTTCAAAAGCATTCTATTGTTCAAAGTAGTTGACATTGCCAAAAGATACAATTTTATTACTTTGGCTTAATGCATAGTAAACCACTCTGTACTATAAAATGGAGGCAAACCTGCAAGACTTTGAAAAGAAGCAAAATCTGCAAACTGAAACATCTCACTGGTGTATCTTGGCAATGAATCAGTCTAAAGAAAATATTAAATACAGAAATAAATAATCCAAATTTTATCAAAGGCCCAACTCCTAGCTGCTTGTTTCTACAATTAATTAGCTATAACAGCAGAAGTCTGGAGGTCTATGTTTAAGATAATTGCAAAACACATGCAAATTTAGTCAACTAGTCAGTGGGAAAAAAGAAGACACGATTAATCAACAGGATTAGACAGAAAATTTCTTTACATATAATTGTAAGGAACAACTGTGCTTTAGCTGTAGCAGTGAGAGAATACATCTTTCAAATGCTAAATTATTCATCATGTTAGATACTTGAATGATCTTTTCTTAAATCTTCATGTAGGAGGTAAAAATTCTACAGACAATACTTAAGGGAAGATGCTGGAGGAAAATTTATATGAGAAATTAGAGAGTCTATCATGTGCCTGGTCTGTTAAAGAGTAAATAAAAAAGGTAAAAAGATGAGAAAAAGAAAAAAAAATCTTAAGGGGGAACTTTGGTTTGAGAAGCCTGTTTCTTAGAACAGCAAATAGTGAGTCATCATAATAGAGAAAGAATTAGTCATTCTTTGCAGTACTATAGTACATCCTCTGCATGAGTTATGCAGAAGATATGTAGAATATGGGCTAGACTAAATCTGGACATAAATGGCTTTTAATGATTTTTAACAAAGGTTCAGAGAACAATCAGCCAAAGGCTGAAATCCCATGCATTATAACGTTTAGTATACTGCTGCATCAATCCATCAGCAGAATACAAACTGGATTCAGGCAGACAGATCAGAGATGAAGTTAATCGCAAAGTCTAATCCTGACATCTCACACAGGCAAAGTTAACTTGTATTATACCAACACATCTTGCCAAAATGAGGATGACAAGGACAGGATTAGACATTCCTTGTAGAAAACACTCAACTAACAGCTGACACCATCTATTAGGATTACACTGGTTATCTGGCTTCCTGATTTTTATAGTCACATAAGGCAAGACTGGGCAAAAATCATCAAATATTTTTTATGTCAAAAATAGTCTGTACTAAAATAGATAAACCAGAATATTTTTTTATGTTGGAAGTAGCGTGTATTAAAATATATAAACCAAAACATTTTTTCTACACTAAAATATCATCACATATGAAGTTATGCAAAAATCTTTACTTTGGGAATACATACTCCAGATTTATTCTTGGAGAATTTAATGTGGAACAATTACAAATGAAATAAGACAATTTTTAAATCTGCTTTTAAAGGCAATTAAATTAAACTTGAATGAGACAGTCTTATTATTCTCTCTCTTAAATGCTCGGAAGATATTTTATGTTAAATTTACATTTTATTTGAATCCTACTTAACTTTCAATGTAAACAGAAGTGGTGTATTTTTACTTTTTTTAACTTCTTTTTAACTTTCAACCTGCTATTTTAACTATTTTTAACCCATTTTAACTTTTTTTAACCTGCTTCCAAAGCATACTGAAAAACTTTTAATGGAAGAGAAGTACTTTTAAGTAGAGGTACATGGAATATTTACAAGCCAGTATATCATCACATTAATGTATTTCTTAATTTCCACATGCAGACAAGACTTTTGTATCCAGAGACTGACAATGCTATCTACGTAAGTTCTGTAAATAAGGGCATTTGTGCTCATTTATAACAGCAGTATCATAAAAATATGCCAAAAAACCCCACAGGATCAAATGAGAAAACATATTCAAAAGAAGAAATGGGAGAAGCCATTTACCGCTCTTTTAGTGAACAAAACCGTGTTTGTTTGGCTGTGGAACACATATTACATCTTCCACTGCAGACATGAGCTCAGTAAAATACAATTAAAAAATCAGAGAACAGTTGTGGATCAATAATGGACAAAGGACATCCCAGAGTTCCCAGTCTTCTCAGTGGAATAAAGATGGCTGCCTTGCAGGAATGTGTTGAAAGCTTCTTCCCTTACAGCTCTTCTATGCCTCTGAAAGGCCCAGTTTGCTTCTTCTCATCACTCTCTGTCAACATGCCAGTATTTCTGTTTGTTTCCACTAGAACTAACACAGTCAACAAACTAAAATGCAGCTGACTCCGTCTGACCAGGCATACTTTTCCTAAATTGCATTTGTATTTATAGCACGCTCAGGTTTATGCTGTGCTTGGCATTTGTTCCAAAATATTTCAATTCTTAAAGATGAGTGAAGTTAGCCAAAAGAACAGTTTATCTATGTGAAGAAGTGATACCTAAAAATCCTGCCAAGTGAGAAAAAGGTCAGCTATTTAAGCAAGCAGTGAATTAACAAGCAGCACCCTCCCTCCCCCAAGCCTGTTCAGACCTATTGTGCATGAACCGTAATGCTGAAGAGGGATAAACTAGCATTACTCTTCTCTTGTTTAACCTGACTATTTCATAGCTGACTTCTTCTGTTATTTTTGTTTGGGTTTTTTTAATGAGGGCTGTTTGTATGGTGGACACATTTTATTCTAATTACCTGAGATGTTTCATATTCTAACTTAGATTTTTCTACAACCAAAATATTTTGAATCTAAGGGGGGGAGAACTGCTCTTTCTTTAAAATATATGTTTACTTAAATAAAATATAATTAGACTCTTTTTACAAGACTTACAACTAGATCTGCTGAAGAACTGTCATTCCCGACACCAAGATTTAGACAGAATGCCTGAGACATCACTGTTTGGGTTTAGGGCTTCAGCTCTGAAGCTCCAAAGCTCAGTTGTCAGCAAACCCTTGAGCTGCCCAGTGCCTCATCTGATTCCCACCTTCCCAGCTACCTACAACAGCAACCCTGTGGATAGCCAGAACCGCCCAACTCTTTGGTGCCAAACTCAACTGCCGAATGAAGTGACTGGGATTCAAGACCAAACTGTGTTTCTGCCCAGGTCCTCTGGGAAATGCACATTACTTTGGGCAATCTTAGAGCTCACCTAACCTTTGGCAACAAGTCACATTACAGTATCCTCTTACAGTATTTCACTTGTTCTCAATGCTTCTTGTATTTCTTGTTTTGCAGAAGAAAAGCAGGCACAGGAAAGGGGGAGGTTGCTTCCAGACAGGTTCACAGCTAGCCTGGTGTTGACTTGCCTAGGAGAGAGATAGGACGTAAAGATTTTTGACAACTTTAGGCTGAGGAGAGCAAGTAACTCCTCTCTCCTAGCCAGACACTCCAGCCAATTGGCTATTTTACTCAAGGCAAGCCCAGCTACAATCTTACTCCTCCTCCAGCCCAATTTTGAGTCCTTTCTGAACTGTTGCTTGTATCTTGACAACAACAGCAACAGACAGCAAACCTGAGGGGGCTATTACTAGGGTGCCTTGGCTCCCTGTAGGGCTAAGATATCCAGTATTTTGGGTTTTGCAAACCTTCCTGATTATTCTAGGAATCAGCTTGCTCAGCAATAAGGCTGTGATTTTCCCCATGTGGCTCTTCCAAATGCATCATGTAAGGACATGGGCTCTTTTTCCCACGTCACCCAAGGTCTGTTGTCTGGCGGATGAGGAGGTCACCATGCCATGTTTATTCTCTCTCCACTCATTTGCCTGCCTGCCACTGTGTATTTTTCTAAACAATGTTGTGCAATTGCAGTTGTACATCCTTGTCCATTAGAAGTGAGGTTGTGTTAACCTCTAGGTTGCTCAGCTAAAATGAGAGGTGCTGCAGGACCCATGCTCAAGGAATTTATTGTCCTTTTTTGCATCTTATGATTAGGAAAGTTCAAAATATGTTCCTGAGGTTAAAACCAAAAATGACACAAGAAACAATCCTTTACAAATTAAACTCCTGCACAGCCTGAATTTGATATAGCATGCAAATGAAAACACCATCTCCAAAATAGTTACTAGCCCAAACTTTAGTGTTTTAATGGATTTCACTGGAATTAATACTGGTAAACACTGGTTCAGGCTTTCCTCTAGACAGTATGAAAAATATTAGCCAGGCCATTTTGCTAGAAATGAACTAAACGTTCTCCGTGTGTGCATGAAATAGGACATTAATAAGATTTTGAGATACTGGAGAATCAGATTATACCAAAACCCTCATAGAAATGTTAGTGCGTGTTGTGGTTAGGGTTGTGTTCCCGATTCAATATCAATTCACTCTTATATGCTCACTCCCCAAAGAGGATGGCTGATAACTGAAATCAGAGCAATAATAAAGGAGCTATTCACTTGCTGGCTGATTGGGACTCCAAATTCTCATCAAATCAGGCGCAAATACAAAAAGTGGATCTGATCACTTCTATTTTAGGGTTTTCTGATTTGTATTCAACATGCAGATATGGAAAGATGTTTTCTTTTTCAAAAACAGAACTCGATTTTGTTGATTGTTGAAAATTAGCTTCATGAATATTTCAGTAAGGAAAAAGCATTTCATCAAGCATTCACTGACTTCACAGAGCTAATACACAATTGACTTAAAATAACTTATGTTTATGAGGCTGTATTACATGGAAAAAGAGCAACTTGTTTGGTACAAAGCTGGGTAGTATTCATCCCAGATATCAAAGCAAAAGATCTCTGAGCCTTTCAGAATAGTCAGAGAGAAAAACATTGCAAAGAGCATTCCTTATGAGGCTGTATATTTTTAAGAGTAATGGGTCTGGGTCAGGTTCAGAACTTCTGAAAGTAGTGCCTCTATTTTGCTTCTTGAATCCATTTCAGCATTTCAATGAATGGACTACTGAGAATTTTTACAGATTTAACAATACTGAAAATCAAAATCACATTAATATTTCTGATGATGCATAGCCTATAGCAAGATTTCCTTGGGAAATCACAACTTTGCTACGGAGAACAAGAAAAAATTTGGCTACAGCTATGGTAAGTAAGTACAAACATTCCTGCTTGACAAACTAGTTGGAAGTCCATTTGCTAAAAAGTGTGACCATCTTTATGTTGATTTGCCAAACACAAGATTACAAAAGTTCTGTTGGGCAAGTTTGTGTTCATACATCAAATCTAGAAGGCATACACATTTCAAATACAAAGTGCTCTTGCTATTTTGAAGACATGTTTAATGTAAGTCATCAGTAGCATATGCTTGCTAGGCTTTTTATAAAAGCAAGCCACTTTAATGCTACTGGGGAGCTCATGCTATAATGGGATTGCTTTGAGCCTTGTTGTAAAATGTAAGACTTAAAGTAACTTAATTCTATGCATAGATTCTTAATAACAAATCTAATATTCCGCATTTATACTTGGCTCTTTCTGAATGGTAATAAACCAACACAAATTCTATGAACATCAACAATAGTTTTTTTTACTGCTGTGCTTACAAGTTTAACACTTTGGCTCATTCTCTCTTAAATTTCATAGAAGGGAGGATGTCTAACAAATATTTTGCTTATGTAAAGCACACCTTGGAAGGCCAGGCCAAGGCAGACCACAGAGATCTGAAGAACTAGTGTAGAGGTAGTATTTAGGCTTGTGTTTTTGGAATTACACTGCTGAAACTAAATGCAAATATATGTAAGTACATTTTCACCATAAATAATATTACCCAAAAGCGTGGGCATCTCGGCAAAGCAGCTGATCTTACATTTTTGCCATTTTTTAAAAAGGATCTCTATAAAAAGACATTCCACTGCTGTAAACAGATACAAGTATGCTGTTTCTCATCAGAATCGGCACTAGCTTGGGCAGGTAGTGGAAAAATATCTCACATTGGATGTACAACTCAGGCTCCTGGGACAAACCAATTCAATGTAAAATCAACGATTATTTTAGTTCTAAGACAGTAGTTCTAGCACAACCTTAAGCTACAGATAAATGCCAGTTCTGACTTGGAAGCTTATATTGATATCTATATTATATTTCATATTTGTATAATACAAAGACACCATAATGAAGACCAGGTGATCAACTACTAATGTTTCATATGGTGTATTTGGTGTGCTAGCTTTGCTGAATGAAGTCTGATTCTGCAACTATTTTTATGAAGAGTTTATTTTACAGACATTTACACGCACTTCTAAGGCCAGTTGATTTATTCTGCTCAAGTTTAAATGCTTTCCATTATTAAAGCCCCGCAAAGGCCTACTTATTGATTATTGGTGGTATGGCTGCAAATTAATATATTTAAATTCTTATATTTCTGAGATTCTATTATGCCAATTTTTTTTCAATTTTCATCTTTGGCTGAAGTGTACGACTTTTTGTTTTTCTAGTTGAATTTGAGGATGATTTTGGAGATATATTATTATTATTCCCGGCACATATTTGGCAGAATGACAAACATACAATGCAATGCTCAAATTAACTTCACAACTGGTATTAAATTGTGTAACATGAGCTCAGCTGAACTCAATAAGAGAGACATATTATTACCTTCTTCCTTCCACCACTACTCCCTCAAAAGGAAGGAAAGTTAATACCATCACCGCTGACAATATACAATGAATTCCCAGGTATAGTTGCATACTACCTGAGAAGATCAGACCACTGCTATGTGTCAGCACATACTTGCAATTAATGCTACTGTGAAGTTTTTAATACCAAAAGAATGCAATTAAACACTGAAAGGGTGCTGATTTGAGATGCCGTTGACTATAGTTTGTGTCACAGAACTCCTTAAGGAAAATCAGTTTCTTTCATAGTGAACCCTAAATGTCATCAATCAAAATCCAGTTGCCTATGGATGTGGACACTCTTGAAATAATATGTTATCAGGATAAATAAGGACACTTAATTTCTCAGCGTCAATGGAAAAGTGCTCTAAGCTCTTGGCTGTCTGTTTATGAATTTTAATGAGGCTTGGATTTGTCTCAGAAGGAGGCAGCCTTAGTTTTCTAAGTGATTCAGGCAAGACAGTACAATATTAGAAAACAGTACAAAAGTGTAAGTGATAATATAATAAAGCACTTTGATGAAGCTATGTTGGGGAGGAGAAGCTGACTCTCATAAAAATCACCCCTGCTGCTTCTTCTCCTAAACTACAAAATTACCAACTTTGGATGTCAATTTCCAATGTGATTTTCACCTTTTTTTGCTAAATCATTTGTGATATAGAATGAACAGTAAAAATTGAGGCTGATTGTTATATTTTAGTCTTAGACGGAGGATGATTTGACACTTCTCAGCCATCAGAAAATTACAGCGCAGACTAAAGTTAGTTTTGGCTTTAGAAAATGTTTGCTTACTTGAATTACTTTAGCAGGATATTTAAACCCAGAATACGATTTATCTTTAGCAGAACCTAATCCAGTTTTGAGGTTCCTAGCCTAACCTCTGCTCCACCAGACACAGGCACACATCTATATACTGAAGTCCTCCGAATGCCTTTGTCAGAGCTATGGCAACGAACTGAGGGAAAAGCTTCCCTAGGTGGGCTCAATATCCTATAAAAGCCTCTTTCCTTGATATATTTCTTATGTTTCCTATATTTCCTAGCTGAAGGTAGGCCTATGCGTTGTCTTCTTGGAGACAATCATAGAATCATGGAATGATGGAATTTTTTGGATTGGAAGAGACCATGAAGGTCATCTAGTCCAACATCCTTGCAGTGAGCAGGGACATTTTCAATTCCATCAGGTTGCTCACAGCCCCGTCCAACTTGACCTTGAATGTTTCCAGGGATGGAGCATCTACAACAGCTCTGGGAACCTGGTCCAGTGTTTCACCACCCTCAGAGAAAAAAAATCCCTCTTAATATCCAGTCTAAACTGGTCTTTTAGTTTAAAACCATTACACGTCATCCTATTGCTACAGGCCCTATTAAAAAGTATTTCCCCATCTTTCTTATAAGACCCATTTAAGTATTGAAAGGCGGCAATAACATCTCCTCGGAGACTTCTTTCTTCCATGCTGAACAAGCCCAGCTCTCTCAGCCTTTCTTCACGGAGCAGGTGTTCCAGGTCTTTGATCATTTTGGTCGCCCTCTTCTGGACCTGCTCCACAGGTCCATGTCTTTCCTATGCTGAGCTGGATGCAGTATTCCAGATGAGGTCTCACAAAGGCAGAGTAGAGGGGCAGAATCACCTCCCTTGACCTGCTGGCCTTGCTTCTTTTGATGCAGCCCAGGATATAGTTGGCCTTCTGGACTGCAAGTGCACATTGCCAGCTCGTGTTGATCTTCTCACCCACCAGGACTCCCACCTCCTTCTCTGCAGGGCTGCTTTCAATCTCTTCAGCCTTCAGCCTGCATTGATACTGAGGGTTGCCCTGACCCAAGTGCAAGACCTCTCTCCTCTCCTCTCCTCTCCTCTCCTCTCCTCTCCTCTCCTCTCCTCTCCTCTCCTCTCCTCTCCTCTCCTCTCCTCTCCTCTCCTCTCCTCTCCTCTCCTCTCCTCTCCTCTCCTCTCCTCTCCTCTCCTCTCCTCTCCTCTCCTCTCCTCTCCTCTCCTCTCCTCTCCTCTCCTCTCCTCTCCTCTCCTCTCCTCTCCTCTCCTCTCCTCTCCTCTCCTCTCCTCTCCTCTCCTCTCCTCTCCTCTCCTCTCCTCTCCTCTCCTCTCTCCTCTCCTCTCCCCTCCCACTGATCTCTATCAGGACATTGAACTTTTTACCACTTCCCACTGTCACGTTACCAGCACAAGGACCATTTCTGCAGGATCCTTTACTTCTACAATCCATTCTTCAGGGCTCCATGTAAACCTGGGCTCTGCTGGCATGGGCTTAGGAAAAAACAATAGGTGAAATAAGAGTCAATATTTGCCAAACAGAAAAGGCCAGCTCCCTCATAAGTGTTACACAGCCTAGTGAGTCATATGGAGGGAGAAAGTTCATGAACAGTGGATTCATTAAAGTCTGGTAGTTTCAGGCAAATGCTGTGTGGCTACAGAGGACCCATGCCTACAGCAAAAAAGTGGCTACTAGCTGGTCACCCTCTTAGCACTGGATGAATTACAAAGGACTTGGGAGCTGGGAAAAGGAAGGGTACCTCTCCAGTCACTGAAAGAAAAAGCCAGTCCAGGACACTCCTGAATTGGAAGAACCAATTGATTTCTCCCACTTGCTCAGCTCCATCATCTCATTTCTCAGCATGAGCAGGTCCCCTCCATGCCGCCATGTCCTTTCATCTCCTGCTGGAAGGGTGGGAGGGACCCTCATTCAGCCTCTCTTCTGCAGTTCTTCCTGCTGGAAGGATAAAACTGTAAGATCTAACAATCAGGTGTGCACATAGGAAATGACATGACAATTCCTGTCTCAATGACAGGGAGCAGAGTTCGGGGTTGTTAAAACTCTTTCAGGGAAAACTTCATCTGAGTTGCTTAGGACTTGCTCTACTATCTTTAGTATCTCCACTTTGCTTTAGGAAGGCAGACCCTTAAACGCAACAGCAAATGGAAATTCCAGACTTGTTGAGAGCCCGTTGAAATTTTCAGATGCTCAAACAAAATTCTCTTAGTACCTTCTTTGAATTTGCTACTAGGAACTTCTAAAAACAGTCACCATTTTGCAGAAATTAATCAGAATTACATAAACCTGATGTTGCTGTTCTTTTCATCTCCTTGTCATGTTGTTGTGCTCATTCCCTTCTAACTCTTCACTTTATTCTCATCCTTACTTACTGAATTGATTTCTTGTCCAGCCTTATTCTACAACCTCATATTCATTGTTCGTGCCTCTTTCTTATGCAGCTGTTCAAAAGCATATCCATTTTTCCAATTTATTTTTTCTTTGGTGTTCATTCTGCTCCCTGATCTTTCAAACTACTTCCTCATATTGATGTCCAGCTTTCTGATTCTTTATAATTCCCCTGCACTTATATTTAGTGCGACTCCTCAGCTGAACTTTTTCCTCTTTGTTGCATTTACCTCATCTTTCCCATACTTCTGCTTGTTGGGAAAGATAGAGGAGACTGTATTCTTAGCATGGTAAACACATAAAAAGAACACCTACCCATTTGAAAAAAATCAGTTTGTTATAGCCAGGAATAACACACTCAAAGCCAAGTTAAGTACTGTCATAATATCCCATAAAAGAAGTTGGAAGTAGGTGGGAAATACTCTGTTCGCTCCTAAACCCATCACTAATTACTACTACATGAGAGCACATTATATGTTATATTCATCGCACTCAGTTAATGAGATCAGTTGATGGTGTAAAGCACATTTAGATGTGTTGTAAATTCATGAGACACATAAAATTATTTATTCTGGCATTGAAACACTACCACACCCAGAGAAAATTTTTTCTGCCTTGCAATATGTTAACTATTAGCCCAACACCGGAGTAGTAGTTAGCTGACTCTGTTTACTGTCTGGGCAGGTGATAGCCACACCTATCCAAGAAAAGAGTCATTAACATTTTCCTGGAAGGGGCATAAAATAGTTTGGAAGTCTAAAACTTCAATCTGATTAAGGACTAAGTTATTGTTACAGGTACATAGCGTACATTTTGATCATTACCAAAAAGGTGTGATCTCCCAAACCCCTTCTGTCATGTGTAAATTGAAAATAAATATATAACGACTCAACCCAGAAACACAGACTAAGTCATGCAGGTGTGAAGCATCATAACCAGCTATCAACTGGACAATATTAAGTAAAACACGCTTTCAGATGAGGTCTAGCATGTAGGTAAATTTTATTCTCTTTTTATTGCTGCTCACTTGCTTCTGTAACTATCAGTATCTTGTTACCCACATTTGAATTCTATCAGAGAAATTGTTTTATATTCTTTTAACTTAGCTTTTCTTAGAGCAGTTGCAGGGTAACTGACAAATATGAAGATCTTTGTAGGCTTTGCAACAGTGAGTCTTTAAACATATAGTATTCCGCCAGTTTTTCAGACTGTCCATGACTCTAGCCAGTTGCTTCAGGAAATCTAAACAGTAAGCCTGGCATTCTTGATTTTGTGGTGTTGAGACTGTAGATATTAACCACATCTCTTTCACAGTCTTAATTCCCATTACTTTTTGCATTATCCTGGTGCCTGGGAATAACAGTCATGGACTTGTGTCACCTACAGGCTTGCTGGCTTGGGAAGTATGCTGTAAGATAACCACAATAACTGACTCTGTAAAGTAAGTATAAGAAAAAGTGTTCTGACCCCTACCTCCCTGTGACAGTTTTTGTTGTCCAGGAATTCATACCACAAAGCCAACAAGAGTATATGTATTGGGCCAGAAGATCCCCTCCCAAAATGGGCCACACTGTGGAAATCACCCAGCTAAGCCACATGAAAAGACTGCAAGCTGGTCCAGGGGACAATTAAGAGAATTTCTGTTTGTAGGCGAGCCTTTTTCTCAGGATTACCAATCTCCTGACAAAAGAGCTACTAAAGAATGCAATAAAGGTTATGAAACCAGATAAGAATGTACAAAGACTTTAAACAGGTTGTAAAGATAGTGGTATTTATTAAAAACCACATCCTCATGTATCTCAGGGCACCCCATCCAATGAGAACAATCAAAATATTTAACAAGTGTGTAAATTGGGAGCTCAGATACTCCCTCAGAGGTCTGGTGCTATCTTAACAGAAAGGTGACATTTATTGCCCAGTAGATGAACAAAACATTTTATATCCAAAATGGTAAATCTGTTAATTGAAAGGCTCATGAGGCTGTAGAATTTGTGTTTGTATGACCTTCCATACCTAAGCCATGGATAGCACTTGTGGCATCTGGGATTAAAGTTTAGCTGTTCCTGGGTCCCAGTCCCACAATAAGATTTGGAAACTTGTTTCCACTCATCATAGCGCAAACAGCGAAAATAAGTGTTTGCCAGAAAGTTGTGTGTGAGTATCAAAAGATCTGTCAAGATTTAACCTCATCTGGTGGGAATGAGTTTCAAAACAGGAAAGTATGAAGAGTACTGGCTCTAAAGCCACATTCTGTGTCTTGAGATGGAAGTTACGAACCACAGAAATCCTGTGTCAGCAGAACTCAGATAGGGAATAAACAGATTATCAAAACTGGGTTGAGCTAAGATCATGACGTACAATACTGCAACTAAACTGCTATACAACAGATGCCAGAATAGAGCTCTCAACACTGGGGACAGATGTTTGAAATGCTTATTTGGGAGCAAAAAGCCCTGCCTATTCATGTTGAACCTGCTCCTAGAGTGTCCACAAGCACTTTGATGGCAATTAAACTTTGTGCTTCAAGAATTATGAATTCCTAGATAGGCTGTTAGAGACACTGCTGCTAGGTGAAATGCTCAGGTTTTATGTTTTGAAACAAGCAAGTCTCTGGCAACTGCATGAGATTTATATGTTTTTCACACGTATAAACACAGCAATTCTAAACATCATAGCTAAAAGGGAACATGAATATTTACTACAGAAGACGCAAGCTCACAGACTACTAGGTACCTACAAATCCAGTCTTATATTATATTAGAAAAAATAACATATTTATTCAAGTGACCTATATCTTAATAAAAATATAGCGATTAATATATCCAGCCACAAACAAATAATCTTAGAAACATCCTCTTAGGTATTGGGGAATAGCATCCTATTTTACTGATGAGAAAATCAACACTGCAACTTCTTGCAAGAGGAATTCTTCATAATTTATATCCGATCTCTGGCACTGAGAGAAATCCTGTGTGAGCCCCTTTGCTGCATGTAACTCAAATTAGTTTTACTCCTGTTTCAGGGGCACATGATTTTTTCAGGATCCTGAACTGGGAGCAGGACTATTTGAGCTAAGACTCTGATGATCAACTAGCATAAATAAGGATGCCTTTCTCTTTTTGACTAGAACAATGAAAATACAGGTAACTGTATAATCTTTGTGTTGTATTTCATGAGAATCTGAAAATATTAAACACTTTAGAACTCCTTTTTCTTAAAAAACAATATTAGAAGAACTTTCTTAAATGGATAAAAACATCCAAACAGTGAACTTAACTTTACTAGCCTATATACTCTGTCTTTACTGCCAGCTGATTTATTATTCTTTATTATATCCTTTGTTGAGGTTTTTTTTCAGATTAATTTTTCCTCTGGTACATGAAATTTATTCTAGATAAAGTCCTGGGTTAAGGTTTTGTTCTTTCTCTCATAAATTCTGACCCTACTGATTTTTTCTCTTGCTTTGGAAAGGTTTGCAGCTGGAAAGTGGAAATGCAAAGACCATACAAGTATTGCACTTCACTGTAGATTAGATATTGAACTCTCTCTTTAGGTGAACATTTCTGCTTATGGTATGAGTGTTTGTAGGAGAACAGAGAAACCTGTAGAAATTTTCCCTTTTCAGAAGATTTGTACTCCGTACTTATGAAAGCTGAACTCTCCATCAAATAAATCTTTGGTCACATTTTCCACATCATATGAGTTCCAAAAGAAAAGGGTGCAGCATGAAACAAAAATGGATAGACTGACATTCCTTACATCTGTATACTGACCTTCACCTACAGAAAGGCTGTAACAGCGGCAAGGAAGAGAGAACACTATTAAGTCTTTCGAGGGTTTCTCTCCCAAAAAAGGGGCTGAACGGAAAGTGTTGGATTTTTCCTACAGAAATTTTCATGGCCTGTTTAGTTTAAACCATCACTGAGGCTACAGACTGCCTTGGTTATTCACAGGGAAGTCCAGAAAACCTACCTTTGGGTATCTGAATTTGGAATTTGCTTAGAGATGATAGTGTCTGCACAGTAAAAATTATTCTTCAAGCTTTCAAAGTTTTTTCTAGCTTCCCACTTTTCTCCAGGTTTGTGATCCAAACTACACTCATCATTCTTTTCCCACTTCTTAAAAACTGCTGTATTTGGCTGCTTCATGTTCTCTATTCTGCATTATGTTAAAAATAAATACATTTTTTTCTGCCTGAAACATTCATTTTCCCAGTAAGCCACTCCTCCCCCCTGTCTACCACTGCAATATTTAAATCTGATAAACATGATAAAGAATCTTAGATTTTTTGTGGGATCCCAAAACAAAGGCTCTTCTTGTACTTTACAGCAGCGCTAATAAAACACAGAATTGTCAGAAAATATTTATTTCCTCTTTGTAATCAAAGGCAATTGAACATTATTTACTGTGTGGTCAATATGAGCCTGCATAATAGAAATTATACTCACAAAAGAGCTTTTTGGTGAGTGGGAAATAAGAGTCAGGGGGTTTATTCCCCTTCAAAAAGCAAAAAACAAACCCAGGAACACAACAAACACAATGATATTTTAGTGCATTTCGGGGAATACTTAATTAGAAATACGCAGCACAAGTCAATATTAAAGCTCCATAACAAATTTACACCTTTTAAAAGTTCATTGGATTCATATCCAAAGACTGCTAAGTGACAGAGAAAATATAGAATTACTGTTGCATGCTAGGATACTTGCTGTAACAAATAATCACACTACTCTCAGTTGATGTGGCAAACCAGATCTTACATATTAAAGTGCAGTGTGGATTGCATATACTAAAGCCCCTGTATTTATCTAGGCACATAGCTAGAAACAAGCCTCTCATTAGAGATGCTTCAACTAAACACATGCATCCTAGGTGTTTTAATATTTTGTGGTGTAGGTTTTCACCCTTTAGGTTTTGGTGTGTGAATTTCATTTTCAAAATAACTGTTTGTGGATTAGTTTTGGTCTGCAGACTACAATTTAGCGCATGGATGAAAATGAGACAGACTCAAATCTAATTCACACTATAAAATACAGCTAAATGTTCTGAAGTACAGCTGGGATGCACTGGCATGGAGTTCATTCATAGTTACAAATATGCTGAACTACCTGAGCATTTCCAAATCAGTGAATGTAACACATATTAACATTTCCTTTATGAAATCACCATTTTTTTTTAGCATTTCATGTTGAAGAACGGAAGGCAGAAAAATTGGTTTTAAAATGCAGTGTGTTTTGCCTTCCCAGCAAAATATTTCTTCCTTTTTCTGTTGAAAAGAAATAATCAACCTGATTTGATTTACTTTTTTTATACACAGCATATATCAAGGCAATCCTGAGCTGAATTTTATGTTCCATAATCCTTTCCAGAAATGTTTCTACCATGAAATAATAATAGCTCTCTTGAAATCCAAATCTGTAACAGGTAATTGACATATTAACTCTAGAATGGTAAGAGGATATGTAGAATATTTTCAGCTGCTATCAATTGTACATGGCTCTGCTTCTGAAGCAGTTAGTGCACGTGGATTGCTGATACATTTTCTGAAGAGGATAGGCTTTGTAGAACGATTATTTCTGTGAAGACATATATTGTAGATTTTTGCCTTCACTTTCCATAATGCTTACGGTAAAGTTTGGGAAAGTTAAACATATTGTAAAGAAAGTAGAACATATAAAATAAATTGAAATTGTATTTTAATCCCATTTTACACTAGCAGTGACATTGCTTTATGTATCAAGAACACAGGATACGCAAATATTTTCTCATTTGGCTCCTGAGTTGAAGATGACGTGACTGGAAAAAATTGCTTATACAACTAAAATATCACCTCAATAGTTGTGTCTGTGATTCATGCCATCCCATTCAAAGTATAGTCTACTTTCACTTGCCCTTGAAAAGCTTTTGAAGGGAATCTTGAGAAAGTCTAAAAGGGAGGGAAAAGATAAGAGGTAGAAAAATATGACCATCTTTGTCTTCTCTGTCAGAAGTGACGACAGTTGTCTCTTCACTGAAAAGGCACTAAAATAGCTTATTGAGGTTATAGGCTGCATCTAGTAAGAGATGAGCTACAACAGATTTCAGCAAGAAATCAGGTGTTTCAATTGTGATCTTGAGAGCCTTTGCTGCGCAACTCCATTACGTCTCCCTTAATGAATTTGAAGGTACATCTGCAAAGCACCAAGTTTGTAGTTACTGTGAGCAGCAGTGCCCTGGTGCAGGACATGACCTGGCTACTGTGGGAGGGGCCACACTTAGGGTGGAGCCAAGATTGGTGACTCTTCAGCCAGCAGTGGACACTGGCAGTAGCAACACCAGCCAGCACAGCCCTGGTCTAGGCTTGAGTTAGGCCCCAGAAGTCCTCCCTGAAAAGTAGACCAAGGCTCAATTTTCTCACACATTGAAATAATGGACCTACCTCCGAAAGAATATAGTAAAATACACAGAGTCAGACGGCCCCAGACCATATTCACTAAAGGATAAGAGTTTTTATTCCATGAAGAGAAATAATCCCATCTTTCACTGCAGCTGTCACATGTCTTTTCTAAGGCACATACCTGACATCACCAGTCAGATGACCAAGGAGGATCCTATCATGTACTAGCTCATCAAATTCCCTTGTACACATATGCATGCTTCTCGTTAACACCTTCAACATATTTCCTTGTCATCTTGATTTATTAAGAAGCAGAAAGTTGTCTATTTCCAGCTTCTCTTACGTTTAAAACTAATGCCTAATCCTAAACCACGTAAATTTATCACCTGGTCAACTTTATGCTTAAAGAATCACTGAATAAACTATTTTGGTGAGCTATTCTCATACTCTGGATTAGAGTCTCATTGCCTTCCACATAGTATTAGTCCACTCTCCAAGGAAAGGAGTCATTTGTGCTGGTACTCATGCTCTGGATGGTGTATCTACATTAAAACAGAAATTTTCAAGCAAAAGATATTTTTAACACTATTATTCTGCAAAATACCTCTAGTGATTTCATATACATATTGTTGCAGATCAGCTTCATGAGTTCATTTCGCTGAGCAACTGAAATCTGTGTGATGTGGTTTAGTGTTTACAAAACTCACAATTTTGATCTTATAAAAATACTTATGAAATCTGTAACATGCACATAGAGCATATGGAACAAAATGCCTTTCCTAAAGCAAATATTTCTTTTGAGATTCTCCACCAGAACTCTCCCACAGACTTTCCTACATATGTCTTTTGAGCCATGGCTCCTGTGCTGATGTCCCTTAAGCAACAATGCAAATATGCTGCTAAAGTTAGTGGCAGATTTACATGGTGAGCTTTCTTCTGTGCAATAGGGTAGGATTGCCTGCCCTGCTTTAAGCCTTCTCTCTAAGATTTACTAGAAAATGTGAATGACCAGCCTATGATCTTGAGCTTCCTGTTCCTCTTTAGATAAGTATACAGGTATGGAAAAATGCTCCCAAAACCTTAAAAATAAGTATATGAAGTAGAAAATACTTGTCCCAAGTTACTATATTCTGTGGGCTGAAGAGGTCCATCTAGAAAGAAAACGTCTTCTCATCCATGCAGAAATTAAGCTGCTGTGAACATCCCTGTATTAAAAGAATTATGTGTTCATTATTCTTGGGGATTGTTTGAAATCCTACTACTTAGTAGACTCAGAACATTTTTTTTCTCTACATTTCTCATTTCCGTGCCTCACCATGATTTTTAGACCATCAAGCAAGGTCATTTGGCCTTTAAGCTTTTTAAGCAAAAGAAGGAATAAAGTCCAGCTTGCCATGACCAGCTAAACATTGTACCTATTACAGGATCTTCTTCCACACTGCTCTCCTGAATCTCTTCTAATAGGCCCGAGACAGGGCATATCATAACTGCTCATCTGGAGCTCACTGCATGCTTATGGTACCAGCCAGTCTACACATGCACGTTGGTTGGATGGATCATTTCTGCCAAACACAATGTACCTTTGCAGAGAAAACTCACCTATTAAAATGACTTAAGTCTCTCTCTCTTGCCACTGTCCCTCTCTCCTTTTCAGACACTGATTTCAATAGATATTATAAGAAAACATCTTTGATATTTCTGTTCCTCCAATGTTGGTAAAAAAGATACAAAATTCTTAAGACACACAGACAAGTAGAGATTTCATAACGATAATTTCCTCAGGAAACCATGTTAAAAACAGATTCCTGAGTCCTTAGATGTAATAATTAGAGTCATTATCATGTAATATACATTTCCATTAGCATTAACTCACTGAATACAGATAACCTTTGGAATTTAAAGTGGATAACACCCTTTTTTGGTCCTTTAAAAAAGAATTAAACCTGAGGTAATTAAGTATCATTAAAGTAAATGATTCATGGAGACCCAGTTTTCAAAACTGAATACCTAAGCTAGCAATACTTCTACAGTTAGGTGTTATGTCATATGCTACATAATATTTGTCACATACCCAAGCATTCTGCTGGGAATTTCAAAAGCCTGATACGGTCTTGGCTCCTTTCCTTACATAAAATATTTGAACGGCAAACTTGTAATGCATCTACATTTTTTTTCTTAAAAGACAGATCATCAATGTGAGGGTCTTACACATGTCCAGGTAGGAATAACTATACTGCCTGCTTATCTGCTTATGAAGAGGCACATAACAGATCAGACAGGGCTTATCATAATTGCCATATGATCACAAGCACCAGAGATGTATTGAATAATTATCCTTTGTTTAAAAACAGGTGAACATTTTATGAGGTTAGTAAATGGCTATTGCAAACCAAACAGGAGAAGGTACTTCTTCATGAAACATGCATGAGTTCAGTGGTTGAACTTCTTGCCACAGAAGTCTGAAGACACTAGCAGATAAACTGGTAAAGGCACAGAAAAACACTAGTGATCTGCAAAGCACAAATCACAGGAAGCCGAAGAATTATTCTGGAAAAGTATCTCTTTATATTTAGGGCATCTGTTGCTGGCAACCATTTCTTCCGTTTCTTTGTTTTGTGCAGGAATAGGATTTTATTCAGGCAAGTATCTGTACAGTATCATGTGTCTTGCAAGCATCCTGAACATCTTCACACAGCAGACAAGTCCCTCTCAGCTTTCACGCCCTGTGGTTGAGCACCAGGACATAGCACCCAGGTAGTTACTCCTCATTACAGCATGGAAAATATTTCAACCATTTCTGTTGTCCAAATGTCAAATTTTAGGAAGCAAGCAGAGTTAGAGGAAGAAGGACTTCTAGGCTCAAAACAATTCTCACATTCTTTCAAGCTGAGTTCTCAGTCTATGAAAGAGAGGTCACAGTCTTCCTACCATACTAGGACCTGGTACATAAAACACCAAGGACAAATTGCAGTATATTTCAACATCACTTTTAATTAGCTGTGTTATAAGAAAGGAACATCTTGTCTCGTATTTATTTTCATACTCATTTTTTCTGTATATTTTTTTTTGTTCTTCAGCAGTCTTGCTTTATAAAGTGCTTTATGTTTTTCCTTTTCAAAAATTAGCAGGTTTATAATTGCCAAACACACAATGGTCAGAAGGCATCAAAAGCATTTTTTTCATCAGAACATATTTCAATCCTTAAATACAGCTTCACACAGCCCTTTCATACTAATGCTTTATAAATTAAGCATTTGGAATGGATGCCAAGTTGGTTATAAGTTTTCTCTGCAAAGGGGAAATACAAAAGGCCAGCCTCCTATTCTGCTCTAAAACAGAGGCATTCTATTTATATCTTACTGCTCATTTAAAAGAAAGATTGATATTTTCAAGAAAATTCTCATGCTGCTCCTATATACCTAACATGAGACACTTTCCGAATTAAAAACACTTCTGTTGTACTTGTTTGGAAGCACGCTAGTTAAGAGTGAATTCATAAACAGGAAGGACATCCTATGCACGTTACCTGTACAAAGTAAATTATGTTAAGGCAAATCATGGTAGCATAATATAAATGCACTTTTCAGAAAGAAACAGGAAATGTTTTTCATATGAACGGTACAGAAAAATGCCATTAAAGATTGATAATGAGTGTGCAAATGACCTCAAGTGTAAGAAACACAAAAGTCAACAAATTTGGAAAATTTTCAAGCAAATGTAACACTTCACTGTTTCATCTTGAAACAAAGCCTCTATAATTTTAATTTATTTACTTTAAAATGATATTTCAGATGAAAGAGATGATTTCTATTGAATCAGAATCAATTTTATTTTATTGTCCAGACATGAAATTGACACATTCATTATCTGCAGAGCTCTTCTTGCAGGTAAAGTCAAAAGGCAACATTTGCATAGAACTTACTTCATTAAAATCTGAATATTAATAAGATAAACTTCTAAAGACACACTTACATAAAGTGCATAGCATTTACTAAAAGCATGAATTCCCTAAAACTTGGCCTCCATTATAAGAAGACCTGAGGAAGGTAATATTTGCCAAAAAATGTGTGAAACTTCATGATTTCCTCAAGTCTCTCTAATTTTGATGATTCATACATGCATGACATTCAGAAAATACAAAAAAAACCTTTAAACTTTATCTAATACAAATTATTGTCTACACCAGACCATAACCAATTAATTTCTTGCACTATTACATTCAGAAAGAAAGCTTTTATACACTGTGAAATCAAAACAAAAACAAGAGAATATCAGAAATGTGAGGAGACTGCACAGAGAATTGCAAATTAAAACACAAATCCTTTAAGCTCACCAAGGTTCCCTTTTCAAGAAAGAAACTATACCTCTTTGCTGACAGAGTAAATTGGAGAACCAGGCACCATCCCTAATCAGACTTGGATGGTGAGAAACTCTTCTGCCAACACAGAAAAAACACTTTCTTCAGTTCATGCAGCTAATTCAGTCTAATGCATGAAACTACTGATAGCCTGAATGAGACATAAAAAAATGCAACACCAAAACCTAAAACTATATGTGTTCCTGTGAAAGTAGACTGAAGAATCTGAGATCTACCAGCTGTAGAAAGACTTGGTAATCAGAAACAATTTTTTCATTTCCATTTCTGAAGATAAGGCTTTCTTGTTAGACTAGATACAATCTTCTAGTGTTCAGAATGTATTTTAACTTTAGAAAATAGATTACATATGCAAAACATTTATGATAGTGCTACTGTTTAATAGATGTACTTTTTAAGTGCTATTTGTGTTCACTTTAGTTGAATTCCAGCTCTATTCAAAAGCAATTTGACATCAACCGTAAAGAAAAGATCACCAAAAGTAAGTTAGAACTATACCATTGATTATGTTTAATATAATAAGCTACAAACTGCTTAAATGAACACACACAGTATATTACAGGCTTTTTGTTAGTCTCACATATAAATCTCAATGCTAAGTTCATAATCAGAATATTTTGGTTCTTACCAAACAACAACAATCTTATGTTCTTTAAGAAACCAAAATAATTATTACAATTATTAATTATTACAAAAAACATTAATATCAAGTTCGCTTGCTTGTTGATGCAAGCCAGCCTACCTGGAAAATAAAATGCCTTTGACTACCTTAAAAAGTCTTGTGAGATGATCCTTTTTCTTCTGCAAAGCAAGATACTAGTTTTCAGAGAAGACAGGAACACGCAGATTTGTTGCTATGTAGGTACAACAACATAATGTTGAATCTCCTGTGTGAGACTGGTCTAAAATAGGGCTGTTATTTGGTAGTTTTTCCGATAACTGACTCTTTATAGATGAATCATAACATGATGCTGGAAACTTGGCAATTACATCAATGACTCTGCACCATGCATTGTACATGACCAGCATACTAAGGGAGAAGAGTACAAGTAGAAAGGAATGCTTTTTATAGTTGCTGAAACTCATCTCATCTCATTATATTTATTGTATGCACAGTCTGACTCACCTAGAAGACAAGATGTAAAATCAGCAGCATCCTGAAATCCACACATTACTTGCTGTCATCGCTTGAGTTCGAATGAAATGTAAAAATACCAGCTAAATATCTTGAAACTTGCAGCTGAAAAAACTCCAGAAAAAAAGTATTCTGAGACAGATTCAGATTTGTAACAGTGCTCACAAGTTATTTAAAGATTCAAGCCAAAGTTTCTATTGTTTGAGAAAATGCAAACAAATTACCTAAGGAAAATTGGTATGATTTTCAGAGACACTCAGCAGTTTGAGCTTACATTTAGTACACTTTTAAGATTATATAAAATAGTCTGTTTGTATAATCTACAGCCTTGAATGAAAGGTCTTCTGCAATCTCTCATAAAAGAGTCTTGGCAGATAAACATGTATAACACAAAAGACATTGTCTTTCTTTCCTGAAAGCAAATGCCGTAAGGCGAATAGATTTTCCAAAAACATTGTTATAAGTACTTTGTTCTTAGAGGATGAAACTATCTACAACACTTACAATGTTCTTTTTTCTTAAAGTGTATTTCTATTTGGTGGCTTTCATCCAAGTTATTCCAAATTGCTTTCTGAAGAGATGAGGAATACTTGATAGAAACAGGAATAGCAAATACTACACAAAAAAGACAGGAGTGCTTGGGAACTGAGAGAAGAAGTCCAATCTGTCCCAAAGCGGAATTTTGTTTTCTTTCTAGCTAAAGACAGAAATGTCCTCTTTCAACATATTTTGCCTAAAAAAGGACCCTGCATTTGTAGGTTTGCAATTATTTGCCCGAAACACATACTAGAGAAAAAAATATATACAAAAACATATGCACACATGTAAACACACAGACACCCTCGCCATTATGTATGTGCAGTACACTAGTGTGTATATATATATATGTACTTCTCACTGAATCTAGTTGATGGTTTACTGCTTTGAAAAGTTTTATTTTCATTCTTGTTTCCACATGGTCATTCAAGAAAGAGAAGTCACAGACTTTGCAGTACGGAGTGCATTGCAGACTCTGAATCTCAAGAGTTTGTTTCCACTTGCCCTCATCAATAGACAAACCATTAATTAAAGGGCTAGAGGACTACACAGACCCTATATAGAAGTTCATTTCCACACCTTCAAACCCTGTCCTTGTGCCCTTTCCTGTAAAGGGAAGCTGCAGACTGGAAATGGAAGTGCATGATGTCTCACCAAGAGAAAGCCATGTGCAAATACAAGAGACAGGGCCTGGTAGGACATTACTTCTATTCCCTTCTTTACTGGCACTGCATGACTCTTCGGTGCTCTGGGAGCAGCAGAGTGCTGAGAGTGTCAAGGCTGTGGTCTGGGTGCAAGAGATTGTGGGCAAATGTTCCTGTAAAACCTCTTCCCACACAATACATGGGGCTATAGGTTTACCTCTGTCTTGTGATGCGACACAGAGATTAAAGACAGAGGGTGTTGAAGAGTCATCTGGGCACCACCACAATTAAAGTTCCCTTCTCATAGGACGGACCAATACTCAACTGAAGATGTTCCCAGAGATCTAGTCTTCACTAGAACATGAGGAAAACTTCTTTACTGTGAGAGTGACTGAGCAGTGGAACAGGCTGCCCAAAGAGGCCATGGAATATCATTCTCTGGAGATACTCAAAACCCACCTGAATGTGCTCCTGTGAAATCTGTTGTATGTGAACCAGCATTAGGAGGGGCGTTGGATTAGATGATCTCCAGAGGTCTCTTCTAAACTGACTATTCTGTGATTCTTTGATCTTACCAGCTGCTAAAACTAAAAGACAAGTGTTAAGTGACTTGCCTAACAGATCTCAAATGTGCTTTAACCCAAACAGCCCATGAATATTTAACAATTGATTGGTACCTTTCCTGCAACAGATGGAGAAAAAATCAGTTCAGAATAGACTTTATGTCAGACTGGTCTGTGGGAGATGGAAGTCAGTCTCTGGGTCATGACAAGTAGATTAGGAACTCAATCCCTAGTGGAGCGGTGGAGCAGGTCTCACTGCTGACCTTTATAGCAGAAAGTCAAAGAGACAGGACAATTCATTTTTCCCTCAATGCAGAGAGTGAAGATCTGTGTAGAGCAAGCCCTTTCTTCCACCCATTCTGCAAGGACATTCTCATCACTGCAAGACCTGCCATTCAGTGCTTCCTCTCTGTCAGCACTGCTTTCAGACCTTGGACTATAATATGTAACTGATTTTATATTAATCTATATCAGAACACAGTAGAATACTAAGGTCTTATCACTTTTTATATATGCCTCTCAATAGGGCCATATAGAGAGATTGGATGACAGGTTAATGTTCAGAACTGCTTTGAGCCCACAATATTCCGTACTCAGCCAAAACAACCCCCAGCTTGCATGAGCTGCAGCTGTGAAATGCAGATGGAATGAATACAGTTAGTATGTGCTTATTCATGTAGTCACTTCAGAAGAAAATACTTCTACTGGAATGAATCCTGAGTACTAGATAAGATGAATAAGATTTCCCCAATGACTACTTTCAATCTTTGTTTACAACATCAAAAAAGTCTGAGACTCAATTATTTATCTACCATTATTTATTCATTCACCTAGTAGTATCTCAGTAAACTAGCATGTGGTTTGGCTGCTCAGTTTTCCCCTAAGGATTCTGGCCAAACACTCCTGCACAAAGGAAAGCCAGGGAGTATTTTCATTTGAAAACACAAAGAAAGTGGCCATATCTTTTCAAATCTCTTTCATTATGGCTTTAACTGGTGATGGACATAGTCCAGACAGTCTAGTTCAAGCTTAGTTAAAGTCTTCAAATGTTTAGAGACTTCTGAAGAACATTTGTGCTTTATTGTGTCCCTGAAAGAGTCTCCCAGAAAACCTCCTTATCTCAGGAATACACTGAGAAGGTGTATTTGATTACACATTCCAAATACAGATGAGAAGAAATTATTGTGGGCTTACACATACACACACACAGACATACACAAAACCTCAGCCACTGTAAATCTAACTAGTTCATTTGATGATATTGTTATTCTCAGGAAGTGTAACTCACAACTCCAGCAGGTTTTCTTGGTCTCTCTGCAAGTTCCCTTTTCTTGCTTTTTTGCCTGAGTATCAGAGCTCCTACCCTAACTAAGCAAAACTGCTGCTTTCTCTTCACATCATTTCCCCCAAATTCATTCTTCTCTATTGCCTGTTTCTTTTTGATGAAGAAAATAAAAAACAGTCACAACAAAGTGTTGGGGTTTGTATCTCATTGTTGTCAAAAAAGGGAATATCCATGGGGAAGGATAAAATATGGACAGGTTCCGATAAAGTAAAGTATTCAGAACGTGGTAAAATCCTTCCATAACCTGGACCGATGATCATCATCTCTAGTCTTAATCATGCCACCTTGTAACACATTTATAGCTGGAGTTGTTCAGCATGAATGCACCAAAGCTCAGCCACAACGACTGCCTGTTAAGATAAACAATGTGAAGAACACCAAACAACCCTCAAGTCTCCAAATGGAAAGTGTCGGGTTCTGCACCTGGGACAAGGCAACCCTGGAGACACATATAGACTGGGGTCTGAGATGCCAGATCGCAGCCCTGTGGAGAGGGACCTAGGAGGTTCTGGTTGACAGGAAGTAGAACAAGAGCCAACAATGTGCCCAGGCAGCCAAGAGGGCAAATCGTGTCGAGGGGTGAATCTAATGTGACATTGCCAAACAGTTGAGGGAGGTGATTGTCCTGCTGTACTCTGCACTGGTGCGGTGCCACCCTGAGTACTGGGTGCAGTTCTGGGTGCCACAGTATGGAAGGGAGATAAAACTACTGGAGAGTGTCCCTGGAAGCCACAAGGCTGGTGAAGGGTTTGGAGGGGAAGTTGTATGAGGAGCAGCTGAAGTCACTTGGTCTGTTCAACCTGGAGAAAAGGAGACTGAGAGGGGCTCTCGTAGCTGTTTATTGCCTTCTTACAAGGGAGGAAGGTGAAAGAGGTGCTGATCTCTTCTCTCTGGCAACCTATGACAAGACTAGAGGGAATGGAAGGAAGCTGTGCTGGGGTGGGGGTTAAGATTGGATATTAGGAAAAGGTTCTTCACCCAGCGGGTGGTGGAGCGCTGGCACAGCTCCCCGGGGAAGTAGTCGTGGCACTGAGTCTGCCAGTATTCAAGAAGCATTTGGACAACTTCCTCAGCCACATGGTGTGAATGTTGCGAGTGTCCTGTATAAGGATAAGAGTTGGACTCAATGATCCTTTTGGGTTCCTTCCAACTTGGATAATTCTATTATTCTATGATCCTACGAAAAGAGCCAGAAGCCAGAGGCTGGAGGAAGGCAGCGCTTAGTTTTACAAATGTAGTGGGGAGGTTCTGAGGGGCGGTGACATACTTTCCTTACTAAAGAAGAGAGATGCTAAGAGACAGGAAAATCTAAATGAACTGAGGCAGCACTGCAAGAACCAATTTGGTGGAAGAATGAGATTTGGAGTGGGACTGAGTTGTACTCACTACTCAGGTAATCCATATTTTAAAGACAATTGTTACATTCTGAGGAGAACTATCATTCACTGAGACTGTATTTTCTGGGTATTTAGAAGATCTGAAATGCTAGAATTGTGCATCGGTCGCTGTAGTCTGTAATAAATTTTATCTATTAAACAGGATATAAATATCCTGATAAAAATTCATATGAACTTGGTTTATAAATGGAAGTCTTCACAATACTGAAATATAGCTATGACTTGTAGAGTATGGCTAAAAAAATTTTGCTTTTTTTCAGGTTATCACCTTCACAAGAGGAGACAATAAATATTGTGGGAGGACACACAAAGGGTAATTTTTATTCATAGCAAGAAAAATTAATCCATCTCAACTCATTGAGACTACTGTTACTTCACTTCCCAATTCCAAGGATAATTTTAAAGATTTTGCCTTGGCTTTTTGTCCAGGGCTGAAATTTTCTTTGTTATATATGTATCATAACAAAGGACTATGCTTATATAATTAAAAGAATTTTAGTTTTGTAATAAAGCAAAATCACTCTAATGACTCTGTAATGTACTGTAATTCAGGAATACAAAAGATCTAGAGATTTTAATACTGACCCACTTCAGTGCCTTTGCTTTGGTTCAGGCATGTCCTACATTTACTTCCTCAATAATTCTCTTTAGACAGGCCATTTACCTAAACCAAGCATAACTGAATCTATGTGTAATAATGCATGTGTTAATGTGTCTTACTAAAATAGTCGTATATAACCTAAATGTTCTTGTGTCAAAAAAAAAAGGACAATAAATGACTCTTCAAGACTCAAATGCACTTCAAGACTCTAAGTCTTTATATCATACTCATCACAATATGACATCATAGTGATCAAATATAAGCCATGACAAAATTAATTCCTAGAGAGACATTTTTGCTATGAGCTGACTTACTTCATCAGTCCTAGTAAGGATCAATGATGCTAATGACACTTAGAGGTCTCAGGATGCAAAACACTTTTAAAACTGGAATATACGGTTCCTGGAAAAAAAACAAAAAAATCTTATTCATCCCACCCCATCTTTGTTCTTGTGCTTGTGTTACACTTGCAGAGCAAGCCGACACAAACTTCTGTGCCGTTGTCCAGTCTGGTTACAGTTGCCCTGGCGTGGAACTAAACAAACCACCATAAGGCAAAGGAACTCTAAATCACAAACTGTGGACAACATCTTGGGGTTTATGTTCCTTCAGGCTCTATAGTAAGACCTGCAACACCAGCAGAACAGGGAAAGAAGGAAATAACTCACTACTGAATCACACCTAGGCACAGGACAAAAGGGAGGTTGATTCTTCTCTGTTGCCAGTGGGGCCATTTTAAATAACAAGGTCAAAAGCAATAAAAATATTCATGGTTTAGTGTCTTTTTTGTAAGAGAAGAAAATCCTCTTACAGTCTAGAAAATGCAGACGTGGACACCAATGTGCTGGGTACTGATGCTTGCGAATAGTCCAGTGATGATAATTCTCTAATGAAAAAGCTCAGAATGGTTATGCATTTCAGAAACATTGGAGAAAGCTTGATCAAAATCCACTGTTGTTTCTCACAGGCACCTTTCACGCCATGTCCATTGTAAATCTACCCTTATCATTTTCAGTACTACTTCTTCAAACAATTTCTAGTTGAGAAGACAGACTGAAATTTCATGCTATCCAGTTATGAAGGTGTTTTTCAGTGGAAGTTGTAAAAAAAAATGGATTGAAACTGCTTCTACAAACCCTTTTCCCCCTACCCCTCTCCATAAGCTCATTATGCTTAATATTTCAGTGGACTCCACCAGGGACTTATTAAAAATTTTAATACCTTTGCCGTATGAAGAGGGATTGGGTTGAGAGGGTTTTTTTAGACGTTGTTTTCCAACTGAGCATTAAATGCCCATTGTATCACTAAGTCCCTCATGGGGTAACAGATGTCTTTGTAATTTAATTCATGTGAGTTCCATGAATATTTATGTAAACTAGTTAAAAACAATTCAGCTGCAGCAATACTGTTCCAGGTCCCCTAGTCAACAAATACGAAGAAGTGCCCCCCTTACCACACACTTATCTCTCAGTTATTAATACACAATAACAAATTCCAAACTCTCAGCTGGGAACATTAGATCGTAATTGCTTAGTAGGCTATTAGGGTATACCTGTCCGTCAAAATACAGCAAATAACACAGCTGCGATTGGAAAAGCATGATTGATATCTTGTGCCATCTTGTGGATAAAATATTAATTGCAAGAAAATCTCAAGCTGCTTCACATAGTTCTGTATGAGCAGAAATGTCAGGAACATAGTTCAAGCCAGCTTTGCTTCCTGCATAAAAATCTGCTGCCTATAAAGTAGTAACTTCGTTTGCTAACATCTAATAGTCAAGTATTTTTGATGAGTCAACCTAAACTCAGTGGCTTATCTTTCTGTGTGCCTTGTAGATTGTGCAGTCTCCATCACAATGCTCTGAATTAATTTACTTGCTACAAACTATTTTTAGATCTTCCTTCATGTTCAGATTTACACAGAAAGATAATATGCTTCTTTTAAAATTCATTGCACAACAGAGGTATTTATTCTCACTTGGACTGCAGGTTGGAATAAATTTTTTTCAGTACTTTTTTGAAAAGCGCAAACTAATTGTTCTAACTATAAATATTCACTGATTACTTAATTAGACTTATTAAAATGCAAATTAGAATCCCAAATCAATGACAATAATTTAAAAAAGAACACATTACCGAGGTGATGAAAGATCAGATTTGACTTTTTTCATTATCCAGTGTAACTTCAATTAAGTATAATTGGAAAATAAGCAAGAAAAAAAGTCTGAAAACAGCTTTAATATAGAAACTTGAATAGGATTGTGTTACCTCACACAGTGCTCAGAACTCAACTGCAGAGTACTATTTTGCAAGAAGTTTAGGTGATCTTTTTGTTCTAAGCCCACAAGAATTTGAAACATAATTTAAATCTTCTTTCTGTCCTCTCCTCTCCAGCCGTATGATGTTCCATCCGTAGGAGACTTAAACACTTAACTAAATCCCATATCTTTAATCTATAGACATTTGCTAAACTTCGTTCACAGAAGAACATAAATGATAAGCTCTAGTAAACCCCAGATGTGGTGGAATAACAGTAATGCTGGAGGATTTAGCCATGCAGCTAATCTCTATATCCCGCTTCCAAATTATATGTGTGAGGGTTTTAATTATTTCCTTTTACTTATCATTATCCTTTGATAGTACTACAGCATATGAAAACTACCAAACAAGATGATAGCAGACATCAGCACCATTTACTCACTGTAAAATGAATTAGAACTGCCTGGGTGCAACAAACAATCCAGCAAACTTTTCAGAGACCGCTCCTTTCCCCTCTCTTCTCCCTCTCTCATCTAGAGTAACATGTACTTTTTCCCTATTTCTGCTTCTTTCTAGAGAAGATGCTGCCTTGTTATGCTGCTGCATGACTTAGTTGGTCAAGAATCTTTCACAGGCAATGTCAAGACCAACAAATTGAGCAATTATTTAACTAAAAATCACTTGACACAGCAAGTAACTGTGCCAACATACCGGTACACTGTCCACTGTCGCCCTTCCAATTCTACTATTTAAATTCCTCTGACCTTTTAAAAGCCCTTCCTGCTTTACAGTCACTGCAATATCTTTGTGCTATAAAGCATGCTGAACCTGTCAGGGGGACATCAGTTCTTGTGTTGGAGAGTGGTTACTTTTTGGCTGTGTCAAGTTCTTGTTACATGTGGGTCAATCGCAACACAAAGAAACACAGAAGCATCTACTGCGTGTGAAGAACTATTGCTCCATGCAGCTCGTTGTTACAGCTCTGAGCCTGAATCAGTGGCATAGAGTACCTGCCTGTCCTTCTATAGGGCCACTTTTCTCAATCTGCTGCTGTGAATGGACTCAGACAGGAAACATAAAAACATGATGCAGCCTCAGCCCCTCTACTACCCTGGTCTCCAGCGTGCAGTGCAGTAGACACTGTATACAGGTTTATGTTCCTGGCTGATTGGCTGCCCTCAGCAACTTTGCTGCGTGTCCTTGTTTCCAGAGGCTTTGCAACCTCAAAAGTAAGGTTACGAACAGCAAGGTGCTGAATTACGACCTCTCTGTACAAGCCTAGCCCATGACACACTGAGACGAGAGCTGCCATGAGCCAGTTCTACTCTGACACAAACATTCTGCTTCTTACAGAGCTTATGCACTGTTCTTCATAATGTAAGCCTATGGAAAGATTTGCTCCAGTACTATCTTTCACATCATTACCAAAACCAGACCTGACAACCACCTGGTTATTTTTGAAGGATTTTTTTTAATAGCATCAGAACTTATGTCTCATTTCAGTCACATACGAATTAACAAAACTATAAAATTAAAGTGCTGACAAAGTTCAAATGATTAGGCCCTCTCCATTTCAGAACGTATAATGTACATTCTTTTTATAACAAGGATTCATGTAAGTACACTTTCCCATTTGTTTGTTGCTGCCTGCTACTGTATTATACTACAAATATGCTACTGCAAATAGCATTGTTTTCTGATCCAAATCTTCCATTCAGTATTTAATTACAATAATGTATACTGATGTCAAAATTCTATCCCTGCTACCTCCTCAAGTAACCTTCCCACCTTGCCTCAGACCTAGGTCCCAGATCTGTACATGCTGAGGATCCCTATGAAACCTCTTCTACTTAAGCATCACTTCCAGAGCCCAGATCCATTCTCTTGACTTTGTGGACTTGGGTAAGATAACTGAACATACAGAGTTTCTTCCACTGGCAGCCTTCAACATGCAAAACCACTAACCACTGAAAACTACAAGATTTGAACAAATGAAGACATAAATCTATAGAGTGAGATGGGAGCTGGCGGAAGTGCTTGCCAACTTGCTAAACCACTTTCCATCATTTATCAGCAGTCCTGGAGGTCCCAGTTGACTGGAGGCTTGTGAATGGGACACCCATCTACAAGAAGGGCTGGAAGGAGGACACAGACAACTACAGATCTTTCAGTCTGACCTCCGTGCCAGGGGAGGTTATAGAGCAGATCATCTTGAGTGCCATCACATAGCACATGCAGGACAGCTAGGCAATCAGGCCCAGTCAGCATGGGTTCAGGAAGGACAGGTCCTGGTTGACTAACCTGATCTTCTTCTACAACCAGGTGACTCAGCTGGATGAAGGAAAGGCTTTGGATGTTTTCTACCTGGACTTTAGTAAGGCCTTTGACACTGTCTCCCATAGCATTCTCCTGGCAAACCTAGTAGCTCATGGCTTGGGTATGCATGTACTTCCCTGGGTAAAAAGGCTTGTGGTGAATGAAGTTGAATCCAGCTGAAGACCAGTCACAAGTGGTGTTCCCCAGGGCTCAGTATTAGGGCAAGTTCTGCCTAATATCTTTACCAATGACATCGACAAGGGAATCGAGTGCACCCTCAGTAAGTTTGCAGATGATACTAAGCTGAGTGGGAGTGTTGATCTGCATGAGGGTAGACAGGATCTACAGAGGGAACTGGACAAGCTGGATCAATAGGTTGAGGTCAATTGCATGAGGTTCAACAAGGTCAAGTGCCTGGTCCTGCACTTGGGTCACAACAACCCTATGCAATTCTACAAGGCTTGGAAAGAAGTGGCTGGAGCGCTGTCTGGAGGACAAGGACTTGAAGGTGGTGATTGATAGTTGGCTGAACATGAGCCAGCAGTGTCCAGGTGGCCAAGGAGGCCAACGTCCTCATGGCCTGCATCAGGAATACTGTGGCAAGCAGGACTAGGGAAGTTATCCTTCCCCTGTACTCAGCACTGGTGAGGTCCCACCTCAGATACTGGGTTCTGTTTTGGGACCCTCACCACAAGGACATCTTGATGCTGGAGCGTATCCAGAGAACAGAAACAAAGCTCATAAAAGGTTTAGAGCACAAGCCTTTGGAGAAGCAGCTGAGGGAACTGGGGTTGTTTAGTCAGGAGGAAATAAGACTGAGGGGAGGTTGCAGTAAGGTGGGGTTTGGTCTCTTCCCCCTGGTAACCAGAGACAGGACAAGGGGAAGTGGCCTCAAGATGCAATAAGGGAGATTTACGTTGGATATTAGGAGGAATTTATTCACTGAAAGGGCTGTCAAGCATTGGAATAGGCTGCCCAAGGAGGTGGTTGGATGTGTTTAAAAGACGAGTAGATGTTGTACTTGGGGACATGGTCGTGTGGTGGACTTAACAGTGCTGAATTGATGGTTAGACTCGATAATCTTAAAGGTCTTTTCCAGCCAAAACCATTCTATAAGTCTATGATCCTAAGTTTAGTCAAAGGAACTTTTATCTTATTTTGGGGACTTCAGAGTCATGTTGAATCTTGTTTTCCAGTTTGTCTTTGAAGTATAAGGTACTGATACAGTTCCCTGACTCCAGGTGTAGGATTTTGGATTTCTATCAGATATTATGTGTGAGACCTACTAATACTGTAGCTCCTGCAACCCTTTAAAGAATAAATCTAAGTATCCTTGTCATAGTGAACTCAATAAAGATTTCTGAGGTCAATCCAAGTCATAAGACAACTTGATAGCTATGTTAATTGAGACATATTCAAGGAACTGAAGTACATAATCAGCAGTAATAATGATTCTTCAAGACAAATTAGGTGGTTAATAACATGTAAACAGACCCACAGGTTTCTGATTATATCACTAGTAGTAGCTGTGCAACTCTGATGCTGTCAGAGGGAATGCACATACAGACCTAAATAGAAATTGCCTAACTGTTTTGTTGATAGTGAAAAAGTGTGGAGAGCTGGTTCACACCCTCCCAGATGTGTTTGCTGTGCAGGGTTAACAGGAGAGGAAGGTTGCATGAACTTAATTTTGCATTGGAAAACTTGTCACTTTCCATAATCACATTTCACAGTTAATGCCTGACTTCTCTACTCTCTTACTTGCTGTCAGGCATTTTCTCTTCAATGAATTACTGTACTGCTTCTTGACATGCTTTGTTTCTCCTATTTAATCTCCTTGTACATAAAGTAATGGTAGTGTGCAAAGTGTCATTGCTCGCCTCAGAGAGGATATTGGGGTGACTTTAATTTCTCCAGTCCTTCTACAAGGAACCACAACTTGCTTTGGTCCTTTGTATCTAAGATATGTGTGCAAAGTAGAAGGTGTGATCATCTGTGCCCCCACGGATAGGATATTGGCTACAACATCATTATCTGTCGAAGTGGAAATGATAATCGGCATCAATGTTAAAGATTCTTGTTAATGTAAGTCTATGCAATGACAGAACAGTAAAGCATATCTACAAAGTGTTTTGGTGATTCTTTCTCAGACAGCTATAAATTATTTCACAGATGAGAGTTTTTTAAACTTGATGAATAGCAGATGATTGTCACTGCTTTACTGTTTAATTTTTAAATTAATTTGAAGTATAAGTCTCCAACTATAAAGCGCTCTGATACTACTAAGATATGAATCACATCAAATGAACATTATAAATCATCATCTTTACATGACACTCAAAGTACGCACTGGAAGAAATTAACACATCAAAGCAAGATTCTCAATGTTTCATTTAAACAGAAAATGCATTTCAGAATGAAGTAAAATGAGAAAACATCAGGTGAGTATCGAAATTGTTTGTGCGGAACTCCTATACTAGTTGCATAAAAGCCAACCTTATACTTAGTAAGAGCATATGAAATTGTAAGCCCTCTTAAATTTTTCTTATGCATCAGTGTCTGCTTCACGTCATTCACAAATTTAAAAGAAGGTTAAAAATCTGAGCAGCAACCTACACACTTATACTATAGATGAACTTTCCCTAATTTCATTTAAGAACAAGAAGGAAACCAGGAAGGAAAGCAAATAGAAACTTGGTGTTATACTTTCTACTTAAAACCGTGACATCTTCATATGGAAAAGAACAAAACAGACAAAACATAAGTATTAAATTCATGTCAAAATGGTCATTAAATTGGACTTCTTGGAAAACAAAGTACAAAATTAAAAGCAACACTGTCAGATAAAATATGAAGTACCTATTGGAAACTGCATTTTGTAACCAGTTTGCTCTCGGCAAAATACAATCCTTTGGATTGAGAAATATAAAGAAAATTAAATAAATAAGCTTTGAACTAATACAGAAGCTGCCAATTTTATACGAACATATGGATATTTGCAAGTCTTTGGTGCAATGACAGTAATCAAAGGCAACAGGTTGAATATACATGCAGAATATTTCTACTGAAACAGAAAACTACAGATTAAGAAATCATAACTTTTTAGACTGGCATTTGAATAAAGTTTTAAATTATTTCAAAACAAGGCATAGGGGGGCTGAACTCCAGGAGGAGGCTTCTTGTGTTAGTCTTTGTGCTAAGTGCTCAACCATTTACAGCATTATCTATTATTTACCACAGTGGCCTATATTAAACTATGGACACAACTGTTATGATCAGTTTAGGAACTTGTCTCTGTTCTACTCATTCACTCTACTCACTCGATGCTTTTTTATAGCACAGAAAAAAAAAAGGGAATATGTAAGTCTGAAAGATTAAGTCTGTCAAAGTTTTTCAAAAACTTGTCAAAACCACAAACAAGTGCTGAGAATGAAATGCTACAGTGAAATGCTGGAAACCAAAATGACTTCAATTTTAGACATCACTGACTGCTTCAGAATTATTATAACAAACAGCTATACAATATGTAGATTTAAAGTTGTAATTGCAAATATAATATTAGGTAATTTTTTTATACGGAGTTTCAGTGTTTTATTAATAAAAAGGTTTGCTGATGATAGCCATGTGGAAGGTAATGCTATAATACTTCCTGCACATTTACTGAACAAACATAAAAGAGAATGTAAAATTAAAATTCAATTAAATTTCAAATGTTAAGTAGATTTAAACTTAATATGCAAGATAATTCTCAGACTTCAATAAATTTTTAGCAAAGCTTAAAATTTTCACCCAACTCTTTTCTGAAATATCAGGTAAGTCTTAGAATTGTTAACAAAGACTTTCTGCAGCAAAACCAATGAGATTTCTTGGTTGGAGTGGACTCACTAATGCATCCTCATTGCAAAAAGATTTAGGGAAGAGGGGAGTTTATTCTTCTGTGCACTTATTTTGCTACACGAGCAGACATTTCATTGTCAACAACTGAGAAGAAAACGTATTAATGTACAGAGTCCAAACAGTACAGTCTTAAATGGTTTGTTTTTCTTAGCTGCTTTGGGTTTACTTGATGAGGCAAAGGTCTACAAAACAAGTATTTTATGACCCCAGACCAAAAACCAAAAAAGACAACATAGCTGCCCCTGAGCCGACAAGCCAGGAAAAAAAAATGGTAGAGTCACTGCCTTTAGTTTCCTTCAAAATACATATTTACTTTCTTTTTCAAAGGAGAGAGGGAGGAGGTAAGGAAATCATTGACTTGATGAAGTCTAAAAGAAAAGAAAGTTTGTTGAGTTCCTATATTTGTCCATCACTAGAGAATTATCTCATTTAAATCCAAGACCCAGTCATGGAAAATGTGAAAAATAAAAGCTTTGTGAATAAAAGCATGAAAAATACTTACACTTGTAGAAAACAGTGACGAGTCAGTATCTACTTATTTGGAAGATTGGTTTGGTGTAAAGTATAAACATAGGTACCTGTTAAAGCCTGAATATCTGGAAGCTGACAAGCACCACATCTTTACTGTTTCTGTCTGTGAAAATCCTGAAGTGGGAACATTCCTGTGCAGCAGTTGTCACTGAAGTTATTATGTGGTATTTAACTATTATGTTGGAAAAACAGAGCATCACACACTTACCTCTGATGTAAATGTAGTTCAGTAACATGGGAGTTATAAGTGACATTTTCTAAAAGTAAATGGATGTGAATATACAAGAAAGAGCATCATATTGCCTTTATTCCGCAGTATTTCACCAACAAGGCAGATCTAAACCAAGATGTACATGTGAATCTGACAGCACACTACAATTTGTAAGCAATAAAAACTAAAGCCATTACATCTATAGCTATTGCTCCCTCTATACATTCCTCTGGATTATGCTTTCATTGTCTTCTACTTATACTTGCCACCTGTACTAAAACTGCTTAACAAAAATGTGCTTCATCCTTAAAGAAAAAATGTATTATCAAGATGAAGAAACACAAATTCTTAATTTAAACAGAAGAAAATGGTAGAAACAATGCCTTACAAGTAAATCTACTGGAGAAACAAGAAAAACTGCAGAAGAAAAATCAAGTGTAATGGATTATACATGGATTACAAAATGTGCGCAGAGCTGAAAACAAACTTTGTGGGAGTAGGAATAAAGGCAAACAGATCATAGAATCATGGAATGGTTTTGGTTGCAAGGGACATGAAAGATTATCCTCTGCCATCAGTAGGGACACCTTCCATCATCAGGTTGCTCAAATCCCATCCAGCCTGGCCTTGAACACCTCCAGGGACAGGGCTCCTACGGCTGAATAATTAAGGTGAATAACTTCTTCCTTAGATCTAATCTAAATATGCCCTCTTTCAATTTAAAGTATTTCCCCCTTGTCCTATCTCTACATGCCCTTGTAAAAAGTCCTTCTCCAGGTTTCCTGTAGGTCGCCTTTAGCTACTGGAAAGTTGCTATAAGATCTCCCTGGAGCCTTCTCTTCTTCAGGCTGGACAACTCCAACTCTCTCAGCCTGTCTTTGCAGGAAAGGTACTCCAGCCTTCTGATCATCTTGGCAGCCCTCCTCTGGACCTACTCCACCAGGCCTGTGTCCTTCATATGTTGGGGGCCTCAGAACTGAACACAACACTCCAGGTGGGGTCTTAGAAGAGTGGCAGAATCACCTTCCTCGACCTGATGGTCACATTTTTTTTGATGGAGCCCAGGATACAGCTGGCTTTCTGGGCTGCCTGCACAAACAGCTGGCTCACATTGAGCTTCTCTTCCATCAGAATACCCAGGTCCTTCTCTTCAGGGCTACTCTCAATCCGTTCTCCACCCAGCCTTAATTTGTGCTTGGGATTGGTCCAACCAGGGTGCAGGACCTTGCACTTGCCCTTTTTGAACTTCATGAGGTTAGCACAGGCCCACCTCTCAAGCATGTCAAGGTGCCTCTGGATGGCAACCTTTCCCTCCAGTGTGATGACTGCACCACACAGTTTGGTGTCACTGGCAAACTTGCTGAGAGTCCACTTCAAACCACTGTCTGTGTCTCTGACAAAGATGTTAAACAACGCTGATGCCAATATCGACCTCTGAGGAATGTCACTTGTCACTGTTCTTGGACACTGCACCATTGACCGCAACTCTTTGAGCATGACCAACAGCCGATTCCTTATGCACCAAATGGTCCACCCATCAAATCCATGTCTCTCCAGTTTAGAGACAAGGATGTCATAGAGGACCATGCCAGATGCCTTGCACGATTACAGGTAGATGACATCAGCTAGTCTTCCCTTATTCACCAAGGCTGTAGCCCCCTCGCAGAAGGTCACCACATTTGTCAGGCACAATTTGCCCTTAGTGACGTCATGCTGGCTGTCACCAATTATATACTTATTTTCCATGTGTCTCAGCACAGTTTCCAGGAGGATCTGCTCCATGATCTTGCCAGGCACACAGGTGAGACTCACTGCCCTGTAGTTTCCCAGGTCTTCCTTTTTTCCTCTTTAAAATGGAGGTTATGTTTCTCCTTTTCCAGCCAGTGAGAACTTCACTGGACTGCTACAAACTCTCACATATGATGGCTAGTGGCTTAGCCAATTCATCTCCCAGTTCCCTCAGGACCCATGGATGCATCTCATCAGGTCCCATGGACTTGTGCACCTTCAGCTTCCTTAGATGTGCACCTGATCTTCTTCTACAGTGGGTGGTTCTTTGTTCTACCAGTCCATGCCTTTGTCTTCTGCACTACAGGTGGTGTGGCTTGTCCCCTTGCCAGTAAAAACTAAGGCAAAAAAGTCTTTAAGCACCCCAACTTTATCCATATCCTGGGTAACCATGTCTGCCATTTCCTTCTGGAGAGAGCCCATGATCTCCCTAGTCTTTTATCACCTACATACCTACAGAAGCTTTTCTTGTTGTCCTTGACATCCTTGGCCAGATTTAATTCTATCAGGGCTTTAACTTAACCTGATCCCTGGCTGCTTGGACAATTTCCCTTTACTCCTCCCAGGTTACCTGCCCTTGCCTTCACCCTCTATAGGTTTCCTTTTTGTGTTTAAGTTTGCTCAGGAGTTCCTTTTTCATACATGTCAGCCTTCTGGTGTTTTTACCTGACTTCCTTCTTATTGGGATGCATCACTCCTGAGTTTGGAGGAGGTGATCCTTGAATACTAACCAGGTTTCTTCAGCCCCTTTCCTCTCCAGGGCCTTATCCCACGGTACCCTACCAAGCAGATTCCTGAAGAGGCCAAAGTGCTCTGCTGAAGTCCAGGGTAGTGAGCTTCTGCATGCCCTCCTTGCTGCCCTAGGGAACTTCAGCTTCACCTTCTCATGGTCGCTGCAGCCAAGGCTTCCCTTGAGCTTCACTCTCTCCAGCAGCCCTTCCCTGTTGGTGAGAAAAAGGTCCAGCATAGCATGCCATCTTCTCGTTGGTTCCTCTATCACTTGGAGAAGGAAGCTGACACCAATGCATCCCAGGAACCTCCTGGACTGCTTACATCCTGCTGTGTCGTCTCTCCAAAAGTTATCAGGGTGGTTTAAGTCCTCCTTGAAGATCAGGGCTTGTGAACATGAGGCTGTGCCTGTATGTCTATAGAGGGCCCAATTCACTCACTCTGCCTGGTCCAGTAACCTGCAGCAGATCCCCAGCATAAAATCAGCTGTTCTGCCCTCCCTTTAATCCTGACCCATAAGCTCTCAGTCAGCTTCTCTTCCACCCCTAGATGGAGCTCCATGCACTCCATCGGGTCACTGACATAGGGGGCAACACTCCCTCCTTGTCTCCCTTGCCTATCCTTTCTAAAGAGCCTACGTCCCTCTATTCCAACATCCCAGCCATAGGATCCATCCTATCATATCTCCATGATGTCAATGAGACCATAACCCTGTAGGTATGTACATGTCTCCAACTCCTCTTGTTTATTCCCTGGTATTGCAGAGCCATCTGCTATAACAGGAGCACTGTCACCAGCATGAGAGACAAGGTGCAAAGGTGGAGACTCCGAAGACTTGTGTCTTGGTAAATCAAAATTACTGCCCAAATAAATGTATTACCCAAGTAGAGAACTTAATTTTAGAGGAAATTAACTAGGCAGTAAATGACCAACTCAGTTACCTAGTTTTCCATAAAGTTGTCAACACAAGATGTTTTGTTGCATAACAAAGAATTCCAAATAAACTCATCGCTACAGTGCCATCATGAGTAACACATCTTACTATTTTGCTATTGGCAATGTTACGTTCATGCAACACCTCAATCAATTCAATAAAAATCTTTGAGAAAGTGTGAAATGGAGCATACGGGCAAATCTGTCTGACTATCACAACTCTCTGGGATATTCCAAAAAGCTTCTGTCTCACGAAGTGCCCTTCATTTTATTAAACCGTAGAAATTTAAAGTGGCCATTTTTTAAGATTGTGAAATTAATTGACAACATTCTTTTTCTTTCTGAATAACAGTGTCTAGTTTCAGTATTACTGGTAACAGCTCCATGTTCCTGAGAAAAATGCATGAACTTTGGCCTGTTAGACAACTTATTGAGGGTTTACTGGCAAATCAAGGCATGCTGATGCACAACTATATTAGTGGTTTTGAACACAGTACAGTACAAGTTTATAGATTTTCAGTTATATGAAAACACATATGCAAACTGTATTTCAAAAGCACAACAATGAAACATCTTATTATGTATCTCTCCTGCCCCATCTCACACTTGTGAATAGAACTGGCGTATTTCTTAGGAGTCTTTCTGTAATTTATTATTTCTATAATTTCATTGTTTCTACAGTTACTTAATGCTGTCCTACTGCAGACATATAACAATATTGAAAACATCTCTGTATACAGAAAATAGTTTTAGTTACACTACTCCCTTGTTCCCTCAGCTGCACCCCCACATTTCAGAAGTAATTATTTAGAGACACCCATACACCTGCTTCATTTGACAGACAAAATGCCTGCCTAGAAATCGCAGGTCAAAGCTACACTTATTGTTGAAACATATCTTGTTCACATCCTCCAGTGATTCTAGCAGAAAAACAAAATGCTGCTGAAGAGGCTACCACTGTCTGTAACTGCTTATCTCCGTTTACCTCAGACTGCTTATGTGACCAGTGGTCTGTACTGCCACCTATGGCACGATAAGCAGCAAAGTCCAAGAACGTATGGCCATTTTCTTGAATGAGACATAGTTTCTGCACTGCCAGAAATATTAATTAACTCTCCAAGGTCATGGAGAAAGAGTTTTTTAAACATGACTCTTAGCACATTGTGTTCTCTTATTACAGCTTTAATTTTTTAGGTCTATGTTCAGCATTATTTGCATCAGCCCTAAGAAATGTTTTTGTGCCTTATGTTAAACATGTACTTACAACTTTTAGCAGATACGGGCTTATACACAAAAGAATAGTAAAGAGTAAATGTCAAAGACGAAACAGTATCTCCTTCTTCAATATCCTTATTGTAAAGTGAGACCTGCACATTTTTTTGGTGGTACAGTAAGGCTAACTCATTAAATAGAAAGCCTCACGCTCTTGAAAGACTTGTCCATCATATCTTTTAGCATTATGTTATTTCTGATAGGCCAACTCTTTCCTGTTTAGCATAAACTGAAACTCTCACTTTTGCTACCTAACAAGACTTTTATACCACCTGGACATCTTTACATCTGAAATGTAAGATGTCTTAACAGTAGTCAGCCCTTACAAAATATGTATTTTGAAGTATTGCTGTTCAAATCCCTCCCTCCACTCATTTTTTTAAACTATGATATGTGAAAGTCAAGGCAAAGAAGAGATCAAGGTCAGAGACCAAGAGCAAGCCACTTTTACCCTGATTTTTTTTATTTGATTTTCACCACTAGCTGTAACTTGGATTGCAATGAAGTGAATTAACCTAGTTTCTTTCTGCTATCTTCTATTCTAAAGGAAAGTCAGCTTTCAAGGTGGATGATTTTCAAACTATTTCTAGATTGATCAGATACACCAACATTGCGACAGTCAAGATTCCCTCCAAAGAACTGCTAATATGGTATCCCTCCCTGACTTCAGCAAAACCAGCACAGGTATGGCAAAGCTTATCAGCTCGGTTCACTATTGCTTATGCTACAATAAAAGTAGAAGACCAACTTCTACAATTTCCTTCATTTAAAAATATTTATAATGCCAAGTGAAATGTTACCCTGCTTCCCAAAACATACAAAACTCCTTGAAGTCAGTAGCTTGTGGATTCCTTCCCTGAAACAGTGAGCCTTAACTGCTTACTCTCCTCTCCTTGAACATTTCCTGGGACATTGCTTTATTGACAAATAATTTTTTAAAAGAATTGTTTTTAAAAACCCTTTACAAAGTGCTGAAAGTGCAGCCTTCCCTTTGCCAGAACAGTATTGTATTTTATTGTTTTATTTGAGGAAGAGGTTTAGTTTGTTTAATAAAGCTTCTAAAACACTAGGACATAAGCCAGTTTTGCAAGTATGTACTCATTCAATAGTCTGCTCAGCAGAACACAAAGAATGGAATACAAAGGTATACACGTGCATGCGTGTACAGCAGGAATCTAAACAAAGAAGAATTTTAAGTATGTGTAATTCACTTTCAGGGTCAAGTTTAAAATTATTTTGGTGATAGCAGAGTTTCTGTGAAAAACTTGAAGAATGAGGTCTAGCATTTCCTCAGAACAGAGAAAACTAAGGATTTTCTTAGGAAACTATCACATCTTAATTATTTTCACATGACATAGTATTTAACAGATATAAAATCTTGGTTTACAACACATTCTTCATGGAAAGACCACTCAGGGAGACATATTAGGTGAAAGTACATATACAAGAACATACATTGATAAGTGTCTTGAAAAACTGCAATGAAAGCAAAGCAACTAGATGAATGTGGAACTTCCATTACTACCAAATTGCTACATTAAGAACTAATATAATAAACCTGGTGTATTAAACCCATACTAAGAAGATGTAAATTGTTTTTCATAAAAAAAATATTTTTATAATAAAACAATTAATGTAAAACCTACACTGGACTTCACAAAATGCCTTCTGGACTCCAAAAGTCTTCTTACCTCACTATGGCATGTCTCACCAGCCTTCAAGATGCGGGCTGTAACACCACCCACTGTGACATCTCATTGTGATCCTGGGCAGCTACCAGCATCCACCACCAACTTCTCTAGAGCCATGCAAAGTTACTGCAGTGACCCTGCTGTGCTCAGTGCCCTGGGACAGACCCCAGCTGTCCACCTCTTGGAAGAAAAGGAGAAAGACCCCAGAGCTAGGGGCCTACATGGAAGCGATCAGCATGGCCACGGTGGTTTCAGCTGGGATGTGGCCCCAGCTTTGGCCGCAATATCCCTGACCCCCACTGCGATGTTAGCTGCTTTCAATAAACACTGCCATAGAGCAGAGCAAAATCTTTTTCTGATCACAACCTCTCCCTTGCTCAGGCATACTCTGTCAGATTTCCGGCTGGAGGTGGACCCCTTTCAAGGTGGCAAGTTCCCAGCTCTCCACCCTGCTCACCCCAAAAGCCCTTCACATATTAGCGTGTCTAAAAATGCATGAACAAAGCAGGTATACTAACTTCCACTTATTAAAAGCAGATCATTGCAAATACATACACTGATTTCCAAGCAAAGCCACAGGTTTCCATGCATGCTATTTTGGCAAATATTTTTCCCAGGGGCACAGGCTAGTGAACAAAACGATTACAAAAACTCACAGTATATACCATGAATACTTCTCAATACACACAGAGCAATTTAAAGTGTTATATTGTCACATTGCCACATCAGAAAAAAAAAGCGCAGGCTTTTTAAGTTATTCAGAAAAGAACACAATGTTCACTCTGCGTTACAGAAGCTGTTAAAGAAAAAAAATATCTTTAAAACATACTTTAATAATACCTTGATTACAAGTTGAGGAGTGTTTATCAAAAAGAACAAGATGAACATTTCTTACAGCCTTGATCCAAAACCTGTTGAAGCATAAGTATTTTTCCAAATAACTTCAATGGGCCTCAGGCCTCAAGACCATTTGTCACTATAACATGCACCTACTCATTCCAGACCAACGTTCTGCCACAGAAACGCCATATCTGCACACAGTATGACTATAGTCAGACAGCCTGCACCACGCCAAAGAACCCACAGCCAGTTTATCTTCAGGGGAGCAGAAGACGCCTTTTTGTAATGCATTTGTACAACATCTACTATAAAACATAATCTACCATCAGACTGCTAAGCTTGCCTGCAATACAAACTCCCTTGTACTTTATGAGGTTCCCCTCACAACACCTGTATGCAGCAATTTCATTGTCTACAGAAGACACAAGAACACAAACCTATATAACTTTACAAGGGGTCCTAACAGGATGCCAGATACAGAGGTGGGCACTCAGCTCAGAACTAACCCCACTCCTTAAACACATTTAGGAAGAATATTCAGCTTAAGTAGGCCATTATTTCTGAATCTTCTTAGGGAAGTTTATAAGACTAGCACCTTCAGCAGTTAAACACCAACTCTCAGCATGAGGCTCCTGCTCAATAAGGGATCCCAATCCCCTGACTTCTTCCAGCACTAGGTCAGTGGCTTAATATCTCCAGTACAGAGTCATCCAAAGGATGACTCGTACTATTCCCTGCTGTGTCTTTTGCCAATTGTCCCAGAGCTAGGAAGAGGACCGAGTTTAGAACACACCATCTAATTCGGAATTGAATTCTGCATTGGTTCGGGTGGATTCTTTTTATGTGGGTTAGCACTTTTCTCCAAAGCAGCCTTAACAGACACCAACAGCAGAGGACTGTGAAGAGTTGAATTGCTTATATCAAATATCTGGATAACAGAATGGGTAAAGACGTTACAAAAACATTCAGCAATTATAAGCAAAGTCATTGCAAAATGTTGACAAAGGGTCAGTACCTATGTTTTATAGCAGGGGTGTCAAATTCATGTCTGCTGACGTTCTCCTGCCCCTGCTGCGTCACGCGCCTCACATGCTGCACACGACTGGTGCTGGCAAGACCGTAGGGGCAAGGAGCTCGGTGCTGCCACTGGAGAGAAACAAGGTGCTGGGCCAGATAAAACAAGGTGGAGGGCTGGATTTGGCCCGTGGGCCATGAGTGTGACACCCCAGTTTTATAGGATGCGAAATTGCAGGCCACAGTAAACTTGCACTGATAAGCAAAGACCTTCCTTGCATACACCCTTGTATTTGGGAATGTTGGGTTTGCAAGTTAGTGAACAACAAAAAATGCACAGTTATAACTCTGCATGCTTTTTAATATGTCAAGACTGAGTTCATTTGTAAAAATAGCTATTTATAAATATATAAATTGTGTCTTCTAGTCTGTATCTAGAGAACAGTATTTCAAGTAGAGGAAATGCATTAGTGAATGCTGTGGTTGTCCTCTGAGAAATACCTAACGGAGAGCAACGGTGAGGGATATATTAAAGGAACAAGGAACAGAAGAATTAAAGACAGGATGATATAGCTTTAATTCATGAAGGAAAAAATTCTTTATTCCCAGTTTTTGTCAGTGCTAATGGTGTGTAATTTGAAATGCTTCCTCCATAACTTGTACCTAAATGACCACCTAACTGAGCTGGGAATAGGAAGATACACTGAGGAGACATGCATCTAGTGTGGAAACAAGACAGTGGGAAAAACTGGTACACAACACACTCTTCTTAGTATGAAAAGCAGATGGCTATGAGCTGTTTTGCTACATATTTCTCCTAGCATTTCAGCTTACATCTCAGATAAATATTTGATTTAAATATGATACAAAAGCAATTACATGGTAAACCACATCAAGTTATGAAAAAAACGTATTCATAGGATTAACAAAAGAGCAAGACAAAGATCTTTACCATAGCTGTAAAATCTCAGACTACCTTTGGGAATAATCATCCTCAGCTGAAATCATATTACATCTAAATTAAATTAATGCTATGCACCTGAAATGTTTCTGGTTTTAAATGACTTAGAGACAGTCCCTATGTGGTCAATTACTTCTTTAGTTTGCTGCCTTCCTACCTACCATCCCATCTGTTAATTACAACATCTTTTGTGGTTCTGAAAGGAATTCCTTTCCTTTGTTAACAGTGGTGTATATCAAATAGTTATCTCTAAAGTAATGTAAGACTTAGAGTTGGATTTCATCATAAGATTGTTAAAACTGATTGTTATGAATGAAAATTATAACAGTTCCCAGTACCTCCACTGACAACTTTACACGTTTGAACAGAAATTTGCAACAAATCTACGCAGAGGGTGGGTTCTGCAAAAATGTATTCTTCAGGAATAAATGTAAAATATATGGCAAAATAATAATTTTCTGTAAATCTCCACGATGACTATTTATTACTTGGTCTATGGAAACAAACGTTCAATTAAATGAATGTGGTAATTTTAATCTAATGTTTTTCCAGCTAATTCCACCACTTTTAGAATTAACAAAAGAACCTACTAAACAGATGGGCTACTTCCAGTTTTAGAATAGGTCTTTAAAAGGACAGTTAAACCATCAGGTACACTGTAATTGAGATAAAGTAAAGTTCCTCTTTCAGATCAATAGAAATGAGAAGTAGCTACATCGGATTCTGTGTTCCCTCAGTATTGTATTATTTTAAATTCTGACCCTCCTGGAGATTTACAGCCCTGTGAACCCCATACTATTTCCAGCTCCCACCATAACCTCGGTTATATTACTTCCCCCTGCTTGTGCAATATTGTAGTATTCAGCTAAGATTTAGAGCCATGTTTTTTCATTTAAAGCAACTGGACAGGGCTTGGTTGGGGCAGAGCACTCCTCAGCCTGAGTGTCACAAGGAGAGCAGGAGCTTAACTGTTACAGTGACACATCCCCTTTGCAAGTCCTATACAGAAGCAGAGCCCCATAGGTGCTGTCATGGGATTCCTTGTGCCAGACTCGCCCTGTTAGTGTTCTCCTGGCACAGCACCCAGTATTGAAAATGGCTGGAAGCAGTGCCAGGGAGGGGCATCTCTTTGCAACAGGAGGAACGGGGTTTGGCTTCAGAGCTGCAAAGTACCTCACACAGCCCTGGACCATCTGGATATTGTAAAGAGGGCAAAGCGAAAAACACTTCCCAATGAACTGCAATTTTTTAAATATGCATTGCCCCTTACTGTTTTGTGTCTGTGTGGACATGTGCACAGATACATATGTATGTGTGTAATTACACGTGTTTGTGCATACACACACTCATATCTCATTTCACCCTGAACAGTGAGCCTTATATTCCAGGATATTTTTTCCTACAAAGCCACAAGCATGTATGCACACACACACATGTAGACAAGGGTTGCCTTTTCCTCGAGCTCACAAAGCAAGCCAGGGCATCCAGCCTTCTCCATGGGAAACCAGTGTTAGGATAACCCATGGATTCAAGGAGCAGCAATGACTAGAGAGTCCAGACACCATAACTCTTCAACACAAAACACAGATTTTTTACAGCATTTTTCTAGAAAGGAAACCCTGTCAAATCAACTCTACTACATTTTATCACTATATATTTTGGTCTTGAGAATGATTTGCCTGACCAGGATATCATATACTTGGTTTATCTTGCCAACTGAGCACATTTAACATTGCTTTGATAATCCCCAGATTGCTCAGACCTTGTATTGCTCATGGAAGGAGCCAACAACTTGAAATATCTGCCAGATGGACAAAACAGAAAGATAATACAAGGTCACTTTTGAAAAAAATGAGAACAAAATTCAGTTTGCTAATAAGACAGGACTAAACCTTGTACACTACGCCATGTCATAGTTGCATGCCACTAATCTAACACCCTTTACCCAGTGTCTAAGAAAATCCCCCAAAATGATTCCTTCCATTCCACTAACAGTTTGTAGATTTATTTATAGAAGAGTAGCTTATGTTGTTCCTCACAAGATGAATTTAGTCTCCTTCCTCAAATAGATGATGGTTTTGCTGTGGATTTCTCCATCATATTTTGGGAAACTGAAATGCTGGTTTTGAGAGCAGTTTGCAGTAGTTTTCCTGTCTAGAAACAGAGAATTACTGTCTATATAAGGTCAAACTGATTTGAAAACAGCAAAATGTGGCTTTATTTGAAGATAGAATGGTGCTTGTAGATGTGTGTTTCATCCTTATACCTGACGTATTTCAAGAATGCTCCAACAGAACAAGTGTCCCTGAGCCCTTTCACAGAAAGTATCAGAGCTCTTCCCTTCATTCCCATATGGCTGAAGTGAGATAATTTCTCTAAACACAAAAGCAAGTGACATCTAATAAACTCCTTAGATAATGTGAGAAACAAATTCAAACTCGTATCACTTATAAAAGTTTGAGGAATTGTTACTGTGAAGTGTTTTGTTTCAATTCTTATGATGTTCATAGCCATAGCAGATACAAGAAGCAAAGGATTCATATCTCCATAGGGACCATGTCCTTCTGGATCAGCCTTTAGGGAAAGCATTAAATGAAAATGAGTAGTGACATTTAGGTGAAGGTGAAGGAATGAAGCTGCCTATCAAAGCTTGTAATAAGGCCTATTATGTACTTATCACTTCACCCTGTGGGTGAACCCTTTGTACTTACACAGTCGTTTCTACTGTCTTCCCTGTAGTCTCAATAGGTAAAGCAGATGAAAACACCCAGATCTCGGACAATATCAGAATTAGATTTAAATTGGTGTTCTTTCCAGGCTGCACTAGCATGGTGGAGAAGACGTGCTTGTCTACAGCTACTTTGTTTCCTCACTCAGACTACAAACCACTGTAGCTAGCTCCTGCTCTGTGATTAGGAACCATTTGCAGGCTATCCCATACACTTCTGTGAACAGGGACCCACTTGTTTTCAAGCACAGGCAGATGCCCAGCTCACCAAGGCACTGTTGGATCTTGCAGGCCTTTCATTCTTTATGTTCTATTACACGACCCCTAAAAAAGTCCTGCCACAAGTCAATACTTTGCCTTGGCACTTATGACTGCACTCCATCCAAAGCCCTCCTGCCTTGTGTTTTGGCTTCCGCCTGCTTGCCTCTTGCTCACCAGGACTAATGAATAAAGACAGCGCAGGCCTTCAGGTTTGCTGATGCTAGGCTGATCTCCAATTCTGCCAGGGACCTATCCAGCACAGGAATGCTTTGCCCTGCCTTAGCTGAATCCCAGTACCATCTCTGTTCTCTGCAGGCATAAGCTGCACATAAGAGAAGGGGCTGACATCACCAGTGATCCTTACACTTCTTTCTTCACAATAGTCTTAGCCAAATCAGACACCTGCATCGTACCAGAGAGCGGGGCCTGAGTGAGGATAACTAAGCCAGTTAGGATGGGTGAAGGGAGAGCATGCACCAAGTCCAGAGTGATACAGCACTGGAGATGGGGAAGAGGCAATCTCTGTCAAATACAGTCTCCCGCCTCATCAGTGGGCTGCTGTGGAATCTTTGCTAGGCCCCAGCCCCAACTATTCCCTCCCCTATTCACCTTACCCCTTTGTCCCATCCACTTACCACCACACCCCTTCCCTGCTCTTCCTTGGCCATGCTTCTGAATCTTGAGGAGGAAAGACAGATCCTGGATCTTGCTCGGTCTTTGCAGCAGACATCATGGCAAGAAGTAGCCTGGGGAACTGCAGAGCAACAAGTCACTGCCTATCCATATGACCCATGGTAGCCACAAATCTGGTGTTAGTATTAACCACTTGTGCAGAGGTGCTCATCTGAGCTGCAGAGAAGGTGTCTGCATGCCATCATGGCTCTGATTGTGGCAGCTCAAGGAAGTGTACCCACATCAGCACAGAGGAGAAAACCTCTCTGTGATACTGTGTGTATCACCAAGGCTGGTCTACAGAGTTGTATATCGTTCCTCTACTGTCACTTTGAGAAGCCATCCACACCATAGTGGGGATGGGAAATTCAGCACAGGTGTTCGTCCTATTTTTTGTGACTATAGTGATTCATAGACTTGAATTTATGAGGCTTAAATAAGGGAACTAGGAGTTTCTAACACTGCACTCAAAGCACCCAAAGTTGTAGTACTCTTTGACTGTCAGAAATGGGCTGAATTTCAGTCAGTGCTGTCCAGAAGCTTCCATCGACTGCCACTTGTTCATTTATTCTATCTCTTCTCTCACCGATGCATCTGTGGTATAACTAGACCACACACTCTTCATTTTTCAGGAAGTAAGTTAGCAAAGGTAGTTGATGAAGTTCATTTTTCTGAGAATGTGAAACCTAGAAAAACAAAAAACTTTAAGTAAATAAACCTCAGATTTTTAAATTTATTTATACTTTATTTAGTAATAGTGCCCAAAGCTGCATTATATTAACAAATAAAGCTTTCATATTTTATTCTTACCAGTGCATTTCCAAATCCTGGTGAAATGCTGGAAGTACATAATGCTGCCATGCCATGTACACAGGCTGTAGATCACAATGATACATAACATACAAGTGAATTCCAATGTAATAAAATAAAAACTTGTGGTTTAGATATGAAACTTCAAACTAAGGAACTGTGGTAATTTCTATTTCCACAAAGTACCGTAACAAACCAGCAGCTGCAGGAAATATAAAGATAACAATTATATTTCTGCATCATTTTATTGAATATTCCATGTTGGATGTACAACTTACAGCTATAGTGTGTGTTGGCTACAATGCTACAATGAGAGTGTGTATTGCTTGTATTACAGAAAGGGTCATGAAATGTATGGACCTGTCTGTATGTTTTACAAAATGAAAAGTAAAACAGTAAAACTGCATCACATGTGAATATTGTAAATGGTTAAGTTATAAAGTCATTCATTCACAAATCCAAATATTTCAATGAAAAAAAGTATATAAAATGTAGTAAAACATAAATTACATTTAAAGGTTTGTACATGATTCATCCTGCACACAGAAGCACAAAACCAGCACTCCATACAGTATTGCTTATTTTGGTCTTTAAAGTTCAAAGATTTATTTTCACTAATGAGGCAGGAAAAAAACATGGTTTCGCATGAAATCCAGCAGTAATTGCAGTAAATCAAGTAAGTCTCTAACCCCGCACAAACCCCAGCACTTCTACAGTGCAGGAACACACATGTGGAGCCCTTTTCTATACTTGATAACCAATATGCAATTAAAGTTGGACTGTTAAGTTAGTGCATACCTACAATATCCCCTACAATATCCCCATTTTTGGTTAACAGTGTATTAAGGCTGCCTGCTGCTGAAAATACACAGCAGAGAAGGAATGCTTTCATCCACAAATGCAGTCAGACGATCCCATTTGGAAGCTTCTGTCACCGTCATCCGTTGGGAATGATGAAAGAAAGCCATCATCTCTCTTCTCATGTTATTCCACAGGATGTTGTGGATGTTACGTGGGTTCAAAATCATTCAGATAAATTCACGGTTGAAAATTTCATCGAGGGCTATTAAACAGAAATAAAACCTTCACTTCTGGCTTGGGAATGCCACAAATTGCTGGAGGCTGGGGAAACACCCTGCAGAAGGTCTACAAAGAACACTGCCCTTGCAGTCTTCCCTGGGCAGACATTACCAATGGCCTTTTGAAACATCCTTCTGGGCTGGACAGACTCATGGTCTGACTCAGCATAGCCAATCTGATGTTGTGTTTCCATATTTTTCTGGTTATTGTAATATGAACACAGATCGGTATTCTCAGCTTGTTACTTTTTCAGACTCAAAAAGCAAACAACAATCTTGTGTCCATTATATCAAAGAGATAAATACTATAAACTAAGCTGTTCATCACATCCAGGGAACTTCTTTCTGCTCAGAGCAACTCTGCAACCATAGTTGGATTCCTTTCTGTGTTATTGATTTAGGCATAATTCACTAACATTACACTCACATATCATGATATACATGATGTGCAATGCTACTCTGCAATATGTTGCACAGCAACAGTACGTAACTGAAAAGCAGCTTCCCTCAAGAACTGTAGGACAGTAAAAGAGATTAAACCAAATAATTCTATACCATCATATTTGCAAAATCTGATGGTGGCAATGGTCAATAAACTCAATACTGCTGCACTTTACATGGGTGTAGGGTATTTAGTTTTGGTTCTTTCTGTCAGATCAAAATCACTGTTATTAAGACGAAGGATCTACAATCTCCATGCACAGAAGTGATGTGAAATTCTTAGTAACGTGGCCAAATTCCTTAGGCTTCCGATTGAATTTCTGCTTCATCCATTTGAAGTGTGTCATTATCACCCAGTAACTCTGTTTCAGGCACAGAGCCTTCCTCTTCTTCCTCCTCCTGGACGGGATTCTGGGTGATGTCTTCTGTTCCATTATGCGTGTCATCTGTGCCCTCTGAGAGCAGTGCAGCCCTGTCAGCCACTGACGCATTGGAAGGCGCTGTAGTTACATAGCCTGTGCTGGTGGATCCACTCCCGCTGTGGTGTGAGCCTGGTTTGGGAATGATCTGGGGAGGCATTTGTTGAGGAGCCATTGGCATTGGAATTTGGACGGGGTAAAAATTTGGCAAGTAAGCACCATAGGCAGGCATTGGCTGGTAACCATTGACTGGAATGTACAGCTGAGGAGGTGGGACCATGGGTCTCATCTGCCCTTTCATTTGTATGAACTGTGGTTGAGGGAAAGCTGGAGTTTTCTGCTTTGGTCCAATGTACCTAGCATTGCTGACATTGCTAACAGGGCTTGTGCTGAGAGAACTTGTCTGCGTAGTGTTGCTTGCCCCAGAGGTTTGCGCTGAGCTGTTGTAATTAGAAAGATTTCCCCATGTTCTTAGTCTGTTGTGTATATCTTTAAAACGTGGCCTTCTGTTAGGAAATTCATTCCAACACTCCAACATCAAAGTGTATATCCATGTGGGGCAGTCATCAGGACATGGCAAAACCTGTCGGTTTCTGATCATCTCAATGACATCTTGGTTAGAATAACCACAGTAAGGCTGCAGACCATAGCTGAAAACTTCCCACAACACAACTCCATATGACCATATATCTGAATCAATAGAAAACTTGCCATACATAATAGCTTCAGGGGACATCCACCGGATAGGAAGAAGGGAATTTCCCATTAGTTTGTAGTAATCAGCAGCGTACACTTCCCTGAAAAGGCCTAAATCAGATATTTTCACATTCAGTTTATCAAAAACTAGTATATTTCTAGTGGCTAAGTCCTTGTGAACAACGTGGTGGCTTGAAAGATATTCCATTCCTGCAGCTATCTGAGTCACGATGTGGAAAAAGTCTGCTGGTTCCAGAGTGGATTTTACTGTCTTGTCATCATCAGTGCTGCCGACATCTGAATGGGGAGATCTCATCACCAAGAACTCATGGAGGTCACTGTGGGAACAGTAACTAAAAATCATGCTTATGGGTTGTTCCTTTGTCACTATTCCCAGCAAACAAACAATGTTTGGGTGCTGTAATCGTGATCTCATCATGGCCTCATGTTTAAATTCTTCCCGAAGAGTGAGTTCTGCTTTGTCTTTAAGTGTCTTGATAGCAACGGCTTGTGTCTGTTCACCTGGTGCTGTACCAAAAAGATGCCCCTTGTAGACTTTGCCAAATCTCTCCTCTCCTAGTTCTTCCATAAACCTTACTGTGGACAGATTGATTTCTTTAAGTTTAGCCTGAAATGAAGTAAAAAATGTAAATCAGTATAAAAAAAATCAAAAAAAATCACATTTTCTAAACAACAGAATCTCTTACTAAGGAAAAATTCCCAGTGGTCAGATGCTCCAAATGGAGGATAAATTTGGCCAAAATGACTTATCAGCTCTTTGCATATTCACATCAGTATACTGATTTTACCATTAACCTTGAAATGACATATATTTTTATCAGAAGTGTAAACTGATCTATGCTGCAAGATCACGAGTATAATTATTTTTATAAAGAAGCAACCACATTTCTTGCAAGCTAAACGAAAAATCATTCAGAGCAAATCTGGCAAATGATGACACGTACTAACTACAGCTGCACTCACCTTACAGGTCTGCCCAGAGGTGCGCACTGGAGACCTGTCAGAAAAGCTTTGGGCACTGACTGAGGAGGAGGCAGCCTTGGGGTGTACTGATACATCCCATACAGCAGGAGGAACAAAATCTCCCTCTTTCAGTTCTGCAGTAGCAGATATGCCCTTTCTCCTCCATTGCACTACAGGAATGGTCCCTGCCTGTGGTAGCAGTACATACAGCTGAGGAACCTCACACTAGCTCTGATGAAGATGGGGGTGGAAAAATGAGCAGAAGGAAGAAAGAATTGCTTTCTGGCACATGAATTAAAAAGCAGCAAAACCCCTCCTGCTGCTGGCAGCCAAAGCAAGGAAGTTCGTGCTGGTGATGCAATAGTCCAGGGGGAGTCCCTCACCAAGCCAGAGGCAAGTGGTTCGGCTTCACACATAGGATACAGCAACAGAAGGGGGCAAGACAGGCTGGAAAGGGGCTTTACTGGGTGATTCGGGAAAAAGCTCTGATTTCATTAGCCAACAGACTGTGGACTCGACCAGACTGTTTCCAGCACAGCCCAGACTCAGGCGTTAAACCTCTCTGTTAACAGACAAAATAAATGCAATTTGTTAGAGCTGGTAATATCCCACAAATATTCTACAGTTCCCTGAACAGATGTTGCCAATTGTTTCAAATTGAGCAGTGTTTTTTAGAGCTCGCATCTTGTGAATGCTGTGATTAAAAATTCAACATTAGCTCTGAACAGGATTTTAGTGTGGAAATCAGTTGACCCAGAAAACTGTATACAGGAGCTGAGGTCTGTAGACAGAAGTTCAAAGTCATTTCCATTTCACTGTCCTCTGTGATACATAGCCTTAGAAAACTCTTGCATCCCAGCTCAGGTCCCTGCCCAGTGGTGGTTCAGAATAGCCGAGGACTGAGTTAACAGATTAGACAGGAAACTCCACTGTACATCCTGCTTTAAAGAAGTAAACCACTAGTGTCACTAGAAGGAGTGAAAATAAGCTGCAGGCTGAAGACTGTATCAGAAACAACATTTCCAATCTCTAAGACAACAGGTAGAACAGGGATTGACAGGTAAGGGCAAATGTCATAAAATACTTCATCCTGAAAGCCGTTGCTTGAGGCCAGGATTTCTAGATACAGCTAGCACGTGTAAAACCAGATTTTCATTGAAGTAGATGGCCAGCACAGTACAAAAATTAGGTCCCTTCCAACACAGCTCAATTCAAACACTGGAAACATGAGACACTGAAAAACACGTTACTTTGGGTATAAGTGGCCTAAGTAAACTCTGGAAAAAAATACCTGTTTATGTTGATTTATGAGTGGCATTTCCGTGTCCTGGCTGGGAGATGCCATGAGCTGGCGGCGCTGTGGTGTAGCAGCAGATGCCTTCTGCTTGTTTCTGCACATACAGACCAGGAAGAAAAGGCAGGCAATAATCAGAGGGATGGCTATGCTGGGAACAAGGATGTAGAGGATTCCCATTTTACTGTTGTCACGTGGACCTGTCAGGCACAAAAATTTTCGTTGTTTACAATAAATATTTTTAATGCATTTGACAGTAAAGCAAAAAACTAACCAACTAACCAAACAATGATATGATTATTAACACTGTATTGTAAACAAAAAGTTAACTTCTATAGCTTGAAAAAATAGAAGTTACATTACTATCTCCTCCTTCTCTGTAATTTTCCATTAAATATTTCAAAGGACTTTGAATGGACATAGCAACTAGCAGTATGAAGATAAAATACAAGCCTCACATTTAAAGTGTTGACTGTAACAGTATGTGGTTTATTTCAACTTATTTTTGACATTTCTGGTTGTGGAATGTCAGGCATTTTCTTATTCAGGGGATAAGAAAGGTGAGTAGTCTTCATCACAGTACAGAAGGCAGTGAACTCAATGTGATAAAATCTCAGCATAACATTGCAGTCTGGCCTTCTTCGCTCAACTTCAGCCATTTCACCAGCACTTTGTACACTTTTTATCCACACTGGTAATACTTCTCAATGGCAGAGATATAATTTGTTCCATATTTAATAAAGTACTTTTATGTTACAGTGAGACTGACATTAAAAAAACACCAATATATGTAATAAGATTTGTTCTGGAACCTTTCTAAACTGCTTTTTCTTGGTACTTTTATATATAAATACACTGTCCAAAATATTCATTGGAATAGCCTGGGATGTTTTCTACATTCCATGGTTTTGCTATTTGTGGCTACTGCTTTCACCACAACCACATCCTAGTGCTATTTTTACACCATGTTACATGCAACGTAGAAATTTATTATAAATGTCAAATCATGTTACTGTAAAAAAGTGAAGTAACTAATAAATTTCAGATCAATTTTGAGCACTCTTAAGTATCCAAGCAATCTGGAACAAAATCGCTTTCATGCCTTTTCATGCCTTCCCCAATATATCTATTGCTGCAGGAAACATGCTTTCTTCTTAATAAAGCAAAATACTAGGTCGCTTTCTCATGTACAAAGACTGTTACCACTGAAACAGCTCTAGAGTGAATGCTGTACCAATATATGGAAGTGAGTGGAATGGTATTAAGTTCTGAGAGCTATGTTTTTCATTTGTGTTATCCATAGTACAGTACAATGCCACTAGCAGATAGTGTAGGACTTTTCTGATAAGATCATCTGTTTTATGATATCTCTGCTTCTACACTTCAAATTGTTTCCTTCCAATCAAGCATGGTGCTGTTATCTCCCTCTACAGGATTTGAAAATCCTTGCTGCCTGCAAGATGCCTTATAGAGTGAAAGCAATATACCACTGAGTAGTGTCAGCAAGACAAGTTAGAATACAATCTGCAGCAGTATCGTTAATCATTATTTCAGCTTAAGGACCCAATATACAACAAAAAAATGTCACCATATTTCGGTTAGAAGCTCTGATCTCCAGAAACTTTTAGATACCTACAACACAAAACAAAGGTGCCATATCACAGCAAGTGAAAGATCTGAAACCATAACTCTGTTAAGTGAATTGTACTTGTAAAAATAAGGAACATTCAAAATTACACAAGATTCAGGATAGTAGTAGGGGAAAAAAGAAAGAGAATACATACTACAAGAGGGTATGTCACACAGTTCCATGCGTACGTTTTTATTCTTTGTAAAACACCAGGGCCCATCCATCTGACCTCCAGGATTTCGGCAATATGCATGTCCTCCACCTAGTTCTGGAAACTGTGTGCTTGTCAGGTCATGGCTGTGGGGACTCTGGGAGTCCCAGAGTTGGCAAGTGTGGCCAGACTTGGTAACACTGACTGTCCCTCTGTAGTCTGCTCCAGAACCATTATAGCACTGATGATCTGCAACACAGGGTTTGACAAAACATTGCAAATAGCAAAACCATCAATGGCCAGCTAGACCAAAAGAATTTAAGTGCACAGACCATGTATGCAAAAAGTACTTGAATTTAAGTACTTCAGGACTGAAATTAAAGATGTGGGGTTTGAAATTTTAGTTAAGCAAGTATCTGTACTCTTACATGCAGCTACTTCTGCATTTTGCCTAGGACTGTCTCAGCTCTTTGGCTATACACACCAACATTTGGTAACACGGAATGCGAACTCATACCAGGGAGCATGTAGAGACCTTTACACGCAGGACAAGGTAAGTTAAACTAATTTGGACGTGTAAGTTTCATTTCCTGAGAAGTCTTCATATGCCAACAATGTAAACTTGTCACCACTTCTATTTCTCATAATCTTTCTGTCTTCCTCACACTGATAACTTCCTAGAGAAATCAATGTTGCATTTTCTGAGGCCTCTTGCCAATTTTTCCTTGCTTTCCTCTTTAGAAAGAAGGAATTCAGGGTTTTCTTCTACTTAAATACATCACTTTCTGCTGAACTCTTTATCCTCTGTCTGGTTTGCTGCTATCATCTCTCTGTATTTGAGCGTGTCTCCCATATGTATCACCTGAACTGAATAATGCACTTTCTCCTATAAGTCTGGAACAACACCTTCTCCATTTCACAAGTACTCCTGCCCGACCCTCAGGAACTCGCCTCTCTCCAAGCCCTTCCTCCATACCCCAGAGTCTTCATATGCCGCATCTGTTCCACCAGAGCAAGCACTGCTGGCTCTGAGGATTTGGAATGACATTTGCCAGAATTTTTATTGGTTTTATTCTCATTTCTTTTGCTTGGTACCTCTTCCTTGGCTAATTTGTCTCTGTCATAACTTTCTCAGTTATTTCTGCTTCTCAGCTACACTAGATTATTGCCTTACTAGCATATAGATAGCCTTCCACATCCGTGATTATGGCATGACCCTTGCTCCTGTGGGTTCAGACAACAGATATACAGAATAATCTTATCACACTTCGAATTTTCACCATCTTTAGCCTCTTAGAGCTTCCTTGTTGAACATTGTAGGAGGCAGTGATTAATTGGTAGGAAATGGAACAGGCAGAAAAATTCTCAGCACAATTACTAAAATGGAACAGCCCTTCCGCTCGTGGATGTAAACATAAATTCATTGGAGAGAGATCAACATTTTCATCCATTCTGTGTGGGTGAAGAAAGACACTTACATTCCATGTTAAATTTACAGGAATAATAATATTGTGGATTTCCATATAGAAAGAATGAACTTTAGATGTTTAATCTATGAACAGATTTTTCTTCAGTGAAGCTTCTGCAGCCTATTTTGAGGTTTACTGATAGGTAAACAGAATTCACAAACAGCTGTATGGGTGGACTCATACAGAAGAGTAAGGATGGAGCCAGAAGAAGGGCAGACATATGGGAAGCGAAGCCTGCAACACACTGCTGCCCCTCACAAATCTGAGTCAAATAGGTTGTATGAGCATAGAGTTTTATTGCCCAGGGTGGTTGATACAATCCTTTTCATTACTGAGCAGCATCCTTTGAAATTCCTCCCCATCCTAACTATACCTTACAACAGTCCAAGATTATGGTCAGTATTAACATGACAAAAAGCAGTAGCATCCAGTATAGCAGCACTTTCTTTACAAAAAAAGTTTCCCAGACCCAACCTGAGAAAGGAATAAATCTCCCTTTTTTCCCAGTAATGAAACACTTACATCGGCTGAGTCTCTCCACCGGGATCCCGATCCTTATGCAGCTGGCAGCTTCCAAGGTGTCAGGTCTTGGGAGATCCTCACACTTAGGCAACTGTAGCTGCATCAATATGAGGGGGTTTGACCTAGCTATGTTGTACTCCTGCTTACAGAGATCATTCTCCAGAACTTCACATTCATCCCGGCATAGCTCCCGTGGCTTAGGAGTTCGAGAGCGCTCGTCACACAGCGGAAACACAAAGTGGCAGAAGGATGGTATAGCAAACTGTGAGCACTGATCAGACAAATGTGTAGACGTGCCAATCATGGTAAATGCAGCTGAAAAGGAACAAAAATAGTATTAGTTCATGAAAAGTACAAGAAACAGGATAATTTTCATGTCATACACATTTTAGAACCTTAATTTCTTATTGAGGGTCTGAAAGCCTACTGAGCAGCAGGGAAATGAGGTCCTTTCTGCTGTAAAGGAGAGCTGACAAATTCAGAAAGTAAACCCAGAATCTCAGTGTTCCTCTGATGTCTGCACAGAGCCGGTAGGGCCTCGGTTCTTACTAAGTTACCCAGATAACTAGCATTGAACCAACTGTTGGCACTTGACTGATTTTAACTTGAAAGGATAAAGAGCAAATGCAAGATACATCTGACAGGATGTTGACATTTATTTCCAAAGTTCCCAACCAGGTAATATCTGAACAAGGATCTCCCAGTTTTTTCCTTCTGTAGACATTTTGATCAAGAAACAATGCAAATGTTTTTCAAGTCTTAACAGGGAAAAGGAAGTGTGACATAGGTATTTGGGGAGATACTGCTATTAATAGACATGAGAGGCCTAACAGGCAGTAGTTGTGGGAAAAATCAGTGTAATCAGTCTCAGCATACTGATCACATTAAAATGAATGTCATAATTAATTAGGAACTTAATCCTCCCCTTGAGCTCTCAGTAACTACACATATTTATCTGAGAGTTCTCTTGCATATTGCAAAGAAAAGACAAATGTGCACGTGCATCATGTCTCTTGGGATGAATCAAGCTTTAAATGTAGGAACGTTTATTCCCACATTGGCAACTATTGTTTACGAGTGAGACTTGCTAGACTGCATGTTGCACCAACACACACTGTAAAAAGAGAGGAAGTCATTCAGCAGGCTATTTACTACCTACAAATCAGTTCTTTCCCCCTTGTCCAGACCTCTCCCTTCAACCACCTACTTCCTGCTGCCACCTACTGTCAGACAGTCTCCTGACCCTTCCCAAACACCATAGACACAGCAAGCAGCCCCAACTCCAGCCTTCTGTACTGTTCACGCTTTTGCTTATTTTAATACATGAGTATTAACACATGAATACAACCATTTGGTCAGGGAGGTTGTGGATGCCCCTTCTCTGGAAGTGTACATGCCAGGCTGGATGAGGCCTTGAGCAGCCTGATCTGATGGGAGGCGTCTCTGCCCACAGCAGGGGGAATGGAACTGGATGATCCTTAAGTTTCTTTCCAACTCAAACCATTCTATGATGCTATGACTTAACACTCCATGCAAGTACAGTATCAGGCCTCAAATAACAGTTATGATATGTGCTCATCCTGAAAACATACAGGGGAAAAATAAACCTGGAGGAGTGAAGCAGTCAGTGTTGGCTATTTGAAACACCATGCTAATTTCTGTGAAGTTGTAAAACAATTTAGATCAGCATACTCAGAGAGCACAATTCACAGTCATATCCTTATTTTGATGGGAGACGAAAAAGCCAGCAGGACTGTGTGGTGGCATCTAAGGGGTTTAATTTTTGTTATTCAAAATATATTAATCAGCAGAGCAAAGACATTGCTAGCCACACATACCCACAGGTAAAGGGTCAGGTCCATGTGCTCTTTATTGTTGGCCTTTCTTTCAAGTCATGTCTCAAGTTTTTCTCCAGAATCATCCTTCTTTTTTTTTTAATAGTAGGCTGCAATTCTCACCTAACCACATGGCCAGGACAGAACAGCACCAGGGGTCATAGAGGCAAAGGGAATGTATTTCACACACCAGCATAGAAAGGAAATGAAAATCCAGAAAGAAAATTCCTCATAGATGTTGCTTCTAACTACGTTCAATATTCTGGGTGTTGGGCAGTAGGTGTCCCCATTTCTCTGGCACAGCATCCGCTGAATGCCCTATAGGCCTGAATAAAAAGAGTTCCTCCAAAAACTTAGGAAGTATGGGCAAAAGTATAAGCAAAATCTGAGCAGCAGTTACATAGCAGATTTTTTTTCAGTCTAACAGGTCACCGTAATTTCAAAAATACCCTGTCATTTCAGCAGAGAACACCCAGTCCTGCAATACTTGTTTTACAAATAAGACTAGCAGGAAGCAAGTACGCTGTGAAATCCTCAGCGTTATTTTACATACTTTACATGTATATAGTGTGAAAATGCCATATTATTAATAGATTATCATTACTGCCTAGCTAGGCACTCATCAGTTCCACAGGGTGGTTCACAGAGTTTTCCTAATAAAGAATGTTTCCATCAGAAATTCATCACAACTCCAGGATAGATATTCTTAGCCCCTGGCCTCCAAAATCTAATCGATTATCAGTGGTATTAGAGAGCCAGGAAATTTATTTTAATGTTGTATATTCCAGAAACAAGTATAACTTGATTCATAAATATTTTCTGGAAGACATCTTTTTTTTTAAAGGATATTATGAATCTAGTTCACAGAGTTACAAATTTAATAATTTCAGATAATGAACATTTCTGTATTGCTGAAGCATATCCAAACATGATAGAGATTATGTCATAGAAAAAAATTGTATCAACAGTATGTACTAATTAAGGGCACAATGATAAAAGTGGTTGGAATTATAACAGAGTGCAGGAGAAAGGAGGGAGGGTAATGAGTTGTAACAGCACAAGGAAAGGACAGCACCTAAATTTCACCAGTTCCATAATCTGATCACTATCTCAAGAAGAGAAAAAAAACATAACCAGGATTTCTGGACTGACAATAAGCCTTAAGGTAACATTTATGGAGACAGAGCTGACAAGTAAAGTCAACTCTTTTTGGCAACTAATTATATTAAAATTGCAGATTCAATTAGTTAGCCATTTCTGGCCAGATGCAAACAAGCTCCTGTTGGACTGAGTTAACTGTCTATTTATCATGATAAACAGTTTGCTCTGTTCCATGGATTCATTTCCTTGGTATATTTGTGCACACCAGAGTAACAAGTTGTAATGTTGAGCAAAACAAACCCACATTGATGTACGGAGCATTAAAAGTCATTAAAGTTTCAGATGACTCTATACTAAAGCGATGATCAGAGAAAGAATCTGCAGGGGCAGGGCATAGGAGGGTTAACTCCTGTTTTATACAAATCAATGGGAAATCCAGACTCTGCCAGGAATATGCAACAGGGGAGGAAACCTAAGGGAAAAGCCACCATAGCTTTTTCAAGAAAACAAAAAGTCAGTCATTTTTCATTACATCACAAACTGATTATTCAAAAGAACTTCTATTTGAATCTATCATATGCAAAAAGACCCAGTGTAGCCAATAAGCTGTTAAAAAGTCAATGCTCTCACATTTTACTTAAGGACATTGGAAAATCTCCTACACGTGACAGCAGATATTAATCTTCCTTGATCCAAATTTTGCTAACCGCACAAGTAAGAACCTGGCTCACATCCTCTAAACCTTAATATAAGGATTTTTTTAGTCATTGACCAGTAAAACCAAAAAGCATGATAGTACTATTTATATCTGAATTTCACAAATATTTTTTTGCCTTTCTACAGAGACGTATAAGCTTACCAGTAATTCGGTTTTCAATTTCCCCTTGCATCTGCAGTGAGTCCACATAAATGGTCCTGTTTCCAATGATTCGTGCACATGCAATTCCCCTGTATGGCTGACAGAATCCATCTTCATGGTAATCTTCTCTGCAAAAGATAGGTTACGATTTTATAAGCAGAAGTCTAGCTGTTCCCAATGAATTCTTAGAAGAAAACTCCAAAAGATTGTAAATCCTAAACTGTTGCATTCCCCAGCTGCAACATTCTCCTGCAATTCTCTTTACAGTACCTTAGAAGTATTAATGAGGCACCCTGTAAATTGCTCATTGTAGAAAAAGTAAACCAAAATCCAAGATTAATTTAAAAATCATATGCTAACAGTGATGTTATTTGAGAGATTAATCTGTTAAAAAGCTGTTAGACTAAGACAGCAACAAAGATTTGGTTACATGTCCCCATACATTTTTGGCATCTAGCTGCACCCAGTACAATTGCATCTAGCTGCACCCAGGCAAAGAGCTGGTTCTCTTCTCCCACCTCTCTCTTCTTTTCTTCATTTCCTGTAGTGAACAGCAGAAAAGACCTTGCCTAGTGTTAATTAAAACACAGAATAAATTTGAACTCTGAATTAGGTAAACAGTAAATCAAACGTAAAACTAATCAAGGTCTTGGCTTTTTTTCCTGAACTCTCTAGTCACAGTCAATGACAAATTTCTCTTTCAATATGTATTTTAATACATTTTTTCAATTCAATGAGATCTTGGGCCACATTTTACTAACTTACATCAACATATATATTCTGGTGTAAAAGCATTAGCCATAAGGCTCAGTGGTTCAACTCATCATCCCCAAAGTCAAAGTAATTAATACAGAACTTATCTGCAGATCATAACTGTCTAAGCACTGAAAAGAGGCTTCAGAGTGAGAGTGCTCTCATAGAAATATCCAGTATGCTGTGCATTTCTTCTGCTATGGCACAACCTCTGTGCTAAGATGCACTAGCCTGATGGATTCACATTATGTCATTCACTGCATTATGAACCAAAAACAGAGCAAAACATAATCTGGAAAACCATACTCTAGAGCAATCGTAACTTAAAAGTTTTGTAACTTAACAGTCAGTTCACAAGTCTGTGTGCCTTTCCCATACCACCAATTTTCAAAGTATTACTTCTGCACTTCATACTACATTATCTTTGGATATCAATACCTGTTCTGATCACCCATGTTTCCACCTCTTTTACAAATATTTCAGCCTTCATGTCATATCAGAAGAACAAAACTGTCAGTGAATACATGTAAAACCACATAGCTTCAGCTCAGCCAAATCAGCATGAAAATCTGCTGCCTGATAACAGCTAGCTGTGATGAGCACATCACCCAAAACCTGAGCAGTGCTGAGACCAGCCCATTATTTCTGATATCTTATTCTGTCTTAAAAATTTCTTTTGATTTTTCCTCTGCTGTGCCTCCCTGATAAAACACATCTCTTTGGGGAAATGCTACCACTATTTCTTAAAGTATAAACTCTTCGGCAATGGAAGATTGGGCAGGATTGTCTGTACAGTGTAGGTAAAATCTGGAACCACTCAAGCAGCATCTTAAAGACAATGACGTAATACGACCCAATCCATCACACAGCTGCTAGATAGACCACAGTGATTATCATAGAATCATAGAATTATCTGGGTTGGAAAAGACCTCCCAGATCATCAAGTCCATCCCTTAATCCAACACTATCATGATTACTAGATCATGGCACTAAGTGCCACATCCAGTCTTATTTTAAAAACCTCCAGGGATGGTGAATCCACTCCCTCTCTGGACAGGCCATTCCAGTGCCTGATTACTCGCTCTGTGAAGAACTTTTTTCTGATATCCAGCCTAAACCTTCCCTGGCAGTCTAAGCTCGTGCCCTCTTGTTCTGTTGCTGGCTGCCTGGGAGAAGAGACCGACCCCCACCTGTCTACAACCTCCTTTCAGATAGTTGTAGGGAGTGATGAGGTCACCCCTGAGCCTCCAATTTTGCAGACTGAACAACCCTAGCTCCCTCAGCCTCTCTTCATAGGACTTGTGCTCAAGCCCCTTCACCAGTTTTGTTGCTCTTCTCTGGACCCGCTCCAGCACTTCAATATCTTTCTTGAACTGAGGGGCCCAGAACTGAACACAATACTCAAGGTGTGGCCTCACCAATGCCGAGTACAGGGGAAGGATCACTTCCCTTGCCCTGTTGGCCACACTGTTCTTGATGCAGGCCAGGATGCCATTGGCCTTCTTGGCCACCTGGGCACACTGCTGGCTCGTGTGTAGCCTCCTGTCAATCAGTACCCCCAGGTCCCTTTCCACCTGACTGCTCTCCAGCCACTCTGCCCCCAGCCTGTAGCGTTGCATGGGGTTCTTGTGGCCAAAGTGCAGGACCCGGCACTTGGCCTTGTTGAACCTCACCCCGTTGGACTCAGCCCATCTCTCCAGCCTCTCAAGGTCCCTCTGCAGAGCCTTCCTGCCTTCCGGCAGGTCAACACTCCCTCCCAACTTGGTGTCATCTGCAAATTTACTCACAATGGACTCAATCCCCTCATCTAAATCATCAATGAAGATGTTAAACAGGACTGGACCCAACACTGATCCCTGAGGGACACCACTGGTGACCGGCCGCCAGCTGGATGCAGCCCCATTCACCAGCAATCTCTGGGCCTGGCCATCCAGCAGCTGAGAGTGCACCTGCTCAAGCCATGGGCTACCAGTTTATCCAGGAGCATGCCATGGGCGACAGTGTCAAAGGCTTTGCTCAAGTCCAGATAGACTACATCCACAGGCGGGTTACCTGATCATAAAAGGAGATCAGGTTGGCCAGACAGGACCTACCCCTCACAAAGCCGTGCTGGCTGGGTCGGATCCCATGTCCATCCTGAAGGTGCTGTGTGATTGCACTCAGGATGATCTGTTCCATAACCTTGCCAGGCACTGAGGTCAGGCTGACAGGCCTATAGTTGCCTGGGTCCTCCTTGCAGCCCTTTTTGTGGATTGGCGTGACGTTTGCCAACTTCCAATCATGTGGGACCTCCTCAGAGAGCCAAGACTGTTGGTAGAGATGATGAAGAGTGGCTCGGCAAGCTCTTCTGCCAACTCCCTCATAGCCCTAGGATGGAATCCACCAGGTTCCATAGATTTGTGTGGATCCAGGTGACTCAGTAACTCATTGACTGTTTCCTCCTGGAACACAGGGGAGCCATTTGGTTTCCTTTCCCTGTGAGCTCCGGAGGCCAGTTATTGTGAGGGCCACCTCTCCTACTGGTGAAGACTGAGGCAAAGTAGGTGTTGAGTACCTCAGCTTTCTCCTCATCCCTGGTAACTATGTTCCCCCCAAAGTCCAACAAAGAATGGAGGTTTACCTTGCCTCTCCTTTTGTTATTAATATATTTGTACAAGTGCTTTTTGTTATCCTTAACAGAAGTAGCCAAATTAATTTCAAATTGCGCTTTTGTTTCTCTGATTTTCCTTCTGCAGGATCTAACTATAGTCCTATACTCTTCCTGAGTAGTCAGCCCTGCCTTCCGCAGTTGGTAGGCTCTCTTTTTATCTCTGATTTCCTTCAGTATCTCCCTATTCAACCAAGGTGGTCATCTTCCCTGCCAGCTAATTGGTATAGCCTGTTCCTGTGCACTCAAGACTTTTTCCTTGAAGCACATCCATCCCTCCCGAGGATTACATCTCACACAGTTGTTGCCCAGATCTCACCTTTGAGATTGTTAAATATTCATAAAGCAACATTTTGACTACAAACTATGAAACAAGTTCTGCTTCTACAAATATACACACATTTTTTATTATGATGGATAAAGTAAAGGAGGAATCTTTCGGGGTCAATTAATCCCTGAAGTGACATTATTTCACTCTCATAACAAACTCTCTAAATTTGCAAAAACTGCATCATGCCTGAAGGGCATCAAAGCATTTTGTCTGTACCTGTGTTATGATCCTTGACCACCCCAGGAGGAAGTCCGCAATCCCTATAAGCTGAATGAATACGAAATCCCTATCTGACCTCCCTCTCAAGTGTAAATTCATACCCACATCTTGGAGATCAAAGTCTGCAATGTATCTAACTAAAACTACACCTCACACTTACAACTCTCAGTGCAGGATTCTCTTGCCAGCACAAAAAACCCAAAACCAAAACATAAAAAATAGCAGACCGAACAGTGTGAACTCGGTTACAAAAGCGGTGTGATCTCTGACTTAGCTCAGTTTATTTATTTTTGTCAAGAACTTCTAAATACAGTTTAGATACTATATATACACACATATGCTTCCCTCTCCCACATTATAGTCAACTGCTGATTAAACTAAACTGAGTATGACTATTACCATGGATGCAAGCAGATGTAAATAGTAACCTGATGTCAGATACTCTGACAGAAGCTGGTCTGTTATTCCACGTGCATCTTTGTCAGGTTAGGCAACTCATTGGATGCAGTTTGACCTGTACTAGTGATCAAGGGGACAAAATTACATTAGTCTTCTTAAGAAAGCAGTTGACTTCAACAAAGCTGAAGAAGTGCCAACACTTAACAGTTTCCTTACAGATTACTCTTTCCCTTGGCTACACATACACTCAGCACACAGCAAAATATCCGCAGCAAAAAACAAGCTGGAAGGAATCTGATACAACAGCACAGGAGCGGCGTCATGCTCCTTTCAAACAGGAGTCTGTAGAACCACATGTGGCTTTGATTCGTGCTCCAGACCATATGCCAGCGATTTAGTTGCTGATCAGAGCAAGAGTTAAAAGCTGTTGAAAATACGTAGAGAAACTGACTCTTCAATCTCCTGCTGTTTGAGCTATAAAGTCTGATCAAGAACCCTGGTAAAAAGCAGAAATTTGACTCTGCAAGAGGAATCCAGAAGAGTTCAATTGGTTTCAGTTACAGAAATCTCATGAGCTAACTGACACAGGTACTTTTCTACCTTTGTTCTTTATTGTTTCTTTCTGAAAGTTTCAAGATGGCATTACTTTTTCTCACTAGAGATTTTATTCCATTTTTATGTAACTATTATATACATATTAAAAACAACAACAGTCAGGAACATGCTAAGTGTTGACTTCCTTTTTTCACCGTTGCTGGAGGGCAGTCTCAAAGACAGTACACCTGGAACATGAATCTTCTCAGCACTCAATTAGAGTTTTATCCTACTAGGAGAACTCTCCTTCCAATCACTTGTCAGGTGTCTGAGCATAATTTGGATTTTAAAATAAAATCATAAAAAAATCTGACTAAACAGACCCTCTAATCCTAAAACTCCGACTTCCATGTCTTAGGTTGAATGTCATTAGTTTTCCAGGCCCATAAGGTGATCTTTTGCCAGGACAATAAAGTTAAGAACTAGCTTTAATAACATAAAGGTAAAGCAGAGGAATCTTTTATTTCAGGCATGCACAAATAAAAACAAAATACTGATATTACTTCTGCATACAACATGGGGTCTGTCTAGATTTGATCACGCTTACTACGTCTGAAAACATCTTGAAGAACCAGCCACTCATAAGATATTTACAAGTTCCTTAACACACCTGATTAAGTACAGTCTGCCTTTAGGTTTATGGGCAGAAATCTGTGTGATATGGAGAATTAACCAGATAAGCAATGTAGAAGAAATATGTAAGTTCAGCGGTATGGTGCCAGTTAAATCTCCTCCCACTGACAGAAACCATAACTTCCAGAGATGTCTGGGTCTATAAAGAAAGCACTGGAAGTTCCAGATGCCTCTGAACAGCCGTAAAACCCAGTATGCACAAATAGGAATCTCTCTAGGTGGAGATCATGCAAAAGTGCCATAAGATAGATATCTCATCTAAACGTATATGGAGAGCTTTTTAGGTATGTGTTGCAAAAACATACCGAACGTTGCCACCCCACCCTCGCATTAAGCACTACTTTAATTTCACATGTGACATAAAAAGAAAACTGATCAAAAGACTACAAAAGCAAATATCTAGTGAACAAAGAGGCTTTTCCTAACAGAAAATCTGAAATGATGAAGGAATTAATCTAGGTAGGACACACTACATGGCACCTATGTAACATAATCTATTCCATGCAACTGTCACAGTTTAACAATCCAGAGAGCAGACAAAATAAAAAATGTCCCAGAAAATGAAAGGCAATCACAGAAACTCAATACTAAAATCACTTTCTGAAGTACATAAGTCTAATGAGAGCTTTCAGTATGTATTTGTTGCCCCTGAAAACACAGTAATTGCAGACCTAGTGGTTTTGCTGAAAAATGAGAGAATATACAGGAAGGCATAACAATCTTTAGAAAGGGTTCATGAAAGCAGTTCTGCAAGCGAAGTTGAAAGGCGCTAGATATTTATTAGCTAGTGAAATACCTTTTGTGGTTGCATCCTACAGACTTACTAACAAAGACAACAGAAACTTGTAAGTTAAATCTACTTTTCTGAAAACAGAACCCTGTGCACCAGCCATAAAAAGAAACTCAGAAATCCTTCAGAACACACAGAAAGGAAATCTTTTTTGATATGTTAAAAACCCCCAACTATTGTAATATCAATATACCTTTGCAACACAATGAACAAAAATGTTATTTAAAATTACAAATTGAGAACAATTTATTTTAATTTTTCATATAATAAATTTAGAAGTTATTTGGAGGGATAAATCTTCAGCTTACACTTTACCAAAGTAAACAATACTAACCCAATTCATAGAATATAACAGGATATTCCAGATGTTAGTTTTTTTTAAAATATAGTGGAAAGTTTGTTACATCAGTTTCCCTCAAGCAAACTTAATGCAGGTAAAATCTCCTATAAATTTTCCCACAACAAATATCAAACTTCAAGTTTTGACCTTCTTTCATATCGCCCAGGGATTAAGCAGTTTTAATTAAAAACTGTTAAATATTAAGAAAGGAATCCCCCTCATATTACATTACAAGTGGAGTGGCAAAGCAAGGAAAAATTCACAGAAAACCACAGTTAGGTGGTGACAGACAATGGAAAGGAAAAATCCTATTTTCTCTGGGTATAAAAACACATTCAGTATATGGTCACTCATTTTGTAGGAAACAGCGTTTTTGACAGCTACAGCTTTAGAACTAATGGCAGAAGCTATGTAAAGAGGACAATTTACAATCGACAATAACATCAGAGGGAAAAGGACAGGCATCATATTCCAGATTATGAGTTTACTTAGCCTGGTGTGCGGCTACACCATAAACATAAAGCACACAATTTAAATGACCTGCAATACAAAGAACTAAAGAAAAAAGGGTCTATGTTTAATTAAAGAGAGGGAAACAACATTGACTTGTGGGAACGGCTTTATAAACATCTGCAGTAAAAAAAATCAGGAATTTATTATTTTAGTAGACATATATATTCATGGGTTTTTTTTAGTGTCTCAAAATCAGGACCTCTTATAATCTGGCACTACAGTCCTTGTAATTTGTTACCCTTACTCTTGACATGTCTCATATCATAGAGCCAGGGAGAAAACTCCATTCACAAAGGAGATCACTTCTCAATCGCTAAAATGAGTTCAAGTCTCCAAATACTCACTCCCTCCCATTGCAACATGTCACAGAGAAGATATGAGAGAAGAGAAACACAGTACCCTTGTCAATGCTGTATCACAGCTATAAAATTTGTCTCCTGTCAAAAACATTGTGAATTTAAATTAACGTTACTATAGAAAAAATACTTGGTACTTTATGGTAAGCTTTGTATATTTACCTTTTGGGGAAAATACCAAATAGAACACTCAATTTCTTGTTTCACTGTGAATTAAAATTTGCCAAGAATGATGTCCTTTAAAGTAATACTTACAATAGACTACAAAACTGTGCCTTTCTCTTAAAGTCTCCTGTTGTTTATAGGAGATCAATGGAAGTATAAATACTGGCATTGAAGGTAACAGGACTGGTGTATAAATATTTGATGGAGGAAAAGAATCAGATTTTTCAATACCAGTATTGCCTGAACTACTAGTGTTCATCCATTGAGAAGAGCTGGGCTAATGCCAGGTGCTCCTGACAAAACTCATAACTTCTACCCATACAGGGCAGAAATTCAGTAAACACACACAAAAGGGTTGAAGGTTTTAGCAAAGTTTCCAAAACACAGGTGTACAGGAAAAGGGCAAAAAAAATCCCAACAAACCATAAAAATCCCATACCTGCACCTCTGTGACCTGCCTGCTGAAGCCAAAAAGCGTAAAGATAGCTGGGACAATTTCACTGCTGCATCAGGCCCCTGCCTGGATGGAGGCACCCTGAGCCCACAACACAGGAAAGGGACACAGGCTTCCTGCCCTACCTGTTTCCATGCTCTGAACAAGCAATTTCATTCTCTGACTAAAGATTTAGCTGCAAATAACCTAATTTTCCAGCACACACAGTAATTTATTTGCACATCTTCACCCATGTCTGAAGATTAGCGCTCCTGGGATATCAGAAAATATCCACTGAAGTAGTTAACAGCCCAAAGAAAGACTCCTCTAAAATACAAGAGTGATCTAAAAACTTTTCCCATACGATAAAGGAATGTAATAAATAGCATCAGAAAAGAAGGGGAGTCTAGAGTTAGAAAGTCAAACACTAATGGGCAGGAGAATTTGTATGAATAGTCATAGCTCAGTTGAAGTCAATGGACCTATGACAATTTACACTCACCAGGGATATGGCCCATGAATTTTGCTACCAGATGCTCATGGAGTATAATAACAGACTCCAAAAGCAAGATTCCGTTATGTCTAGCATACAACTTAGTTAAATATTAACAAATAGAATTAATTTTTGTGCTTTTTATCTGAAAATAGCACATAAGAGATTCCCTAAAAAATGTACTTAAACTCACATTTACTGAACAGAGCAATTGTGCTGCATTTGATTTGAAAGCCTATTTGCTAATTGCTAAAAAAAATACATTGTGAACTAAAAGTCCAAATTTAACGTCTGGGATCAGTGAAAAATAAATTGATTTTTACTCTAATGATTCTACTAATTAATGTATTTGCTAATGTTGATCTTAAGGATTTGAAACTGCATTTTAAGCCAGATTTATCTATTTTAATAGATAAATCACTCCATTGAAATGTCATCAGTAAAACACAGCTGCAAATGGACTTTTTTATGAGTGTTTATGAGAACTAGAGAAAAGTAAGTTGCTGCCAAATAGCAACTTGTATACAACATTTGGACTGTTGCAACTATTTCCACAATGGAGTATAAAATCAGTGTTTTTAAACAGAGAACTCAGGCTCAAAAGTCTATCTCTAAAACGTACTCCAAATCATGTTTTAAACAATGTTACCATGAAAGGAGGATGCCTTTAATGTAAGGTATTTGAAAAGCACTTAAACACAAAGAAGAGGGAGAATATCAGTAAGATTTAAGCACATGCCTTCACTGAATCATGAACCAAATTGCTTTACTCAATAGGCACCACCTTAAGTGAGTGTCTCCACTTCTAGGTGAGCTATCTCCTTGCTAAAAGATACCATGTTCAATTATTTAAATGGATAAGATCAATGGAAAAGAGTATTTCCTTCCTTTCTTTCACAAAGTTATCCTGCATACCTCCTGTAACAAGAAAAACACACAGCCCACACTGTGTAGGAAAGAACTGAACACATAAAAGTGTGCCAGGATGCTCATTAGATAAAGCTACCTGCTGCTGTGGTTTGACAATACAACAAGCATTGACGTATTTATTATTGTTTTACAAATTTAGAAAAGGATTCAGTGCACCAAAACCTGTTCCTGTTCCAAAGTACAGTAATCACATACAGAAGACAAATAATCAAAGAAGCAAAGTTAAACAAGAACATCTATGTCCTGAATTTCTGCAAGGAACAGAGGATCATCCTTGGATAACATGCCATAAACCTCTGATTACCACATGTAACCTCAAACAGATGATTCAATATTACTTCTACCTACAAACTTTCTGTTTAATCAAATGATATTTTTATAAATCTCTCTTTGCTTTTGTAGGTGTCAGCATGTTGGGATGAAATCTTGAGATCAGATGAGTCAGCAAGCAGTCTAAGGAAAGCTGCTGTTTTGTTGAGTGTCTGATATTTTCAAGAGAAACATCTCTGTTACAACAAGGTTACTGAAGAACTGGAGAAAAAACACCTTCAAAAAACTAATTTCAACATGTGGGAACAAAAAAACTGGCCATGCAGCATTTCTGCTTCTTGCTGGAATGGAGTATCCTCCTGGCTCCCATTTTTACAGAAAATTATCCCTCTCGATGTGTTACAACTGTCTAATAGATTGTCTCCCTCCAACACCCCCAAGGACCAACAAGGGCAAGGCCAACAAGCCCTCTGAAGAGCCCCTAACTAGCAGTTGCCTATTCCCCACACTGCCAGAGGAAAGCAAAATTCTTCACTTCTATCCTCTCTCCTACTGCCATGTCACTCTGAGGAAGTATCACAGTATCACAAGGTTGGAAAAGACCTCGGATATCATCTAGTTCAACCTATGACCCAACACTAGAACCCACTCGTCACTTAAACCATGGCACTAAGTGCCTCATCCAACCCGTTTTTTAAACACCTCCAGGGACAATGACTCCACCACCTCCCTGGGCAGCACATTCCAATGGCCAATCACCCTTTTGGTGAGAAATTTTTTCCTAATATCAAGCCTAAACCTCCCCTGATGAAGCTTTAGACCATGTCCTCTTGTTCTGTCACTGCTCGCCTGAGAGAAGAGACAAACCCCTGCCTGCTTACGACCTCCTTTTAGGTAGTTACAGAGAGCGTCTCCCCTGAGCCTCCTTTTCTCCAGGCAAAACAAACTCAGCTCCCTCAGTTGCTCTACATAGGGCTTGTGCTCCAGCCCCTTCACCATCCTCATTGCTCTCCTCTGGACACACTCCAGCATCTCAACATCTCTCTTAAACTGAGGGGCCCAGAACTGGACACAGTACTCAAGGTGTGGCTTGACCAGCGCCGAGTATAAGGGGATAACAACTTCTCTAGTCCTGCTGATCACACCATTCCTGATGCAGGCCAGGATACCATTGGCCCTCTTGGCCACTTGGGCACACTGCTGGCTCATGTTGAGTTTCCTGTCCATCACCATTCCCAAGTCTCTTTCCATTTGACTACCATCCAACCATTCTGCCCCCAGCCTATAGTTCTACATGGGGTTGTTGTGTCCAAATTGTAGAACCCGGCACTTGGACTTGTTAAACTTCATTCCATTGGAATCAGCCCATCTCTCCAGCCTCTCAAGGTCCCTCTGTAGGGCCCTCCTACACTCCAGCAGATCGACACTTCCTCCCAGCTTGGTATCGTCTGCCAACTTGCTAATGTTGGACTCAATCCCCTCATCCAGATCATCAACAAAGATATCAAACAGCACCAGGCCCAACACTGACCCCTGGGGGACACCACTGGCAACCGGCCGCCAACTGGATGAGACACCGTTCACTATCACTCTCTGGGCTCAGCCATCCAACCAATTCCTAACCCAGCACAGAGCACTCCAAGCCATGGGCTGTCAGCTTCTCCAGGAGTCTACTATGAGGAACAGTGCCAAAGGCCTTGCTGAAAGTCCAGGTATACCATATCCACAGCCTTCCTCTCATCCACCAGGCGAGTCACATGGTCATAAAAAGAGATCAAGTTGCTCAGGCAGGACCTACCCCTCCTAAATCCATGCTGGCTGGGCCTGATCTCTCAGTCATTCTGCAGGTACCATATGACTGCACCCAGGACTATCTGCTCCATAATTTTACCTGGAATCGAGGTCAGACTGATAGGTCTGCAATTACCTGGATTGTCCCTACGGCCCTTCTTGTGGATGGGCATCACATTGGCCAACTTCCAGTCATTTGGGACCTCTCCAGAGAGCCAGGACAGCTGAAAGATGATGGAGAGCAGCTTAGCAAGCTCATCCGCCAGCTCTCTCAGCACCCTAGGATGGATCTCATCCGGCCCCATAGACTTATGAGGATCCAAGTGGCTCAGCAGGTCCCTAACTTCCTCCTCCTAGATTACAGGGGAGCTATATTCCATCCTAACCCCATCCACCACTTCAGAAGGCCAGTTGTCCAGTGAACAATCTGTCTTAGTGTTTGAAATGGAGGTAAAGAAGGCATTAAAAACTTCAGCCTTTTCCTCATCCTTACTTACTATATTTCCCTCAACATCCAATAAGGAGTCGAGGTCGTTGCTGCCCTTCTTTCTGCCATTAATATATTTGCCAAAACACTTCTTGTTGCCCTTAACAGAAGTAGCCAATTTGAGTTCCAACTGGGCTTTTGCCTCCCTAATTTTCCTAATTTCTCCTACATGACTTAACAATATCTTTGAACATAACCTGATTCACCAGCCCTTATTTCCACAGGCAATGGATTTTTGTCACTTAGCTCCTTAAGAAGCTCCTTACTCATCCAGGCCAGCTGTCTGCCCCTTCGGCTCGTCTTACGGCACATTAGGACAGCCTGCTCCCGTGCCTTCAAGATTTCATTCTTGAAGTAACTCCAGCCTTCCTGGACCCCCTTGTTTTTAAGGGCTATTTCCCAGGGTACTTCCCTGACTAGTTCCTTAAATAATCTGAAATCTGCCTGCTGAAAGTCCAGCGTGGACATCCTGTTCATGACCTTGTTTCATTGTTTATGGAGAACTTGATTATCTCATGGTCACTGTATCCCAGACAGCCTCCGACCACAACATCACCCACCAGCCCTTCTCTATTTGTAAACAGCAGGTCACCCCTGGTGGGCTCACTCACCAGCTGTGACGGAAAACAATCATCAATACACTCTAAGAACCTCCTGGACTGCCTCCTCTCAGCTGTGTTAAGTTCCCAGGAGATTAAAGTCTCCTAAAAGAACAAGGGCAGCCGATCTTGAGGCAACTTCCAGCTGCTTAAACAATAGATCCACTTCTTCCTCCTGATTGGGCGGTCTGTAACACACTCCAACCAGGATGTCAGTCTTGATTGCCCCTCTCACTCTTACCCATAGGCACTCAATCTGGCCATCATTAATACGAACTTCTACAGCGTCAAGAGTTTCCTTTATATACACTCCTCCACCCCTTCTCTTCTGCCTGTCTCTCCTGAAGAGTTTGTAGCCTTCCATGACAGCACTCCAGTTATGAGAGTCGTACACATAGTTCAGCTCCTAAAAGGTCTTGGAAGAGGCCACCAGCTGAAAATGTCATTATAATTGCTGCTATATCCAGGTAGGAGTAAAATTGTTGGGTGGCATCCCAGGCAAGGCCTCAGCAACAGGGCTCCTGGTGCCTTGGGGTCAGCATAGGGGACGGAGGGCTCCAGCCAGGCTGCTTGCACAATACTGAAGGAGAGATGCAACTGAGAGGGCAGGGCTAAAACTCCATGTCAGCTGCCCTTGAGGATGGGAAAGCCCTCAAGGGGAGAAAGAAGAAACAAAGGGCAGCTTTGACGGCTGTGACGCCAATGAAGGTAGAGAGGGAGGGATATTGGGCCTCATCAAAGGGTCTGATGTGGGGAGAGGGACCCCCTTCTCATGCCTGGGACTGAGTGAGAGATCGGCAGCCCACCTCCTGCCAGGCTACTGTGACCTTGCCATGCCCTATGCTCACTCCACTCCATAAAAGCCATTAGGGATAACAATGATATAGCAAACTGCAAATAAAAAGTAAATCTTTAAAGCTTTCAGGTAGATAACCACACATTGTGATTTACCTACACAGGCAGATTTTATGCACAAATAGAAATGTTATATCATTGTTCAGTTCATTAAAATCAGTTGATAGAATCTCCTTTTTTTATCAGGAAGACAGGTAGGAGGTAGAAAGTCTTGAGAGAAAAGAGGATTAAGGAAGCACGGTCAAAAATAGCCAGTTATATATAGCCAAAGAAAAGACGGGGTTATAAGAAAGACAAAGGAATAATTTAAAATATAAAACCAAAATCCCATGCAAGTGCCTCAGGCTTTCCACTCTGTGTTTTTCCTTGAATGAACAGAAAGCTTTCTGCAAAGTGCTTCCTAGCTTTCTAGTAGAGGTTAAAAATTTAATGTATTCTTGAATATTTTTGAACTGAAAAAAAAATTTAAATTTTAAAAAAATTTAACTGACCATGCCATTGAAGATGTGGCCACTAATAAAAGCATCTGAGCCAATGAAAAAAAAGAAAATAACTGTACTGATACAAATCTTTTCTTCTTTTTTTAGCATAATAAAGGTGGCTTTTCTCTTTCAGCTAACAGAGAAATTATATACATGATAGAAACAGCCTATTCAGGCAGCCAGAAATTATTGTAGTATCGGCTATAAATCGGTTGCATTATAGGTACACGCAAGTGCTCATATTCAAAGTTTGTCACAGAACATTTCTGTTAAAACTAAAGAAACATCAGCTATTTATAACCTTATAATACCAGTCAGTTTCATAATAATTTTTCCACTCTTAAGGAAAAAATTCTATTTATCTGAAGACTCCAGCATCAACTAAATTATTTCATTAAAATCATTTAATCAACAATACGAAATACTTGGTAGCTTCTCTGTTAATGCTGTGGATATAATATGGACCACTTACAGACAGCATTGCAAAAAAGTTATAGTTTGTGAATACTTACCAATATTAGAGACTGATTTCATAAATGCTCTTAACTTTGCAGAACTTATTTAAGCTGAAATTTGCCACAATTTGAAGGTGATTTTTTCGAGTATTCTCTTTTACTTCAAAATAAATGGTTCAGGTGTTTAAAAAAAATGAGGTCAGAGAAAATTACCATTTTTCTCTTCAGAAAAAAAAAAAAGAAAGAAGACCAGGAAAAGGAGCAGCCATTTAGTTGTGATGCCATCACGTTCCCTTGCTATTGAGCAGACACCTGAAATCCACTAGAACATACTTCTTTCTGTTCCTGTGAAACACTACCCAAATATGTCCAGCCTTCATGTCATTTCCATATTAATACGCTCAGCCCAGCCTATGAAAATGTAGCTGATACATTCTCCAAACATCCTGTCTACAGCAAGCTTGGCAGATGTGTGTGAGAAAATAAAACTGCTTGGCACATTCTCAGAGCTAGCACCTAGGGTTAATTGAGGTAATGGTGTAAGGAGTTTGCTGAGGGTCCAGGAGGGCAGAGGCTATGGCAGTGGGAGGAAGAGGCAAGTCCGGGATGCATAAAGGGACTACTACAGGACAGCACAGAGTCCTCTAAAATCTGGAGGAAAACCTATTTTTTTTGTGTCTCAGCATTTCTTCATGTCAATAGATATGTACGTGTCTCCTGTTTCAGGGTGGTCTGTACTGAAGACAGCAGCCTATTATTAGAGCTATCTGCTTGTCAGCTGGATCCAGTGACTGAGGTCTGGGTGGTATGGCTAAGGAATCCAGAACGCATGAAATAATTCTGGTGTGTGATCATAGTTCCACATAATAAGAGTGTTGATTTTTTTTCAAATTTGGAAAATTAGCTTATTCTGCACGGGTAATTCTGTGCCAGTTTCAATCAAAGCCTCTGGGGTTCTCAAGTGTTAAAATTAAGTAGTGTTCTATTTCAGCTACTAGAAAATGTTAGAAATTCACAACCGTCAGCTCTGCAGCTACTCTTTGCTGGGGCTGGGGGCACAGTATCCTGAATCATCCAAAACTGCTGGGAGGCCTGGATATCCATCTAGCCCTCATGTAACCCCAAATGACAAATTTCCCTTAAGTTTTCTTCCTTTGGACTTAAAAGCTTATTGAATGCTTCTCAGACTTCACTTTCAAAGACTCCTCTCTTCTTTTTTTGCCTATGTATAACCAATCAATAACTGAACGTCACATTTTTTTCACTTATCTCTTTCCACAATATAATAGCTGATTCTACCATTGTATCGCAGGCAAAGAAAAACAGCTCAATTCCAAAGTCAAAGTTACAAGTTATTTTCAGATGCCACACACAACAGCTTAAAAGGCTGTGAGTAGCAATTGAACCAGCATCACAGCTCCATAAATTAAAACTAATTGGCATTATCATTAATAAACTCCTCAAGAATTAAAATGTGTAAAGACTCAAGTAGGAAATCAAATGCTTCTCTAAGTTTAGCATTTCAGCATTTAGCTCTCAGTGCTTGAAAACTAAGATCCTGTAAGTACTGATATAACTGTCAGTCTGAATGACAGAGAATTTAAAAGAATGTTACACATTATTGCTAGAGTGTCTGAGTCTTGGAAATACTGACTTTGCAATATATTTTTGCTTTTCTCTCTTCCCTTCAGTATAATGCTGAAATAAAAAATATGTAGCTAAACTTCGTTATGCACTGAGTTTGTCTTTTAACTACCAAAACCAGTATGAATGCTCTACCAATAATAAATGGCAAGTACTACCACAGCAGCACAGAGTCAAAAAGCTGCTAAAGTTAAGTTTTGTTAACACAGTCTATCCACAAGCATGCCTTTGTTCTAAGTTTCAGATTCCTAGCTGATTTAGCAGATCTAACAGATAAGAATATGTTATTATATAACATGTAGCATTTTACAGTTGGACTTGATGATCTTAAGGATCTTTTTCTACCTAAATGACACTATAATTTTATGTAATAAATCATGATCAATTATAGAAGAAAGTAAATAGACAGTCTGCATTACACCTGTTGAAAGCACAGAAGTTCTGCTCAGGAGTGAAACATTTTCTTATACTGTTTGCTGCTGAGATAGACTCTCACACTTTCTATTTTGGGGATTCAGGTAACACTGTATGTGTCCCCTGGAGAGATGCACAGCCCTGCAAAAAGGGATCTGGTGGTGTCAATTGACAGCACAGAACCATAGAATATCTCAAACTGAATGAGTTTCATAAGGATCATTGAGCCCAACTCCCTGCTCCTCATAGGACTAGCTAAAATTAAATCATGTAAGAACATCATCTAGTCATTCCTTGAACTGACAGGCTTGATGCCATTAACCACTTCCCTGGAGAGCCTGTTCCAGTGACTGAGCACCCTTTGAGTGAAGATCCTTTTCATAATGTCCAAGCTGAACTTCCCCTGATGGCAGCTTCATTCCCTTTCCTTTGTCCTATCACTGGTTACCAGAGAGAGAGGAAATCAGCACCTTTCCCTCCAGGAAAGCTGTAGACTGCCATGAGGTCACCTTTCAGCTTTCTCTTCTCCAAGCTGAACAAGGCAAGTGACCTCAGCTGCTCTATGTAAATCTGTCCTTCAAGATCTTTCACCACCTTGGTCACCCTTCTCTGGAAACACTCTAATAGTTTGATGTCCTTACATTGAGGAACCCACAACTACCCACAGCACCTGAGGTGGGACCACACCAGTGCAGCGCAGAGTGGCAGAACCACCTCCCTCGATCGGCAAGCAATGTTGTGCTTGACACACCCCAGGACATGGTTGGTCCTTTTGGCTGCCACAATACACTGTTGACTCCAATGCAACTTGCCACCAACACAAACACTCAGATTTCTTTCCGGAGAGCTGCTCTCCAGCCCTTTGTCTCCCAGTTTGTATGTATTAGTAGGATTACCTCAACCCAGGTGGAGAAGTCGTCATTGCTTCTTGTTAATTTTCACACTGTTGGTGGTTGCCCAGCTCTCAGGTCTATCTAGATCTCTCTGTAAGGCCTCTCTACCCTCAAGGGAGTTCACAGATCCTCCTAATTTAGTATTATTGGCAAAGTTAACGTATATTTGACTTCTGCATCAGGATCATTTACAAAAAACATCAAAGAGGACTGGCCCTAAAATTGATCCATGTGCAACCAAACTGGTGATGGACAGCCAGCCTGATGTAACCTCATTTACAATATCCTTTTGAGCCCAGCTCATCGGCCAACTGTTCAACAAATGCACTATGGACTTGTCTAGCAGTATGCTGGCCCTTTTGTCCAGGAGGATATTGGGAGAGACACTCTCAAAAACTTTCCTAAAATACAAAAAACTCCACATATGCTGGTTTCCCTTGGTCAGCTCAGGAAACTGAGTTAGTTTAGCAAGACTTACTCCTCAGGAAACCACGCTAGCTATGCCCAATGACTGCATTGTCTCTCAAGTGAGTTTCAGTAACTCCCAGAATAACATTCTCCATAATTTTATCAGGCACTGAGGTGAGACTAACAGGCTTGTAACTACCACAGTCTTCCTTCTTTACCCTTCTTGAAAATTGGGAGAGCATTTGACAGCTTCCAGCCAACTAGGACCTCTCCAGACCCCCAAGACCATTGAAAAATATCGGAGACAAGACCCGCAATGACATCAGCCATCTTTTTCAGCACCCTGGGATGAAGCCTGTTGAGCCCCACAGACTTGCGTGGACCCTGTTTGAGTAGCAAATCTCAAGTTCAGAGTCGGCTGGGAGGTTATTATCGCCCAAGTCACAGTCTTCCAACACAGGACTCTAGGGTCCCAGCACCCATCCTCAATGTTAAGGAGAGAGGCAAAGAAGGCATTAAACATCTATGCTTCATCTGCTTCCCTATTTGTGAGGTAACCAATCTCATCAAGTAATAGACTAACATTATCTCTGATCCTCCTTCTGCACCAAGCCCCTGCCTCACCTGCCCTGCCTGTCCTAGTGAAGAGCCCATAACTGTCCATCACGCACACCAGTCACAGCACTCATCCCACCAGGTTTTGCTTACGCCAATGATGTTGTAGCTTTGGGTTTAGGCAAAAGCAGCTCTGGAATAGCAGGCTCAGCAGAGTGCCCTGGTAGCCAAGAGGGCAAACTGCATCCTGGGGCACATTAAACACAGTATAACCAGCCGGTCAAAAGCGGCGATTCTCCCAATGCCTTTAGCAGGGTGCAGCCTCAGCTTGACTACTGTGTGCAGTTTTGGGCCCCACAGTTCAAGAAGGCTGACAAGGTACTTGAATGCATCCAGAGGAGGGCAAAAAAACTAGTGAAAGCTAGCTTTATTGGCATCAGGCAGGTGAAAAGGATTTTCTTCAAGGTAATTTTGCAAAACTGAGTCAGATGAAACTACCAGGATTTCTGCATGCAGGTCAGCCTGCTGAGAGCATCCCACTTAACTGAAGAGACTGATTGTCCAGCTTGAAAGAAAGTATAGTGAGGCAGGGGTAAATGTGCTTTCTGAACTGCAAACTAACTGTGTTAGAAAAAATGGGTGAGTGGGTGGTGAAGTATGTATATGTGTCTGCACATATGTGTAAAAAACCAAATCATCAAATATTGTTTTTGTTCCATCTAAAGTGATCCTTTGCCTCTTCTGTGTTATTATCAGATTGAAACAAAGGAGGAATGGGATGTGATTAACTTTTTGAGGAGCATCAGAGAGACTCCTGATGAGATGTACTTCCTGTAAATTTATTTTTAGAGTATTATTACCTTAAATACCTTATATTTAATAGAGCTGCACTAATTTAAAAGAGTAGATTTTCTTAGAAAATTTTCTTCTTTTTTTAAACCAATGCCCTTTATCACTCCTAATACTATTTACTTTGAATGGAAATGTTCAAATTTTCTCAGTTCATACTCTTTGTTCTACCTTTTCTCAAGTACAGTAAATTAGTTGCATCTATAGTTTGGCTGCTTCAAACTGAAACAGAGAATAATATAACACGAAAGCAGGGCAAAATTAACCATAAAGTCACAAAGATTGAAAGGATGATTTATGGCGTGTTGTTACATTATTTCATTTTGTTAAATTACCTAGTTTTCATTAGAATAGTGTTCCTTTATCTTTGTGCCTAACTACAACATTCACCATTTCCTTATATGCACTTAGAGGCTATTCAGCATTCTAAGAAACTCTAATTAAACTCAATGTGGCATCAAATGCTGACAGGAAGTCTCAGAGACATATAACTGCCTTTTTGTAGGACATACAATAAATACTTTGAAAGCCATTTAAGCTACTGAAGGAAGGACAGAAGGAGGGGGCAGGAAGTAAAATCAAAACAAACTAAAGATCACTGGTTATATTAGGGATGTCCAACAGCTGCAGCAGCTACTTGCCAAAAGCACAAGGGCTTTTGCTACTTTGAATATCAATTTACAAGTATCATTAAATGGATTAACAAATGTCTTATTTGCAACTTGCAAGTTCTTCAGTAGTTTAATACTAATTTGTTCTCCGAGCTGCCCCAACCCAAGCACCTGCTGCTAATCTGGAACTTCCTGGAAAAAAGGTATGCTATGGTCACTTATTTACAAAGTCAGAGCTGTATTTGGTTCTTCACTATTACATTGCATGTCTCCGTGTTGCACCTTACAGCTTGTCTGATAGGACAGCCTGTTGGCTGGCTATCAAAAACCTACCACTGCCCTGCAGAGTAGGGAGCAGGCTCTCCCAGCACACTATGGGTAATCTCTCCCCTACATAAACCATCAATTTCCTTTAATATCAACCTATAAGGTAAGTTCCTAAATTTTGGAAAGCAGAACCCTTAGGAAACAAAGTGTTTGTGTGCTTGGGTGAAATATATGCTGTAGTGCCATACATAAATCCAAAGTGGTAAGCATGACATTCATTGTGCATTTGGACTTTACTGGTAAACATAAGTGGGAAGGTGCTTCCTCACATTTAACCCTAAGTTAGCTTAATTGTAAGAGTAGACATAACTGTAACAAATCACTTCTTCTCCCTAAAGAATTTGGAAACTTTGTCCAACAGCAGGCATGTCCCATAAGGCTGCTTTCTTGTCTTTGCAACCAGGTTCCCTCAGTAAGGTGGTGCAAAGTAACTGCATTACATTGTTAAGTTTCAGGTGCATTTGATTTGTACAGTAGCACGAAGAAAGTAAAGCTTTCCTGGAGGTCTATTCTTAATCACTTTTGCATACACTTGCCTTCCCTTTAGTATTTTGGAGTTTCTGGATTAGTGAGCATTGAAACAAACTATTGAAACAAATGTTTCTTCATATTCCCTATCAGCTTCTTTCCTTTCCTCTTCCCTTCCTTTGTAGAAAAACAAAAAACTACCATTTGCAATACTTATCCTAGATAATTAGTTGCAGGAATACAGATACTTGCATCTACTCCAAGATGCCATGCATATTAGATTAAAGATATATCTGCCTTTTAAAATTGGTAGATGTGAGCACATAATGAACTTCTATCCTAAATAATATAAAATGCATTAGATTGTTCATAATTTATTTACGAGTATTTAGAAAATATTTACACAGAAGATTAAAGAAATAACAGTATGGGAAGAAGCTGAGATCTGGTATGTTGCAAAGCTGAAAAATTACACCCTGAAATTGATAACAGAGAAAAGAGTATGTAAAATGGTTTAGTGCACCCTTGGTTTCAGTTCCCTCCTTCCTCTACAGATTTCCTATCTCAGCCTGAGCAACTCTCAAACGTCATTTAAACTGATGGATCCAGAAGCAGACCTGAGGCTGTGGTTCAAAATTCCCTGAAAAGAGATCCAGCCTAACACTGGATACAGCCCTTGCCCTAGCCTTGAAAGAAAAAAGGAAACTGACACACAGGGGCTAAGAAGGAATTGCAGTATGTTCCAGCCAGATCCCCAAATTCGATTGCCAGGGAGCCAGGATATACGCCAAGGCAAACATGTTGTTTAATGTAGACCAGCCCTAGGTAATCTGTGCCTCAGTTCCTCATTTGTAAAATAGGAATAACACCCCATGCTTTATGGGGACAGAATGTATTCTAAACATTTTGCATTTGATCTATCTTTTTGATTTATCAGAGGAAGATAAAAAAATTCCCAAGATCAACCATCTCCATTTGATGTACAAAACATGGAGAAACAAAGGTTAAGCAACTTGCTGCAGTCACACATGGAGAGAGGAGCACAGCCAGAAATCGAATCCAGACCTCTAAAATTACAGTCCAGTGTTTTAATCACAAAATCTATCTTCTTTTTTGGTGGAAACAGGAAACCAGAACACAAAGTATGCACTTATTTCTGTAACTTCAACATGTTACCACAAATAGAAAAATATATATACTTCAAATATGATCATCTCAGCCAAGCGTACATTTTGAGGAAACGAAACACGTGCGTGTCATTCTCAAGGAGGCCCATCAATGAACACCTGGTCCTCATGAGCATGAATAAACACTGTAACTTCTGAGTTGAGACAACCTTGTACTGGTTATAAAAACATCTGTTTATGTGAATTTTAAGACAATCTTGTATAACTTACAAGATTAAAAATGTTATCAGTGGCTGAACTGCACTTACACTAAAGTATATTTGCCATGCCACTGGAGGAAAGGACAACGATACAACCAATACTGCTCTGTGACACTAAAGAAAGCATTCTTGCCACTACACGCACAGCCATAACAAGAAATCTAAACAGGTTTAAAACAGGCATTTGCCCAATGGGTGATGTTCAATTCAATTCAACCCTTCAATTCAAGAGAAAAATATATCAGACTAGAGAACATCTTTTAGAATGACCTTATCTTGAAAGAGCAACACCTCTAGAAAGGAAGGCAACTGTTTCTGCTCTCCTACTCTTAGACTCCTAGAGATTAACTTTCATTGCTTAATTTTAAATCATACTAAAAATAACATTCATTGGTATCTGCTACTCATTTATTTTATGTACACACACTCACACCTTTCTGAATTGACAGAAAGTCTCTCTTTAGAGGGACAAAAGCTAATAATGTTAATGATACAAAAGGTATCATTGCCTTACGCAATGGAATTATTCAGCAATTCAGCCTGCTGGCTTGTCCTGTAGTAGAACAGCTCTCTAGCAGCCACAGTCCTTTGCACAGTAAAGGCTCGGCAGACACTAGATTTATGACTTTTTTTAAATTTCCTTTGTAAATTATTATTTCAATAATTTTAATATTTTGATAAATAAAGTAATTTGGATAAAATCCTTAGAAAATTTCACAAGTAAGGACCTTCACAGAAAACAAAGACCTGTCCATCTTCCCTAAAAAAAATCACAATTTAAGATTTGCATTTCGTTGAATAATTTCACTTTTAGATTTTTACAGAAATGTCTCAACTTCACTACCTGAAGTTCAGCATCCTTTTTTGAACTGGCAATTCTGAGACTATAATGCACATTTCATATCTGGCAAACTTTACTTGTAGATAATTTCTAGAAATCCACAGCAGAACAGATGGACTGCATAAAAATGCCTTGCTAGATGGTATCTCCATATGTAACATTTTTTATTCCTTAATAATTCGTTACGTATAGTTTTAAACCAAGTTACAATGGTTTTAGGTTTCAGTGTTTCCACTGAAGCATGTCTTTTTGGAAGCATTAATGCCAGGAGAAACAGCTCTTGGGTGGCTCAACACAAGACTGTGCTGTGCAGCCAGCAAACAGAAAGAGCCCTTTGTTCCATGTGGGTTCCTTCAAAGCAGTTAGGTATTTCTTTTGCCTTTTCCCTCTTTCCTCTTTTCTGGCTTATAAATTGACCTGCACAACATTAAACAAAATATTCAGTAAAAAAGTCAAAATCAGTTTCTGTAAAGAAAAAAAAATACTGCCAAATTATGGCATTTTATTGTTGTTATTTTATTGTTATAGAAGAACTAAGTAGGAAGTATGGAGAAGAGGAACATGGGAACAATTGTGAGGTATAAGAACAGAAAAAAAAGACAGTGTCAAAAGGAGGGATAGGAACTTTGAAAAGGTGGGCAAAACCTGGCTAAGTAACAACAGAAATAAAATTGAAACAGGAGCAGGCATGCAATGAGGCAAAGATCTGTAACCCCTGAAAACTCTTGGACCCCATGCGATAAGTCCCTTACGACTTCTCACTAGACCTTTGGCCTGAGCTTGTTTTTCTCAAGTTTCAACTTTTTCTTCAATCTAGTGGATATAAAAAAAAAAATAAAAATCTACTAGCAGTGTACTCTTCACCTTTTAAAGGCAAATACAAAACAATGTTGGGACACATAATACTTCCACGTCTACCATTGGTATTACTGTGACAAGACCAATTTAGAGGTGTCATAATCAAAAGGATTTTTTGCATGTTATTTCCTTATTTTAACTTAAGAGTTCAAAATCAACTAATTTTTTTCACTCTATCAGTTGGATTTTTTTTAATTTACATTGATATTTTTAAAACATTAATAAGCTAATGATAAGTACCGCAGAGAGCTTGGGAAATACTAGAGAAAACGAAAGATAAAAGATTAATTATTTGCTCAATAACAAAAAGTGAATCAATGTAAAACTTGGTTCCCAACTTTTCACCTTGTGCCCAGAGCTGGCCACTCTTCAATTGCATTTGAAGAACTGTTCTCTGAACTTCAGTTCAGTGCTTTGCTACTCAAACTTCAGTTTGCTGTCTCTTGTACCCGTCTCTGCCTTCTGATCTCAGAGCAGATCAGACAGCTTCCTGTTACCTCCCTGTTTTTCTCCTTTGTAGAACAGATGCATAACATTTTCCTAAAGTGCTGTAAGATCTGAAGTAGGATTTCAGTGGTCACAAAAATGACTGCAATTTTTGTACTCTGTTATGATCAGCTCTTTTTAATCTTCAAGTTAGCAATCACTTTCAAGAAAAATATTAAAACTTGTTAAATCCCTATAATGTTGAAATCCTTTAAGTTTATTTACAATATCTGTGCACATAAAATGCAACAATGTGTACCATGTATTATTTTTATATGCCTAAGATGGCTGAGTGACGTACAGGTAAGATGAATGAATTAGTAGTCCAGTAGCCCACTGCAGTTATTTAAAGTGTTTCCACTCAAACCACTGGGGGTTCAGAGATAACAAACACTGATCGATAATGTATTTCTGAAAAGCACCCATGTGTCTTTATAAATTTGTTTTCACTCTAATTTTTAATTAGTCTATCACCACCACTATTTTTACACTATTAACACATAAAAGGCCTCCAACTGCATTCATCGCTCTATTACCTGATCAACTGCAAAATCTATTTCAAAGAAATTATACAATATGCAGTATTTAAATTGAAACTAATATGTAAAGTAACAATGAGGAAATAGAACTGATATATTTCATCCTTGTGACTGGATCAGGAAGTGAGCCCAGGCAGCTGAAAAAAAAAAAATCACCGAATTTCCACCAAAGTCAAAATGACACTAAAAACCATAGATTTTTAGCCAGCTTTTTAGCCAGCTTCTCGAAGACAGAATTTTAGTCTTGTTTCATCTGACTTTTGAAGTTATAATAATAGAACATGGGTAAATTTACAACCACAGCAACCTAAGCATTTTACCCATTCATTTTTAACCACTCTTTCAGCCCATACTTGCCCTATAAACAATTACTGTTCAAACATGAGGACTTTGTGGTATTTTGCTTGTCCAAAATACGAAATAAGCAAGTAGAATTTGCTCAAGAAAAACTGATCAAACCAAAACCCACTGTAACTGGACGCTATCCCTGTCTGAAAAAGCTTCATCCATTCGGCAAGTTTTATATCAAATTAGACATTTTTAGCAAGCACACTGCGGTTGCAGGCAGTGTTTACTGAGTTTATGAACTAAATTCTTACAGAACAAAATTGGTCAGAGTGCATTAAGTAATCTTCCAAAAAGTACTTACTGAAGATTGTGATTTGGGCTGTTTGTTGGACCTGTAAACATAAAACAAACATTGCTGGCAAGTCTGGCTCAAGAACAACAGCATAAAAAAAGTCAACAGCAATCTAAAGGACACTGTCTTTTTAAGGACAGTTTGTCTCAAGATTCAAACAAAACTTTCTGTGTTCCCCCATATAATTATATATTGCTATTTCCAAAGCCACAAATAAAAAACACATGAATATTCTGCCTACTCAGGCAGCAACTTGAGTGGATTTAATTTTTACAGAAAATATCCCCCACCATAAAAACACAGGCTGTTAAAAAGACAATGTGTTACCTTGACACATCACTTACCTCTTAATAAGCCCAACACCAGCCTCACTATCAGAGTTTATGGTATGACAAGGGCATGGTCTTAACCTTAGTCACAGCATGAACAAGGTCAAATATCCAGTAACTAAAGAATCACTACAAACAAAACTGTGGAGTTAGCTATTTTCATTACAAAATCAGAAATTTTAGGAAAATGTGCTCAGATTTTTTTCCCCCATTGTTTCAGAAGCAAACTAAATAAAAGCTTGCCTTCCAGGCTGGATGGTAAAGCTCCAAAAATCAATGTAAGTACTTCTTAAAAGGTGTGGTGTACCTTCAGCTGTCGAAAGACAGAATTTGAGGCCATGCTCCATTTAGCAGTACAGACGTGATATTTCACAAGGATGGGCCACCACTACAAGCACCACGCAGAAAACTGTTTCTCTTTCTTCTCTTCATTATTTTTTTTCACAGACTGAGTTCACCAGTACAGTGAAAACATCAGGAAATGAAATGTTATCTTTTTTTACTTTGTACTGGCACTTCTTTAAAATTTTTTTCAGTAAGTATTTACAGATCTTTCTATCAGTATTTCCTTTCTTTTATTATGAGTAAACGAATAAACCAAGAAGTTCTGTGCTGGAGGAGAGGCTGCAGGCAACGGCTTTATTCACTTCTTTTCATGGTAAAAATCCTTCATCGAATTAATTTCTCATTATGCTATTGTGAAAACTAACATCTAGTCTATAAAGCAGTTTGAGTAATTATAAAAGCTGGGTACTCACCAAGCCTTACAAACAACACTCCTGTTGCAGTTATTGTCTTCATCCCATTCGAAGCCACACACTGGTAGTATCCTGTGTCTGTAGTATCCAGATCCTGGATTCTCAGACGTGAACCATAATCTGTTTTTCTGATGATGATCCGTCTTGGCTCCTGAACCACTGGAGCATCATTTTTTAGCCATCTGACATTTGGAGGTGGATTTCCTGCTACTTTGCAGTGGAGGATTGCTGTTTGTCCCTGGACCACAGTGATATTGTTCACAGGTTCCAAAAAGGTCAGGAAGTAACCTAAGAGGGTAAAAGGTCAGAAAAGATCAAACTTCACTTGGGTTGTGATAAAAGACTGCCCAAAGGCACATTTTTAAGAGAGGATCTTGGAAATGGTTTCGGATTTCTTTCAAGGACACACTCCAAAAAAATGCAATTCACTCTATTAGGGACATCATACCATCACACCACAATATGTGATTTGTCTTTCATGACTGACTTCATGTTTGTTTGCAGGTAGGTATGCAGATTTGAAGGTCAAGCATGATTTACTGCCATTACAATCCTGATTCCTGTTGTGGATACCTATTCTGAAGCATTAATGACTTTTCCTGGTTAGTTTCTATGTTTCTGGGGAAACAGGTAGTGCAATAACAGAAAAATATACCCTTACTCTATAAAAGAGTAATCCCAGTTGCAATAGTATTAGTATGTCACTATAATTTTACTACTTAATCTTACATAGTCATGTATTTGTCTTAAAAAAAATTAAAACTGGAAATAGATATTAAATTGATGTTCACCTGACAAGAAAATCTTAAGACGAGACTGATTTGGATAAGCTTCTCTTGCAATTGAATTTTAACGATTGTGAGTCTCACTTTCAATTTTAAGGCTGCCGTTTTTTCAATCAAGTCCTAAAATAGTGCTAAACTGGACAAAGAAAGATCTGTATGGATATTGAGTAATCAGGTTTCATGGCTTTAGTTTTATACATGGAAACTAAAAACAGTAATTCGTGGTTTGTTGAAAGCAAAGGGCTTGTCAAGAAGCATATATGTTGCATTGGTGACCTCAAGTGACAAAAAAAGGAAATAATTAATAGAAGAATACTGTAGATAATGGACAACACAAACTTCCATATGTTATCTTTTTAAAATTTAATTTGGTGCTAGGAGTCCCGCAACTGACATACAACACATGTTTAAAGCTTGAAATCATGTAATTCCACTGAAATAATAATGCAATTGTCAAGAAGACTAAGAAAAGCATGTAGCTGTCATGCTCATATGTTTGTTTTTATGAATTTATACCATGTGGACATATAAAATTAAGAATACTTCACATTAATATGTCAGTTGAATATAAATTATCAAATGACTTTGATGGATGTCCACGTGTCATTTTCCATCAGTTAAATTATTTTCTGGCTTTTTTAAGGAGTAAATAGCGTATTACTTTGCAGAAATCTAACATCAGTAATGCAATGGTCAACATTGACAGTCTAATTGCTGAAATGCCTTAAGAAAATCAATGTTCTGCTTTTATTTACATTTGACATAATCATGAAAATCAGTTCCTCCGTAATGACTAGGTATAGCACTGGAGAGGGAAGTCAGATTTTGCTGGAAAACTGGGTTTTCTCGAGTGTTACATTGTTCTCTATCATCACTGTCCTTTTCAAAAGAAATCCTGTTTTAATGAATAATATGAAAATACAATGTAGGCAAATGTGAATTTAGTTTAGCACCAAATAGAAAATGATGTGAACCCAAATATATATAATCTCCGTGTGACATTGCAAACTTACACGAAAAATATTTTGTCACCTTCTTTCCTCATAAAATAATGAATTATTCTGTACATAACTTTGCATTAGTTCTCCCTATCGTTAGCTTACAAATATTTAGTAGACTTTAAAACATTTTGACAGAACACAAAAAATAAAATTTCTCTTCAAACGCCTGATAATAAAAACAGGGAAAAAGCATATGAATGTTTTTTACAGTGTCATGCCACAATATCATTTGTAGTTTCCAGTTACATTTCATAGCTGCAGAATTAGAACTACAAGGATAACATTCTGGCAGGGAACATGAAAACAGCAACTTACCTTGTCGATAAAACGAATAGAAGAAATTGATTACAACTATTACTTAAGCTAATATTTTAGCTTTTCTAGCAGCAAGAAAGAAAGCATGATACAGAATAATCAAAGATCCCAGTATAAGCTATCCTCTCTGTAGCTGAGGAGTAGTATGCCTGAAAGGGAGCTGAAGGCCTTGGTAAACGACAAACTGAACGTGAGCCAGCAGAGTGCTGCTGCAGCAACACAGGCAAATTGGATCCTGAGCTATGACCAGGGCCATTGCTAGCAAAGATTAGATGTCATTATCCCAATCTGTTCAGTGTTTGTCAGGCCACACCTGGAGTATTGTGTCCAGTTCTAGTTCCAAAAATTAAAATACATCACAGAAAGAGAGCAGAGGGTCCAAAGGAAGGACACGGAGACAACCAAAGTGCTGGAGAGCCTGTTATAAGGAAAAACTTGAAGGAGTTAGGTCTCTTCTCCCTGGAAAAGAGAAGGCATAGGGGGACCTCATCTCAGTTTTTCAGTACTTAAAATTTATCTACAGAGAGGATGGAGACTCTCTCTTCACAAGGAGCCACACGGAGAATAGAAAAGGCAACGGGTGCAAGTTGCATCAAGAGAGGTTTCATCTCAATAGAATAAATAATTTTTTTGCAGTGAGAACAATCATTCAGTGGAAAACAACCTCCCCAAAGGTATGGTGGAGTCTGCATCACTAGTGGTTTTCAACATGCAACTGGAGAGGAGGCTAGATGATCTTGTCTAGGCACCCCTTCCCAAAAAGAGGCTGGACCACATGGGCTTTTGGCTTTCCTATCAACCTGGGCTGTTCTCTGGTTCTCTGGGTCTCTCATTCAACAGTCATGGTGGTGGCCTGAATGTGCTCACACAACACAATAAAAGGAGATAATTTAAGTTCTTTTTAGAGGAGAATTTGGACCACTTCTAGCATGTTCCTAGCACAGAGGTACAATGTGGCTCACAGACGCTCCTTATTCCTAAGAAGTAAAAGAGACAGAGATGATTCTTTCTGTAAAGGTGGGATCAGTTCCAGCACTGCAAGCTGACAGCCAGGGAGTGTGGTTCTTCTACCTTTTTGATATAATTTTTGTCCTTAATACAGAACTATATGAAATGTCTATATTGTTCTTCTGCCATTGGTCAGCTTACAGCTTGCTCAAACTCTTAGCACTATTTCACTTTTCCTGATTTAAAATGACCTGGGTTGAGTCTTCACGCCAGGTTAGTCATGGATATTACATTCAAATACATTTGGATTAAAATAGATACTAAATTTACTTATTGGGACCAAGAAATGTTATTAACTCAAGATTAAGTCCATGTTAGATAATTCTGTTTCAGCAATTAAACCACAGTTACTGTAGGAAGAAATTTGGTCCTTAGCTTTTAAGCAATCCAAAATATTTCATACGAATTTATGAATCAGGTCCTATTAATAACTAGAACAGAACTATTAAGACCAAATGCAATGCTGGAGATCTACAGACAAATTCAGAATCAGTGAGATTAGATACACTTCCCCTGAAGTCAGTATAACTGAACCCGCTTCCTGCAGGTCAGAATTTGCCTTTAGTTCATTATTTCTCCTGCCAATTTTACAGTCAGTTTCTGCAGGGTCTTATATTACTCCATCATTACAAATCAAGTAATAAATATTTAACCTAATGAACTTTGAAGCACTTGTGTATTCAAAGTTCTGCAGAGCAACATAGGAGCAGTACTGCAACTCACTGCCTATCCACTGTCTTTCTCTGTACCCTGAAGTGCACATTCTTTATTTGCTGGTTTCCTTTCCTCTTCGAGAGATGATGCTGAAGTCTGGTGTTTATACACTTAGTGAATCTGAAATAATTGTATGACGGAGTGGGCAGCTCTGTTGTGCCGCTCTGTTATTTATCTTCAGATAACTACAATTGCAATTCTTTCAAGCAAAGCGGAAAATTTAACCAACCTTGTTCTTAAGAATGTTTTCCTTATTTAGTTTCTGCTGATTATCAGCAGTTACTTTTTGTGATCTACGTCACACCACAAGCACTGTGTATACACCAGTTTGATGCAATGGCTTAGGGGCATTGGGACCTCCTCAATGTGCAAAGCACATTAATAAATACTCATTTGGACAGGTATGGAGGAAAATTAAATGTGAAGGCACTAGAATTTTTATTTAACTTATGCCCTATATGTTCTGTTACACATCAGTGAACCATATTTCTTTAAAACTTGAACCAATTTGTTAATCTGTTTTAATACTGAGATACCTTTGAAACAAAGAATAAATAGTCTATAAAATATTTTGGACTTGCTATTTATAAATAGCATTAATAGACTTGTTTATTTTATATTATAAATAATTATATTTCATTTGGGATACAGCTACCAAATAGAATGTTTTAAAATCTGAGTGTAATGGATAGCGATTTTCTGTGCTATAGAATTCTACTGTGGCATACTATTTCCTATACTCTGGCTTGGTTCCAAGGGTCATTGAAATGAAGGAAAACACTTCCTTTGCCTTTAGTGATCTTTGGCTTAGTTTAAAATACTTCAAAGGGGAAAGCTATCTGATGGACATTCCTGCGTTTGCTTTAGGCAAAGATAGTGTAAATTAAATTTCTCTTTTATTATGATTTCTAACATTTTTTCTTGAACAGAGTAGAAACTGTTTTGCCAAGAAGCTACGGAAGGATAATACAACTTAATCTATACACTATGCTATACTATCATACTCTACGTACCCTATGAATAAAGTAGCTTAAGGGAAATGACTCTCATGAATCCTGGCAAAACTCTTCCATACTGTGAAACACCTTTGTTAAGTCACCACTACTTCACATTTTTAAGTGGAATACATTCAATATAAGCATATCAAACAGAATTCCACAGCAAATCAAAATTAAGATGACAGGTCTATTTTGCGTGTTTTGACAAGAATGTAAAAATAAACTTTTCCTGCATGTGTCAAATCATTGTCAAGATACACAAAAAAGAATTGATACTAAGGTAAGAACATAAAGATGCAACCATTTGTGTATAAATAGACTTGAATAATGTTTTGGGATTATAAAAGAAATGAAAGCGATCATTAAGAGAAAAAAAAAAAAAAGAAAGTTCCTGAAATCCAAGGCATTTCTTTCTAGAGGTGTGTATAGCAAAACTGCTGCGAGAACAAGAGTTTAGGAGACATCATCACACCTTAGCTTTGGTGGGAGTCCAGGACAGTGACTCTTCTCATGAGCGAACCAGGACTGAAAATACACTGAGAAACACCAGCTAATCAGGACAAGAGAAAGAAGTCTAAGACTGCTAATGTCTGCATAAGGTATTTTCCTAAATACAAAGCAGTCTTCCCAATTCTTTACCCTTTTGCTTTTTTTAACCACAATATGAAGATGAGCGATCTACAATATGCTCAGGAGTCTGGAGCCAGGCTAGAAAATAGAAGGGATGTTTGCAGCACTCCTAAAATTCACACCAGAAGTTAAGGACTCTACCCTGTTATACACTGCCACACAAAGTTTCTAGATGAATTGATATGTACACAGCCTAATTTAATCCCATTCCTAACTTCCATACCATTTGTGATCTCAACAGGCAAAAAGGCAGTCAGAAGCATGCAAAACAAAGTGATTTGGATCACATGCACTTCAAAAGTACTTGGAACAAATTATAGCAAGTTTAGGAATGAAGTGGAATTAGCCTTGAAATACTGTCACAACGTATACATTGTACCCTATACCAAAATCAGTGGCCTTAAGCCTTCTTAGCAGAAAGAAACCTATGTTTGGGTAGTATTTTCTCATACTTGAAGGACTGAAGACCTTAACTAGCCCTGGAATCCAATTGTACAAGGTGGAATGGTTTTATTTCCTTGTTTTCTGAACTCTCAGATGAGACTGTTAAGAGGCAGGTACCACCTGTCCTAGGTTACTGCCCATTTAGAAGCAGATGTTCAGGGGGCACAACAATGCAGTGGACTGTTCTTTGGGTTAGAGGTCACGTAGATAAAAAGCCACATAGAATACATAGGAATGATTCCTAACAGCTTACCTTGCATCAAGTAAAAGCAAGCAGGACAGCCCATATAGGTACCTCTTCAACCAGAATAAGTTTCCATGCAGAAACCACAGCTTGTAAGTTTGAGGCACCGCATCTCCTGGAATAACCCAGGTTGCTCAATGTCTCAGCTATTGCAAGTTGTCCTTACTGATACATGTCTTCAACTATTGAAGCATATTGCTTTAACATTTACACCATCAGACATTATTTATGATGTAAGGATTTACTGGCATGTCATCTATGCATGAAGGGTTTGTATTTTACCCTTTAATATTTCCCTGAGGCTTGATTTAACAGTATGAGATTATGAGCAGTAAGTTCCTCCATGATGATGCACCAAGGAAAAACTTGGTTTTGTCTTGTGCCACAACTCTTAAGAATTATTTCTGATTGACAGATATGTTCTTTTTCTCCTCTGGGCTTCAGAAACAAAAGATCCATGTTGGCCTTGTCCTGGCCAACCCTCTGGTGCCATGACAAAAAGACAGAACTTCACTCCTTTCCCAGCATCACCTCCTTCCCCAGCATCACTGGCAGGAAAGCAGGCATAGAGCAGCCAAAGATCCGGTATTTAAACACCTGGGTGTTTAGAGAGCATGGAAATGACATGGTTCTGCCTCTTCAGTAGGGGAAAGGGACTTTTTAGGAACTAGAGAGAGTTTAGTTTGTTAGAGTGTTTGCTGCAAACACAAAGCCATCAAGAAACACTTAACTGAAACTGAGATTGGGGCAAGGATCATCTTTGCAAAGATTCCTTGAACTGGGAGGAGGCTGGTGCTCAAATCCTCATATTTTTTTACAAGACCTAAGTTCCTCTACAGAAAATACTCACTGTTTTGTTATTTTTTTTTATGCAGGGGTGGTGTTCTTCTGGTGGTTCAGGTGCTCACTTAAAGGAAATGGGAAGGAAAATCATCCTCAGGGCCTTATTTGAGCTGTGGTCTTATGTCAACTATCAGAAGGTTAGCTTCAGTTGTAGGAAGAGACTTGCATTTTTTCAAAGCGCGCATTACTAATAATACTTCACTTAACCTTTGTACTTCTTTGGAAACTGAACCATTTTCAGGATTTGAGAGGATTCAGAAGAGAGGGTGAACTATACTCCTAGTAATTCTAAAGTGGCTTTAACATTGGCCATTATTAAAGCTGATTTACTATTATTTCATGTCTGGTTTGGGCCTATTCTACAATCAGAAGAAAAATAGAGGTAATAAACTAAACAGTTCTCATAGAAGGAAATAAGGTCAATGTGATGGAAGAAGCTAAAGGACTCTTTCTAATACTCTCAATGATAAGCACAAACTCTGAAGTAGAACTGTCCAATGACTTTTTTGAAACAAAACTTGCTGCCTCGCTGTGATGCAGAAATACATGGGTTAACACTCCAACCAAAGAAACAAAAAATTTCAGCCAAGGTATTTTTGCTTATTTGGAGAGTTTTGTAGCCACAAAAATAAAAAGGGAGCAAAATGAGGCCATTTGCAGAACAGGCATGCTGGAAACTAACAACTTATCCTTTACCAATGAGTCATATAAGAATAAGGGTCTCTTTTTCTGAAGGAAACACAAAATCCTTATGATGTATAAATGTTTGGGATGTGATTAATTACTTCCTTAGACAAGTATTGCCTGTGGCCCTGAAAAAAAAAAAAGGAAATAACTGCAACTCCTTTCTCAACAAGAATTTAACCAAGTAAGGTCACACGAAATAACATTTTCTTTTATGTCTGTACCCTTAAAACCTCAGACATAACAAAAGAGTAAAGTGGGACCAACTTGCCAAGTAAACAAGCCTGTCAGATACAGTTAAAGATCAAACATGAACCTTTTTTGACCAGAAGCAGTGTATGTGACCATGGAGTGGATAAAACAGCCACAGTATACAGTGCTGCTGACAGGAATGGCTATTATTGAAATTTATTCCTATAACAGAGGACAAAGTTTAATCCTCTAAAATAATTTGGGAGCTTCAGGAAGTAGAAATGGGTTGAGAAGAGAAGTACACCAAGTCTCCCTCCCAGATGAGAGGGACACAGTCCCACACTAATGATCAGTAGGAAGGTCACACAAGGCCAACTTTCTTACAGATTTGTATTCACAGGTAAATCAAGGGAACACATCAAGATTTTCCAGGTCTTTTCTGAAGTATAGTTATATTTGGGTGGGGGAAGAAAAAGTAGCTACAATTAATTCTACCTTTCGCTGTTGGAATTGGTCTCTCAAGTCCATCTGCATGACCTAAGGGGTCATTTGAATCTGGAATTTCCATTTCACCTAGGAAAAAAAAAAAAATTGTTGAATTGAGGCCTGAGTTAATCTTTCTATTAATCAGCATTACACCAATGAGTTCAGCAAACTCATTCCATCCAGGTCGTGGTACCAGAGTGGTACACAGAAAACACCTTCAAACAAGGTCAGGATTTATCCATCGCAGATTAGAAAACTTTACAATAATTTACTTTGTGAACTTACCTTGTACTTAGCAAACAGAAGCAGCATTAAAACCTACTTTCCAGTTCTTACCAGAATAAAATTCACACAGCTTTACAAAGAATGGAGATATCACCTGAAAGCAGTGCTAGGCCAGCAAACTAAGTAGTATCTGAGCTTTATTGACAATCTCAGTTACAAAACAGCATAGATTTGCTTTTGAAGTTGCAGTATAGTAATTCAGGTTCTATTTCTGGAAGGCAGATTCAACATCTCTGTCAAGTTTCTTATCCTATTCTCAACCACCTCCCTAAAAGATACTGCACAGAAAGGTAAATACAATAATCATTAGCCAAGTATTCCAAAGGGCGATGAAATGGAAGGACATCTTTCTGTGTGCTCCATGTTTGTGTCTAACATATATCAGAATCAGCTAGAAACAACTGCAGCTGCTCCAGACCGCAGACAATACTTCCACGTTGCTTTGTTTTACAGGTCTTACAAAACCCTGATCATTATAAAATGGGGGTTTATCTATCCATGCTCTTTGTACTGCTGTCAGTAACAGAGCTGAACAGAGCTTCAGATGAACCTACAAGGGTGCTTGTTCCGAAACACTTCTCAAATTACATCCCCTATTTTGGTCATCCAAATTCCTTATCACCTTGGCATATCACCAAGACAACAGGCAAATCTGAAGTCAACAGGATTCAAAGTGAAAGGTCTGGATTTTGTTTTAGATTTGTAAGGGGTGCACATGGTAATATTTTGGGTGAAATGAAACTAGGGAAAAGGTTCTCCCTCTTCCTTTTGTCCCCATTCCCTTTCCTTCAGACTAAACTCTACAGCAACACTCTACTGCAAGTCACAGTGATGAAACACTTCTTCCTACTCTGTACATCTTTTCTTGGCAGCTTTTTTATGTGTTGTTCCACTGCCTGAAGTGGAGGAAAATCCACAAAGTCCAGCTTTCCCTCAGTCTTGATCAGTAAGCACCTACTGCTAGAAAAGATACAATTACTCATTAAACTCATTTTAGATGTAATAAAGATATTCGATATCTTTCTCATCGTACTACACATACAGCACTGCCTTATGATGCTCAGGAACAAAAGCAGACTTGCAAAACATGAAACTGACAGATCAACAGCAACCCACAAAAGTTGTTATTAAAAACTGATAAAAAAGATAAAGGCGCAATATTTGAGCCTTACACATGACATTACTAACATACACTGGTGCGAATGATGGCAACTAGCATGCTACTACATAAACATGTAGGTAGCTGAAGAAAAGTCAATCACAATAGTGTCTAGAAAGTGTCTCAGTGAACACATCCACATCAGTGTGTGAGGAACTCCCACAGCAGGCTGAACAACTGTGCAGGCACGTGCAGAAAACAGTTGCGTAGACTTGTACAGTCCAAGACTGAAAGAGTTCCTGGCAAAAGACTTTGGGTTCCTCAAATGGAAAAGACAAAAATGAAATGGCTAAAAGGCATACAGGCTATGAAATGCCCTTATTCAAGGCTACTAAAGAAAGTAAAGCAGATCCCTAGGAACACTTCTGTTTTCACAGACCACACAGTCAAGTGAAATGCACATGCCGTGAATAGTTCTTTTTAAACTGCTTACCCACACTAAAAGGATTTCTTAACTTTTCAGGGCAATAAAGGAAGCTATTTCAACTCAAGGAAAATTCCAACTCCAAAAGAGAAATTCTATTTAAAGTCAGTGTTTTGCGTTTCTTATGTACAAATTATATTCTGTTCCTTTGACCTGCTATAGTAAACTGCAACAAGAAAACAAAAAGTATAGTAAATCCTTTTCCAGACTGAATATAAATACTTATTTCTTCTTTTGCCAATTCCCTTCTGATAATATGAGGAAGATTTGCTTACTGACAAAATCCAGTGCAACTAGCCTCCAATTTAAGCACCAATGACCAACAAAATACACAGATAAACATGCTATATTATTGAGACAGGGATGTCCTTTCACACAATTTACACCCAGTTGATCACAATGCCAACTCACAGTGCACATGGCATACACCATAAAAGAGCCCAGTTTTTCCCTCTGAAATGGTTATAAGTTCACAGATCATTTATTACCTGAGAGGTAACAGCAATAAACAGATTTCAGAATGCTCATGACCATAAACAGACATCAAAACAATACATTAATCTTCATCAAAATACCAGTCTCAAGGAGGCACTTATGATAATTGATACCAGCGACAAACCAACGCCTCAGCCTCAGACAGGAAGAAAATAACGAAGTCAAGTATTTTCAAGCAGAGTGGGCCTAATTAATTTAGAGCAGTTAAAAGCTGGCTGATGCAATGCCATGCAATGTTAAGAACTGTCTTTCAGTTCTTGTGGAGCACAGATGAGAAGTTAAGAGATGGGAAATTGCATAAATAGTTCCTATTATTTATTAAAAAGGGCAAAAAATGAGTGCCAGAGAATTATAGACCCATCAGCTTAACTTCAAGTCCCAGAAAAATAATGGATCAAAGAGGTTATTTTTAAGCATTTACAGTAAGCAATAGCCAACATAGACACTAAAAATGAATTGGCTTACATGGACTAGAAGTGAACGTGTCAATTTCTAGCTATTGAAAACAAGGCAAACATGATACTGGGACACATAAACAGTGGTAATTCTTTCAGCCTGCTCAATGCTGGTAAGGCTCTGGAGTGCTTTCTCCAGTTTTCTGTACTCCACATCAAGATGAATGTGGGTCAAACTGAAATACTGTAAGTACTGCCATGACGATGGTCTACAAACATGATCAACAAAAAAAAAAAAAAGAAAGACTGGTATGCCTGGTTTGTCTGAAGATTAGGCATGGTCTGAGAGCTCGCACTAGTCAAACACACAGGTCTCAGTGAATGAAATTTTCCAGGTTGGCAGACTAGGCAAGAACCTATTGTATATGATATTGCACAGATACAGCTAATGTTTCTACTCTCAGGGTGAAAGAGGACCTCTTATGATCTTGTCTAGCCTCACAATTCTATGAGGAAAACAACCATTCTTCTACCACTCTATTTTAAATCCCAAAGCTTACAAATAAATCCTTCAACGCTAACAATTGAACATAGCTACAGTTATGAAAACTGCAGATTTTTGTTCAGCTTCCTTCCACTCATGAATAATCCTGTTTCTGGAGCTGAAACTATTTTCATATTTGAACAGCAACATGCAACCTTTGCTTCCTGTGGCTGTAACCTTTGACTCAGGTTCAAACTTTCTTCCAATAACATAAAACTCCAAATTCCCTCTCTTCAGCCTAATACTCCCTAATATTTCGTTCTTTTCTTCATAAAACTTTGTTGACCTTATGTCAGTTAGTAACCTCTGGAGCTGCCAAACAAAAGGCCCACTGTACCCCTTGATTCAGCTGCCAATCTGATTACTTTGGCTGGGCGGGGGGGAAGGCAGGCTGCTTGGGTTGCTGAATCAGAGCCTTTCATTGAAATTTCTCTCTTCCAACATCTGCAACCCCTGGCAACCAATTGCAGAGTGGGCTTGGCAGACCTGTAAAGGGTGGTGAATAGTCTACAAAAGATGCAGTTTGCAGCATAAAATGAGTACACTCCTTTCATAGTGATCGCAGATCAGAACCTCCACAGCACACGCTGCTTAACTGCTACAGCTTCACATAAAAAAGCTAACTTTTTTGTTGCAGTTGCTTTAATCAGGTAGCTGTGAAGTCTAAAAAACAGGCATTTCTTAGCTTGCTATCAGCTCAAAAAGCCTACTATTCACAGGATATTAAGTTGTAGATTTAAATGTATTCTTTAGCTATCCAAAACTCTTCAAAATTTCTTTCTGCTAAATTAATACTAATTAACTTCAAAATAACATTAAATAAGTATATTTAAATAAATCCAACATCAGCCTGCAAGTCACAGAACCTTCAGAAAGCTGGTAGAAAACATAGACAAAAAAATTTTTACAAGAGCCAGTGTTGAGTTCTACAAAGTAAACTCCCATAATTTGTAAGAATTCCTTATTGAAACAAATCTCTTGTTCCATTAGTATGAAATTTTTCCCCTTTAATTTTTTTTTTAATTTTACCTAATATTATATTTGTATTAAAACGGATTCATTTCAGTACATATCAAGAAAAACACTCTGTTGCAAAATGTGGGAATGATAGTAGGTGACAAAGGCAGATCTCATGTTTGTGATCTGTAGCAATGAAAAAGGTTTTATTATTTATTTTAGACTGAAAATTTATCATAGATATAAAATAAAACATAAATGTTAAATGACCTTCGTACTGCACAGCGAGACTCCATTTCTCAAACACATCTTAACAGAGATTCAAAATCCTATACTTTGACATCCTTTTTACAGTTATAAATGCATAAAGAGATCCACATTATTGCATTAATCTCTATTATTGTGAATGTTTCTGATCACAGACTGATCCAAGATAAACTACTTATCTTTTTTTTGGAAAACTAGTAGTCAAATGCATGACGAAAAAGCTGCTTTACAAATTTCACAAGGTTCCTGGAGAAATTGCCTCAGTTAATAAAACAATTCTTATTAACCTACCATCAAACCACTCTAAAACACAGTAAAAGAAACCAGCTGGCCATCAGCACAAAACTGCAGAGAAGGAATGATTCTTAATTTCCACACAGAGTTGCAATGAACCTCAAAACCAGAATGAAGTATACTGGAGATGCAGTTTATCTTATTAGTCACCAGCCAGGTGCCTCACCAAGTACTATGAAGTCAATGTGAAAAGAACAAAATCAAATAAGTAATTCAAAATATTATTACCAGGAATTTAAACACCAACTTCAGTGAACACTTTGATTTATTCTAATGTATCATACTGTTAATGCATATTGTACATTAATCACACAGCCGCGCTTTCAATTGCACTGTCAATCTTTACGCTTCCATCACACATCATTGACTTTGGCTATTAAATAACATATTCTTCCTCCTGCAACTCATATTTGTCACTTAAAATACAAGTTCAGTTATGTTAGTGAGACAAATCAAAGATAAAGATTCACTCAGATTTCATTCACAATGGAACCTGCACCCACAGTTGTTGCAATATTACACTAAAACAAACAGCAACCATATGAAAAATAAGATATTAATTTGAAGTCACCATTTTGAGCACAAAACCAAGTTCTGAAGACAAGAACTGGATTACAATTATTCTATTCACAGCCAAAATACTCTTTTCATAAAGTGAAAATAAAGTTCAGTTCCTCTTACTTTACAACAGAGTGGAGCACATTGAACAGGAACCCAGTTTGCACAAAGGAATATCCAAATCCTGCTTTCAGTTCTTGGGACTTTTTGCAAAGTCCTAGCCAAGGCACTTTAGGCTTGCTTGCTAAAAGAACATGATGCCAAAAGATGCAGACAGATTTCTACTAGGGTTTTCAAAAGCATGTGAATATCCAAATCTCATGACTGTAGTAAATATCCAATGATCTTTTGCACTGCAGTTGCCCAGGGGATGAGAGGGGGGAGAGGTTAGCTCTCTGATTTGGTTGCAGTGCAGCTGCATGAGCGTAGGAGTCAGCACAAGGAAAGAAGAAGCGTGCAAGGAAGAAGCTGGGGCAGAAAAAAGGTGGGAAGGAGTTTTTAGATAACTGTTGGGATTCATGCCACTTCCAACTCACAGTATCAAAGTATCACAGTATCACAAGGTTGGAAAAGACCTCTGATATAGTTCAACCTATGACCCAACACTAGAACCCACTCGTCATTTAAACCCTGACACTAAGAGCCTCATCCAATCTGTTTTTAAACACCTCCAGGGACGATGACTCCATCACCTCCCTGGGCAGCACATTCCAATGGCCAATCACCCTTTTGGTGAAAATTTTTTTCCTAATACCAAACCTAAACCTCCTCTGATGAAGCTTTAGACCATGTCCTCTTGTTCTGTCACTGCTCGCCTGAGAGAAGAGACCAACCCCTGCCTGCCCACAGCCTCCTTTTAGGTAGTTATGGAGAGCCCCTCCTAAATCTATGCTGGCTGCACATCCGGCCCCATAGATTTATGAGGATCCAAGTGGCTCAGCAGGTCCCTAACTTCTTCGTCCTGGATTACAGGGGAGTTGTATTCCATCCTGACCCAATCTACCACTTCAGAAGGCCAGTTGTCTAGCAAACAATCCGCCTTAGTGTTGAAAACGGAGGTAAAGAAGGCATTAAGAACCTCAGCCTTTTCCTCATCTTTAGTTACTATATTTCCCCCGACATCCAATAAGGAGTGGAGGTTGTTGCTGCCCTTTCTGCCATTAATGTATTTGTAAAAACGGATTTCCAGATGTAAACCTTATTCCTGCAGACTGTGGCAGAGAAACCTTAAAGCCACTACTGAGTGCTAACTTTGCTCCTGGCTTCAATGACTCTATCACTCTATGATTCTATGATACTATTTAGAAACAAATTAAGATGTAATTATGGCAATGGAATTGTTCTGCACATTCAATAAATAAGAACAAACTCCACGGTAAAATACTTCAGGTTTTTAAAACCACAAATGTATTCCAGTGTTAGTTCTAATTTAGCAACAAAGGAACTAAGTCTACTAGCTATAACAAACATAGCTCTTCTGTACAACTATATGTTTAGCAGTTCAAGTCAGTATATCAAGGAGCATCAAAAAGCCTCAAAGCATTGAAAAAACACAAGTCATTCTGGACTTCATAACAAAAAGTCTTTGTTGGTAATGTATTATGTTTTAAAAAAAAAGCAATTGTGGGTACATTCCAAAGCTCTTCACCACCTCACCTGTAAAACTGCAGTTTAAACACAACCAATAGGGGCTCTGAACACACCTGCAGTAGCTCAAAGAACACCAACCAACATGATAATTATCCATGCCGTTATTACATGATTGATTATTTTACTGCTTCTGGCTGTGAAACAAAATAATCTCAATGAAAAGGCTAAAATAATAATGATTTATAACACTCCACCAACTGTGATAAACAATGATTTTCACAGTGCTCTGTTTTTTTCTGAAAATTAATTTAGAATCCAAAAATACCTGTCCTGTTTTTCAGCCTAAGGCTGAAATTTTTAAGACTCCAATTCAGAAAAACACTCCTAGTCTGACAGATACCTGAAAATATACTTCTCTATAAGCACACTCTTAAACCCTTTCCTATACATCAAACAAAAAAAACATATTAATCTTCCTCAGCCTAGGTGGTAATATAAAAAAACAATACAGATCACAACTGAGTGTAACAAAATATAGTAGAAACTGCTATTACCTATCCTAATGATTATTCTGAATGGGTTGACAACTACAAGCAGTGGAACTACTGTAAGTGTAAAAAAACCTTACTACAGTTTGTTTAGTTTTCACCTCTAATTGTATTTCTAAAGCAGGAATTGCAGCACTGTCTCGGAAGGTGGTGTGGTTACAGCCAGCCACTCTGCTCTCCAGAAAATAGTGAAAGTAAACAGTATATTCATATCAATCAGAGCAGTTTCTTAATGACAAAAGTATTTGCAGGTAAGTATTACGACCATCTTCCTGACTGAAAGGATACAGTGGAGACTAATTACTCATTAATTCTCAACCCCGGTGCCTGACAGTAAACACTAATTTGAGAAATCTGGGCACCCAGGCAGGAGGCCTGGCTTATAAATACTCTAAGAAACAAAGGCTGTCAAATGAACAAACCATAGGGCAATATTAAACATTAAATAAAATTACTAAATTGATGCTCATGCTCTTTCTTATCACCAATCATTTCAATTTTTTAAAAGACCTAAGTAGATAGAAAAGTACGCATCTGGCTATCTGGAGCTGTACCTGTTCAGGATTTCTCTCCACCAAGTCATATTTTACATGATTTTATGAAGTTAGGCTGCTAATATTTAACACCAAATACTGTGCTCAAAGAGAAGTAACTACTTATTAGTCAAAATAGTTTCTTACTATAGGTTTTGCTCATGACTAGTTGGCATAAAGTTAAATACACCAAACTGAACTCTTAGAGAGGGCAAATTTCTTTTTAACAAAAGTATTTCTAGATCAAGTGCTTAAAATTCTTAATTTTCTGCTGAAAAGTCCTCTTTACAATGAGTAATGATCTATATATACAGAGTAACTCCTCTCCACCACTAACAGTTCGGCTTGTACTGACAGCCATGGAGCAAGTCAGTTTGCACATTTGGCAGAAATTAGACGACAGACACAAGAAAGGATGCCAGGATGTAAAGGAAACTAACACCTGATCTATATTTTAGTTACCAAAAAATGCAAACTAGCTATTCTAACAGTAAGTTTAAAAGACATGTTATTGATTTGGTTTAGTAGGTTTTTCTACATTTTCACAGTTATTTATATGAAATTATTTATTTAAATAACAATAATACTAAAGCTTACATAATACAGGTATTTCTTCATTTGAGAGTTAATTTCTAAATCACACATTATTTCTGCTGAGGAACTGCTTGTTCAGCTTAGATAGGAAAAAACTTTCTCTTCCTACTGTGGAATCTGACTTCTTGGATTACAACTTAATGTATACAGTTAAGTCATAACGGTTGTCTGTTCTGAAAGACACTCCCATTTCAGTTTCTCCTGTTGTTTAAACTACCTTTGCTGCTACAAAGAAAAAAATAGCTCAGATACATAAATGGACTTCAATACAGTTGCTCTCTGTTACTTGTCTTTAGTTAGCAGAGTCAAGCAATACTTTTCTGCATGAAAAGAGATGGGATATTATTTGCTTATTCTTTTCAAGAACAATAGCAAGAAAGAGTAGAGCCTGTAGGAGAAAATAAAGTGAGCAGAATGTCCTCAGACATGGATACATGCCATTCTCAGTGGTGTAATACTCGTCTTCTCCATTGGGTGTACAGAAATAAAATCAAATGAAAACCTGGTCACAGTCCTACTGACAGCAGCCAACACGGCCATTTCCAAATGATGTAGTGATGAACAGGAGTCTCTTTTCTGCCCTATCTGCCTATACACAAAGCAAGGAGCAGCTCCTCTGCACCAGGCACGCGAAGGACAGCTAGCCATCTGCTCACCAGCAGGCAGGCTCAAAGCACTTGGCAGTCTCCACTCAACTACGACATATTTCCCCTAGCCAGGCAGAGATTTCTTTAGCTCCCACTGTAATTCCTCATTATCCAGTTTAAAAATCGTGACTGATGCTTACAGTAAGATCACCCTTTAGATCATTTTATTACAATTTAGTTTCAGCAGCAACATTCAAGCCTGCCACATTGCCATTTTAAAAAGTCCTGGAAGTAACTCTTCAGTAAAATGCAGTGCACTTTCGAAGCTGCATTTTTCCAACAAAGAGCTCTGAATCTTACATGTGTAAACGCCTACTTTTCAAACTACAAACTTTCTCATCTTTTTGCTCCTGTGACAGCAGGACTCACATAGTTTTTTCTTCATCACTTGGGACAGTTCTGCTTCTACATCAAAAATGCTGTGGCTGTAAAACACCTGTTTTCATGACATTGAAGTGAGAAACAACACACACAATCTAATTTTACATTAAAAGGTTAATTCATGGCACTGACCCATGACCTCAGATTCTTACTTATGCACTGAATGAATCTTGTCTGAAAGTCACATACAGCTGAGATTTCATAGGCATGTTTTCAGAAAATCACTTTGCTTGAAGCAATAGCCTCTTAATTTTTAATAAAAGCAAAAAAAAAGAAAAGCTCATTATCTGTGAGTAAACTATTGAAGTGATAGTCATAGATGGGAGTGGAACAAGCTGTGTGGAACCAGCAGTATTTACTGCTGGAAAATTGGTTGGTTCCACCCCTGAAGTGTGAAGCACACAAAAGCTGACAGCTATTCCAAGCAACTGCCAAACATGCTGGTCTTCATTCCTAACACTTCTGAGCCATAATGCAGATCCCTTAGCTTTGGAATTAAAAAAGATTGTGTTTCAAGGAAGGAGAATGTTCTTCACAGTGAGAATTAATCTTGGGATATACTTGTATTCTGTTTTCATGCATTTTATTATGTTTCAACATTTCAAAATATACATAGCAGTTATTCTATTCAGATCGATATGTTACTTTTATATTTGATATACTCCCTTGCAACCATTGCTTACTTAATCAAAGTGAACAACTGCGGTTTTCATTATCCTTAAGCAAATATTTGCACAAGTATTACTTTCCTCTATTACACACTACCATAAATTGTTGCGCGCAAACACCAACCAGGCCAATCTAAATTTCCTAACATATGAACTTTTTTTTGTGAAGAGCGTGAACAATTGCCAAATAAACTGTTTCAAGTATATAAGCAGTTACCCTCCTTCACGTTAGTTATGGACAGCTTTAAAACTGCATTAGCTCTGAAGTACAGAACACCGCTAATTCTAATAAATGGGAGAGGATGCTAGAAATAGGATACACCTGCATCACAGCAATCAAAGCAGCCATTACATCAGAGAATAACAATCCAAAATCACATAATTTGATATACTTGTAGGAATCTTAGACCTCTGTTGATAATGAAGCTTCAATGAAGTGTCCCATGTTGTGTGAACGTACATGGAAGCAATGTATGCACATAGTTGGCACTTACTGTCAATAGAAACAGAAAACTGCTGAGCTTAACGGGCAATTTTTCAGCTGTAAATTCTCTTGGTTGTTCTCAGTGCTGAGTATATTCTAAAATACTAACTGGGTTTCCTTTGGTATTAAAACAGAAGTAGAAACAATCTTTCCATCCTTGCTTCCACATGTAATAAAACCACTTTCTGTGCACAATATGGGTCTGGCTGGTACAAATTCTGTCAGATAATTACCAGTTTATTCTGTGCTACTGCACAGGCCGTGATCTGTGGTGTTTGGCACAGCAGCTGATTCAGAGAGGGAAGTGCCAGAAATGAAGCAGACAGCAGTTTAAGCTCAGCATGCACAGATCAAGAGTTCACTTAAGAGGGAAAAGGACCCAGACCATAGGAGTGACAGCGGCATGCCCAGTGAAGCAGGGTGGAAGAGGGAGTCTCACAACAGTACAAGACAGTTAGCCAGCAAGATGACTTCAAAGTCAAGTGCATTTCTTGTCACTCTTCTGTTTTGCTGCACACACTAGCCAGCATCAATAAATGGCCAACAGTTCGTTTCGCATCAAAAGCACAGACTTCCTGTTATGAAATAAGCCCAGTTGCTTGAGTTTAACCTGACAAAGCTTCAGAGCAACATAACCTAGTTATCTGATGGTTGTCTAGGGGAGTCAGCCTAATTTATAGTAAATAACATTAACAGGACAAAAGAAAACCATAAAAATTAGCAGCCCATAGATATCTTTATTAGCAGCCACAGAGATGCCATCATTAAAGTGGTCATATCATGGTACTGTAGACCAAGAAAGTTTATTGCATCTGCCAGCAGTTTGAAAACAGAGCTATCTAGTACTATCAGGCATTAATTTCTCAACCCTTACCTTTATAAAATGTTTGTTATTTACAACTTTTTTTTTTTTTTTTTGTGAGCATCCGGCTGTTTCCTCCTCACTCTTCGGGGGCATGTGAGAATCTACTTTTTCCTAAACCAAAATTCAACTGCAAACAAATTTTAGATCTTGGCAAAGTACTCACATTAAACAAAGTTACTGTGCTACGAAAGCTACGGGAGAATATTTTTCCTGGTATGTATGCATTTTCCCATGCTTTGTGAAAATTCTTAGGGAATTCAAAGCACCGAGCCCCGCACTAAGCCTAACCATTAGCTGTCTGCTGTGGCACTTAAGAAATGCATCTTTGAAAAGACAGGAATGGTTATTTGCAAAGGCTGCATTTCCTACCACTGGACACAAAATTAAGAATACACTGGGAAAAACTTCTCAGGATTTTCCACTACGTCTACTACTTACTGCCTCCTAGATTTTCTAAAATGCAGCCAACATGAAAGAGACTTTGTGATTTACAGTCCAGCTCTATGAATGTAGATAAGATCTTGTCAAAGATCTAAAACAAAACAAAGAACCCTTGGAATGGCTTCTCAAATACTTAAAACTGCTATGACCCAGAAAGCAAACCAACTGATAAATTGCCCTCGACCTTGTAATTCTTGGCTAGTTTGTTTTTCTCTGCTCTGCCTCTGTATTCTATCCTGTATATATTAATCTCAAATAGCTAATTTCACTCATTTGATAAAGCAAGACCTGTACAGTTAATAGTCTGCTCAGTTACTTGGTTGTCTGTCACTCTCTCTTGACTACGCAATATGATGAAGACACCGTTTTTGCTAGTGTGACATTTCAGAAGAAAATTATTATTAGAAAAGGCTATTAAGATGCCATGGACTCCTTCTTTGTCATTATCAGTTAATTTTACTTTCGCCATTTTGTAGAACTTTTCCTGGAAAGAGGTCTATGCTAATTAAGGACTCCATCTGTTACTGATGCTTAAATAGAAGTCATACCTGAGACATATATTTTTCATTTTGTTTATTTATTAAATAAAATTATATATTATATGCATTTTATTTAATGTGTAAAAATGAGCAATAAATTTCTTTATTCCTCAAAAAAGAAAATTCTGCATATGTTTATAAGCGTATTTATCTCCAATAAAACTAAAATCCAGTCAAATTGCTAATACAGGAAATCTTATTTATAACACAAGACAAATGAACTCCATTTTCTCCTTGTACATGCTTCACTAACACAACATATACCAGTCATATACTAGTAAACCTGAAAATACAAACATGACATGGCAATTTAAATACAACTGAACAGAAAAAAAATTAATTGTGCATATAGAGGAAACAAAACATGCTGCACTACATGTACAGATTTCTCTCTCCCAATTTTCTCCTCTTCTGCACAGAAATAAGTATACAAAAAATAAAAGCTTTCCCTCTAAAACTTGTAAAATAATCTGAATTTCACAGCTGACACGGAAATTTAAAGGTAAGTCCAACCCGTGTATCTGACCCTGCAATTCTTTCATGCTTACAACTGCTAATAGGAGTTTGAGAAAAGAACAGTAACAGATGAAGTTCTTGATTAGCATAGACATCTTTCCAGTTCCACAAAAAGACAAAAGTAAAATTAACTGATAATGACAAGAAGGAAATTCATAGACTCCAAAAGTCAGCATTGAGGATGACACCCTTGACACAGCACAGCAACTCAACTTTTAGTAGTCATAGAAGGACTGAAATCCCTTACCATAATCCACCCTTCTACCTATCGCTTTCCATGAAACAAAGGCTACTGCAAACTTCAAGTTGCTTGTTTTGGCAGGGCTTTGTGAAACTACTTTATAAAACAAGGAGGGAACATATATACTGTATCATGTTACTGGAACAAGGCTTTTAAGCAGATTTGAAGTGACCTTACAGTCCTGAGTCATAAAATGGTATTTCTTAGCGGACTCACAATTTATGGTAGAATTCGACTTCAGCAATGGCCCCTTGTGCCATTGTTAGCGCTTTAGTTAGTACAAAGCCCTATATCACATTCTGATTTATTGCATTCTTGTTATCATACTTTTTAAAAAGAGATATACAACAATGCTATTGCTAGAGCTCCAGTACAATGACAAGCAAGTCAATCCCTGAACTCTTTCATATGCATTTTGCTTTTCAAACAAAAACATCTAACATTCAACAGCAATCTTAAAGTGCTAACATATGAAACACAACTATTTTATGAGCTAAGTTACTATAAGATGCAATTATGTCAGTTCACTGCAAAAGTATGCCTAAGTATGGCTTCTGTAGTTTTCCCACCTTCAAGTGACTAAGCACTCAAAAGAAGTTACTTAGGTGCAGTAATGCTTAACATGGAATAATAAAGTAAGGTGATGTCTTTATGGAAAACTGACATTTTCCTCCACAGACTTTCTAGCTAATGTTTGTGAGAGAAAGAGCTCAGGGAGACTGAGCACACGTTGACAGAAAAGTAGTAGGAGCAAAGGCTGTAATTACTACTCATCCCACTTCATCCAACTAGAAAATAAAAAAACGACGATCAAAATTTAGACTTGCTTGGAGGATATCTGGAGACTAAACTGTCATTTAGTACCAACAGGAATGAAGCTATTCAGTTCAGGACTACCTCAGCCTTTTTCATAGTATTAGACACTGCAGTTTCCTCAGATTTTCTGATATTTTCGTTGTAGAAAAAATTTTCCAGAGTAAAAGTTATGCATAACTGATTTGAAGATGATTACAGGCCTCAAGGATAGAAACAAATAGGCTTGTGTCAAAAAATCATGTGTTAATTCTTTAAAATACCCTGTGTAATGCCTATAGGAGCATGTCTTTAGGATGTGAGAATACAACGCTGCTGTTGGCTGTGCAAGTGAGAAGTAGTTTGAAAAATTTACATTCACCTAAAAAAAGATGTATTTGAAAAAAAAAAACCTTCTGATTTCAAATAGAAGGCAACTTAAGAAAAGCACTTGTATTTATAGTCTACCAAAGACTGTAGAAGTGATTAAGACGCAAATGTGTAAAATCCCAAGCAGTTGAAAATGCGTTTTTTATAGATTAACTGAAAGCAGTTCCTACACCTAAGAGAGGTTTCACGTTTTTGTTAGTAAATGTTTTCTTTTTTTCTTCTTTAGGGTGAGAACTAGGGCATAAATTAGAGTCCATGCATTCACCCAATGCTGCAGCTTGTCAGAAAATCTGATGTAGTAATCCTGGTCTCTGCCATTCTTTCACCTTTAAGTCTTGGTTTTAATCCAGATAAACAGAGATAAAAATGCTTTAAGTCTTCTTTGTACCTTTAATCCCCTAGCTATCATTGAGGTCATGAGATATCTTTTTTTAAAGCACAGAAATAATTCAGAAATTCTGATAGTGAAAACAATTCCCTAGATCAGCTCCTTAGAAGGTGCCATACAAACACACATATGGGGTAACATTTTCGAGTAAGCCTGGGGAGTGTATAAGTCATAATATATGATGCAAAACCCCACAATCTTTTTAACCTGAGATATAAGCATGGCCTGAATCTCAAAGGCAGCAGAGAAGAAAGCCTGAAGTGACAGAGCTGCTGCCCTATCCTGTCTGAACTGCAGCTGGGCAGGAACACTGTCGACAGACCTTTTTTGGCCCAGCTGCCTGGAGCTGCAATTCCCTCAGGTAGCCTGCGGAAAGCCTCTCAAAGACAGATGTAAGGGAGATAATCTGTTATCAGTCAGCTTTGTCTCTTAAGTGTGTGGCATAAGGTTTGCTGCTGTTGGGAATGAAGTATCGCCATCACATTCAGCACTGCTTACGTAAAGGACCTGTCAAGTTGCTACTTACCATTCAGAAGGTCTTTCAAAATCCCTGATACCACTAGAATCAATGGAGTCATGAATAAACACTGCTTTCTTCCCACTTGCTTTTCTCCATTTCTAGAACGGTAAATGCTTAGGTGGCAATCTTTAGTCCAACAAACACGTGTGGATAGTCTACTCAAAAATAGAATTACTTGCTGTGAGATGTGTCACTGTTGTGTTGCAATAAAGAAAGCCAAAGATTCAGCAGTCTCATCAAAGGTAGTTTTTAAAAAAGAAGCATATTTATGGAGAAAAACCCGACAACTTGTGACCTAACAGATTCTCACCATGAGTGTTTTGAAACAGGTGGCTAAGAAGAGCACCTTGCTTTAAGTCTGTACCTTCACTCAATGACTCAGTGCAGCATCTGTGCAGTTTATGACTACTTGTGTAGTCATATTCTCAGACTAACTGGCGATATAAACTACAGTGTTTCTGTAAATATTCTGGACAAGAGCCATAAAAGATGCATCATTCTCTATTTAAAAAATTCCTTGGACTAAGGATATACTTCACCATGGTATGTTCAGGGTAGGTCTACCTTCCTCTCTCCATTCATCCTTCCCTCTTTCATCCCTCTCTCCCTCTCTCTCCCCGACCCTAAGGAAAGCTCTTTACTTCCTCATGGTTTCACTTCACTACTTTAAGCCAAAGGTCTTGCACTAAACCTAGTGAAAATATTTAAATTTGCTGACTTAAAGTTAGGTCTTAGAAAAGGTATGTTCTCACCAACTTGACCAGGTTTCTGAGCCATTTTCCACTGCGGTTCACTGAAGTTACAGGTGTGTGGGTTTTTTTTAGGACAGAGGGGAGAACTGAGCTGCTTCCATTTATATCCTTAGACATGGAGACTCAAAGGCTCACACCCAAAGACCTTACATCTCTTCAACTAGCCAAGCATAAGAAATAACAAATTTCTACATTACAATCTAACTAGAAACACACTTCTGACTCAACTAGCTTTTAGTATTAACTTAACTTTCAATCTTAACATGTGAAAAAATAAATTTCAATTAATATATTTTTCTCTCCTATTATTATTTTTCGTTCCTAGTTTTATCTAGGGAAAAGATGGTTATGACCAGACATCCCTAAAATGTTAACTCATCAGTCATCACGGAGTAGAGCACTGTGCTCTGTTTACAGCACTGTAAAGCTAGTGTATCTTCTGTATTTCTTTTCTGCCAGATATTGCTCTATTCAAAATTTGTACAGCAAAAGAAACATAACAGTGAAGTCCTGACTTTTGGTAAAATGACAGAATAGACACATATCAAATGTTGACTTTCCAGAGTTTATATTACTCACACCCCTTAGTCTACAAGGATCTACAAATTACAGCTGTCAAAATTTTTGCATAACCTAAACTTTCAGCTCTAGAGAACCCTTACTTGTCTACATTTATTTATATTCTTGGTAATGGAGTGGTTCATTATTTATACTAGCTGTTTAAACAGTAACTGGGTTGTTTTAGGAATTGTGCAGAGATGGGCTGTGTAGTTTATGTATCTGAAGAAAATCAAGATTCATCAACCAAAGAAAGTTGACTTAAATTTGTGCAATCATAAAATATTTTACCTTAACATCTTTTGAAATATTTTTTGCAAGGCAACAACGTAGACTAAGTTACTTCCCACATTTACTAGTCACGTTGCTTGACTGCTAGAATTTAACACTGTTAAATTTATAAACAGATGTTGCATTTTCAAGTCTCCTTTCATTTTTAAAAACATGTAACTTTGCTCATGTGTAAACATCAGTTCTGGAGAGATGTGTTATGAAGGAGTTACTACCTACATATTACACAATCTCCTAACTGAACGTAAAACTGAGATTAGTGCTCTGCATACCTTCAAAAAATTGAAATGAGTGGATCTTTTCAAATAGGAAGCCTTTTGATTTTGCAGATTCACAATGTTCACACAAACAGCAGAAATGCGTGCATTTCTTATCTCCACTATTTTGAATGCACGTTTTCTTTCAAAATTGACTGCATCAACACAATTGATCATTATTTGGAGGCAACTGCAAACCTGGACTGTGCATGAGTGGTAGATTATATTACACGGCAAAGAGAGCATTAACATAGTTATGAGTATGCTGTATGTGCACGAATACATACAAAGTAAATATTAATTTTGATTTTTTCTCTCTTCAGTCCCATTCATCTAGTATCTTTTAAGCGTGCACCTTTTTAGAGATATACAACAGTATAGAAATTCAAATAATTTTCTGAAAACTAGTTAAAAAAGTGAAAATACAGCATTCCAGATCCCACATTTCAGACTTTAAAAGCCACTTAAAAAAGCAGTTAAGAGTTTGTGCTAAAACACTAGTACTGACCACGTACCCAGCACAAAGGTGAGTGTTTATGACTTTAGTGAGATGGGATTTCCATTTCCTTTAATGAGCCAACACATGAGAGCCACACTAACTAACACTTACACAGAAGCTGCCCCTGGGACAATACATCTGTTTCTGCGGAAGCAAAGGCAAGGCAAGTAGGTGTGGAGAAACGGTGGGGGTAAATGGGACGGGGACTTGGCGAAAGACCTGCATAATGAGATCAAGAGAATGATGGTAACCATTCTGTGGGTGCTATTTGGGCCAAAAAGGAGAGGAAGAAAGCACAGCTTTGAAGTTTTGCCTTGGGAGTCACTGGTGACTATGGGCAGCAGCTCTTTATAGCACTGTGTGCATTTTTCTTGCAAAAACTGAGACCATCAACAGCCCTGCTCAACGCAAAATACTGATTTCCAATTTGCTGTCGCCAGAACAACGGCTCTTGTTCAGACAGCACAGTGTTTTTTTCAGAGCCGTTTGGATTTGGATTTTGATGGGATGGCAGAAACATGTGTTACCTTGGCTTCCCTGTCATAGTATTTAATACTGGCAAAGACACTAAAAAAAAAAGGTGCCAGCTGTACCAGAAATGATACACAGTAGATAAAGGCATTTTGTTTATTCCTATCATTCACTGTTTCTTGCTTAAGTAAACAGACACATCTCAGGCCTACAACATGTGTGGGCTACGAAGTTAAAACTCTGCTTTACCACTACTGGGAGGCAGGCTGGTGGAGTTCAGCCCAAGGTTCTCAAAGAAAAGCAAGTCTCCTCACTGGAGAGTGGAGACTGGCTGGTAAGTAAGGAAGGGAATATTTGCCAGCAGTAGCGTCCACATCTGGCTGATCATCCGCTTTCCCTGGCAAGCAGCATGTGCTACAACTTCACTCTGGCAAATCAAACAACAAATAGGAGAACTTCCATATAGAGACAAATAAAAATAAAGGCAGGAAGGCAAAGGGGAGGCATGGTAACTGAGGAAGTCTGGAACAATCTTAAGGAGGGAATGGGGAGCTTATCTATGTAGGCACTGCAGGACTCTAGGAGAAAAGCTTAGATGGAGCTTAGAAAAGAGGTTCCAGCAGGGAAAAATAGGAAGCCAGATAGTAAATGAAGTTCGCAGCAGAACATCTCCCTACTTGCCTAGTATAACCATAACCTCCTCCAACCATAACATGTAAGCATCCAGTTTAAGTCTGCGTAGCCTCAACCATTGCAGCCCCAATCTCACAGATCAGAGAAGTAAAGGTTAAAAGTAATTAAGTCTTGGAAAGGTCTTTAGAGATCTGTGAAAAAAAAAGAATTAAAGAGGAAAATAATTCATGACATTTGAAATATAATTTGGGGGTCCCAATTAGAAAGCTCTCGATGGATAAGATACATTATCCAGTAGGCACTACTTTTCTCAAGGATATCAATAATTTGAAGTACTACATTGTTTTATTTTTAATCTCAGGCTGAGAAGATTGAGTCTCCATGAGCACTAGGGTTGAGATAATTTTTAGAAGAATATGGTAATAGCTTAATTTACGGGCAAGAACGAGAGATGACTGGGTAAAACACTTTTTAACTACAAGAATTAAATATTGGACAGCTAATCCTCTTCCTGGAGCTTTTTAGTTTATTAATTAATATCTGGGAAAAGTTATTAGCTGCAGCTCATTTTTGCAGATGTAAAGTACTGTAAAGGGCCAGACTGAGACACTTCACTAACTACCGTTTTTGAAAGAATGGCTTGACTTCTATGAAGTCAGTCAATCTCCCGTTAGCACAAGTGAATCCAACCCAAAACTTCCCCACTGTTTCTGAGAGCAGACTGATAACAACAGAAACAGAAAAGGAAAGGAAAAAGTGCATGACATTTATATCTCATATCTCAGTCTTTCTCATAAGGAAATGTAATCCGCACATACAAAAAATGATGCTCTAGTCAAAGTGTTTATGTAGGTATCTGCCTCAGCATCATGCAGGGTTTTAGCTGAAATCTACAAGTTCATAAGACCTTCACAAACCAGTTGTTTAACAATCAGAGTGATGGAGTTTCTACTGTTACAGAAAATTGAAATATAACTTTGGACAAAACAGCCATACAAGTAGCTGTGACTGTTTTATCATCTTGATTATGCTACACAACCAAAGTGCTAGGAAAAAGCAAGGAAGCCAAAACGATTTTAATGAAGAAGAAATGTTAAATATCTTTGATTCTTAGTAGCCTTCACTTACCACTTAACAAGCTGAGATATCAAGCAGATGTGAGATCTATGACTGATGTAAGAAACAGGATATTAAACACAGTCATTTAATCTTCTTAAATCAACTCATCCAAATCTCTAATGTTACACATGTTGTTTTATGTGTGAAAAAGTGCTACAGATCCTCATCATTTGTTATAGTAACCGTACAGCCAAAAAAGTTATTTTCTTTTGAAAAACAGCTTTATAATAAGTAAGCAGTACATTCTAATCTCATAGCAACATGCCTGAAAGCATCTTCTTTCATTAATATGGTTTGTTATTTTACCAAAATACATTCTAAGGCTATTGGTATTTTACACAAAGCTAGAATGTAGACTTGAAACAGAACACTCAACATTCAAGGTAAAATATGTACATTTCTATTCTGAATGAGGCACTAAATCAGCCAAAACTTGTTTCTGACAGACTAGTGATGAATTATAGGATTTTCAGTAATCCTCCAGTAAACAAAGTGAACACTGTTCTTCGTGCAGAAACTGCTGGTTAAATCACACATGACATAGATCTGGTATTCTTGCCTGAAAATATGACATTACTTTGACAGTAAGGCAGCCTTCTAGAAACACTCAATTTTCCAGCTTGCCTCTATATAAGCACATAGTTTAAAAGAAAAATTATGTGATAGAAGTCATAAACATACGAAAATCCTACTACCAATGTAGATCTTGAAAGAGTTTTCTATGCTCTGGATCAAGGGAGAAAAATACTTCCAAAAATATACTGTGAAGGAAGTAAGAAGGATTACATTTTGCAAAAGAGAATGAAGCCTGTTGTGCCTCTCTAAAAGACCATAAAGATGCCTAACCTTAAAGATGATTTGTCATCTGTAAGAGGTAGGGTTCTGCATGGTATTTGTAACAAGCCATTCCTTGTGATGGTAATCTCCCTGTCTGTGGGACAATGGCGAGATCACACGCTTCCTGATGAAATGTGTTTGTTAAGGACAAACCTGTGGGGAAAAAATGCAGTGCATGTACCACTCTGTGCTTTAAATTAGAAGTTTCTCATGGCAGGAATCATTCACAGAATAATTTCCCCTAAAATTCTAACTGTTCACCTATTATAAGTGTTGGACAAAACAATTAACCTGTATCAACAGCAGATTAACAGAATGATATTACATGAACCCCATCTGTCTGTTTTTGAAGTGCCAAGCAAAACTATGCTTATTGAAGTGGAAAAATGTACCAACCCTTTCTATCAAATTTTGCTTCTGCAGAGAGCCACCTTCTCAGATCTCCACAGGGATATAGGCAGGGTGGATGAAAGTGAAGGATGTTTTAAAATAGCTGATTTTTGGATCTTGCTTTAAAGACATTTTTGTTTTCAAATTCCCTATTTATATTTAAATATGAAATTATTATATTCTGAGCAAAGCAGTAATTCAGTAAACACAATTTAAGATACAAAAATATTCAGAAGTATTTAAAGTGCTTAAGAAAAATCAGATCTCTGAAGAAGCAGAAGCCAAAGACATAGCAACTGGAGCTAGAATAAGCTGAAATGTTAGAACAACTTTTGACAGAAACAGATTATTCTGCAGATGCACAGTTAACATCTGCTTCTTTCTCAATTTCAGCTACTTCACTCTAAGCTGAAAAATCAACTGGGATTTTAAAGTCAGAAAACCTTATTTTCCTCATAAAATCTGTGAATAAAAATGAGGTGAGAGGTTGAGATTCAGTTTTAAAATCTTGAAGCCCTTGGTAACTAGAAACAAGTTCAATTCACTACTATAGATAAAATTGTATTTGCTATGTCAACACAGTTCAAATTAAAACCATCTTCTTGGAATGTTATTTTCTCTTCCATACACATTAAAGAGATTTTATTTTACTGTTTTTTCCAATATTTATTTTATGCCCAGACAGCACATCCACATGTAATAAACATTTACATGAATGTTGTTTAAATTTTGTGAAAATGAGAGAAGATAATATATGTATATTCAAACACACTACTGCTAAATTTCATTGCCCAGTTGAAAAAAAAGGAATATCAGTAACATACTTATCAACTATTAAACTATTTTAATTATCAAAGACAACCAACGTTTCCCTAACAAAATCAACCTGAAACAAAATATAAGATTGAAAGGAACAAGTTTTCCTCTTTTCCATTAAAAAGTATAGTCAGAAGCACTTAAGTGACTAATTATTTTGCCTAGAACCTGGAGAGAAAGGGAGATCAGTTACAGTCCTTGGAAATTCAAATGTATACTTCCATTGTACTGTTTATTGCCACGTATTTAACAAGAAGTTTTCCTCACACTTTTGATCCTGGCATTGCAATTAGCATGTGATATTATACAGTTTATCTAAGTCTCAGCAGATCCACTGAACATATCTTTTTAAGACATAGTTATTGCTATTTAAATGAAGAAAATCCATTCAGACAGCTATCTGGTAATGTAAAAGAATGAACATATTATTTTTTTATTGCAGATGTACCATATAGCTGTTATTGAGCCATATATGCAAATATATATTATGTATTATTGATTAAAACTCTTTTCTTTATCAGAGAAAAGGAAACACCTTATAAACTTTATTTGATCACAAACCAGAATGAATTACCTGAAACGTATGAAGCTGATACCCAAGCTCTGATGTCAGTTTAGGCAGTGAAAATACTATAATATGAATAAAACCATACTGTTATAAAGATGTTTGTTTCCATGACCTCCTCAGACACAGGTCGTCCCACAGCATTCCAATTGTCAGTGGGCAGTCACCTCTGTTCTCCAGCTATTTGATCACAGAATCAGCAGAATAAGAAACTGAGATTAGACAACATTGTATTGAAGACTAATGCAGCAGGACAGCAGTAAAAGTTTGTTATTTTAAACAGTGTTTCCGCTTTCCAAATAATTTCCCCCCAGCACTACCATGAGGTCCAAGCATCTCCTCAAAGCACCTCTGACTGCTCCCAGCATCATGCATTTTGCAGACACTGCATGACATCAGACATTAACCTCCACTCTGAAAGGAAATCATAGAATCATAGAATCTTCCGTTAGGAAAAGACCTTTGAGATCATCGAGCCCAACCATATCCATCTTCCGTTAAACTCATCTATCCGTTTTTTCAATACCTCCAGGGCTGGTGACTCAACCACTCCCCCCGGGCAGCTGTTCCAGTGCCTGACCACCCTTTCGGTGGTCTGATAACCTGGTTGTCCTGCGTGTGCTGTGTGATAGCACTCAATATGATCTGCTCCATGACCTTCTCCAGTACCGAGGCCAAGCTGACAGGTCTGTAGTACCCTGGATCCTCTCTCCGAGTCTTCTTGTAAATGGGAGTTACATTTGCCAGTCTTCCGTCAAGCGGCACTTCCCCTGTCAGACAGGCCTGCTGATAGATGAGGGAAAGGGGTTTGGCAAGGACCTCTGCCAGCTCCCTTAACACCCCTGGGTGGATCCCATCCGGCCCCACAGACTTGTGGGTGTCTAATTGGCTGAGCTGGTCTCTAAGCAAGTCTTCTTGGAACACTAAGGGTTCACCTTCACAGTCTTCTGGCTCAGGAGGCTTGGAGCCCAGGGAACACCTTACCTTACTATTAAAGATGGAGGCAAAGAAGGTGTTAAGTACCTCTGCCTTGTCCTCATCCTTTGTTACTACCATTCCCCTTGCATCCAGTAAAGGAGGGAGATTCTCCTTGGTCCTCCTGTTGTTGTTAATATACTTGAAGAAACATTTCTTATTGTCTTTCACTGAACTGGCCAGTTGAAGTTCCAGTTGGGCTTTAGCCCTTCTAATTTTTGCCTACATCATCTCACCTTATGGTCCTCCTGAGATGCCTGTCCCCTCTCCCAAAGCACATATATTTTCCTCTTTTTCCTGAGGCCAACACAGAGCTCTCTGTTAAGCCATGCTGGCCTTCTTCCCCGCTGACTCATTTTACAGCTCACGGGGATGGCCTGCTCTTGCGCTGCCAGAATTCCTTTCTTGAGGAGCATCCAGCCTTCATGGGCTCCTTTATTATTTAGAATCGCCTCCCACTAGACTTTATCAGGCAACCTTCTAAACAAGCTGAACTCTGCCCTCCGGAAGTCCAAGGTGGCAATTCTGCTGACACCCCTCCTTACTCCTCCAAGAACTGAGGATCTTGTGATCACTGAGCCCCTGGTATCCTCCAACAGTTACCTCTCCCATAAGGCCTTTTCTGTTCACAGACAGCAGTCTCATTTGGCGAGGAGTGATACTCTTCTCCGTGGTATAGCTCGCACTTGGAGCATAGGATGAAGGAAAGAAAGAACATAGTAAAGACCTGAGTAATGCTCTCTGGGGACTCTGCCTGCTCCCCTTTTCCCCCTCAGCTTGCTTTGCACTCAGAAATATCTTTCCCTTCATCTTCCTCTACACTGACCCTCCACAGCCTCAAGGCTGAGCAGATGGAACACCTAAGTTAGAAAACTCCAGCTTACTAAAGTTCATACAACAAGAACTTTAGGCCATGTAAGACCCTCACTCTCCCACTCACCTTCAGGTGCCTACCTGCATCATGCAGTTTCAGAAGATAGCAAGAATGTGTCAGAGTGAGTTGGAAAGCTAAAGTCACGGTGCTGAAGAAGGAAGTAGTCCAGTCTTTCCTGGGAACACCTCAATGGTCAAAGCACTGAGGAGTAAGTGGTAGGTCAAATGACATGTGACCTAAAACCATATGACCAAACTGGCTTGTGCAAGTGAATAAACAACAGAAGTTTCTTTCCTTGTACACGGATATTCTTTTTCTCCAGTATCCAGTACAGAACAATAGAAATGGTTTTCAGTTAGACCATAAAAGGAGACAAGGAACAGAAGTACCTGGGAACATTGATCCTACGTCACCTGAAAGCAGATGCAATCTGCAAAGCCTCCTCCAGCTGGGTACAAACGAAATGAGCCCTACACACTCAGTTCAGAAATACAGCTAAATATTTGTTAAACACAAACCAGAAGTAACAGGAATATTGACCTAATACCATCCCAGAACCTCTGTAGCTCAGATACAGCAACTAAAGCCAACTTCTGGTAGTTATTTGGCCTTCATTTGAGGCAAGATTCCGTCATCCCCAGATAAAACAAATCAGGCCACTATTGAGCTGGAATAAGCACATCTGTGACGTGTTGTACCAATTAATATTTTTTAATATATATTACTTTCTTGCACAATAATCATTACATATGGCTTAAACTAACATATGACAATTACTGACAGTATCTAAAACTGATGTTATGTTGGTCTAACAGTCAGTGAACCATCGCATCTCAGTTTTCTCTGTTTTCCCAAACATATAAGTATTAAGCATATAAATCCTGCAGTATCATAATTATGCAGTAGCAACAATGTAATTATAATTGTATAGATCAAACAGGGACAACTCTGGGGAAGAAAAAGAATGCCAAAGAAATATCAGTAAGAAAGAAAATAATAAATACATGATTCAGAAACTAAAGTGCAACACACTTCTGTCACTCAAGCAGAACACGCAATACCAATCCAGAAGACCTCACTAGAACTGATTTTAAATATCCTCAGTTCAACATATCTAATATGCCTTTCAGAGTATCTGGTTAATTAGAAATATATTCTCTTTCTGCACACACACACACAAAAAAGAATAATCTTAAAACACAAATGAAAACTTGACCCTTGGTAAATACTGCAAAAGTTAAAAGCTTGATTTTCAAAAGATAAACTCTCTTTAACAGAATATTCTTTGCACAGCTGCTGAGTACTGCTTATATGGGAATCTTACCACGAAGACTCTACTTCCAATTGTAAAATTATAGGACAGTGTATGTGTGTATAATGCAACAATTATAAAAGCAAAGCAAAAACTATAGGGAATTAGTTCAATCAAATTCCTATAAGAGACTATTTACTAAAGACACAATTTAAGTTCAAAGTACCAACGTCTAATAAACAGACTGTGAAATAATTAATTTTCTAAAACAAATACAAATTTTATACTGCCTGTGTCTGGCATCCACTGAAGAGAAACTGGTTAGATGGTCCAGGTTAAGAACTTGAACACTTCCTCTGTGTCTGCGTTCATATATGAAGGCTGGAGGATCTAATAATGTTGTATAATATGGACTTAGTGGCTCTGACTGATGCAACACCAAGTTTCTTAGAGGTTTTACCAACAATGCCACTGGTTTCTCTCTCATTCATACTTTTGATTTATGTTTCTGTAATTTGAATAAAGTCTTTTCCAAATTACTGAACTCTCTTTAGCATAGATATCTGGTAGCTACACTTTGTAACTTTTAACACTCACTACCACAAGAAGTCTCCATCAAAAGACAAAAGAGTCTTGGTTAAAATATGTTTTTTAATTATTTTTTTTAAATCATTTCAACAATTTTACAAGATTTATTACAGATCTTTTTAAAAGATCTCATTGTTAAATACATAAATATCTTCTAAAAAGCATCAATCTAGCCAAACAAGAACATCATTATTAATGTTTATTCTCATATTTTATATTTTTAATGAGAGTTTTCAGCACATTTTTGTTCATCTGTTTTCTAAAGACTTACCAAAACATTATGAATCTTGCACTACCCTTCCCAGCTTTTCCCAGGCAAACAAATTGGTTAACTCTCATGCTCCTAAGCAAACATTTCCAGAGAACTCCTCTCAAACATATATTAGAAATGTTTTTCAGAAGCCAAAGGCAGGTCCCTAGAGTCACATGAGGAAAGTCAGACTTGTCATGCCATTAATCTACCTCCTTCTCCGTCCCTCATTAGTTATGTTTCAGAAAGTGTAATTTAATTACATTTGCAGTGCCCATCAACAATAGTTACAGACTTGGATGGAAAAGGGACCTCGAGTTAAAGGAAACTAATGGAACACATGTGTCTTCATTTTGAGGACTTTCAGGTCTCTTCCATTACACTGCTAGCAGAACTACACGAAGCCAACAAAACATAGGGCACTACACAGTGAGTAGGTGAGGACTTTAGCTGAGTCAAGTGAGTAGAGAGATTGCTTTAAAAAAAGCCTCCTGGGATAGAGGAATTTTTAGCTCAGCTGCTGACCCAGGCACCCCAGAGACAACCATTGTTTCCCTGTATTCAGGTGGGGCTTATTTAATAAGACAAGCTAGGCTTCTCCAATGCAGAGAAAAGTAGCATTCAGTTGCCAGCATTTCTTGGGAGCACAGAAAAGTCCTTTCGGATGAACTAGGTGAGGCTATGGCTCAGGCTTACCTCATTCTTATCAGCAGCAGGAGACACGGTTCAGACTCCCAGCAAAAGGTAGGGCTCAGACATCAGAAGTAAGAGACACCAGAGCCAGCTCTTGGACAAAGAACCATGGTTAAAGAGCATCATGTAACTATAAACACTTGTGCAAGGGCTGTGAAGATGCTGGGCTTACGAAAACAGAGGTAGAGACCAGATATTCAGAGAATGATCCCTCCTATTTGTGAATACCCAGCTATTCTACAGAGATCACTTATGCTTATCCACTGGATGTGCTCTTAAAATATTTGTTGCAGTCTTATTTTTCCTGTTCTGTTAAATGTCTCTGCCCTTGTACCATTACTGAAATCCAGAACGTGTTTATAATGCAGACACGAGGCACCTTTTCATAAATAGTCATTCAGAGACACAGGAAAGTTCTTTTATATCTTTACACCTAAAATGAAGAAGGTAAGGGACAGGATAGCTACCTAATGCATCTATTTTTCACTAGCTTTACCGTCTGTTCTGTTTTCCCTCAAGCAGTGAAAAAAATGTGTACTGTATGCTTTTCATCTCTTATTTGTCTTATTTCCTACATTAAATAAAAGTAATAAATAAATAAAAGTGGTGAAAGAAAGGCAGAAAATGGTAAAAGGTACCCAAAACACAGTACTACTCCAAAAAAATAACCCTCACAATAAATGTGGACACCTAACAGCTGAAGGGTTAATAAATTTGTTTCTAGCCTTACTTCTCTTAAACAAATGTTCCACACAACATTAAATAGGTGCTAGAAAGAGGCAGAAAGCAGAGAATGAACTTTGGTGCAATATGGAATTTTTAAAGGCATTTCCTTCTACCGAAGAGCCAAAAGCTGTGATTGCTTAAGTCTTTGCTTTTTTAAATACTTACTCGTTTCGTATTTTTTTTGCCAAACTAAATGAAGCCAGTCTTTGAAAACCTGTTTCTTTATAAAAAATCATGTTTTCCTAGACATACTTGAAGTCTGATTTTTTCCAAAGATGTCAACAAAAATGTATATTAATTTCTCCCTTTATAATAAACTCTTCTTAACTGTTCAGATATGCGCAACAATTGTAAGTTAGCATTAGACTGTTATAGATCTTAATATTTCAGATCTAAATAAAATCATTTTACTCAAAAACTGCTCATTTTTTCTTCATTCTGTTTTTTTCGTTGTTTTTTTTGTTTTGGTCGATTTTTTGTGTTTGTTTTTTTTTAATTTGCCAACAATAATATAAGTACTGGCAATACAGCTATTGATCCTGAAATTCAAATGCTGCTTAGTAGTATAGAATAAAACTTTATAAAATACTTTCTAAAACCGCATTTGAGAATGTTTTTATTAATGAATAACTTAAAGTTGATCATGTTTCCAAAAAGCATTTCAGTTTTCTGACTATGCAGATATTTGATATACCTTACTCTTCCTTTATGTGGAGTCCTGAGCAGAAGGACAAATGATTCAGGAATATGGACTCCCAAATAAAATATATCCATCACTCCTGAAGAGCTCTAAAACATTAAAAAAAATCAGAATGTGTTAAAAATGTTTTTAAAAAACCCACAAATATGTTAAAAATGTTAATAAAAACAGAATGTTGTTACTTCTCAAATGACAGTGTAGGTCAGAAGGCCTTGTTATAAGAAAGGGAGAAATTTCCCATCTGTTGCAATAAGAGTTACATGTCTTTGGAACTATACAAACTGCAAAAGTTAGAAGGCCAAAGAAAAATTAATTTCACAAAAATCGTGAAAGCTGGTTTTGTTTCTATAAGTCCAGACTAATCTACTTCTGATTTTTCTATAGTCTGCATATGTACGTTATACATTGTTAGCACTTTTCTCACTCGGCTTTTTCATCTTGAATTCATGCCTCTTACCTCTAACAAAAACAATATTGAAAAACTTTAGCCAGCTTTAACAATCATCAAGACAGGCAGGTGGGAAAAGAGAAGAAAAGAACACTGATAAATTATGCATGATGTGATAAAAAAATTCTTGCTGGGTAGGGCCTCATTGGGTGGGTTTATATGTGTGTTGACAGTGTTCACTGTAGAAACAACCATTAGCAAACCATCCATAGTAGTCAATTGGACTACAATGCAGAAAAAACCCAGCCTAATTAGTTAAAATACCTACAGAAAAAGACAACCTAAGATGTAAAAAACAACTGAAATTAAAGTAGCATTACATGATTTCCATTTGGTATTCGTGAGGATTCTCAGTTAGGTGAGGATTCGTGACGCACTTGCGCAAAGAGGAGACCAATGCATCACTTTGCGATTCTAACATAGGAAAGGCATTAATACTGAAGGACAAGTGGGAATTTCTCTTTTACAATGTGTAATGCAATGCCCAGTCTTTTTCAGAGAGTGTTTTGTCATTCACTTCAATTCCAACACAAAAATAGAATGAAAATTAATGTCTATTATTTTTTCTTATTCATTTGCCTAGGAATCATGATTCTGTCTCCTTTAACTGATGTTTGCTGTGTGTTGAGAAATTTAGCTGTGTACCAAGCTTCTGTTCTAACAAATGCAGTATTTTGCCTCTTTTACAAGCTCATATAGTAAAGATCATTTACATCTTTCTCTGATTTTTTTTCGTCACTGTATGCAGCAAGAGAACTCAAAATAAACACAAAGAAAATTTATATGATTCTCAATAAATTAAGAATAAATTGTGTCTTTTGGAACGCTACATAGCCCAAAACACCAATAAAAGCTCTGAAGATCTGCTGTGATACAACTTCCACCATGCTTTTATTGCATACTGCTATCAATAAGATATAAGGGCATTGAAGTCAGTGAGAAACTTTCTGGTAGCAAACAGTAAATAATTATATTAGTAAATAATATTAATAATTGACAAAAATAATAAAATAAAATAGCAACTACTAACTAGGGACACTAGAGCGCCTAATACTTGCAGCGTTACTTCAAACACTGCAAGAAAGATGACACATAGATTAGGCATATAGTGAATAAATTAAGCTCTCAATCTCAGATATTTATTTGCATCAAAAAGATGTACTTCCCATAGCTCTTGAAACATAGGCAGTAATTCAGAGCACACTGTAAACAGATGCTATTTGACTATAGTAGAAGTACCAAGACTGAAGTCATGACAGAACTCAGCCAATATACACAACAGGGAAACTTCAACGTCAAGTTCTTAGGAAAGCTGGCAGTACAAACCCAGAACTTCAGTGAACTGTCGTAAGAGCTACAGAGATAGTTACATCTCTTCTTCTCAAGCTCTTGCATGCCATTTTCCTTTCGGTACCTCAGACCTACAGGAAATGTGGCCTCTGCTGCATCATGTGCATAAAACATGATGAAAAATAACAGCAAGAAGAAAAGGAAGAAACAAAAGACAAGCTGATTCATAACCACTCGTATTTCTGAATGAAAGCATACAGTCACATCTTCAGCAAAACAGGATACATACTACTTGCCTTTTAAGTACAAGGAAATTCATTAATAGCCCAAATAGTCCAGATTTTTCAGCAGGGATAGATAAAAAAATGGCCTTCACTAAAACAACAGCTTGAACCTCTCTCTCCAAACCATTATTGGTACTTTCTGGTGATGATAGAGGTAGTTGAACAAATGCCAAATACCATTAAGAGATGTTTCAAAATCTCTAATCCTCCTGAGATTTCAGAAGTACTTCTACAGACACCAAAAGACTTCATGAAGCTGGAGTGCTCCTCATGACAGCATCTCACATTCTGGGCACCTGGATACCAAAACCTCATTGGTAATTATCAGTGATGTTGTCCCAAAAATTAATGAAAATAGTCCTCAGAATGTAATGAACATCACTAAAAATGGAAGTCGCATTTACTTTTCAAAAGTGATGCTGCAAAGAATTGTAATTACACACATTTATTGTACTCTCCACTTTACGTTTAAAATAAAATACCCCAACAACAACAATAAAAACACTCCCAGCTCTTGCACAGTGAATAAATTGTTATTTACATGGAAATAAGTAGAAATCTGACAGTACTTTTATATTATTCTTCTTGTTTCTATGTTTTGTTTATACTAAACATGACCCTTCTGGATGAGTATTATTCACAGAGGAAGCGAAAATGAACTGTGTTCAATGTTTAAGGCTATGATGTCAGGGCCCTGCTGTACAGAGGCCAACATTTGTATTAAAACCATTACTTATTCTTGCTAAGCATCAAGTAACACTGGGAAGATAACAGAAATACAGAATATTTTCAAATTCTCCTCAAGTTTCCAACTACAGACAATGCACTGAAGAGATGTCAGAAACTAAAAGTAAACTTTCCGTTTCTATTCTTAGCAAGGTAACTTTTTATAAAAATTTATTCCCTTAGCATAAGCTATTTTCATTGAAATATTCTGGGGTGCCCAATGCCTGCAGAGCAGCTGTGCTTTGTCACAATTTGATGAAGCAGACCTGTTTTGACAGGGAACAGGGTTACTAAGGGCTGTCATTCATATATCCTGAACCAGAGCAGGAGATCAGTCACTTTTTGAGCCCATGCCCTGCTCTTTATAAATACTCGCATGTGTTTGCAATTAATTAGTGTGCTAACTATTCCGTCAGAATAGGTTATTGAAGGCTGTTTTCCAGACATAGAGTAGGGTTTTCTTTTTCCCTCTGCACAACCAAGACTCAGTCTTAGCATGTTTAGTAACAACACAGCCAAACAGTAGGCTCCCATATATATACATCAAAAAAGACCTTAAATGGAAGAGTTTATCTGCCTTCCTTTTGAAAACTTGGATGTGCCTCAGATCTAGGGGGCCACAGAATGCAATTGTGTAGCTTTCAGCAACCTATGACAAGCAACAGAAGACTTGCAAAGTACAGAAAATTTCTGAAATCTGGTTTACGCTGCTGTTATGTTTTGAGGGCACTGAATATTAGAAAGGATGCAAACCCTGCTGATTGTAGATTTCATTGTGCTATTTGTTTAATACAGAAATTAGGTTAGTTAAGTATTCCCCTCCAAGATCTGTATTTGACCAATTAATGAATTAACAAATTGCACCTCATGAAATATCATGTATAGACATGCAAAGATGGAATAAATCATCACAGCCTTCTACAACATGTGGTGTGACATAACACACATACACCAAAACACCAGATTTCTGTTTCTTCACTTACCTCAGATGTTAACTTATGTATCAACATAACTGCCTATATCTTGTAGTTGTAAGTACTTGGTCTTAGAAACAATAGGGTAATAATTTTACATAGTAAATATCCTCAATGAGATAAAGCCTTAATGATTATTGATAACATGCCATTGCACTAGGGAATACATTCTGTCTAAAGAAATATAACATGACTAAGCGATTTTGTAAACAATGCTTGCATTTCAGTAGGCTGTCTCTATTGGTCAGTCAACATAATCAAAAGAATATAGTCAAAAGACTTGACTCTGCAAAGGGCTTTCACAGTGAATTACAATCAGGAGGATAACTATGTGACTAAATGCAAGTCATGTTATGAACTAGGCTTTAAATGTCAGGATTAGCTAACATGCAAGAAGGATGAGAAAAAGGCTGGATGAAAGTAAGGAATCTAAAATTATGTAGTCTTTAAGGAAGGCAGCATACCATGTTGGTACTTTAAAAAGTTTAGGAAAAACTATTACATGATTCTCAAGTTCCATAGAAACACATAAACCAAAATAAATTGCATTCAAGCTATATCTCCATATTATGTATTTAATACATATGAAGTAAGAAGCAAGCCTAACATTTAGTCCTCTTCAGTGTCTGGAAGGAAATGAAAGTTTGATCAAAAAAAAAAAAGAAAGTGTGATTGAATTTTTACAGTAATGAGTCAAATACAGACATAACATTACAAGGTAATTTGATTTCATGATACTTTTATCATTTGGGAATGAAATGGTCTGATAGTAGCTACCAGGAATTCAACATAACTAAAACCAGGAATAACCAGAACCAAAACACAGGCATGAGCCAAAATTATAGGTGAAATTTCATTCACATTTGCCCTTCAAGTTCAACTCCAATATTTGTAATTTTAGATTCACGAGATGAGAAGTCCTGAATAGAAACATAAGGATATTAGATGAAATTGTACTTTTCAACAGTATTTTACTGTTGTAAATGAAAAACAAAAGAAATGTTTGATTACATAATGAAGGAGAACAAAACATAACCAAAATGACATCCTCATGCTCGCTGCTTGAAAAGAACAGCCAAAGTCTAACAGTTAAAGGCCTAGGATACCAAGTCTGACAAGTATCTATACTCTACAAAAGAGTGAAAATCTGTATTGCTGGTTCAGTACAGGTTAATACTTTCCTGTGTCCACTCTATTATGAACAACAGAAAGGCTACAAATAATTTCATCATTGTCCAGGAAATTAGTTGAGGATCCCTGTCTCAAAATTTTTCAATCTCTAGTCTCACTGGAATCCAGCACAGTATCTCATTCACCATTGACTGTAGTGCAGGAAGGCTTGCAAGGAAAAAGCAAGCAGATAAAAAGTGGTAGGCATGGCTAGTAACATGTTCACACAGCATACTCTGCATTTATTTTGAATCTCCCGTCTGAAATTCAGTTGTGGTCTTCAACATTTGCCACCTACGATTCTCAGTTGCTAAGAGATGTAAATATGTAACAAATCACTCATTCATCTCTCTGCCAATGGAGAATTACTGCATACAGTATGTTTTCTAAAATTTGTCCAGCTCAGTTTTATGATTTCCAAGAAATGGAACCTCCCTTGAAACTATTGAAACTATTCCTGACAGTGACAGAAATATTCTGATGGAATAACACATTTCAGATATCTTGCTAAAGTTTACTGTTGTTCATTATTTTACTATAACCCTTACAAACACCATGTAACTATTTCTGTGCTTGTGCCTTCCTATGCCATTATCACTTTCTCAAAATGCAATCCTTCTCATGTATTTGTACATAGAGTGTGATTATTTTTGTTGCTTTTCTCTGAATACCTTTCAGTTCATTAATATCTCTCTATTAATGGCAAATTCACATCTGCAACTACCTAGCAAAATATTTTCCCACCTCACAGAAAAGATTGTTTTACACAAAACTGTTTCTATGCAGTCTGGCTGCCAGACCAGCCCTTCTCAAGTATATTCCAAGACCTTGCTTTCAGAAGCCATGCTGTCTTAAACAGTTTTTACTTCTCCAGTCCTGACTCCTTTTTCTGAGTATGTCTATGGTAGCAGTGTATCTGTTTATTCAGCCATACTGTGATTTGGATCAAGCAACAAACCAGGTTAAAAATAACCCAGCGAAAGAGAAAAAGAATAGGCTATTTTTAACACAAATCAGTTTTCCAATCCAGTTTACTACAGAGGTGCACACCCTGTTGTACCAGCTGATTGATGGCTTCTCTGGCAACTAGAATAAGCAGCAGAAAGCAATGGATGGAGTGCAGAATTGCACTGCCAGAAAAGGATATAGCCATGAAAATCTACTGACTTCCCGTGAAGAACATCTTGCCAGAGAGTGCCTGGAACTGCCTGCCCAGAGATCCCAGTGCTGTGATGAAGTCCAAACACTCATCAATGTTAAGCGAGATACAGGCACAATCAGGTGAGAGGACCTATTTTTACTCTGTATTCCTAATAAAACAATGGATAACTTTGAAAGAACAAGGCAGTATATTTTCACCACTGGTGAAGGTAGCATGAGATTTTCTACCCTTCCTCTCCACAGTACATTTTTTTGCCACTTCAGCTGTGCTCATGCAACCAGGACCACTGATACAACGGCTTAGAAAAGTCCCAACCTTTAGAATATGTTCTTCTTTGGGAGGTGACCAGCTGCCATTAATCTTCCTATCTCATGCCCTCCTCTGATGGAAAAACTGCTATCCTGTTCACACTGCCCACCCCAGCCTCTCATTCCTCATGCTAGACTTCTAGCTTTCCTTTCACAGCTGTCTAGCCTCCATGTTCTCCCTTTATATCACCCTTTTTCTGTCTCTTTCTGCTTTGGTATCACTCATGGCAATACAAAGTTCTGGATTCTCACAGACTCTTGGCTACAGTGCCCTAATGGAAAATCCTTCTCACTGTCTGTGGCCCTTTTTCCACAGTCTTCCAAATGAAGGTCAATGCTCAGCATCCCAATTCACATGGTTAACTGAACACAGATTGTCCTTCATACTTCCTCCCAGAAAACAGAACAAAATACTGTCACCTTTATATAGAAAGCTGAAGGGTTTTTTTACTCCATAATAAGCAAGTTAGCAATTTCCTTTTTCCACCTTTACTTAAAAGGTAGTGACTGATTTTTACTTTTGCTATCCTAAGTATTTTTATTAATTCTATTGCTGTGATTCCTCATTCACTTTCTGCAGATAAAAACAGTACCAAACTTCCATTGATAATCAGGGAACTTCATTACATACTTACAAAAGATCTAACTTCCTTAACAGGATCTTTGAAAATATATACTACTCAGGAAAAGTATTCCAAGTAATTCCAAAGTAGGTGATTAAAAGTAAATTCGAACAAATATTGATTTTAAACCTTATAGTGGCATCAAAAGCCTTGCTTTGGTCAGACATCCAATCCAGTGATATCCAAAGACAAGATACAATAAATATTCAAATGCAAATGACAACACTACTGGCAGCCTGTAGAAAAAAAACAATTACCAGTGTGATGAAATCCATATGAAAAATTTATAAGAAGTCCATGAAGTCAAGAACTATATTTTGCACGAACAGAAACATTCTTCAGTTTTGACCCAAGCACAGCATACAGCAATAGCTTACCCAGTAGGTAATAAAGGCATGAAATACCTCCTCGCCCATTGAAAGATGAGAGAATATTATGGAAAGAGCTTTGTGATTGTTCAGTACAAAGTAGACTATGCCATAAAAATACATCCATGCTTGCTGTGAAACCTTTTTCTGTATTATATGGAAGGCAAACACTATGAACATAATGCTTTGCAGATGAATCATCCACTACAGATCTAGCATATCATACTGCTTACAATTTGGGATAAAAAAAAGGCTACAAAGGCCTTGCAGGTAGCTTCACCACTTTTTTTTGTGCTCCTTGTTCCATGTTTTGACAATGCTCTTAAGAAAACCTTGAGGATCTCATTGTATGTGGCTCTTCATCTGTGCATCAAACTTCTGCCTCCTCTAGGATAATGTCTGGCTTACACAGTAAGTGAAAATTTACTTTGCAGTTTCAGCAGGGTTACTACACTCCAAGCACATTTCTTCCTTTCTCTAAAGGACTGAAGGAAAGGAAAACAGCTATTCAAGAAATAGCAGATTGAACCATGAAAACACTATCTCAGACAACAAAACAAAGGCAGTGCCATAGAGTAACAAAACTCTTTCTATGGTCAAAATCATTTTGGCAAACATTACTGCTCCCCTTCCCTTTCGGAACAGGAGAAATGACAGAAGCCTTGCAAGTATCCTTCCTATAAAGACTTCAATAGTAGAGGAAGGGAAGTTATGTTTTTGCTATGATTTGGGTTTACCTTTGTGTTTAGAGGAAGCCCGCCATGAAAAGCTAGGAGCAACGTAAAGATAAACAGAACAAGAGGCCCAGCTCCGCTTGAAAATGTGTGGAAAAAGTCTTCTCTGAGTTAGGCTGGCAGGACAGACAAGAGGAGTCTTAAAAAGAGCAATGGGGAAAAGGCTGAGATATATGTGTAATTTCAATAACTTAAACACAAGAGAAGGTAAATCAGGGAGGTAAGAGTACAGTAACAGGTAAATAAAATCAGTAAGCATATGATGGACAGTAAGGGAAAGGTCCTAATATGAAGGAGAAAACAAACCAGGTATGCAAAAGAAATAACTGATAGAACTGTGCCTTATACATCTAGGATTTAGTGTAAACAATCAGAAACAACCAAGATGTGACCTAGGCATTTCCAGGCCAGGACTTAATTAAGGGACAAGGCTTCAGAACAGATTTTTAAGGAAAGAATAATATGCTAATAAATTGCTAATATGTTAATAAATTGCAAACAAAACAAATTATAAGATCTATAATAGTCTAGCAGTTTTACCTGATATCCTCTCTAACAACTACAGTGATTTTATACACAATGTCTTCTACCTTAGCTTAAGTAAAGCATACACAGTGTTAGATTAATGATGAGGTATTACAAGAAAAAGCTGAAAAAGAGATAGTAATAAGGATGGGCAGGAGATCATTAGGGAGGTACCACACAGCCTGATGCTGTGACCAGTCTTGCTTAATATTTTTACTGACAATGTCAGAACAAATGTCAGAAGTTTGACGCTGAAATCACTTAATTACAATGCACAGTGATGGCACTGTAAAATGCCTAAGAAAAATGACCTTGAGGTCTGGATCAGAAAAATGTAATTAATCAATATCAAAGTCATGAGATCACTGAGTCAGGGACTAACATAAAATTCTATAGTAAAATATAGCTCATTATTTAAATCAGGTGAAGATGGATCTGAGTACACTAGTAAAACACAAATGTGTAACAGGAAATAAAATCCTTAAACATACAGGTGAGACTGCAACACTGCAGAACAACTAGCACTGTTGTGCATCTTATATAGAACTTTGAATTAATATTGCATACATGAATAAAAGAATGAAACAGAAAATTGAATTAGATGCAAAAGAAGGAATTGAGAGACAGTAATTATAGAATACAGGGACATAAGATTTTCTTGTTTCCCATAGCATAATGAAATCAAAGAAAATTCATGTCTGCTTTCCATGGAAAGTTCAAGGAAAGCAAGTTCAGGATGAAAAATAACTGCTTGCACAAAAATAGATATAAATGAGCAGTGGGTAAACTTATGTTCAAAACTGAAGAATCCTATCTGTTAAAGCAATCGAGTCCTGGAACAGCCTTTCCAGTGGGAGAAGCAGAAGCAAGAAAACATTCACTGTTTTCCATAAAGACTTTGATAATTTTAAGAAAGGGACTATATGGCACAGTGCCTTCAACAGCAGAAAACTGCTCAGTGGTAAAGGAATTTCCTTACAGCCCTAGGAAACCTGCTTTTTTCCCCTTGGGTTCAACAGCTCATAAAGAATTTGGATTTCCACTCTCTCCCTTCCAACTGATCCCTGTTACAACTTATTGGCTGTGAAAAAGGAGTCCCTGAGACAGCACAGAATATGACCACCAAGAGCCACAGTGATTAACGACAAAATGAGGAGGAAATAAGAAGCCAGCAATGTGCTTCACACTTCATCCTGCCGAGGTAGACTGAGCCAAGCAGGATATACCCCAGATGGGTTTTCCCTGACCAAGAAGGTTACTTGCATATCACCCAGCCACAGGGTTCTGGTTTGACTAAGTTTCACGAGACTGGAAAAAATGCTGCTCCAAACGCAGCACCAGAGGAAATCAGCTGGAAACAGAGTGTGATTGCCCCTTTCAGAAGAAGCAACATTACATCAGCTTAACTGCAACATCAAATCTAAAGATGTGCTGAATGTGGGCTAATTCAGTGCAAGAACAGCTTGGGTGGCTCTGTTTGGTGCTTATAGCACTGTATCTCTGGTGAGGGTTATCTGGGGGCATCCAAACACTGCTCTGAAAAGTCACATCTCAGTTCAGCTGAGTTTATTAGCTGATCCCAGTACTCCTGGTGCAGATCTAGCTGCAGTGAAGACATACCTGAAGATGAAAATCCTTTGTTGGGTGTGACGACTTTCGGGCATGGGGGTGTAGAGAGGCTACTGCTGAAGGACTAGACACTGTGAATTTCAAGCCCCACTTATTTTTCCCAGCTAGGCCATAGCAACATAAACCCAATGCTCTAGAGCACACAAATTGTAGTTTTCAGTGTTGTAATAAAAGCTGTATACAGTCCCTTTTTCTTTATAAAATCATGTAGCTTACCTTTCAGATACATACATCACATAATTTTAAGTCAATCTACCGAAGTAGCAGTGGACTTCTGAAAAGGAATTACTCTTCTTTTTTTCTACTATTTTAACACATTGTTTTGACAAGAAGTTATTTCTGAATTGAACAGAAAGTAATTTCAAAATTAAATAAAAACATTTCTCCCAGTCCCATACTTCATAAAGGCACAAACCTCTAGATGAAGCACAAGGGTTTACCTAAATTTCCATTTCTCTTTACTCCCACAAGGCCCAAGATAAACAGTACCCTAATAAAAGTTGATAGCACGGGCTGTGTTCAAGTGAAACCACTTTATAACTTGACCAAGTGAGCTCTCTGCCAGGAAATGATTGCTTTTCCAGTTCAACCCAAGAATGTTGCTCTGCCTTACGTCTGCTGGCAACAAGTTCTCTGTTTATGGTTGAGCTAAAAAAGGAGAATTCAAAGGCTATGTTTAGGCCTCAGATAATAGTGCTAGGATTAAGATTTGGTCCTAGATTTTACCATACCTATCATACTGTTTTGTGAGGATGACTAGACAAACAAGGAAGGTACTACAATATATTACATAGTTTACTAAGCTTCTGTTTTTCTTGCTCTTACACTTATCAGCTGCATCTCCATTCAAATCAAAATGTCTACAATAATGAAACCAGAAGCAAGTGTAACTTAACTTCCTTAGCAGGTCAACACTATCACGCACTCTCCTATCAAAGATACTGTATCCTTAGATTTCTTCCAAGAAAAATCCTTTTAACTTCCTGCAGAAGATCATTCCTGATCAATGTGGTACAAAACCAGCACTATAATTGGTAAATAACTTGCTATGTACCATAGTACTACCCTTTAATGACGAGAAGGAAATTGGTTCCTCCTAAAAGAGAAAGACATCTAAGTAATTTAAGAAGCACTGCTGCAGGACACCATGCAGTGCTCTCATCAGGGAGACTTGTGATGGAACATGCTGCCAAGTATTCCCTGTATCTCTAACACAGAGACTGAAAACTAAAATTAGACTGTCCTCTTATGCTGCACCCAAAAGGAAAGCACCTCAACATTAAGCTACGTACTGTAAGCACATTCATGGGAATTTCCATGATGAAGAAAATCTAGTGTAGGTCAGAATGTTAAAGAGTTACACTTCACTGCTTGAAACTTCCTGTAGTCATGAAACAGCATAGAATGTAAAGTGAAATGTATTACATAGTCACAGACTATTTATTGTTTTAATGGTACATGAAATCAAATTTTTTTCAGAAGAAAATCCTATCGCAGGCCACACTGTCTGTAGTTGGGGAATTTTACTTCAGTTAATTTATTTAACACAAAATGATCACTGATTTGAACATTGAGCAAAAGGACATAAATTAAAAAGCAAACACTTATGTAAAGAAATAATCCTCTTCTTTCCCTCATCTCAATTTACCTAATTTTCACCAGATTAAATTCAATCCATTCACATGGCTCTGGTAAAGTCACAGGAAACATAAGAGGCTGAAGTGGCGCATGTAACAGATTTTGTCTGATACTTAGTGCTCAGAATTTCTGCTGCCCTATGTTTAATTGTTTGTTGCAGCTTCACGTTTTCTACCCTTCTGTCTCATGGTCCCCCTGCCCCAGCATGAGATACCTGTGAGCTGCTGTCCCTCAGGGGTGTTCCTGGCCTGGTTGGCGTTGCCCATGGGCTGGGGCCTTTTAGAGATGTCCCAGTCTGGTGTGTTTCACCCATGGACCCTCCAGGAGTCGTTCAGCACTACCGCTGCCCCCGCCCTACTTATATCCTGTAACACATGTATGTTAAACCTACAAGCCCCACCTCTGCAAAGCACATCTTTAGGTTACAAGAGTTAACATCATAAGGGATCTTTTCATTAGAGACCTTTTAGACTTGAATCATTTCAGAATGAAATGCCAGAACAATTGCAAGAACAACGATGAATCAAAGAAACAGGCATCAACCATGCAGCTATAGAAAATTCAGATGGTTATGTCTAAGCAAGAAGGGCAGAGGAGGGGAAAACAGCTTACATGATCTCCTACATTGGGCATCTAAATTGAAATGCCCCTGTTACTAGGCTATCAGAAAAACGCAAAAAAAACTACAGACTTTTCAACAGTTTCCAGTAGGGGTGGGGAAAACAGAACAGAGTGAGATGTCAACTCTTCAGATTGTGTTTTACTCACAGATGAAGCAGATGTGCAAGTCTATCCCTGGAAAGAAACACTTCCTACAATACAATTTAATATAGCTGCAGAAGACATGTGAAACCATGCCTTATTAACAAATTTTCCACAACTGAGAACACTATTAGAAGGCCAGAGTTGTATGAAATCAAAAAAAGGCCAGAATACCACTATGCCAAATCTGTAAAACTGACCTGATTTAAAACAACTCTGTTTACCATGGCACAGTACAAAAAAAAACAAAAAACAAAGAAACAACAACAAAAAAACAACAAATCAAACCTTAGATTGTTGAAGTATTAACACAAAGAACACGGGCAGACTTTCAGACGATGAATGTCTAGCACACAGCTCAAAGGAACACCAGCCTTCTTAAACTGCTATTTGGAGGCCTTCACTTAGCATAAACAGTTTACTTTCAAATCCTTCTGCATTACTCAACTTGGTAATTCAGACTACCTCTGGGAAGTCACCCTCATATAGGCTTAGGAGAAGGACTTTTTTAAAAGTCCAAGCTCTTCTTGGACACACTTCTGCCAGTATCTTGCCTCAGTTGTCACTAGAATTTTTATTTGTTTGCAACAATTGCTTTTTATTGTAGATGAAGGGCAGAGAAAAATTAACTTTGGGTAAAAAGACTGTAGAATGAAGAAATGTTACAGTCTTAAACTAAGGAACTCAGGATTTAGTACCAGACAATAGACAAGCTACACAAATATATCCATAGAAAGGAAGATGCAGGGACCAAAGGAAGCACAATTGTCAGAGGAATTAATACATTGAATTTATTTTTCTAGAGGGCTTTACACACAGAATAATGGGCAAAATGAAATGAGATTCAAACACAAGGACAAAAATACAGCAAAAAGCTATACTGCAGGGCAAACAAAAACAGCAGAGAAGTAGCATAATACTGACATTTTAGAGACATTAAGATAAAGGCAGAAGAAATAATCTCTCTAGTGTATGAAGGGCTTTGAAGGTAAACAGGATATTCAATATAATTTATTTTTTAAAAGCCATTTAATGGACCTAGGAAAAGGTGGAAAATAAATAATCTTAAAATTCAACATCTGATAAAGAAAGAATGTAGGAATATCTCTGGAAGGTGATGCTGGAATGGAGGTGGACAAAGAAAGATTTAAAGCTAAAACTGAAGAGACGGAGAAAAGAAGAGGGAAGAGAAACGGGGCTATGAAAAGAAATTACAAGGATTTAAGAAGGAAAAATGAAGCCATATTTTAGACAGTTGGAAAGGGCAGCAGGTTAACTGTAAGAGACGTCAGGAATTCTATTCTGGAAAGAGAAGCCACCTGATCTGATGACCATACTAACAATACTAGCAAATAGAAATATTGAGAAAACAGGAACATTTCTTAAACAAAAAAATAAGTGAAAGACAGTTTCAAGAGCATTTTTAAAGAGCCCTAGGAGACATGAGGATTTTTAGTTTACTTTTTTAAAGCTATTGACATCAATGTGACTAGGTTTGCTGTTGAAAAAGTGAATATTATTGCTCCAGATCTACTCACACTTGAGTCACTTCAGTGAAGTTAGAATCAGCACAAAAACCTGTGGTTATAGACACCCTATATTTTAATCTGAACTTCTGATGCATTGTTAGAGCTTGCTGGTTGTTTCTGACAAGCACTGGATGTCCATCTATATAGCTTCAATTTCTGCAGCTAGCAACCACAGAAGGATTTTGCTGCCTGTACACCTAAAAGACTTCTTAAAAGTGGATGAAACAATAATTCCTCTTGGAAAATGAATTCCTGGAACAGCATATATTCATACTGCGTTAATGCCTACCTAGCAGATGGGAGTCATGACATTCACATACTCCTCACAGCTGAAGGATGCTCAGCTTCATCAGGTATATCACTCTAGGAAAGCAGATTATTATTTCGCTGATTAATGGGTATAGAAATATTCCCAAGGTAAGAATTTGTGCTTGGTGTCAGCAATATCCTCATGATATTCAGTTCTATATATCAGCCACCAACACAGCATCTGCTATAAACAGTCTATGTTACAGAGGCAATAAACCTTAGCCTAAGAGCAGCTACTCAAAGCCCAAGGAGCAAAGCAGAAAAGCCTGCTTGGAATAAGAAAATATCCAATAAATTTGCGAATGTATTGCTTCTGCGTTTAAGAGGTGCTGGAATGTGTTCAAAGAAAAGCACAAGTCTTACAAGGAGCAGGTGAAGGAACAGGCATTGTTCAGTCTGGAGAACAGGAGGCTGAGGGGAGACCTTATCACACTTTACCACTACCTGAAAAGAGGTTGTAGCAAGTTGAGTGTTGGGCTTTTCTACCATATAACAAATGATAGGATTGAGAGGAAATGGCCTCAGATTGCTCCAGGAGATGTTTAGACTCGATATTGGGGAAAACTTCTTCACTGAAAAGGTTGTCAAGCACTGGAACTGGCTGTCCAGGGAAGGGGTTGAGTCACCAAAAATTTCATTCTTACTATAGTTTAAGATAAAAAAAGTATAAGCATAAGACCTTTTCTTTTTACTGTGGTGACATAACAGGAACTGAAGGTGAGAATAATTTTTAATACTTGACTTACTATTAAAATAGCTTATTATAACTTCCAGGGCATCCTCCATAAAGAAGCCTTTTTCTTGCAATAACTGTTCACAGTGCAAAGCTAATAAAAGCAATTGTTTGCCAGATTAGGATGTAAATTCTTCCAATAATTTCTTGTACTTTTAGTTGCATTCAGTTTTACATCCTTATACCATAAAGGTGCTCAGAACCTAGTAGTAAGAAAAAAATAACAGCAAAAGAATGCACACAAAATGGTAATTCCTGTATACTATAAAAATAGCTGCTAAATTTAACTGTATATTGATAACTTCCAGCTGTACTAGTGAAAATTAAAAACATAAGCAATTCAGAACAAAGTAATTGTGTCTCTGACAAAAGCGTTCAAGCAGAAATAATTCAAGAAGGGCTGCCTTTTTAATTAAATCTATTTTTTAAGAACCAGCTTTTTGCTTGAAGAAAAATGTACAATTCTTAATAGAAAATCCCCTTTAACTACCTCCCACGGATGCTTATTACATGAGCACACCTTGGATATTTTTTGAAGTGCCTATTCATTCTACCTCTTCTCAGTAACTGAAGTAGGCAAATACAATGCCTAAAACTAAGACAGAAGTTGCTACCTTGTTTCTGTCATCTTCTGTGACTCCCAGGTTTTGCACTGGTTCAGCAATGGTGCAGAGCTGTACACTATGAACAGGAGACTCACCAGGTACTGTGGCCACAGGTATTATTCCTGCCACAACAAAAGACCACGCAAGATGCACAGCCTACAATAAGCTATAGGCTTATCTTCTTTGAGAGGCAATTATCATCTGTAAATGACCTCAAAGAACTGATCATTCTAATTCCCCCTTCTCATCTAAAACAGATTGCTGCACTACACAGAACTGGGGAACAAAGCAACAACATCCAGGACAAAGGGACTTATTCTTCTGCTTAGCTTGTAAAGAAGACAAGAAATGTTAAGGCTCACTGCTCTCTACTCTTCATTTGCACCTGTGAAGAAACTCTTTTGGAGTTGCATTAAAGATATGAAAATTTAACTTTTAAATTGCATGGTCTTCTGGAAAGGCAAAACGTATTTTCCTGTAGAAAAAATTATAACTGTTAAAATTTTACAGTGGAAAGCCTTGGCTGATGTAGCTAATTTCACTTGTACTCTATTCTTTTTTTTTTTCCCCAGTGTAAATGAACACTCTTGATTGCAGCCTGTCACCGGCAAGAATTTAAGTATGACCCTAATCTAATACTTAACAGAAAAGTGCTTGTGATTTTCCCCACAGCTCAGGGGACGTCTTAATTCAATGGCTTAATTCTTAGGGTGATCAAATATATACCTATGAAACAACACAGCACAGTGACCAGTATAAAAATCCCACAAGCCAGCACAGCATTGCTCATACTGGTGGTGAGGAAAGCAGCTGGAAGACTTTCACTGCCTACTGCCGTCACGGCTGCCTGGGGTGTTTCTGTATGGCACCATGTGAACTTTGCAGGCATGTAATCACAGACTTTTTCCCTCAACTGGTCAATAACATAAAAACTCTTGTTCTGAGCTCAAAAAAGCCAAGTAAGAAGTGGGATTTTGTTCCTTAATGCCCACCAAGCACTTACTGACTACCTGGTAATAAGTAAAAGCTGGATCAAACAGTAAAGGCAGAGGCGCTACACAGATACAGTTATAGCATAACACACCATTCTCAATAGCACATGAAATGTAAAGCCTATGCTCTAATCTAAACCCAGTCCTAACTTACAGAGCTGGTATGCACACGCATGTATGGTGAGCTGTGAACATGTCTGGGGGGGGCTGTGTGTTTCTGAATGGATGTAGGTGTGCACGTAGAGTACGTTTGTGTATAGGAGCCTATGTGTATGGGAGTATAGATGAGTGGGTGTGTGCAGGTATGTGTGTGCAAGTATGCGTGGGCAAAAAGGTGTACAGGTGCACATTTGTGTGGATGCACATGAGTGAAAGCTGTGAGTTTGTACGAATGTGTGATGGTGATTGTGTACAGATGTGCACATGTGCATAGGAGTAAGACTAGGAACCTCTGTATAGAGTGTGTAGGGTACGTGTGTGCAGAGGTCTGTGTCTCTGGCTCTGACTAAGGGAGTACATTGCAGTATGTACGAAATACAGGTACGTTTACAGGTATGGAGTGTCATAGGGAGGTGTAAAGATGTGTGTATAAGTGGGGAAGTTCAGGTGTTTGTGCAGGGATTTGTTTGTGTAAGACTGCCAGAGGCGGGTGCATGTGGGAGAGTGTGTGTGTGCATGCACCCAAGAAACATAATTGAAGCATATGTAAAATAATATTAAGTAGAACATAGATTTTCAATACAGAAGTCCATTTTCAAATAAGAATTTTTGACAGAACTTAATATTGACTTGTAGTCATTGAGTTTGCTGTGTTTTCTGTGACATTTACCACAGTCTGAAGAATTAAATACACATTTGGAGAAGCAATGAGTATACAGGCTGAGTATTCACAATATATTGACATTGATTTATTTAATTTCACAAGGAAACTATGAATAGCCACTTTCTCTGAGAGACTTCATAGTGCTTTTGTCCCTAGTTTAGTGTTTTGCCTTAGTGTTGGATTTATCCAGAAAGGGAGTTCCTCTTCATTTTCCAGTACTAATGTCATTTTATAAGTCACCATTTTATAAAATATTACCATGTTCAAGGGAGAACTGTCTTCTGAGAAGCTATAATCTTGTGCCTTCTGGTTCGATTTATTAGGGTGCCATTTATCATGTAACTGAGACCTTACTATAAAATACATTAGATTAATCTGAAGATTTCTTCAATATATAGTAAAATAAATACCTAGATTTGAATTCACTTTGTGTTACAATTAAACAAATTTCTAGGCTTTAAACATTTCATATTAAAAAACTCCACCCATCCAAAGTCATCTCTATTCAGGAAGAAGCTACAATATTTCAGTCGAGAAGGGAAAGCGTACAGAAGCAGGAGTTAAAGCAAAAGCGGTTATCTATGTTCTCAAGAGAAAGAGACAGAGAAAGACAATACTGAAGGCAGCACTCCTTGCAAAGCCAGTACTTTTCAAGGGGAAGAAAATCAGAGGATCTGAAACTCGAGGTCTTATTTTTTAAAATACAGCTCTAAGACCCTCTGCATGGTATAAGAGGTGAGCATAGGAATTATGCTGGAACTCTTAGAAGACAGTTACACGTGCATTACTTTGGCAGTTATCAAAATATACATCCATCTTAACCAAATAACACAAGGAACTATTGACCTGAGTGAAAAGGCTGCAATTTTACCCTGCCTTGCTTTATTCCCCTAAATCAGGGGGATCAAACTCATGGCTCCTGCTGTTCTCCTGCTCCTACCATGTCACACGCCTCACACGCTGCACACGGGACTGGCGCTGGCAGGAGCGTAGGCGCAAGGAGCTCAGTGCTGCCACCAGAGAGAAACAAGGTGGAGAGCTGGATAAAACAAGGTGGAGGGCTGGATAAAACAAGGTGGAGGGCTGCATTCGACCCGCAGGCCATGAGTTTGACATCCCTGCTCTAAATGTTTTCCAGTTGTCATGCAGTTGCTATTAAGAAGTTAAGGACATGGACAGGATGTTTACCACAGAGCATCTGTAGCCACTTCAACCAGAGCTACTTTATAGCATTACCTCAAGGAACTCCAGATGCAAAAATATCTACTCTACCAGAAGTACCATACTGTGAAACCTTCGCCCTATACAAGCTCCAACAGCTCTCTAATAAAGACACAGGAACGGGACACTTGTATACTAGTCCCATTGAGACACAAGAAATAGTAACTACCCAGTCTTCTCTTCCCATGCTGCTGATTTTCTATTGAGCAGTGGCAAGTATTGCAAATTAAATATTGTTCACATATTATTACTTTACCTTATTTTAAGGATCACAATCTGATACACTGACTTTGAGCAAATGTTTACTTTTAAGTTTATTTTTCTTAATTGACACTAAACATTCATAGGGGTTTGTTTGATGATGAATAAGAAATGAAGCAATGACTTAGCCATAATGCAATTTTTGTTAAAAAAAAACCCAAACAAACAATCCCAAAACAACAAAAAACCACAAATAAATCAACAGATAGGTAAGAAGATAAGAACATTCCAGACCTTCTTAACCAATATTAAAGGAAAGGGCAGGAAAGCATTGCTTCTCCCTTTCAGAAATGTCATGCTTCCCTAGAAAACCATTGTTTCTGAGGTGGGTACCCGAGATTCAGGGGAAAGAAGCGGCAATTTCCACAGGAATATAAAGAACAACTCTTCCTTCTTGTGAGAACGCTCTTCTTCCTCAGCTCACGAATAAACAGTTATGATCAGGATTAATACTGAACTGCAAAAAAAATATCACTAGATAATGCTGCAACTTCTTTCACGTGGCAGGCAGGTAGTAATTGCATACCCAGACATTATTTTTTCAATCAGAAAGTGAAATTAAGGGTCAAGCTAGACATGTAAGACAAATTTTTAAATGACAAAATAAATGGCTATCTTTCTGAAGGCACTTAATTCAACCAAATTTTACATCCAGATATTGTTAAGAAAAATTATTTTTTATCTTTTCACTCTGGTATGCACAATGTAGCTCCCGACAGACTCTTTGTTGTGGAAGAACCTAAAACATGCTAGATGCTTTTCAGTCACAAAGGAAAATCACAAATTCTTATGCTGAGGACTATAACTAAGACTTAGGGCAGATCCCACATGAAATATATGCAATTATCACCAGTGAGGCACTGTTCAGGTATAGTCTAATAGGAAACGCCAAGGGGTGTCAAACCAAGTACCCACCTCCTCAAGCACCCAGTCTCCCACAGCAGCCTATGGCAGTTATCTTGCAAAGATTATTCAAAAATTAAAGAGGAGTTTATAATGGTGTTTCCAGCATATTCTCACACCATTCAGATGCCTGTAGCTGAAGGGCTTCCTGAGCTAAAGATGGTTTCTTCGTGTTTAATATCTTCTGCAAATTCTAATAACCCCTTAATGTGCATACCAGGAACATAATGAATACCATACCCCACTTAACATCTTTGAGAGAAAATTAGTAATAAAGACATGAAAACATACAACTGGCCACACTACATCAGATCAAAGGATCATTTAGCCCAGTGCCCTGTCTCTAAGAACAGCCAAAACCAGATTCATATATGATACTTTCCCTCAATGACCTTCCAGTTTTGAATTGTTTTTCAGCTGGATGTACACTCAGTAACCCTCAACAGATTTCTCTTCCATGACCTTGACCGAAGCTCCCCTTGAAACTACATTTTGGCAACCAACATCTACAACATCCTTTGGTAACTAGTTCCAAACCTCTGTCGCTAGATGCATGAAGGCTCATCTCCTGCTTACTAGGAGATGGTTCCGAACAGCTTTATTTGGTGCCTCTTAGGTATTCTGAGCCTGGAATGAACTATGCTACTTCATATGTTTCTTTAAAAAGTGAAATGTGGACACATAGAGAACTTCTCAGGCAGAAAAAAACTAATATTAACAAAGCAGATGTGTGTTCAATGCTATTTTGATACAGAAACAATACCCACAGGTTGTTTTTGCAGATAAAATATTGACAAAAAACATGTTCTCAAAGAGAGGTATACAAAAGAGCAAAACCATGGCATTTTTCTACATGGTCTATAACAACACTTCACTAAAACTAGAAATAAGCTGAGGTGTCTTTGTGTGCCCTGAAGTGAAAACTAGATTAACTTCTGTCTCAACAGAGACAAAAAACTAATAACTAAATCCTGGGCAGAGAGTCAAAAAAGACAAAATGTAGATACAGAAAACACACACTGTACAGGATCCTGATGATATCCATACTTCTCAAGAGTAAGGCATACCTCAAAGCTCAACATGATTCAAATATGGAACAACAGGACTTACAACTTCAATGTAATAAAATATCAAGTAATTTTTAGGGGAAAAAAATAAGAAACAGAACTCCCCTCCCCTTTGGACTGATTCCTGGCGCCACTGGTTGAGCAAGGAACCACAAGCATAGCATATTTACAGCAAGATTTCCAGATTGTGCTGCAAGAGCCAAGAACCTTTTCTGTAAACTAAGGCCTCAATGCACCTCACACACTTCACATTGCAGCTATGTGCATTTAATAGAGCTGCACATTCACATTTTTATTTTTCTCATTATATTATTTATATTACTCTGCATTAATTTCCTCTTTGTAAAATTCCCTCAACTGCTCATAAAACTACCTTAAAAAGAAGTAAAATGATCCAGCTTGGAGATCAAGGTAGATAAACAGGGCCATTTTTCACTAAAGATGTAAAGAACAGATAAGACAAATAATGTATCACTGATTGTTGTACAGGCTCTGGCAGCAGACACAATTCCAGCCTCTTGCATCCCACGACTTGCGCCAAAATGGTTTGAAAGAAGACATCCATAGAAATATTTTACAAGGTATTTCTAAGCATAGAAATACAAGGCTGAATGATCCTCATGAAAATTTAGCAGGAATGGGGAAACCATAGACACCGAAATTCCAATAAAACCTCACAGGTTTGAAAATCAAGACATCCTGAGTTGCCTTGGTAGCTACTAAGATGTATCTCTATACAACCTGACACAAAGATAGAACCACTCACATTAAAAATGAAATAGGGTGTAAATAAGTAACATGTTGAAAACTAACTGCCACAATTTAAAACATCAAGAGTAAAAATCTTAAAACTTAGATTTAATATAAAGGAATGTATATGTAAGATAGATGACTGAGTTCAGACAGCTATTCCATACAGATATTTATCCTAAAATCCTTTTTTTATTTGTATTTCTTCTCTACTTAAAAATTTTTTTACAAAGAAAAAAAGCTTACAACAAGGACAAGCCCATTTGGCATGAGCTACTATAAATATTACAAGGTTTCCATTTCTTTCTCTTCATGCACAAATATAGTCTTTTTATGTTCCCATTTAAGTAATCACTTCCATGTCCATACAGACCCATCCCCATGAGTAAGTCCTTAAAATCTGCTACTATGAGCAGAAAGGATAAATTGCCCTTTGGCAGAAATATTATTTTTGTGTAGTTAAGACATTTGGGTTTCTACCACTCCCCTTGTTGGCTTCCATTCTTCCACCCACCCCTATTTGCAGACATACCGGACCTTTAACTTGTGCTGCCAAGTAACCTTCCTCCAAAGCGTACATCAGGGGAGAGAAAGAAGAGTGTTTTAAAAAAAAAATCAATTTTGCTTTCCAATGCTATTTAACAAGCAAACCTCAAAAGGACTTTGAGTCACCAGAAAGCAGCAGGCAAGTTACTGTTTATATGCTAGAAACATTCCATCTTCTGCCTAGAAGGAAAGCTGGACACCCTTTGGAGTTGTACCCACAGTACTCTGGCTTTGGTGAGTCTCCTTGGTTGGCAAGCCACCATATACATTTGACGGGAACATTTTAAATCATACCCCAGAAAGCTGCTTATTAGAATACGGTTATTAAAAACTTGTCATAGAACACAAACAATTCAATCTGACCCACACCAGATATTCAAAAAACAATAATCACCAAAATAAATTACTATTAAAGTAATATATGAAATTATTAAATTTAACTATTAAATCTTTTGCCGCCATGTTGACTTTTACTAAACTATGCTGCTGGATTTCTTAAATCATAATTGTTTTGCAGGAAACTAAGATAACATTAAAAAAAATTGATTGGAGTTCACTTTAGATTTGTAGATAGTGATTTCAAAACTAAGATGTTGCGCACCTCCATTTTTGAATAACCAATGGAACACATCGTAAGGAGGCCTAAGTTTTTGCCGATAGCGGTCAGCAACTTCATTAAACTGGTTTTGTTTGAAATGCTCCTAGATGAGTATCAAAAATAATTCGATTTTTCCATCAAAATCTTTTCTGAGGGTCATAGGAGAGACAACAGTCAGAATAACACATCAACATGCCAAACATCTAAAATGTCTATACAGAATGTCAGATATAAGGCAAATAAATAGGAAGAACTTTCAAGACTTTAGAATCAAACAAAAGTACCGCTCAATTCACACCACAAAGACTGAGGATAAACTGCAGGGCTGGAATTGGTGTGGAGGAGTGTAAAGAACTTGCCGATGAAACAGAGTAGGGCGAAAAATAGAAATAAGGTCTTAAAACTGTGTATCAAGAACTTATACACTCACTGTAAAGTTCAGGAAGAGTCAAGAAGCAGACTTTTAAATATCTCTGTGCAAATAAAAAATGTGGAAAAAAGCGAGAAAAATCACATCTTTTTGCAGACCTGCTACCACTTGATCAGAGGGAGAAATGCATGATGGTTTTCCCTTAAGCAACTAGTAGAGGGATCCAGAATAAAAGAATTGATACTAATGGTGACTTTACAAGGAAAGCCATGTGTAAGGAGTAGAAAAGACAAAAAGGAATATACAGACATTCCAATGAGATTTTTTTAGAAGATTTCTTGGGTTATACTTAACTATAAAAGAGATTATTCAAGAAACAGAAGACAAATCAGTGGTCAAAAAATGATAAATTCTTTACCCTGTCGAAAAAAAAGAAACAAGATTGACAGATCAAAAAAAAAACCCTTATACAATAAGGAATGTTGTATTCAGAAAGGGATACAGTAACATGCTAAAGCTACTTGGTAAGCAGAATGCCTGGGGATTAAAATCTTAAGCAAAAAGAAGTGAAAAGAGAATTTGTCCCACCACAGAAGAAACAAGAAGCATAGCAAGGGACCAATGCAGCTGTGTAAGGACCTCTTTATAATCAGAAAACATAAAAAGACTTTTTTTTACAAAATCTACAAATGAAGACCTGTGATGAAAGATTAGTCACAGTATAGAGGAATTACATAAATACATATGGGTAATATCATAGAGGCCAAAGCATACAATGAGTTACAGTCAGCATGGATAAAAGTCAGTAAAAACATGTTCTCTATAAACAGTATGTTTAAAGATAATAAAAGTAAGAGCCACACTTACCTGGGAAAAAAAAAACAAACAAAAGAAGAAAGAGACAGAAGTGGTTTTCTCAAAGTTGTTTTTAAGAATCGATTGAGACTTGTGTTTTTAACACAAGAATATAACCAGATTGAACAGATTTGAACAATCAAATACTAGACACATTGAAATTATTATTCAGGTCATCATCAGGTTCTATCTGTTATCCTCTATCCCACCAAATTCCTCCTACCAGACTCTTTCTCAAGGGCTCATCAGATGCGGGCAATGTCCGCAAGTTCTCACCTTACATGATGGATATATCATTTCAAGGTAAGACCACATGTGTGCATGCAAGCTTAGATGACCAGTAGCTGTGTGTCTACAGGGTTATGCAACTGTTGGAATTGGGCAGGAATGTCTGAAAGGCATTCATTCAACATATCTTGACTAGCTACAGCTTCTGACCTTCTCTTCAAAACCGGGAACTGGAACACAGGAAAAAAACATCAGTTAGGTAGACTCACAACTAACTGAAAAACTGTCCGCCTGCAGAGTAATTCTCGACTGTCAGACCAGAGTAGTTTCAGCATCCCATAGGCCTTGCTGTCTTGGATTGTACTCTACAAAATACTTTAATTAGTAACCTGAAGGGGAGACGAGAGTTTGAGTATCAAAGCTGTGAGTAACTGCCACGCAGGTGATACGATAAGCATCCTGAGGAACTGGTTCAAAGTCCAAAATGACATAAAAAAGAGGAAAGATCGAACAGCAGAAAAGATGAACTTTAGAAATGTCTGACATACGCAAAATTTAGTAACATTTAAAAAATACACCAGTACAAAATGAGTAAAACTACTCAGTTTGCAATACTGCAGAAAGAATCTGACTGCTGCAGCTGAAAATAAGATTTAAAAACCCAAGGAAATCTTACTGGCCCTATCATACTGAGATTCCAAAGAGGATTATTTTTCTCTATTAGGTGCTGCTGAGGACTGAAAATAATTATTCTCTTGATTAAAAGTGCCACATTCCTTCTCCAACTTCAGGCATCACTGAAAAAAAACTGATCAACAGATAGCTCCGAAAGCAACAGGAAACATGAGTCATAAAGAAAAATTGCACAACCTGGTTTAAGTGTAAAAAGACACAGGTAAGCATTTGTCCAGTGTATAAAAGGTTGCTATGAAAAGGACAGAGAGAATCTGTTTTAATTTCTACTATGTGAAGATGAAGGACAAATTAAGCTTAATTTGCAGCCCAGAGGATTTGGGTTAGAAACCAGGAGGGCACACCTTATTTTGAGGATAGGTAAGCAAAGAAACACACAATATATTCACTGGAGATTTTAAGGAGAGGACAAACATCTGTCAGGGCTGGTTTGAAGTCCACGTAACCAGCTTCATAGCATAAGCTTAAACTACATCATCTCTTGTTTGTTTTAAACTTAATTTTTTCCCTAAACCTTTAATCACTTCATTGTGGGTTTTGTCCTACAGCTGAAATATCTGCAAGGAACTGACACTATTTTTTTTTTCATTTAAAAAAAAAAGGTGTTTAAGCTCCAAATATTTTAAAAGTTCCTTCATAGAAAATTCCTAGATAATTATTACACCACCCTCCTCTTCTCAGGTACAAGCCTGACAGACATGAAATTGCTATCAACGTTTGTTCTGAAATTGGTGGAAGAGCAAAAACTTGCTAGACACAAAGTAGCCATCTCACTGCCAAAATGAATGGCAAAACGCAGATAAGCGACTGAGTAGGGGGGAGCTATTGCTATCGAGGAGCCCATGGTACTGGCAGGTCTGAGGTATGATTGCCCAGGTCACGGAGAAAAGCTCTCACACAGATTAAGCTTTCATTCAAGGGACACAAGGGAAGCAATGAGTCAAAGCTTCTTTGTGTGGCCTAAACAGACATGAAGCACTTTAAAACAACAGAACAAGAAGAACCGGGAATTAATCCTTTTTATATTTGAAACCAGTAACTTTCTTCTAAAGCACTTCCTGATTTAACATGCTTGAATTTGACTTTAATAGGTATCAAAGAGGTGCTGTCAAGATGCATCTTTTCCAATAAGCAATACTTTGTTGTTTCTTCTATTCTCTCTCCCTACCTAAAAGAGCTAAAACTAATACACAATTGTCACCTCCAGACACCAACAGAGCCTAGATTAGGCCTGAAGTCATGCTGGCAGGAGATTAAAGTAAATTCTGATCACAGTCCAGAGGCTGATTTCATCTGGGAGAAGGGAGAGGAGATAACTGGCGGTGTTAATTCCTCAACTTAGGGTTTTTTTTTTCCATTCATCTTTGCACTGGAAAATAGATGAAGTTGGAAATCTTTTAAAGATGAGTGAATATACCAAAAAAAAAAAAAAAGGGTTATGCACATAAGTCAACTTTCAGAAAAAGCATTGTCTCAAACTGCAGGTTTGGACATACTGGAGAATAGTGAAATCACCACTAAGTCTCTTCTTATCAGAAAATGCAGAGGTGGAATAATGGTATCTCTAATACTTTGCAGAAGAATTTTTCCAAAAGATACATTTGAAGGATATAATGCAACTAATAGTAGTAAAGCAGAAATATAATAAGAGTGATTTTCTTCTATATAAGTGGTTATAAATTAGCAACATCGACTTATAAAATTAATTAATATAACTTCAGATTAAGTATCTGTAGATGTTAATATTCGGCTATTTAGAGTCATGCTGGTGTTTTAGTTCCTTTCCCCAAAAATGTTAAATAACTCGAATAAATTAACTTTGATTACATCAAAAATTCAGTGGTCATTACACAGGTATTATACTCAAAAAAAAAAAATTAAACCTGAGTTTGTTTCAATTCTTTCCTATCATCCTGGTAAAATAAGTGCTGTTTTAGCAGCAATGTTCAATCAAAACTGTCTGTTTTGAAGATCAGGTTCATCCACAAGCTAGCTTACTTGATGCTTTTTTTATAGGAACAACAAAATTCATCACCAATTGAAAAAAAAATGCCCCAGAAGTTAAATCAATTCATTTCAGTGTTTCTGCACAGAAACTAGCTTTGGGTGATTTTCACTTAAGATTATTAATCTCATTAAACATCCACTAAAACTTTGCTATGCAGCTACTTAACCTTAGGAAGCTTCTTCTAAATGGTACAAACATAAAGAAATGGATACAGGATTTGTGCTCTCACAGCATGCTTTCTGCATATGTGATTGATCGTTGGGTGGTCCAGCTACAAGGCAGCATATTCCACAACTATCTGGAAGGTGGACAGCCAGAACAGGAAGGACATAAGCTGACCTATCTTTCACTATTTTTAACAAAATTTATTTCTCTCAGTTGCTGACATACTTTTTATAACTATTTACAATAGTTTTCTTCAGAAAAAAAATAGTATTTCTAAAAGAGTTATAGATCAAAAAGAAAAAACACTTCACAGATGTATATCTATTTCTAAGAAATGCAGATTGAAACACAAACCTTGCATGAATCTGAGGATAAGGAACTTTTTTTCCCCAAAATACCTTTTTTATTATTCTCATGTGATCAGCTGCTCACCCTTCATCCACTTTAAATTCAATGTCTGTAGGAGAATTTCAGTACAGATCTTGTATCATGAAGAATAAGTTCAAGAGGAAAATGATACCATTTAAACAGGGAATGGAAATAAACTTTATGTTTTGCTTTGTTTCACGTTACTGGCTTTCAGCCCAATTTTTTTCCCCACCTGATTTGTCAAAGTCGGTAACTATCTCACTGCCATGGGCACTTACAAAACATTACAATAATTACTTTCTGCAATGTGGGTAACCCTGAAATGATGATGCACTCTTTTCCCTCCCCCAAGACAAATCCATTACATACTGGATCATTTTGAATACTTCCAACTGATAGCGTCACGTAGTTCCAGTTCCAAACCACAGAGTTCCTGCTACACAGAGTGTGTGTAATCTCCTTCTTAACAGAGGAATTAACCCTGCAGACTGGCTATGCATTGTGAAAAGAGCAGAGCAAGTTGGGGTTTTTTAAAATTGCCTCTACATTTACTACTCATACATTTTTAGCTTTCTCATCTTCTATGCTGTGAAGATGAAAAAGGTTACTAAGCAATTCCACTGCCATAGTTACGCCATAAAAACGATACCAGCGTAAGAATATAAACAAGAAATCCAACCTTAAAATACCATATTCTTCAGCTAAATCTCTATTTAATCCTAAAACCATGTAAAGTTATGTTACTGCTGTTGTTAGGCAGCAATGGTGCTGTGCACTGTCATCAGTGCTAATGTGGTGCCTCACCTCTACCACTCAGGCTTGTCTTGCTTTGAGTTCTGTACCACCTCCCAGATGAGTAGAGATTGAAGCCACCTACATCCCAGAAGAAGTCATCCCTCTCTCTGCGGCAAAGAGCTAGAGAAGCGAACAAGATGTTGTATAGGCTTTCTACTCCTAGTAGAGAACAGCTGAAGTGTGGGTTTTTGCTGAGCTGTGAAATCTCATAGACCATGGTGCAGAAAGCACACTCCAAACACCCTAGCAGGAACACCTTGGGGAAGAAAACTCCTTCCCCTTCATTAACAAGAGAATTGGTCTACTTGGGAATGGTAACCAGTGAACAAGGAAGATGGGAGGAGAAAAAGACAGAATAAGACTTACTTTCCAATCCAGCTCCTTCCAGAATTTTTTTTTTTGAGCTCAGCCGGATCACGGAGTGACTTGTCATCCCCCTGCACCCCTCTGGGGTGTGGTAGCACTCCGCGACTGTCTTTGAAGTATAACTGCACCACAGGAGCAAAGATAGGACTTACTTAACTCATTTGAAGGGCTGGGTTATGGCATTGCTGTCTGTTCGGTTCTGTGGTGTTATATATATATATATATATATATATTCGCGGTTGAGAACTGTTATCTTTTCCTATACAATTTTCCTCCTCTGACTGAAGTCTATCAATGGTAAAAGGGTTGTGGTGATTTTCTTGTGGGATAGAGCCCTGACAGACATCTTGGTTTTCCTTTAAACCATCAGTAAACCAGGTGAAACTGTAAGGAAGGAAGATAAAAATCAGCTCAGATGGATGACAGAATTTCAAGTTCAGCATCTTATTGCTGTAATTGTGTATGTTTTAGTGTGATAGATGTCTTCTATATTTAGCTGAAATATCATCTCCATCCAGCTCTTCACTGGAACTCACCATGGAAGTCTCTAATTCATAGCTTACCCAGAGCCACTGACATGATTACATGTAGTTGACTCTGCAGAGCGGGACGGGTTTACTCAAACTAATTTCACTAGCAATATATATCAAACTAGCTGACTTCAGACAAAACAGCCAGGCAATGTTGACATGTTGAGTTCTCTGAATTTCCCTGGCAGAAGGTGATTGCAGATTTAGCACATGGTGCAGATACATAAATGCTTTCTTAATGTGAAATATATAGTAAACATTGTGCCCAACAAAAAAAAAAAATCCAACCTTCTTTGCTCCCTATATATCTTTTTTTAAAAAATAGGTCTTGAAACCTGTCAAATTTCTGTATTTTAGACTATTGCAGGTTGATGGCTTGAAAACTGATGTGCAACATCCACTTGGCAATTAGCATAAATACCAGATAAACTGGGCCAACTGAAAACAAAACGAAAAAAACTTTCCTGTTTTCCAGTTGTCATTTTCTTGCCCTGATTACAGGTTTTTGCCAATCTAAAACCAATATGCCAGCAGTGGTCAATATCACACCATTTTTTCCTCTAGCTACCTAGCTAACTAGATGGCTAAATAGAGTTCTTTGCCTAAAACAGTCAAACAGCTTTCCTAGCACATGAAAGACAAGAAGATGAGACTGTTCCCTTATATGGTGCCACAGTTTAGCATATAGTCAGAAGAGATGGCTGTCTCTCCCTTGAGCATCTCTGATAAGATTTCCAAGATATGATATGGCAATTGAGCAACAGAAGCTAAATCCTCACATGCACCACCAGATCAGTCCATCTCATCTCCAAACAAGGCTCACCCACATAACTTCTCCAGAACTATGTGAATTTAAAATAGTAATAATTTAGTACTATTGTTACATGAATAAATGACCAGATGTATCAGGAGTCTTTCCTCTGAAGATGAAAATACAGCTTCAGAAACATTGAGGACAATGTTATATAATGTATCTCATCTACGTTTTTGGACAAATTTTCTGACCTGGTCATGAATCATGAATTGCAATGTCCTTCTTTTATAGGTGTACGAAACACCTATAACAGAGTACAAAGGAGAATAACCATGAAAAAGTCAACAGTGGTCCTCACAATTGGACTTGTACTACTTGTACTTCAAATGCTTACAAATGAAAGCCGACAGCAGACTGGTACATTCATGAGTAGAACTATAGTTTATTATTTCTTAAAGTAATTTTAAGGTAACATGTGCAATATACTCTGAGGTTCAATCTGTAATATCTGATGGTCATATTATGTCGAGAAATATTGCTTAATTTTCATCACAGCATTACAAGCTGATAAAGCCCCAATATAGACTAACAAACCTCTATGGCCTGGGCCAGAACGTCTCTAACACGGGATGTAAATATAGAGAGAGAGTGAAAATGTAAATCAGATGTATTTATTTGTGATTTTATTTCAACATCCCATAAACACAAAGAATGCAGCCAAAGCTGCACACAAAAAGACTTCAGAATTTGTAATTTATTCCGATCTTCTCTTCATTTGATACTTGGAAACATTTTTATTAAGTAGAACCAATAACTTATTTCAAACTTTAAAGAACAGCAGGACACAATTTTTTTTTGTTACCATAGCAAGTTATGATCAACCACAAAAGTTCTATTATAGTTCGTCAGATTAAAAGCAAAATATACTATTTTACCAGAAAGACTGAACAATACAACAGTGACTGGCTTACATTTTCATTTCACTTTTAAATTTTCTGTTAGAAATTTCTAGCTGGTGTTTTACTGCCTGAAGTTACTTCAAACAGGTGAAAGCTGACAGCAACAGTGGCATTCTCTCTGGAAAAAGTATATATTAAAAAAAGAAAAATTGGTAAGCATACTATGCTATGCTATTTAAAATGAGACTCTAAGGCACCACAAGAAGAAACTATTTATAAATCAAGGGCATACTGTATATAGTAACGCCTTTACAGTACTGAAGAGAGATGTTAAAATCTACTAATCCATTTTGGCATGAACTGCAAACAGGCAAGATAGTTTACTAATACATGTTATAAGCACTGTTGCTAGAGCGCTGCCATGCCTGTGATCTCAGGCAAAATCTGAAGTATGTTTTTTCCTTTCCGAAAAGCTTAAATATGTGGCTTTCTCCCATGCACCCTTAGCTCTGGACAGCTGATTCATTCTCACAGCAGATAAATCTTTCTGACCACTGATTATTCTGATGTGGCAGAGGCGGGGGTGTGGGGCATGAAGGCACTCTGTGTGACAGGGTCCCTTTTGTTTCATTACAGGTATGACAATGTGTTTTCCATTGAACAGTTATTAGTTCTCCCTCCAAAACATTTTTCTTTAATTATGATAAAAGATGGTAACTCAATCAGGTATAAATCCTGTTCAAGCAAATATAAGAAACTAAAGAGGCAAAAGTTTAGGCATGACCTCTCAATTACAACTCTTGATAATATCTCTAAAGCACTGACAAGTGAAAAATCATCCCTTCCTCAGATTTGCACTAGTATCACTAGAAAAAATTAAACAAACCCACAATCACTTTTATTTTGATTAACATGCTTTGCCTAGTCCAATAGTACAGCATTAGACACGCAGAGCTGCTCCCAGAAAAAAAAAAAATTCTTTGTAATATGGTATTTATTTCAGAAACTCTGGAGACCAACACCTCAATTTGCCAATTAAGCTGGAAAAAAACCTAACAGATTGGGACAGATACCAGGAGGGAAAGATACTACTTTCACAGTTGGGCTAGCTGACACACGTATTAGACCTAGATGAAGACTAGGATCAACATCTTCAGAGTACAAACAGTTTTCTCACTCATTGCTAAGTCTGAGAAGCAGCACAGAAAATTGGAATAACTAAATAGTTATTTTAATCAAAACTCACCTTGACAAGCTAAACTACAGTAGAATTGGTCACAATTCACACAGAAACAACGATCAGTCACTTTTAAAGCCATGACTGCCTGTCTTAACCCATTCCAGTGAAGCATTTTCAAGCAGAACATTACCTCCACTCATCTTCTCAAGTTGCTGAATAAAACAATATGCCAACTCACCTCTTAGAAAACTGGAAATGGAGGGGGAAGAGGGAGAACATGGTCTCAGCAGAGCAAAGTGAGAGGACGCACCAGCAGACCTCTGTGTGAAGAAGCTGCAAGGGCAGCTGAGCAGGAGTTAGGAGAAAGATACGGAGAGAGTCCAGTATGACAGACTAAGGAGTTAAGATACTATTGAAATGGAGGCATGAGGTGTTGTTAGACATGTTGGGGAAGCAGCAAGGGGAAGAAATCTGGGGGCTGAAACTTACTGGAAACGTGGATAGAGTGTGCAGAATGTATTCTAACTGAATTGACTCTTATGAAGCAGAAAGGGCCAGAGGCATTTTGTTGGCCCTAAGGACAAGTGAAACAGCACAGGTTACACCCACATACCTGCAATCTCTCCTTTTGCTCCCAAAGTGGCTGGCTACATCAAAGCTAACTCTGGGAACATGCCTTGCCACATGTTCTCCCACCACATCATACTCCTGCACTGCCCGAGTTAAATCTACAGACTAAAACTATGGCAGAGTGTGCTCTTTAATAAACCACAGCCAACTGCAGGCTGACATCCAAGCTTCAACCTAGATCCTCTTTCGTTTATAGCAAACACATAGCCCGGGGTGCTGGAATGAAAAGATGAGGGACACTGGGGAAAGAAAACAGGGACAAAAATTCACCATTAAACACAACACAGTGAAGTCCTCTCCTAAATACGAAGGAACAGAAAGATCACACACAAAGACCTTGGTGGGCTGAATAGGTGGATTGCATAGTTTTGCACAACAAGGACAGGTGTGCAGACTTTGCAAAGTACACAAGTGCTCCAGTCATCCTGTAAGCAGAAGTAATGGCCACTATCAAAGACAAGGTCATCCAAGCATCACAGTGAGTCTCTTCAGCTATGTCTGGTTTGTAGCTAATACTTTCTTTGTATAACAAGCATCAAGACTGCAGTTTTTAAGACTACAGCGTCACTATATAAAAAAGATAAGTTTGACTAATTGGTTAAAGACATTTCTTTGGTGACTTAAGTTAAATATATTTCTTAAAGCTTAATAAAATCTCAACTATTCAAACTACAGATGTCAAAAGGAAGAGAAATTCCTTGGGGCTTGTGGTTATTTTGGCTGGTCCGGAGCACATTATTTCAGGCAGAGTGGAACTGCCTCTGGCAACAGTTACAGAGCAGACTTTAAATAAAAACTGGTGTTGCTCTGCGTAATATTTTGTGCACCTGGGGAAAATACTTACCCAAGCAACAGCCACATCTTTGGCCACCAAACACACTGAGGCCTCACTGGCAATACATTCAATGGAATCTTTGAAAGTACCAGCAGACTGTGTTTAATGTAATTTTGTTTCTTTTAAATTTATGAACAAAATTTAGCAATAGAAACATCATTTTGAATTAGCAACTAGTATTCATACAACATGGTCAAATTTACTGCACAGTTATTCTGAAAGGATGTATTTTCATTATAGATTTTACAACGACAATTGAGGTTTTCATGCATCATGCTTCTAATTTGTTTTCCCCAGTTAGACATTTTGTAACTCTAAAACGTGAACATATACTTAGGGTTTTAATATCATGAATGTAAATCTGCCCTTTTAAAAAGTCATGTACAGACTTACGCACATCAGCATTTTTTTTCCAAAACAAGGGTTCATGATATTCTACAGCAGCTCTGCAGTAATTCAACATCCAAATGATAGACATTTAGGGTGTGTGATGATATGCAGAATCACGAGTGGAATCAGCAATGCTTCCTTATCAGGAAAGAAAACATTTTAAAGTACCAACATTCTTCCTTTACATGGAAAGTTTAATATATAAACAAGCATACATTCCTGTGCTGTCATGCAGTCCCAACATCTCCCTGTTCATATTAGTGTGCTCCTGATCTAACTACTAGATTACTGCAAAAGTTTTAGTTAATGCATACTAAACCTGAACCATTTAAAGTACAGATCACTGTAGATTTTTCTTTCCTGGAATAAAATAAAACATGACAGCCACTTCAAATACATCCAGTTTACCCTGTTCCTCCCCCAACATGTTAAAAGAGCTCTCTTTGTAAAAGAACTCTACTAAATAATGTCTCTGTTACAGAAGCGCATTTAGATACCTTCCTAATCCCAAGATAATTAAAATCTGCTAAGATAGTAAGAGCCTGTAAAAAGTTTATTGAAGAAGTGTTCTCTGCATTCTTATGCATTCTGATGCATTCTGCATCTACAAAGTTTCCATGCACGTATTTTTCCCTACCAAGTAAAAGTATTCCTTCTCAACAAGTGTAAACATGGAATTGTTGAAAGAACTGCAATTTACAGACCGGAGCATAGCTACCTTAAGCAATGTCAAAAAGCATCCTCAGCACATTATCAGTGCTACCCCTCTTTAGCCTTGGAGTAATCACTTTTTGAGAGAGCACAGACTATGAATTACTTCTGATAAATTGACTTTCATTTTGGCTTATGATGTAGGATGACCAGAGATGCCATGTACTTAAAATTATATTGAAGGAATTATTTCTTGTCCCTCAGTAACCACACTGTCTGAACCCAGTATACAGGCCAACCTCTACTACTTCTAACCTACAAATTATTTCACATCCATAGGTAGCCCAAGAAGTAGGTCTATTCTGACACCATTTTAATGGGAATGTAATTTTCCAGAATGTGTAATGTTAAGAATGAATGTGTAACTTTGTTACTTAAAAACTTTTTACAAACTTCTACATTCTTAAGTGAAACACATCTTTAGTCCCAGGAATTACACTGCATAATGAGAATATAGAACTCTAAGAAAGAACATTTCTCACAAATTTCAGTTTTAGTTTATGAAAATGTCCAAGTACAATCAAATTTCTAAAAGTCCTTTCAGACCAACGCATCTCAAAGTATATAATTCATTATATATAGCCACAGCTGGTTTTAGAAGCTCAAATTAAGCCAAAAGGAACACTAAATCTTGGTTTATTTTTTAAGGTCACTTTATTTGACAATGTTTCACCAATTAGTATTTTTCAAGATGAGGGAGGTGCAGGGGTGAACATCACAGTTGGAAACAAAAGTGGGTTTTACACATCTATTTAGTGAATTTGTATTATGGGATCACAAGTATAGCAGATTAAGTAAAATCTGATAGACAAAAGAAATACTAGCGGTTCTGTAGTTATTTTTTAGAATAAATTCCTGTCAGCTACCTTGGCAATTCCTTGCTTAACTGGAGAAGAAATAAAGATTACAATAACATTTAAATTTGGTAATCTAGTATTACCCCTGCTTGTTGAGAAATTGTTGGATTAGAAGCAGAGTTTTCTTTTTTGCCTTTTTTTTTTTTTAGTGCCCTACCAATCCATTTGTCAGAAAAAAAGAAGCCTTCATTGTTGGTAGTGAGGAATCACTCAGAAATCTGTGGTTGAACCAAAAAAGTCACTTCTAGAGCAATAATGGAAAACAAAAACCCACCACTCAAAAGAGCAACCAAAAAAGAAAAACAGGCACCACTGTGTCAAAACAGTGAATCATATATATATTCTATGCTGGAAATCTTTTACATCAATTAAAATATGAAGACTTACCAATATTCCATCCAAGCCTGGAGAAGATCATTTTGGGTTTTTTTTTTCTTAAAGTTATATGTGTTCATTTTAAAGTGCATTGCTTACTCCTTCTTTCTCCCACCTTATGCTTGCAAAATTACACCCTTACAGTTGCAAAAATAATATTCCAAAAAACAAATGTAATGTTTTCAACACAAATTCACAACTGGGATAATAAAGCATTAGGATTCTGAGTAAGTTCACAACTGCTCTTTGCAGCCCCACAGATAGTAAAACTACCTGTGAAACGTGTCAATTTCCCATAGTTATAGAAACTGCAAAGAAGCGTGAAATTAGGAGTTCAAATCATCTAACAAGAAATACCCAAAAGATACAGGCTGGGATTAGCAAGTTTCGTAGGTTGGTTGGTTTGGTTTTTTTGATGTCATAAATATCCTACATGAGCCAGCTACATATGGGGAGCCCTACAGCTTCCCGCTCACCCAGATGGATACACAGGTTTTCCTCCAAACCTGCAGCCAGAAGTAGCCTTTACAATTTTGCTAGGAAATCAATATCTAACAGAAATGCCCAGACTCATGGGAGTAGAAAACAACCAGGCTGAAAAGAGCTGGCTGTAAGGCTGGTTCCTTACAACCAGCCTCCAAAAACATTTTCTATACCTTCACAAACGTAAGGGTAATTCCTGATCAAACTCAACTGAATTCCACTTTTCACAACCACAATTCAAGTTTTCTCTTGAACCGCCTATAAAGAAAAGGGGTTTGAAGCATACGTTTTACGTTCCAGCTCTTGGGAGCCCTTAACACTTCAAGACTGAGCTGCTGTTCAGACAGAAGGGGACACAAAACAAATAAACAAACAAAGCAAGCAAAAATCCAAACAACCAAAAAAACCTGCATATACACAAAAAAAAGGCCAACACCCACAATCCACACACCACAAACAACACCCCCCCCCATTATATCTTTCTCACTAGAAGCAGGAATTGTCAACTCTATGGCTATTAAATCAGATAAATGAGCTTTCAGTATTTATAGTTTGTAGTCCAAAGATACTCAGAAAGAAACGTTCATATAAAAAGAAAGGAGGTGGGGTGACAGGGTGGGAAATGAAAGAAATAAGACATACTAGTGTAAGAACTGGAAGGAAACTAATCCAATCTAGCCTTATTTTCAAAAAGTCATTTCATACTGGGGTGTAAATAATGAAAACTTTAAAAGCAAAATCACCACATACAGATCTTCATACATGAATGTACTTCCAGCATCATCCTCTATTGTGAAAGCAGACTCTATGTACCCTAAACTCAGTAGGCTTAATCAGAGTATGTATCAGGTACACAAAATTAAAAACTGATGAGAAGAGAAAAGAAAGGTTTGGCATATAGCATCTTTTAAACATATTTCAAGGTGTTATTTAAAAGCGACAGAAAGACAAGGGCCTTACTGGTCTTTCAAGTGACTTCATTCAACCATTTCTAAAACATTGTCCTGTTGACTTCTTCTGTGCTGCTTCTGCTTGGCCTCCAAACTTCAGCTGTCAGACGGACTCAAGTAGTCAGTACAAATATATCTATGTTTAGAGTTAAGGCTAGTTCTTGAATCTCTGTTACCATTTTGAGTTTCTGTGTGTAGGTATGTCACTATGTGAGTTTAACTTTTTCTTAAAAGCATTGAAATTGTCTATCAGAGCCATGTGACAGCTTTTTTTTTTCACTTCTCTATGTATTTCCTTTCCCTGAAAGTATTGTCTTTACCATGTGATATTTTGGTCTTGTAACCTTTTAAGACATTTAAAAACAATTTTTTTTAATCAATTTTTTCACACTCAGCTCAATATGACTGAAAGTATTTTATTATATACTACACTATATTTGTATAATGTTGGCATATCTTCCTAAATATGAACATGAACACTGTTCAATTAAAAATGCGCTTATGATCTTCCATACATACACAGAAAGGTGTGGTCGGTATATACGGTTAGAAGAAAACAGTCTGATATTTTGAAAACTAGAGCTTGCAAAGTGAAGGAAAATAAAAATACTCCAAAATTCCAAATACTCTCTGTGTGAAATCTTACTGAAGTTTTTACAATTTTTATTTTAAAAAACATGTTAGAACTTCATGAAATTAAGCAATTCTTGTCAAGTGCTTAAACCCAACATATTTAGCTAATCTCACGCTAACAAAAACAATCTTGTGAAAGCAAAAACTATACAAAAAAAAATGTTCTCCTAAAATGTGTTCAAAACTGTGTTGATAGATTTATTATAGACAAGTTCGTAATATATCATGGTTTTTGTGAGTACACACAAGCTCAGTTTAAAGAAATGTTTTCAACAACTTTTAAAAATATTGTACATATGGAAGATCGTAAATATATTTTTACCTCTACATTAAAAACACTTGTACACTATTAAGTCTCCAGATCATACTCAGACTCCTGTAAGTTCACTTCTCAGTTGATATTGGTAGTTGCATGAAAGCTGCTCGAGGTTTATAAATCCATTTTCCCAGACTAAGTTAACTTTCTGAAACAGCCTGCAAACTGTAAAGGGTTTTCCAGGAATGCACCTTCTAACTCCATTTCCTGTTTTATTTTAAGTCCTGCCAAAGGAACATTTCAAAGTAAAACACAGGATGTAATAGTATGATGAAAAGTTTGTTGAAGGCTTCCAAAATGACAAAAGCAGACATACTAATTTAAAAATGTGATGTGAAATTGTTTATTGAAGAAACATGGACTAGTATAGTCAGGTGGGTCTAAGAAATAATGCTTGCAGTGTTGCAGCCCCTGCATACTTGCTTTTAATTTTACATAAAAGGTTGATATTGAAATACAGGACATATCTGTTTCTGGAACTGTTTGTCCTCCCATTGTTTTGCTCCCTCCAACATTTGGAGTAAAACAAGTTTTGAAGAAAAGCCCTTTAAATACTGCTCTCTGCAGGTTTCAGACTCAGGGAGTTTTCAAGCCCTCCCTGCAAATGGGGACCTAACGCAGCCCTAAGTGGGGCCGACAGGGAGCTCTGTCACTGACCCAAGCAGGAGCAACCCAAGCCTCAAGCTGCCCTCCTCCAGGTCTGGCACCTAGGATGCTCACTCCCTGCAGTGAACTGTGGCAACACTGCGTCAGTGTGTCTTTTTCATTTGGTCCTTTAAATAAGTGACTTGGAGATCAACTCAAAACTCTGTAGCAGTTCCTCTCCAACAACTGTTGTTCTAATCGCTACACATGAAAAGAGAACAAAACTTCTGGCTACACAGCACCAGCCAGCGGTAACCAACCCTGCCAACCCTTGGCTGCTTCTGAAACTGGCAGCACTTCCCTCAATCTGGCAACATGGGTGTAGAGCTCAAAACAATTGACACTGTGATCCCGTGGGGTGCCCAAGACTCATTAAATGAATAAATGTGCATTTATACAGCAATGAAAGTAAAATCCTGTCTTATCTATTGCTTTACCAATACCATTTCCACCTGAAACCCACAAGCTTGTAGGGAGAAATAAAATACATGAGTTGTATTTGGAAAACTTTGTTTTCCAAATGATTGTGAGCAGACAGTTGCATTTGGATCTTAGATTCACTGAGCAACTTCTAGAAGGAAAAACTGGTATACAGCATACCGGTGAATGCAAGAAGCTGTTCTGCTAAAGAGATATGGATACAGAGCAAACTGTATTCAAAGTATACAAAAATGGAAGGAAAAATGGCATAGCTTACATGAACATATTGACTGACTTCTGCAAGCAAACCTGACAGAACTGAGTATACTGGCTATCTTAAGCACTAAGAAAATGTTCAAAATACATTTAAGAGGTACTGATATAATTTTTTCTGTTTTATTGTTTTCCATAGTATTCTTATTCACTCAGAAATACATACTTTTCACAGGACTTTTAACTGTGCTTCCATATTTGGCAATAAAGACCTACAGAGGCTTAAAGATATGATTCTGGACTTAGGCTAGAGCTGTGCTTCAGTCCTGCATGACTGCCAACAAATGTGGACTTTTTTTGTAGGGAATAAAAATACTTCAATTTTCTGTGGGATTTTTGTGTTTTGGTTTGGTTTTGTTTTATTTTTTAAGTTAGCCATCACCAGAACTTAAGCAACAAATTTCAAAAGGACACATCTTTTGGAAAAAAACCTCAAGCAGATGTCAAATCAGAGGTAACACCTCTACTGTAATCACAGGTCAGTGCTAGTTCTCTTAATTTTCCTGGGAAAAGTATGCCTTGGATAATACTACTCATAACTCCCTTTAAAGACAGATTTATTTCTGACAGCTGCTTTCATTTTATGTACAGAAATATTGAACTCCATGATTATTACTGAGGATGTATAATTACAAAAAAATTAACACTTTCAGATGGTCCCCAGATTTCCTCCACTCATCCCCATCATCTCCACGTTATTTTCATTTAAGAGGCAAAGAAATACTACATCATACTGTTTCAAGATAGCTTAAGTTTAAATTATACTAGTTTGAAAGCATATCTCTTATTTTAAAAATGTTATTTTAATCCTGCTACAATTGTTTTTCTTTAGACTTAGAATTAATTAAAAAAAAACAATGTTCTGTTCAAACGCATTCTTTTCATAATTTTCCCATTCTTCCATTATCATCCTAAAACACTGTACTTTTATAATATGGATTCTTTCATTAGTCTTGACATGCATCTACTTTTTACTTGGCCCAGACCCAGCACACACCATCGTGCTCTACTACACATTATTTCTCTCCATAACTTCTCTTTTCCTTTGGGTAACATACTTCATTTCAGAATATGCCTTCTGCCACAAAGAAAGACTCTAGGCTTCTGTAAGGGTTAAATTAGAGCTCAAATAATTGATGTACAAGCAGAATTCTGGTTTACTTCACAAATACTGCTCTCATGGAATCTGAATTGTGGCCAAACCAGCTGCAAAACTAAGCTTTAGTCTTCTTAACCAATTGCCATAGCCTGTTTCTGAAATTGTCCTTGTTTTGAAACGACCTAAAATTGACTACAAATTCCAGGATCAGTGATTCTTCAGGTTCATCAACTTTTATTTGGTATTTAACAAAAATGACTGGGGGAAAAAAAAAAGGTAAAACATCAGTTCTAAACAGTACTTCTGATACAACTATCACCATTTGGGAACTCAGCCCAGCACCACCAGTATCATGGCAGAAAACAGGGAGATAATTTTCCGTGCCACACCCCTGACAAAGAAGACACACATATATATTTCTAATAATGATGTGCAGAGGCACATCTTTTCAGAGAGCACGACTTCTGCCACCAAAAAACCCCACCGCTATTTCATAGAAGAGGAATACTTAAAACTATATATAGCTTTCCTAGGCCACTTGATTTGATTCAAAATCCATTAAAAAGAGTTATTCTTCCTTTTACTTTACATGAAGTGCCAGTATCCTTAGCAACATACGAAATTCTGGGGGTCTGTTTTTCATTCCATGCTGAAATCCTAAAGATAAAATTCATGTCACAGCTTTCCCTTCTTGCTGAGAATATTGATTATACATTTGTTCTGTATCTAGACTTTTCTCACAAGTAACAGAAATATCTCCTTCAGCCACCTCCACTTGCCCTTCTGGAAAGCTGCTCAACTGCAGGAAAGACAGCATCCTCTAGTTATAATTTAATCATAACCATTTCATATTTAGAGACAATCGTGTTGGTAAAAATACATCACAGTAGCTAGAAAAATCAGAGGAAGACTTGAAGGAAGAGATTTTGAAAATATCTGATTGAAGACAGAACAGCCTGAGACAACTGTGTTGGTGGCAGGAGCAGTAGCAAAGACAGAAAAAACACACCACCCAACAACAAAACCAACCACAAAGGAATTAAGCTTATGACTTTTTTATGAACTTGTATAAGAACAGAATACAACATCATCGTGGGCGTTAATCCACAAAAGCACTCCAATTTGGAGCACATACATAAACAACATATGCCTTCAGCAGGTCACGCACTGGGAGCTCTAGAAGAAAAGAACCAGTTGCAGGGTTGCTTGGGACTGAAGAGTTCCACAGGCTACTGTAAAATGCAATGGATGCTCCCAGATGTGAGTAAAAAATGTGCTATTATTCCTTTCTGTTTCTACTCTTTAAGGTTATGCTAGGCATCAAATTTACACAGGAGTTCTGATTTTTACAAATAATGCACCATAATTTTATTTCGGCATAATAATAACTTAAAAGTATAGATTTTAAATATTCATAAGGTCTGAAATCCACCTGGGAAGCAATGCTTATGAAGTAATCTCGCATTTACAAAAAACATAGCATCAAAGAGTTTATTCATGCTAACACTTCTACACTTTCCTTCCATAATGCAGAGCTCAAAGAAATTGAATAAATCCCTTAAGAATTTAAAGACATCAGTAAATTAGGTATCTCTTATACGACAATATTTTTACTTGTGTTTTTTCCAACTAAAAACGTGAATAATGAGAGAAAACTCAATCCTTTTTCCAAGGTTCCAGAGTCTCAACACATTGCCAATATACTTAAGAACCTGTGTTGTTACTGCAGCAAAAGGTAGCATGCACTAGCCACAGGGACAAGCATGCATATTTTATAATAATGCAACAAACAGATAGGTAAAACTGACATCACAAGCTGTTGACAGGTGAGGCAGAGCCTCCCTCCAGGCAACAAAGACTGAAACAAGGAACTTCTCTTTCTGCTAGAACTTCATTCTCCTGGAGACAGGCTGGCAGCCATGTGCTCTTATATGCACATTAGACACAGTAGCTATCTGAACAAACAAAGCAATGTCGAGTCAGCAGGTCAGACAGCCTGCTCAGATTAGGACACATTCATTACCTTGAGCCTGTTTTTTAACCAGGTAAGATTTGCACAAGAATTCAAGATAGGGCTCAGCAGAATTACTTGTAACATTTTCCAAGCTAAAGTAATTTCAATATTTGCCAAGCCAAACTTTAGCCTGTGCCAGCAACTGACTTAATATGGGTTCTCGTTAAGAAAATTAAAAGAACGATGGTAAGTGGTTTTGCCCTGAGAAGTCAACAAAAACAACCTTATCAAAATCATTAAACAACTCTAAGTACTTAGGAACCTAAGAAAAGAGGGACTCATTTAATTTCGATTATTTAAAAAAAAAGAATTGTGAAATGCACCTTGATCTGTTTAAGAAATTCTTTAATACTTTGTTTGCTTTGTTGTTAGAGTTGACATTTTTTCACTCGGGTTAAAAATAAACCTTATGACTCTTGTTCAGATAAATTATCAAAATTCCAAGCCTGATGTCTGTAGGATCAGCCAAAGGAATGAGAAGTATAATTTTCTTATTCCGTTTTCTTTTTCCAATAGATGTTAATTTTTGATACAGGGTTTATATGAAAGCAAATGTCAACAAAGACAAGAATAAAAGCTCATTATATTTGCTCTGAACTACATGAAACCCACTAAAAAAAATCTGATTTAAACACTCTCAAAGCAGAAAAAGGAAATTTTTCATTCATCAAAATGTTTAATATAAAGGGAAATTGAGTTTACAATACAGTAGATTGTTATCATGGATACAAACACAGAAAAGCTACCCATACTAAGTTAAAAAAAGTTCTATTGTTCTATTAAACACCTTTTGCAGTATGGTCAGAAATGCTATAAGCATGTTATGCATGAAAGCAGGTCTTCTTTATAACATATTTAAAACCCATGAGAAGATTCTGGCCTCTGGCAGTCAGTGTGAATCATCACTGACTCCAAATACCTCTCTTGAAAATAAAGTTTTGCTTCCATATTTTGACAGCAAGATTTTTCCTTGTTTTGTACCCACAAATATACATTTGTTATAACAAACATCAAATTTTCTATGTTTTGATCCTAGGCCCATTTATACTTCCATGCAGAATGGTCATGTGTTATCATCTACTTAAGCTTTACCTAGTAATACAGGAAATCCTCAGGTGTCTGTTGCCACACATATTCTTTGGGCGAGAGCTTTCCCTCCTAGCTGGGCACAGCCACTGCCATAACACTCACACACTACAATACACAAGGCATTACGCACCTGCACCAGAGGACACAACTGCAGGGGCAGCCTGGGAGGTTCTCAGCTTCTGGTGTGAAGATTTTGAAAGCAAAGTGATGCTCATCATCTGAAAGTTTAAGTAGACCTTCAGAATATCCCAGAGGAGTCCCATGATGCATCCATGCATTAAGTTTACTTGACAAATGGCCACTTACATTCTGGTTTTCCATTTCTAAGTGACCCTTAAGAAAAAAGCAGGCTTCATTTAGACCTAAACTTAGAGAAACACTAATCCATTTCACTCTCTCATGACCACATCAGCACATGTGCTGCCTCATCAAAAAACATTCTAACCAAGAAATGAGGGAAGAGTCTCATGCTTCAAAAGCACCTACCTCAGTATACACACTACTTAAACCGAAGTAATATTCATGGGAGAAGCAGAAGAAAATTTTGATAAAATTCTGGCAGCTGAGCTCCTAGAAGGCAACAACTCCATGCAGTGTTACAGGGTTGGGGAAGAATGGCTATAGAGCTGCCTGGCAGAGACAGACCTGGGTGTTGGTGGACAGCCAGCTGAATATGAGCCAGCAGTGTGCCCAGGTGGACAAGAAGACCAATGGCATATTGGCCCTGTATCAGAAACAATGTGGCCAACAGGACCAGTGAGGTGAGTGTGCCCCTAGACTCTGCACTGGTGAGGCTGCACCTCGAGTACTGTGTGCAGTTCTGGGCCCCTCAATGCAAGGAGGATATTGAGGTGTTGGAGCATGTCCAGGTAAGGGCAACAAGGCTGGTGAAGGGGCTGGAGAACAAATGCTATGAGGAACAGCTGCATGAATTGGGGTTGTTTAGCTTGGAGAAGAGGAGGCTGAGGGGAGAAATCATCCCTGTCTACACTTACCTGAAAGGAGGCTGTGATGAGGTGGGTGCTGGTCTCTTCTCACAAGTGACACATGATAGGATGAGAAGAAATGGCCGTAAATTGCATCAGGGGAGGTTCAGATTAGACATCAGGAAAAATCTCTTCACTGAAAGGATGTTCAGGCACTGGAACAGGCTGCCCAGGGAGGTGGCTGAGTCACCATCCCTGGCAATGTTTAAAAGTAGATGAGTTTCTTAGGGACGTGGTTTAGTAAGGGGACAGGTACAGTTGGACTTCATGATCTCAAAGGTCTTTCCAAACTAATGATTCTATGACTTTAAGTGCTAAATATTTTCCTCTGAGGGTTTCTTTGTAAGATAAGATACTGAACTGTCACAGCTACACCTAAACACTCCCTGTTCCTAAACTTCAACACCACCACTAATAACTGATCAATAACAGTTAAAAAAGTAAAAAAAATTTTAAAAAAGATCAGTCTCCAGATCACAGGCAGATGAGGATCTCTCAGCAGAGCACGCAACTCAACAAGTTCAATCCAAGTAAAACTCAGCCTGAAAAACCAATCAGGTGGCGTAACAGTAATCCAAGAACCCTAGAAATGCCAGAGTTGTCAGGCCACCACCTTCTCAATAACGGTTCCCCCAAATTAGAAACTGGAAATACTAGGTCACTAGTTGGCAAAACTCCCAGCCTCAAATGACAGCCTATCAAACAAGAGAGAAGGGTACTCTTCTGTCTCCTGCACTACTAATAGGAGGGCCTAACACCCTCTGGAGAGCAGAATCACTGCTTCAAAACACAAAAATAACAGGGACATACTTCTGTTTTCTGTGGAGTACCACATTCTCCAGCAAATAGATTTCTTCAGAATTCACAAAATGTGTTTTCTCTTCAAAACTTTCACTTTAAGGTAGTCAGTAACTTGATCTACTGCTACGTAATGTACTTCATTGAAATCATAAATTGCAACTGGGAGTTCATTAGGAGCGGATTGTCAAGGTGATAAAAACCTCACAGTAACTGCTGCTAAATATCTTTTAAGTGCTGATCCCTTCATAACAATTAGGATGGGGGAAGGTGGTGGAAGATGGAGCATTAATAAATAATAAATAAAGCTTTTTCTAACAGACTTTCATAAAACAAGAAATACAGCTATTTCTAAATGAGGTTACAATGTCAAGAATTCCTTTCACTCACTCACTTCCCTTTCCTTTCCAACCTTAAAGATGACCACTGTTACAAGACCGCCATCCACATGTCATGATAAACATAGTGCCACAGTCAAACATGGACATTCCATATGCCTTTCTTTTAACTAGTCCTTTATTTTAGGCAGATCCTAAAATGTTTATGTGACTCCCAGTGGAAACGTAAATGCCCCACCCGCTGTAAGGATGATGATTCACAGGAGGCACATGTGATCTCTCACCTGCATTATCCGGAATCAATGCTCTGCAGAACTTCCTCAGTTTCCAGAGGACAGACCTCAATCTATTTCATCTCTTCCCTACCCCACAGCCTAAGCATTTTTCCAAAAGGAAACAAAATATGTAGGATGAGCTCATACCCAGTCTCATCCTAATATGGAATCACCCTGGGATGCACATCGAACAACAGAATGAGTAGGCACATCTTGTAATGCATCTATCTGCAATGTACAACAGGTCATCATCAAAGACATCAATGGGAAAAAAAAAAGGCATAAAAGTAACTGACATTGCTGAAAATTCAGATAATCTTAACTAGGCTACAGTCTTTTTTTTTACATTTGGAAACTAGGAAGTCAAATTTAATTTAAAGCGAGGCTATAAAGCCTTTGGAACAGAGACTCTCCTGAAATGGATTTTACAGAGGCACACCGTGCCGGTATGTTTCAAGTTAAACATTTACTAGACACTTAAGAAAAACAAAACACTAATATAACTAGAGGAAAAGAATCCCTTGGATTCTCTACAAAGGTCACATATGTGGAATAGAAGTCAATCAAATCACTGTTCTGAAAAGCAAAAGTATAAAAATCACAACAACCAAACTCAGTTATCTAAATGAAACAAAGAAAAACAAAAACCTCATTCCTATTCTTAAAGAAGAACATATTGTTGAAATCTATCAAGATGAATCAACTTGAAAACCACTTTTTGGAAATACTTACTAGGAATTTTTTCCCAACCAGGCTGAAATTATCACTCCCAGTACAACGGAAAATGGTAGGAAATAACATGTAGTATAAATAGGTAATGGAACTTTTAAAATGCTATGTAAGGGTAGGGTTTTTTCTTCCAGATGAAAGCTAAAGACTGCACATAAAACAGAATTCAGAAAATTGCAGGATAGATGTGTGGTGTGCATGATTTTTAATACTACCAAATGCCAAAAACTCATTACTTATTAAAAAAATATTTACTTATTAAAATGGCAAAATAATTTGTACTAAGTCACAGTGAAATTTACAGGAATGGCACAGGTGTACTTTTGGCATCTATAGATCTGTGTTTTGGGATAAACTAACTTCATTGTCACTGAAGCAGAACTGAAAGCCTAGCCTTTATCTTGTATGAGCTAATTAAGGAGAAAGAAGCACTAGTCTGGCAAACTTAAAGTTGCCTTTTGATGAGGAAATCCAGGCTGCTGGAGGAGGGGGAGGGGTGAAAAGTAGGCAGGACTATATCAAAATGTCACCAGACTAACCAATTCTGCTAGGCAAAATGGAAACTCTACATATATGTTGGCTTTCTGCCTTAAGATCACCTACCTGTCATCACAAGGACAGCCATGGGGCAAGGAAATACATCTTCCTATCTAAATCTAAAACATGTACTGTATCAAGAATTTTTATCAGGGAAGAAAATATTAAGCCATGCTTGACAGTTTAGCTCATAAATGTCAGCATATCTGATGAGGGAGGGAGGGCATCTTACTGCGGAACAGCTAGCTCCTCTTTCAAAAGGAGAGGAGCAAAGCTTGCAAGTACAAAATAAAACTTTGAAACACAGAATTGAAACACAAACCTGAAGATGAGGTAAGAGGATGCCCAGAAGTGCCATCCTCTAGGACAACCAGACCAATGGGTCTGTGAAATCCTTGAGGCAGCAGGAGCCAGTATTGCCACCAGCACCCACCACGTCACCAGGGAAACTAGCCACCCACGCAAGCAAAGACCAAGGAGGCATGGTCAACCATGGACCTCCCACAACCCAGACCACTCAGGAGCCAGACACCACCATCACCTTTTCAAGAAAAGGTATGATTTGGACTGAAGGTCTCGAGGAATTGCTGTGAGGACAGAAAGCCAAACAGAGTCAAAACTGGGATGGTTACTTCCAGCTCCCTTTGAATGCCTTTGAAGGCTGGTGTCACTGCAGGCCTATCTACCACCACAGTAGGTGCACTTCACCAGCTACTCCCTGGCAACACCCACAGCCTGGGGCAGAACAAAATCATCTCACAACCTACCTCTTCAACCACTTGGGTTTACATAACACAGACACCAGTCCAGAGAAAACAAGGCATAGATCAGAAATAACCTGAAAGCCAGTTAAAGTATTTAAAATATACAGTATTTTCCAAACATCATGACAATCATAGCTAAACTCAAACAACATTAGGTTATTATCAGTAAATCAAGAATAAATAACACAAATTAATAAACCACAAGCTTTATCATAGCACTTAACTTCCATCTCAGCAAAGGTTAAGAAATGTTGAATTTCTAAAACACCTCTTGCCATTAGCCAGTAACTGTGTTGCAGAGGCCAGCAGAGAAACACAGCCAGCCATCCAGGAGACCTCAGACCCATGAAATAATTTTATTTTGCAATGTGCTTAAATAATATTTCAGTGTGAAGAAACAGACATCTTCACTGTGTACTACATTCTTGCCATTCCAACCTGTCCACAGGTTCCTGCTCATGTTCTTTTTCCTCTGTACACAGAGAGCGTTCTTTCTCGAAAGACACATTACACAGGGAAATTTCAGAGCAAGCTACATTTTCAGATGACATGCTTGAAAGTTTCAATTATTGAAAAAACACTATCCTTTAAGAAAGGGATGGGGGGGGGGGGGGGAGGAAGAGCCAGAGAGAGATGTAGAACAGATGGTGTAGGAGACAAATCGAAACAGCACAAGAGTTATTAAACTGCATCCACTTGGAACACTTATGTGGCCAAAAATCAGCATGACAGGTTTCTAAGCAAGTCTGAATATTCAGGCTAAAATCCGGGGCCTAAAATTAACTGCAAGATCAGCATCAAAAGAGTGACACTGTAAACTTACCAGGAAAAAAAAGTAAAAAAGATAATTTATTTAGTGTTTAATTTATATGCTTGCTGCAGTTACAACAATATATTGGAACCGAGCCATCTTTCTGATGGGAGAATTTGAATGCTGATTTCTACATAGAATAGATTCTTCTACCAAAGATATTCGTCTTGTATATGATGACATGATGAGAGAAAAAGACATAAAGAATACTTAAAAATTTTGAAAGTACATGCACGAAAACAGCAGATACTCTGTAATTCTGCAAATCCAGTCACTAAATTTAACAAGCAAATTTAAAGACCCAAGTTAAAAAATTCTGGCCAAAGTGCACAGCATACAGGTGTAAATACTTCCTAGATTTGCAAAATGCAACAGGAATTACAACACTTTGTATTCACTGAAATGCAAAGAACTAGTTTACTCTTTTGCTTTCACATTCTGAATTGCATGACTTTAAACGCAGTCCACTGATAACACAAAAAGGGGAGGAAAAAACCTCTTCAGAAAGGCTGAGGAGTAGAGTAATACTCCTGAAATCATTATCAAATTTGTCAGCCTTTCAAAAGAAACAGAGGGGCTAGGAGGACACTCACCTAAATTATATTAGGGAAATATAATGGGAGCTCAGATCCTGCAGGTCTAGGGCAATTAGGAAGAAGAGTAGTTTAAACAGAGCAAGAGTTCTTGAGGCTAGACAACACTTAAACAACTCTATTTGAAATGCAGTTAAAGACTACAATGCAAATGAAAGAAATGACAAAAGGATACATTGCCTGTCAAAGGAAAAGGGCTTAAGGTCAAGTATTACCAGTAATTACAGATATATAACCTCACCTTCAAAGCATTAAACAATGAAGATGCTCAACTCCCCACTGACTGAGAGTATCGTTCCTGTTACACATAGAGAGAAATTAAAGCGTTGACGGCAATTTCAGGCTGTCAAGTCAGTCCACATGAAATCAAGCATTACAGGCAGAAGTTTGACTAATAGCTTTTGGAATTCAAAATTATGATTATTGAAAGGTTAGAAGAAAGGTAAGATTAATGATTCTGTAAAGCAGAAGTGCCAAAAAAACCCAAGCAATGTTTCAGTGAAATCTGTTTAACCTAAAATCAAGAGTAGTCACAGGGGAAGAGCTTCAAAATTGAGAAGAAAGTTATAATATCCCAAGATCGTGAAAACAAAAGATAGGTGAGAAACTATATTTTCTGCATGTCAGTTATTTACTTCTAACAATCCAAGAAGCTGTGAGAAAAGGTAAAGTTAGGAGACTGACTTTAATCCTCAGAAGTTATTTCTGCTGTCAGAGGATGGGTAGTTCCAAAGAAAGAGTGTCTAGGAAAGGGTATCTCTGAAACAAAACTCAAACAAATATTTAATATTATTAGCCTGTTCTGAGTGGGGCCTGAACCCCACGAGGAAATGAGGTTCCTACAACTCTAATTATCCCAGATTGCACATATTTTCACTTCATGAGTCTGTTCAGTGTCTAGCCTAACTAAGGCTTTATTGTTTTAACTTTTTGTCATTCCTTTCACTATTAGATTTGGTCATCAGTTCATCTTGCAGTTGAACATCTGCCTCTTCACGCAGACCACCCTGTAAATCCAGCCTGTCAAGAAACATCCCACACAGGGCCATTGGCCCCTTTTTGCATTTCAGTGTTTTAGTGCTCTCAGAAAGACTTCCCTCAGAAAAAACACCGAGATAAATCTGAACATAAGCAAACTGCTCTAAATTAAAGCAGACAACACAGAAATTTCCTGTGATACCTGCTCCAGCAAGGTAAAAAGCAAAACCAAGATCTAGCTTTAAATTCTGTCTCCACAAACCTCGTACAAATGACTGAACCTGTGAGCAACATGTATAGGACTAAAGTAAGCCAGAAAAAAAGCCATATAGGCAAACAAAAATATCAACCTTCAAAGTAACCTGCACTTTGTCCTACACCTGTGAAAATCTACACATTCATTAGTGGATAGCAAGAATTAGGGGCACAAAGCCAGACTTTTAAATTACCTTTCATTTTAACCAATTTGCCTTTAGTGTAAAAAAGAATCCCTATCCTGTTAGTTATCTACAATATACCACCTTTCTGATTTACACTTAGGAAAATAAAAGCACGTAATGAATAGTTACAAACTGTAATCAAGTAATCCAAACAATAGCATTCAGGCATCTCTTAACTAAATGTTAATTAGAATACAAAAAAAAAAACAGTTATTTTGAAATCCAATAATAAGCACTTGCAAAGACATACAAAAGTCCAAGATTAAATCAGTTTTTGATCCATGGCCAGAGGAATGTTATTTGCAACATCTGTATTGCTTCAAGGGGAGGCCAGTTGGCTTGAATGTAGACTTTCTAATCTAAAACATCTTCATGAACTAAAAACATCATCCACCAAGTCTAAAAGACCCTACATTTAATCTTTGTTTGAATGTTTATTTACATCCTCAGTGTGACTTTGTTGACTGTAACAGAATCACGACAACCTCCAGCAGCTGAATACAGGCATAACACTTTCCATAATATTTCCTTGTAGTCAGCATCAGCCTCTATACTCTGCAGTCATATAAATTGGAATAAAGGATGAGAGGAAAAAAAATACTTGCAGACAAGATGCCCTGTTGCAGAATGAGACAAAAAAAAGTTGTTGAGTACCTCAGCCTTCTCCATAAGCCAGGTGTTTAGGTCTACAGTTTCCTTCTGGAGAGGGACCACATTTTCCTTGTTCTTGCTTTTATCACTGACCTACCTATAGAAGATCTTCTTGTTGCCCTTGAAATCCTTGGCCAGATTTAATTCTATCAGGACTTTATCTTTCTTTATCTGATCCCTGGCTGCTCGGAAAATTTCTCAGTATTGTTCCGAGGGTTCTGCCCTTGCTTCCACCCTCTATATGCTTTCTTTTTGTGTACATATACTACAACTGTTAGTTTCAATGGTTCCATGACTCAATTATTCTTTAGCTGTACATGTACATTTTCCTATTTTCTAATAAATCCATTTTAATAAGGGATTTCAGACTCAGTCATTTTAGAAAAATTAAGTTTCCTTGTAGTTATGACTGCCTATTTTCTCCTGTGCTTTCTGTTTTAACCTGCAAACAGGATTTTATGTCTTTTTACAGTTTTGGTTGGTATTAACTTCCTCAAGACATAGCTCTAGAAATGCTGTTTTGCCATTTAAGTTGGGTTGTCTGTTCCCTCTTTTTAACCAATAATCATTAAGAATGAATCATAGGAGTAGGCCAAAGCTACTTAACTGACATATGGTATATATATGCCAAGATTCTTAAATGCAGCAAGAAGAGCTTAAGTTACATATTTCCCTGGATAAAATGTAAGCAAACTAGTTGCTTTACTTCCACTTGAACCCAAATCCACGATAGGAATTTCTGCCACGGGTTTTCTTTTAGCATTTTGATCTGTTATTTTTTGTTCTTAGGTTACCAAGTCCTCCATTAAATACCATATTATGTATAGGCAGTCATGCCTGATGCTACGTGTTCTTGGACACACCATACAGAAACTCTTCCTCACCCAAAAACCTCTTTCCCTCAGCACACTTCACAACACCTTCTTCTGCCTCAGTTTCCTCATAAACAAGACCATTTCATTTTCTCATGTTATTTGAAAATTAATTAGCATTTATGAAGATCTTTTACTTGTAACAGGAGTTTAAGGAAGTGTTACTAACTCCACTAAACAAGACAGTAAAAACACCTATAAATGTGCTAGTGAATTGCAGCTCCCTGTTCTTGTTTAGTTAAACACTAACAGTTGCAAATGAAACTCCGTTCAGTTCGAATTTTATAAAGTTACATATAATCATGTAGACCTGACTTTTTATTTTAAACACATCTTCTAGTCAGTTAAAAAAAATATACTGTATTTTCACTGAAAATGTTTTTCTTACAAAGTTAAAAACTCATTATCTTCAAAAACGTATAAAAGCTAACATAATTAATACACTTTTCGCTGTCTGCCTTACACAAGAGGTAGAGGCTGACTCCAGAACAGCATTGCTCCTTATGTGATTCAGAATGCTATTACATGAGAGACAGACAAATGTCTCTCCCCACCTATTCCAGTCTCACATAGCATAGCTTTATTACATTGATAGACTTCTATACAGACTGAGGCCTCTAATTTGTGATGCAACCTTTATGTGTGCATGAACTTTGCAAGCCACTGGCAAAACTATTTTATTTGTGGCACTAATTATAATTATAACAGATACATTTAGGAGAGTGTTAAAATATATAAGGTAACTAGTTTACAATCGAAACAAAATGCAAAATGTGTTTATGAAGCCAGGTTTTTTAAAGTTCATCTTTTGGCTTCTGGGGGGGGGAGATGGGAGAAGAGCGTATAGATTTTTAGAAAAATAGCTCTGTAGGGTCTTATTTCTGAACAACTCATAGTTCATGTGCCTCCTTCACACTGTCCAGTCCTGTGGAGACATGGGCAAGCTCTGCTTTATATGTTTAGGATTCATTTATATTGTTTGCCAGATGAATAAAACTGTACAGTGAACTAGCAACTATCTTAATGCAAAAACACATTCTAATGAATCAGAAAAACAAACCTTCCTGAAGATTTCTTTTCAGTCAGAGTGAAAACATAAAATAAGAAAGGGCATCAAAGTAACTATTCTTCACTACACAAAAGCCTGCCTGTCTGGATGAAGACAGAAACAGGACCTCCATAGAAATGGATATTCAGGTAACTGAACTTCAAGAAAAATGAAGCCTCTGGGAATCCAGCAAAAATTATCTCTGCAAAGCTGAGCTGGCACTCGAGCTAATTAAAGACAGCCAATGAATTAGTGATGTAGTTCACTAATTGCCTACTTATCATGTAAGTGCTAGTTTATTATTTATCAATAGATGATGGTGAAGCAGTCGTTCATATAAATTTTTTAAAAAAAAAATCTGTATTTCCATTGTATGTCTCAAGAACACCTAGTACATAGTAGAAGGCTTCTATTGCTTCAGTCTTAACTACTGCAGCTATGACCATGTTAAACATCAATAAAAACTAAGCAAAAATTAGGGACACATCTGCTAATAACATTGTTGTACATGACAGACAACACTCCCAAGTAAATGCACCAAATGCAACTTCAAAATACAAGAATTTACCACAGTATTTGCTGTCAGTCAAACGAGTCTTGAGTGCGGAAAAAATGAGCTCTAGAATAAACAGATTCTTAGACTTCAGTTATATTTTGCAGTTTTCACATCCAATAAATGAATGAATTTAATGGTTTCTAAATCTAAAATTTTCCTCCTTTAGATAGCTACTTGCAATATTAAGCTATCTGAAATTATTTTCCTATATTAGAGGTCAAATTACATAAGTTCTGAGCAGTGTCAAATACGCTACTTATTTAGATTTAAATTGTGGCATTAACTCTGACATACAATTTCAAGCTAAACTACTTAATTTGCTAGTTAAATAGCATTTTCCTCCACTCTAGAGACGAAGTTCACCACAGAGCAGAGAATTCTTACCACTTCATAAATATCTTGTTAACAGTTAAATTACGACCTAAGTAAGACACCTCATCACCAAACAGAATATTAAATCAACTATACTCCTTTTTGTTAGCGCAGCAAAACAAACTGTCTCCTTTTCAGAAGGGAGGTGAACCCTGATGGTGGAAAGAATGACGACTAATAGTCTAAATGAAAGCATTGGCTTTTTTCTCTTGGGACTGAGGAAGGAACTTTTCCTAATTACAGCTTTAAAATAAAGGTATTTTGAAGTCTCAAGTCCTGGTCCCTTTTGGACACTTACGCAAATCCCTAAACCACCACATATTTTAGAAAAACATGGCAGTATCTGCACAGAAGAGCCCAGGACTTGCCTACCTGCTTCAGAATTACCAGAGAGAGTGGTTTCGTCGGTTCAAAGGAGAAAACAAACAAACAAAAAAACCCCAGAATAACCAGCACAAAGAAAAAAATAAACCCCACAAAGGGTCTACATACATCAAACATGCATAAAGGTCATAATTTTCAGCATTTCATAACTACAGCTTTGACTTGAAGAAAAAAAGCACGTATATTTTCCTAAGTAAGTGGATTTCAATATCGTTTCTACACTGTCACGGTTCTCAAAGTGACAGGACATGCAAATAGTAAAACCAGCAATGAGTTCCTTCACATCTCGATCCACTTCTGAGTACTTCAAATTGGGCAAGGTTATTTTAAATATCCAACCATCACCACAGACACAGGTCCCCCTCCCTTCTTTTTTTTAAGCAAAACTGTTGCACAACCCATGGTGAAAGACACCATTAATTACATTGTATGCCCTGAAGAAGAAAAAAAGCTTAGGGTAGGACTTTCCTAAGTACAGCATGGTGGTTCACTCAGTACCAGCACCACCAGCCATGGTGGCAGGGCAGCAGTAGAAGTTTCTAATTCTCTCGTGAGCACATTAGCCTCCCCTATACTTCCTATCGCAAATTCTCAAGGCCCTAACCCCATTTCCACACACCACTTTATTTTCCTCATAAACTGGATCCCAGTCCAGGTCCTCCACTCGGACAAGCCCATCCACTGCAGTCCGCTTCCACCTCGTTGGAGATATGCTACCCATCTCACCCTTTCCTGGTTTTACTCTTCCACCTCATGCAAGGAAAGTACAGATGCTGACACCAGCAGTGTCTCAGGCAACATCAGTTACAAAGGGGAATGCTAATGGCTGTCAGTCACAGAAAACCATCTGTCTGAAGGTATTTTTTCCTACCTGCTGTTCAGGCATTTGGTTTTCCCAGACAGTTAGAAACAGCTGTTGTAGATCACTTTGAAGTACTTCCTACCACTGGTAAGCAACCACAGTGTATATGTGAACATTTAAGATTTAATGTGCTAGGTAATCGACAAAGACAAAAGGAAAGTGTCAGAATAAAATATGCTGTAGGGAAAACATAACATCATAGGAAAAGAAAAATAAAATGAAGATGATGAGATGATGCGAGTTACAGGAACTGAAGACAACCCAAGTGCACACACTTATTCTTACATTATTTCTATAACACTAAGCCCTTAACTTATTCCAGATATTAATGTAATGCTTAAAATTAAATTTTTAAAATTAATTTTAAAATTAAAATTAAATCATATGGTCCCACATGTACAGTAGTTACAGTTAATTGCTTTGGCCTTGCAACACACAACTACTCACACAATATGGGAATTTTAAGCGCAAATGAAGCAGGAAAACATTAACCATAAGATTAAAGGATACAATTTTAATTCATTAAATTGACACAGACATGATGTTAAGAGAGAAACTATAATTTCCAAAAGTCTTCTATGAAGTTTGTCTGAACTGAGAAAAAAAAAAAAAAAACAAACCTGAATCTTTCCAAACAGCCAGGTCTGAACACTGCCTTTCAAAATTATGACCTTCATTGCCTGGTGCCATATACCCTACCAGAATTACAGTAAGCTAAATTACACAAAGGCAAGTTATTGAAGAAGAAACCACAGAAGCAAAGAGTTTCTGCTGAGGGAAGCTTAGCTCCCAAGGACTGTAATATGGCAGCTCCTAGAGTTGTGGTAAATGGAATCAAATCCAGCTGGAAACCAGTCATGAGCAGTGTCTCCCAGGGCAGGGGAGATTTAGACTAGATATTAGGGAAAAATTTCTTCACTGAAAGGGTGGTCAGGAACTGGAACAGCTGCCCAGGAGGTGGCTGAGTCACCATCCCTGGAGGTGTTTAAAAGGCAAGTAGAAGAGTTTCTTAGGGACATGGTTTAGTAAGGGGACAGATACAATTGGACTCAATGATCTCAGAGGTCTTTTCCAACCTGATGATTCTATCCTGGAATAAATGATAGCATGAGGCTGAGGTGCCAGCATGAATTGAAGGTGATAATTAGTTTTGGGGGAACTGTTTCACATGACATTCTCATAGGTCAAATATGAAAAAAATACATAGAGGCATGCACCAAGTCATTGGAAAACCATAATAATAGTTAACTTTCAGTGGTCAATTGATACTATGGAGTTTCACCAGTCTCAATGCTATGGATACCTTCCTTATCGAACTCCACAAAGGTGTTAGGTGTTACGAATACAATGATCTCAGCAAATGAAATAAAATGTCAGCAAAAATAGTATGGAGCAGCTGGGAATAAAGGTGCACAATTGAGTAAAGACAGGCGTAAGGCTTTGCGCTTAAACCATTGCACTGGTATCTAACGGGGACTTGGCAACAACTCTGCATGAAAGATCTGGAGTAGATCAGAACTTGAGCAATGCCATCCTGTCACAAATCTGTCAGACATCACTCCGGGAAATTCAATCAACGTCATCTGGTAAATATAGGAAATAGGCCTCTTCCTTTAGCTGGTTCTGGTGCAGCCTGAGCTAGAAAATGTCAGTTTTGGTTAGCATATTTCAAGAAAGATACTTTGGAGAAAGTCCAGTGGGGAGAAATGAGCACAATCATGAGATTCAGAAACACAATGTAAAAGGAAAAGCTGAGAAAACACCCTGGAGTAGGGGATCGTCCACTGAGAGATGGTTACAAGGAAACAATATAATTTCTGGAAAGAGTTTGTTTCAAAGTTTACAGGAACTGTTTCAAAAGTCACACAAAAAAAACCCACAAACAAGGGTGGTACAAGGGGTAGAGGAATAAATAGTAATAGGAAGTAATACACTTAAACGACAACCAAGCATAAGCAAGTGCTAAATCTTCATGCTTGCCTGTGGAAGTAACTGAACCTCTGTTCCTGTCACCCCTTGAGAAGAGGTTTTACCAACTACAGGTGATTCTGCCTTGAAGAACAGGTAATCTGACCTCCAAGGTCCTTTCTGATCCTTTTTTCCCCAACCATACTGTAGTTACAGAAGGTTTTGAGCTTCCTAGAAAATATAACAGATGTAGAGTCACTTAAGACTTTCTACAGAGCCTAATATCACACTAATGAGGTTTGATTTTTCTCTGTTTATTTCTAGCAACAATAAATCACGTGCCAACGGCCAGTATAAACAAAGATGATATTTCAAGTATTTCACAGATCACTCATGACTTGTCTGCAGGATGAAGCTACTACATCTAGTTTACACTGTGCTTTCACATTGAACTAGTACTTTCTAATAACTACTTCCATGGGTACGGTGAGTGTTCAGTAAACGTGCGGCTGCATTTTCCACTTTTTGTAATTTTGAAAATGATCTGTAAATCGACACCTTTGCATTTTGCAGTCCTCTTCTGTGTAAACACATCCTCCCCGAGTTTCGGAGTCAAAACTGCTCCTAGCTTTAACTGTGGTCTTTGGATTACAAACTGGGACAGTTTCTGAAATCAGCATTTCCTAACTCTACATGCTCTTACCTTTGACTGGTATGATCCTCTTCTAGGCAAGTTCTACACTTAAGATGTTCTTAAATCACACATTGACGAAAATACACATATTTTTCTCAAAAGCAACATTACCCAAAAGCTCTCCAGACATAAAACTTGAAAGAGATGGAGTTTTTTCTTCTTGCTCTGAAAACCACAGTATCACGAACTTTGTAACAGATTCTCCTCCTCCTACTCGGGAACAGATTTCTGAAACCTACTTCTATATTGACACAGAGAAAGCAAGATAAGTGTAACATCAACTTTAGAAAAATAGGGTGAATTACTGTCTACAATTTCAGCAAGTAATACGTAAGTTCACAGAGTTTGCAAATCAAGCATAAAGAACAGACTCACCCTCTCAAGATATTTATTCATGACTGCTTCTGGTGTGGCTGGAAATACTTTAAAAAAATCAATTTGTTGCACTAAATTGCTTCCAGGCAGATCTAGGAAGCACTGTTATTTTTCAAACTAAAACAACAGCAGATATATTTTTCTCATGTAGGTTTGGTTCAGATCCTGTTCAAGCTTGTAATTTTATCTACACAATATCACTTTTCCCTTTGTAAGGGATTCTCGTCTGCCACAAACAAGTCATCATTAACTACCACTATAAATACAATTTCAAAAATACTTTTTTTAATGTTTAAGTTTACCCTGCAGCTATTGAGTTCTGAGGGTACAATTTTTATTTTCCATTCCCCTTAAAGGAATTTATTGTATGAACATAATTCTCTAGTTTCTGTGTCACAGACTCCTTCTCATTATTTTAACTTTATGAGAAAAATGTTTCAAGTCTTTTCTGAAGAAGCATAATTTGTATTTCTCTACAGAATTCAAAAAGATTTAGAAGAGTAATTATGGCTGCATGCAAAAAGATTGTTATTTTCAACTTAGAATATTCAAATTACACACTAAAAATTTTGATACATCTTTAGAATCTTTGCAAAACTTTTCTTTTGTCCATTTCATTGTTTGTTGTGCCAAAACCCTCCCTTGTCTTAACACATTTAATTTCAAAAGATCATTTATTCTTGCCTAGTACACTGCAATACATAACTCAGGGGAATCCTAAAATTCTGCTTAAGCAACAGTTGCTGGAGATTCAACTGCTCAAACACAAGGACAAATGACAAAGATTACTAATGGTGAGAATAACTACCAGATAACTGATTAAACACTTGTTTGAAGATTAGACTTTAGATGCAGGTGAAATTTTTCTTTTTCAAACTTCACAGGTTGAGCTCAGCTCTACAGAACCCTAATCTTAGACAGACATTATTCATAATGATATTGTGAATGTGTCTCTGAAAATATGTTAGTATTTCTGCATATTACCTTTTCTATCCCACAACAATTTAAGCTACTCTGTGCTAGGTCTGCTATATGCTTTCCCTCCAGCCCTACAGCCACCCAGTCTGGCCTCTTCCTTGCACCAGCAGTGGTGCTCCTGGGGACAGGAGGTAAGCCTATTCAGACCACCTAGTCAGCACTGTGTTGGATTTTGCAGGGTTAGCTTTTGTCCTAGTCACCTCTCTGGTAACATGGTTTGGGTAGTTTTGCATTACTTGACAATTACACCTTGGGGCACGCACACCTCAAGGCAACTTTTCATTAAGAAAAATGCTTCTCTTCATCAGCAAAATGTGAAAACCAACACACATTTAGAATCAGAAGAGAATAGTTACTGCGTGAAATAAAAACATATACGATATTGTATTTGAGTTACCTATCCAGAATCTGTTGGTACAGCCTTCCTTTGCCTTTTTATACTTCTGGGTTTTTAAGGAAAGATAAAGTTTACTACACATAGAAACATCACTGTCATGTTATTAGCTCTGGTGTTTTTTTCTATAACAAAATTCTCTAAACTAGAGACAACTACAGTAAAACCATGTTATCTCTCAGAATATGCCCTCTTTAATTTTAAGTACTAAGAAATCTCAGCACTCCCTCTCCATTATATAATTTCTTGATAAAACCTTGTTATGGTCAAGTATGCATTTTTCAAGCAGTTTTGTTAATTATTAGTTCATACAAGAGATACATACAACCTATTTTAAAGTAACTCAGTTGTTATGGTCCTGGGCTGTCTTTTTTTTCTCATTTTCTGATCTTGCTGTATTCAGTAAAACTTTCGATATACTCAAGTGACTTCTCACGCAAATCCAGATAAATTTGATGACTGTTTCTAGAACTGTCCTTCTTGGCTTTCTCCTTTCAGAGATGTTTTACTGTTCTAGTATCAGACTTTTGTTTGTTCTGCATCCAAACAAACAAACCAGTCATCTAAGGGGGCACTGCTGCGACTCAAACCTCCTGCCCCTCAGTGTACAGACCCTTTTGCCACCATGGCTGATCCCACAGACAACTAGTTTCATCACCAGTGCTCTCACACAGATGCACTGCACCAGCAATAGTTATTATTTCTTTATATATATGTACCTCATTTGAAATCTAGGCATTGACCACGGTTAGTCAATGATATATTAAACTGTATTAAACAGCTCGCAATATGAGACAAATTTAAGACAGGATATACAGAGAAATAGACAATAGAGACCAGCATGATTAAACGCACAATTCTCTGAACCTTCACATGAGACATCACAACAAGGAAGGATAACAACTAGTTTTGTAGGTATTTATGGGAAGCTACTATGAAGCATGAAGGAAGAAACTAGGGAAGTGTGCGACAATGCGAGTGCCATGGAGGTTAATACTGCTGCTGGAATTTACTACTAGCGCTACTATTTCCATCCTCCTACAACCTGCTCAGCAAAATTCTCTTGATAAAGCCTACCAGCTCTAAGTGAGCTAGTGAAAAAGATAACCTCTCTATTAAGTCCCAGCTTGGTAACAGCACTGTAGAAGTTACAGCCTCCTCTGACCTATTGGCAGAGCTGCACCTCTGATCCACTGAACTCAAAATCAACCCAGTTAGCTTTGACCAAGTGAACAGCAGGATTTTGCTGATGTTGCCTGAAACAAGTCGCTGAAAGTCCACCTATTGCTCTGACAGGGAAGTTGGAAGGTAGTAACGTCCGGCAGAAATTAAACAATGAAGAGCTGTGGAGGGGGAAGGAGGTACCGTCTTTTAAGTTTTAGATATGGAGAAGATTAATATCTTAAAAACAGAGATGTATATAAGGAGTAATTTTAAGATCTTGCTGTGAAACATAGCTCAAATACCTGAGTTATGCTCTGACATCCTGCTCCTAAGATTTTTCTGTGCTAGTTACCTCTGCCCCTGAACTTCATTCTTCAAAAAAAGATTTTGTTTCCTCTAAATCTGAATATATGACTGCGTTATTACTTTGATAAGGAATTAGTCCTCTGATAGTTTGATTTATGATTCAACTAGACAGATGTGTATGTTGTTTGAAAAGTAAGACTTCGCAATTTTAGGAGAATTCTAACATAATTTATTCTCTCTTTCTACAACCAGCCAAGTCATTCTACTTATATACACAATACCATGGGAAAAAAATAATGTTAAGGTATTAAACTACCAAAAGCATGGAAAATCATTTATAGAAGCCACTTCATCTTGAAATAATACTTACCAGATGAATAGCCTAAAGCAGTGTTGATCAGAACAAGAAGGAACAATCTGGAGTTAGAGAACTACATGTTTATGTTGCACATATAAAAGGAAGTGTCCAAACTAAGTAATGAGAAGACAGAAATCTAAGCTCAGCAGACAATTCATAGATATGGCATATCTTCATTGGTGACTTTTCTTTCAAGAAAAAATATCAAATCTGTGTTTGTTATTTCTCTTTACAAGCTCACACCACCTATGTGGAAGTATCCAATCTAAAAAGATGCATGTCTTCCATGTGAAATCAAAAGAGAACTCAGTACCTACAGTGACCCAACCTAATCTCCAGATCAGACCATCACACTTTAAAACTAGACACTGGTCAAACTGGGGTCCAGAACAGTCCCCCATTGATTCCATTTTGCTGTTCCTGCAAGCAGTACCCTCACAAAACATCTTCCTGTCACTCCAGCAAAATCAATATAGTGGATAAAGAAAAGGCCTTATCTCTTTTGATCATGCTCATTCTCAGTTCACCTCCGCCCATGTAGGCTTTCACTTCTGCAGAATTCTTGTTTCCCTGTGATTGTCTTCCGGCAGTGTCAGCTTGCTGATTTAATTAAATAAACAGAGCTTCAGGTGCCCATGAAAATGCACCTTCACAACTACACAACCTTTACTGGATGTCAGCCACCTCTGCTCTGGAATCAGAGGAAACAGATACATAACATCAGACTCATTCGTCAAATACCTTCTACTGAAAAAGTAATATCATAATGTCCGTAATATCATGATGTCCTTTCTCTTCCATCACCTATTTTCACAGTATCACAAGGTTGGAAAGGACCTCTGAGATCATCAAGTCCAACCTATAACCTAACACTAACACCAACACTAACACCAATCATCATCTAAACCATGGCACTCAGTGCCTCATCCAGTCTCCCTTTAAACACCTCCAGGGTCGGTGACTCCACCCCCTCCCTGGGCAGCCCATTCCAATGGCCAATCACCCATTTTACGCCACTCTTCTTCACCATGACAGACAGGCATGCATTGGGAAAGTTTATATAACAAAACCTGAAAGCATTAATATAAATGACTACTAATTCAATCAGCAGACAGCAGCACAACCCCTTTGTTTCACAAAGTAGTGCATGCTATCTATACAATACATGCACACACAAGCTCAAGCAGATACACAAAAGTTAATTTCAAACAAGTTCAGAAGCATGGAACTGCCTATACGATACTCACAATTATTCTTCAATAGGTTCTGCAAACTGCTCAAGACTGCTGTGACCCTGTGAGCTAGGAAAGCCTAAGGCAGATGGAATACATCTGCTTACTCCACCTCAATAACAGTGTGTGAAAAGCGTTTCTACTGTTCTTCCTTGTTTTCGCTGAAATAACAATGCGGGTTTGCTTGCATTCTTAAATGAAAGCTTTTGCCCACTGCCAGTTTAGAGACAAAGTCCTAGTGTACAGCTAAGGGATAACCCTGACGTTTTCAAAGCGTCTTTTACAGACACCAGAAAAGTCCAGTAGTGCCTCTTTTAATAAAAAAAAAAAAAAATGATCACTAGCTGGCATCACTTGAAAAAGAAAGCGGAAATCCTTTACCAAACCAGCTGAGAAAGACCAAAAGATGTCAAGAGAAAAAGGTTGTCTTAAGTCAAGTCTGTGGAGAACATCAGAAAAACTATCTAGCAGGAAGTTTGCAAATGAATGGCTTGGCAGAGGCTTGGGAAAAAAAAGTAAATTCAAAGAGCTGGTAAACACGTTTAGACTAAACCAAGAGGAAAGACAATCATTTAAGTTAAATTCTTTTTCATCCAGAATGGTTAGTAGCAATGCTGCAGCAATCTCCAGCAGGAGTAACAATTAAAAGCAGGACTAACAATGCACCTTCTTTCACTGCAGCAAAATCCTATCGTTCTTCTTCTTTTGAAGCTTTAACTACTTTGTAGTCACAGGATTAGAACACTTGAGGACTTGCATACTTTCCAGACACGCTAAGCCTAATGACAACTTCCTTTACAAAGCAACAGCCTCACAATGAATAAACAAACTTAAAGAGCAAGCCATCCTTTGCACAGAGAACACAGTGACAGATGCTATAAATTAGATGGAATACTGTAAGCAGCATTTCTTCCCTCTGAGCAACCACACAATGAAACACAGAATCTCTATAGAAAGATTTATGTATAAAAACCAAAGGAAGTCTGTTTAATATTTTTTCTTTGCCTATAATGCTCAAAATAATACAAAGAAGCTCTTGAAAATAAATTCTCTCAAACATTATTAAAAACTTCAGATGCTGACTGCTTCTAGCTGACAATTTTATTGAAAATAAAACGTTAATTTAGGACTGAAGATAAGCCATAAAGAGGACTCTACAAGTCTTCTATATAGAAGAATCTCAAAGAATCTCATAGTCGTCAAGCAAAACTCAGTATTTATTACCATTCTTTACTTTTATATTTTATTCTCATTAGCTAGTGAACCAAGACTGTCAATTTCCTAATTAGTAGTCAAGTATATTTTCAAGCCAGTGACAGTTCTGAAAGCTATTCACACCTCAAACAGAGTTCAGTGAGTTGAGAAAAAAGATCAGCTTTTCCACAAACAAATGGAAGCTCACTAAATAGGATTAATTTGCTTCATCTGTCATCTAGTCCTTTTCTTTCTGCATCTTGCATTTCTATGCTGTTTACAGCATGAAAGGGATTAGGGAGAAAAGTGCAATTCCATTACAAATGCTTAACATAATCAAGACACTCAGGGGGAAAAAAAAAAGACATTTAGTATCAACCCTTGACCCAAGGATAAACTTCACTACTAAGTAACTTAACAATTTAATTAACGCTACAAAAGGTTTGATTAAGATTTTACCTGAAAATAGTTAATATAATCATTGTCATTTATTAAAAGCTATGTGAGGACTTCTTGTCTTCAAAGCTGTATCGACTTTTACCAGGTGACATCTGTACAATTTCCAGAGCTGAATCTCATTTATTAAAGCCAGGAGGGAGCCATAGCTAAATCTTGTGCAACTTTAAGGATTCCAACATTTCAGTGTTTTGCAGTTAGGCATTTAAAGGCATTGAGAAGTAATATGTACTTGTATTAATTTCTCCACTAATATTGTACTCCAAGAAATTGGGGGATTTTCTTTATAAAACTATGTAGAAGTTTACAGACTTCAGGGCTTCCAAAATCATAGCAGAGTTACCACTACACTTCCATTCCCAGACATCAGACAGAAATATTTTAGTTTTAAACACTACGTTCTGGGTACTTCACAAATCACATAAGTATCAACTTCAAGTTGATTAAATGTTCTTTTCTATTTAATGGTAAGGCGTCAATAGTCTTTAAGCTGGGCACATTGTGCATCACTATTTGCAACAAACAGCTGTCCTACTTCCTATTGCCTCTCACTCTGTCATATTATAAAGTGAACACTGAGAAGGCTTAAGTAACATTTTCAAAAACAGACATTTAATTAAACAAAGGTTTTTTTACCATTTAGCAGACCTAATTAAAACAGAAGAATCCCACGCATCAAGAGTGTACACAAATATTTACTGCTGAGATTATGGGCTCTCAAACACTGTGCTGCAATGCAGTAAAGCAAATGGAGTCGCGAACTTCATGCCTATCGAAGTACACCGAATCCACACTTTCCACAGGTGATGGAGACAATTATCACAAGCCCATTTGTGACGTAGCATTTAAAAATAAATAAAAATGCCCAAATCCTCTTTTAATGGTGCACTGTGATTTTATACTGCCTCCACGAAGTCTGAAATGCTCTCACCAAATTTCCAATGTCTCTTGACGACATATGCAGGCAGAAAGAGGAGAGTACCGCTGCCCACAAAAGAAGAGGGAGATGCGCTGCATCCCGAGGCACCCGAGCGCTTTTTCTGCCCGTTTTGCCCGGCTCCCAGCGCGCTGGAAGCCAGAAAGAGGCTGACAGTGGCAGATGCACAAGCTTCGGTGTTCAAAGGTCGCAGGGGGGCAAGGGAAGAAGCTTCAGAAATACTCTACACTGCGTCCGAAAGCCAGATCCAGCTGCTCGGGGAAAAGGTAAGAAAGTGGGGATGGGAACAGAAAGCCCGACATCTCCTTCTAAATCCCGCAGACGACGGCCGTTATCCTTCCCCTTCGCCAGCAGCACCCCCCCACTCCGGCCCGAACACCCCTGAGACTCCGCGGGAGGGGTAGTGCGGCGGGGCAGGCTGCCCAATTTGTTATCGGACCCCCTTCAAAGGGAGCAATAAAGGCACTAGCTGAAACAAACGCGGCGGGAACCGACCCCGAATCCGCGAGCTGGTAACACACTCGCCTTCTGCTCCCCGCCCCGGAAAACCCCCAGACCTCTTAGCTTTCTGCTGACTCTTTCTCCCTTCAACTCTAATGCAACAAATGGCAAGACCCAGGACCCCGGAGCTGAATAACAGGAAATATAGGCATCTGTCACCTCCCAGGGAGAGGTAAACGGATTAGCGAAAGCAACAAAGGGAAGAAAAGCCCTTTCAAACGTGCAATTGATTAACAAGTCCCCTCTAATCTGCAGCATCACTGTTTTTCTTTAAAGACATCATCGGTCTCCTCCTGCACTTCGGTGCAATTAAGTTAAAGCCAGGAAAGGCGCGGGGGCCGAGGAAGGTGCTGCTTGTCCGCCGATCTCCCGCACTGCCTGGTCGGGACAGCACGGGAAGGGTTACAAACCTGGCAAAGAAATGGTGCCGCCTGTCATCCCCTCCCTCAAGTCCTTGGGCAAAGCGCCCCGGGAAGGAGTTTGCGAGCAAGGTTTATCTGCTGCAGAGGGGGAGAATGCAACTTTCCAGAGAATGGCTTCATGAAAGATCAAAGAGCTGAACCCGGCAGCTCCTACCTCCCTGGTGCATTTCATATCTCAGGGAAAACGAAGATGTTAAACCTCCGCTTTTCTGCTGTGAAAGCACCGCACATCCTGGAGGGGAGCGCGGGGGGGTAGTCTACGCGGCCTCCTTTACAGGAACTGCAACTCTTACACTACCGCGGCTCTCCAGCCCCACAAGGTCCCCATGAATCACAACGCTCTCCTTGGACATGCCGGGGCTGAGCAGCCTCACTGCTGCTGCCACGGGGCAAGGTTAATAAAGGGCAGTTTGTGCAGCCCTAGGAAGTACCGCGGAGCTCGGTGAACCGCGTCCTTGTGCTTCCTGAGCCCACAGGCTGACCTCCTCAGCTCCCGAGGGTCAGCCAGGTAAACGCAGAGGAAACTGGACCCTCTAAAAGCTCAAAAACAAACAGAAAGAGACCCCGCCGAGACTCCATCGGCTGCAATGGGGGAGGCTGCCCCCTCAAATTTAATTCCCCCCTCCCCTTCTCCTGGTTCCCGCTGGGTTTCTGGCAACACTCAACGGCCCAAAGAATAACACTTTATTATAACCACTCCGATGGGAGGGCTGGAGGGCGGGCAGAGTGAAGGAGGAGGCTCCACTTATTGCTATCCACCCTCGGCAACAACAAAACTCCGGACTTTTCCTTTGTTTTCTCCTTCTTTCCCCCCTCCCCCCAGTCGCCACCAACTAGCCTCGGTGCGCTGAATCGGCCGAGGAGAGGCACGAAACGCCCGCCGTCCTGGCAGGGCAGGGGCGCCGGGATGCGGTCTGGGAAAAAGTTTTAGGGAACCCTCCTCAGCGCAGCCACCGCTAACCTCCACTCCTGCCAAACTCTGGCCCCTCGAAAAAAAAAAAAAAAAAAAAAAAGACCCCAAAAAATGCAACATGGCAACATGTTTCCATTTTGCCAAGAACCAAAATGAACAAAAAAAAACCCCGCCAAAATAAAACCCCCAAAACCCAAACAAAAAAAAAAAATAAACAACAACAACAAAAGAAGGAGGAAATGAAGGAAAAGAGAGAAGAAAGAAATAAAAAGGAACCAACAGCAACCACCAAGTGGGGATGCTGGCGGGTCCACCAGTCTCAAACGGATACGCGCACCTCTCCAGCCTTCCCAGCCTTCTCCTCCTCCGCATGCCCCTTCCAGGAGACAGCCGCACGCGCCCCTCCCGCGGAGGTCCCCGTCCCTACCTGCGGCGCGGAGGAGCGAGGCGGCCACCAGCAGGGCCAAGAAGAGCCGCCCGGCGGCGGGGACCATGCTGCCCGCCCGGCGCTGAGTCCGCGGGGAGCGGCGGGATCCGCAGCTGCTGCTGCGGGGTCTCGGCGCTGCCACGAGCTTCTCCCCGGCACCGCCGCACAGGCGCTGCGCTCCTGCTAACGGGCTGTCCCGACTGGGGGTGGGGGAAGCCGCGCTGCTTTCCCCTCCTCCTCCCTCTCCTCCTTCCCCAGCATCCCAACGTCACCCGGGACAAATCCGACACAGGGGAGGGGAGAGGCGCCGAGGGGCGGACAGGCGAGGACCCTCCCTGCGCTGCGGCACCCTCTGCCGGGAGCAGCCTCCGGCCTCACCCGCCTTCCCCTCTGGCGGCCCCCAGGAGCCAGCAGAGCCTCGGTCCCCCCTGAAGGGCCAACTCCTGCCCCCAGAAGCCTCGAGAGCTTTCAAACTTTTCAAACGGAGATCCCCAATAAAACAAAACTGGCTTAAAATTGGAAGGGGGAAGATTTGGAGTAGACATTAGAAAGACATTCTTCACGCTGAGGGTGGTGGGGCACCGGGGGTGCCCAGGGAAGCTGTGGATGCCCCCTCCCTCGAAGTGTTCAAGGCCGGGCTGGATGGGGCCTTGAGCAGCCTGGGCTGGTGGGAGGTGTCCCTGCCCACGGCAGGGAGGTGGAACTGGATGGGCTTTAAGGTCCCTCCCAACTCAAACCATTCTATGATTCTCTGAAAAAATAAGCAGACGGGACACATCGGCTAGACCCACTATCACACCGTTCCTTCACCTCCTTCCTCCTCCCAGCACAGTCGATGCCTTCTTGCACCCACGTGGCATGATTGAAAACTGTTACTCCAGCCCTAAAACGTCCCAGGAAGTTAGCCCTGCAGCACATACTCCAAGACGCAAGGACCACTGCGGCTGGGACCCTCCTGTACATGCTCTACCAGTTCTCTCTTGTTAGGGTACAAAAGTAAATTTTACTTTAAATCTTTAACATGCAAAAAAATTATTCAGCTCCCAGTAAAGCTTCAAAACACTTCAGAGTTATTTACTTCCAGAAATAAGGGCATTCTGACTACAATTTAATTACACTTTTTTTCGGAATCCTTTTTGGTTTGTTGCTTTTTTTTTGCAGTTCAAAGGAATCAGGACTCTGAACCAGAACTGTGAGCAGGCATCTGCTAACTATGTTGTATAAACAAGAACATTATTACAAGAACAGTAATGACAGAATATTTGTCATATTTTACAAGTTATAATTATACAACAAATGTAATCAGATATATTCTCTGCAATTACAACATTCCTATTATTTTAGACTTCACTTCTAAAGATTTTACGCTGAGTAGTGCTGAATACGTGCAAATACTTTTAAGTTCTTCCCCAAATGAAGTCATCAAGACCAGTTCTTTGTGCAAGATATCCTGCTCCATCTTTTATCAAGAATACCTTTTATATCTGCATCGGCAAAAAGTGTTGGCTGCACAATGATAACATGTCCTAAAGCTCTTATGAATGCATTATATCTATATTAAATATCAGAGATCAAGTGAAGAGCATCCCTCCAATCTAATAGTTTGCAGATCAACATTTCTCATTTTCCTCTCTTCTGTCAGGTCATCCTCTATCTTGCAGTCTATCAACGCATCCCCATAAGCTCCATCTTAAACCATGACTTCCTGTAAGTATATCAAATGTTCAACTCAAGTCCAGATAAATGAGATCTAGTATGTTCTTTGTTTTGAAAATCATTGAAAGGAAGCTATTAGGGTCACCTGACAAGACATCCTTCTAGTATGTTGTTTTATTCTGTTAACCTCCATGATGTTATTTTTTCTTCCAAACTCTGTTCCAGAGCTTTGTAAATTCCTGAGGTAGAACTAATAGATCTGTAGGTAACTGGATGGCTTTTTCTTACTCTTCATAAACGTCATCTACAGAGCTGAACAAAGCCTTGATCTCTGGGGAAATGGGCAAGATTACATAGTCATATAATATGATACGTGAAGCATATGCAGCACATGAGCTAAGGATAACAAAAAGATTATAAACTTTTCTGCTCCTCTCTAAAATGGAGCTGTTACTTGCCACTGGCTGTAAATAGCCAGTGTATTTGTTACTTTCCAGGTACACAACACTACACCTTCAGTGGATTACATGAGAGGAGTGGAGAAAAGGAAGTAAAAAATAAAAGCATAACTAGGCCTGCAGTTGAATGTATTCCTTTTTTTTCTCTCAATTTTTATTTTATCCTACAGCTGGCAATATCCGCACAATTGGTTGTGATGATAAGCACACTTCTTACTACGTGATAGAGTTAGTTCTACTGCAGGGCAATAGATGAACTCGGTACCAAAAAGCATGGCCAAGAAACTAAAGTAGAGACAGTGCTATGAATTCTACAACAAAGCTTGATTGGTTAAAACTTCTAGCAGCTACCCACCTAAAACCTTACAAGCTGTGAATCTATGTTCCTCTGGAGCTTATGATTATTTATCTGAGTTTCTTACCTTTGAAACATATGAGGGGATGAAACTACTTCCATAAATTTTGCATAATCCTGCCAAGAAATAATTTTTGCTTTTTTTTCTCTCAAAAAGTCTTACAAAATGGCTAGGATGTGACTCCAAATAATTTTTGCCTTTGAAAATGAATTAGCATTTGATATTTATTTTGATATCAGCAGGTATTTGATATTCAGTAGTGAATTATTTTTCTGACTTAGCAGGAAAAACAGGTTATGTTATAAAGGCTAAATGACTAGATAAATTTAGCTATTTAAGTCTCAATCATAACCATAACTGATTTTGTCACTGACCACAAAAACTGCCATTTCATATTTCACAGTTTCAGGGGGAATAACTTGGCAGGACCAAAGTGAAGTCACTACAGTGAAGAAACCACAGTACAAATTCTTCCTCCGTATTACAGAAAAATATGTACAGCAAGCAAAGAAGCATGAACAACTGCACATTTCTTTGGAGTTGGTTCACCCTACTCAAGTAAGCCATTAGAGTGCTCACATGTGTTCTGTACCATATGGTCCCAAACTGTTTTGTCACTATTTGACAAAGTAAAAGCTGTGCATGTATTTGTTTGCATGACCATATGGTACATGCCTGATAGGAGTAGTTGAGAGCAATGGTAAAGCTGGAATCCAGCCTGAATTTGCTTGGAAATCCCTAACAGAATGTGGATAGATTCATTTTGCCATTTGTGTATGCTTTCATAATAAATGTAACAGAAGTAACGGTAAAGAAAATGTAAGATCACATGTGGTTCAAACTTCAAGTTCTTAGTGTTCCTATAACCATTGTACAAGCTCAGATAAGTCTTTTATTTGTGCACTATCTTTATTAAAAAGATTCTTTCTACACCTCATCTTTCTATTCATATAGTGAAGGCAGCACAAAAAACATTATTGCAAATATTACCTACGTGCTTCACCTTTGCAGGGTTAACTCTTGGGCTTTCTGCTGCAGTGGTAAAGTACATCCCACAGAACTCTGCTATGCTCTGATAAAAGGATTTAGGCATCTAAAATATGATTCAGACAGCCTTCAGACACCTAAGTGGAAATTTGTTACCCAAAAATGTACTTATTTAATCTTGAATGTCTTCTAGTGATGTATAAATGTCTGAGTGTTCAAGGAATGTTTGCATCAAACAGAACTGTCCCAGCCATAGCAACTGAATGGCAGGTTCTATTGAGGGCCAGAAAATTTCCTGGCACAACACTTGAAGCTCTTGACAACCCATGCCTGATTCTGGCCAGCCAAACAGTTTTAGTCACTGTCCTCTGAAAAGCTCAGCTTGGAAGTAATCTGTGGTGATGGTAGTCCAACCTAGGCTGTTGAACATACTCAACATCTACGTCCTAGGGGAGTGACTTGGCCAGACAACACGACACAGAAGAGTGGAACACACTATACCTCTCTTATTGAACCCATGCCATTGTATGTGAACACATGTGAGAATCTTGGAATGGAACTGAGAAGGCACAAGGGGAAACCCACCTGTGTGTGTCAGGCATGGAGCAAAGGTTGTAGGAAGTTTATGAGACTGGTTACCCTCATAAATATTACAGTTAGCAAATCACAGCTACTCAAATAAAAATATCTTCACAGTCTAGCTGCACATTTCTGATTTTTTTTTTAAATGAAACCTGTAACTATTGAAATACAAAACAAGTTAAAAACACAAATCAGGAAAACTTTAATTCTACTGGAAGCAAAATAGGATTAGGTTTCAATCCACACTTTTAGACCATTATTTATGAGTGTTTAAATAGACATGATATTGCTATACATGTATAGCAAAATAGACACAATAAATATTTTGAAGGAAGTATTTTACCTCCAGAAGATAAAGTCTTTTCTAAATGGGGCAGGAGTCATATTCCTTCTTGCTTTTGTTTCCAGCTCTAAATATATAAACATATCAGGCAGCATTGCTACAGAAGCCAACCTACCACAGAATAAACAGATCAGGCAAGTATTCACATAACCAACAGGCTTTTTAAAAGAAGGTCAACATCATCTTTTTTTCATGCCTAGAACCACGAGAGACAATAGAAGCAGCTTTTTCATTTCTTTCTTTAGTTAAGATAGAGACAATACTCAGGAAAAAATACTCAGGGGCTGATCCCCCCTAACTTTTAAAATAATACTCACCTGATGGTTTGAACAACACACAGTGTATTCAGATCAATGACTTCTCAATCCTGTCAGTCGTAAAACTGAAAAGGGGAGAAAGCTGCGTTTCTCTTCTCCATCAATTTTTCATACAGTAGAACAATTGGAGAATGACTTATTGAAGATCGGAAACTGAACAGAGAATGGGAGTTAGTTTCCCATTACAAAAACATAAATGTCTAAATTGAATTAATTTAGAGCTCAACTATTCCTTGAAATTGTTATGATTACACTAAAGAGTGATCTTGGCATTTAGTCTCTCATACTCCAAAAAGTTTTTTTTTTTTTTCATGCAATTTCCATTATTTTTTTTGTTATAATGGAATATTTAAGTGTATTTATTTTAGTTGTGGCATGGCACTTGAATGCTACCATTTTGTAAATACCATGTAAACAATTTAAATTGGAACTATTTCACTTATGTAAGCTACAAAACAAGTTCTAGCTGTCAAGCTGGAGCACCAACATTCAGAAATTTGGTGGATTTCAAAGTAAAAAAAAAACCAGTTCATATGTGCCCTTAGCACCCTGAGTTACTTGTTGAGTTCATACAAAACTACAAATCTGTTACCCAAGACCTTATTACTAGGATACTATGTTAAGTGCTGCGGCTTACAGGGCAACACCAAAACGCAACGTAGTTTCAGTGTGACAGATGACAATGGCAACGGATTTAGACACCTGAGAATTTCACGCTATGCAGCGTGAAAATACATTCCAATTTCAAAATTCATTAGATCTTTGCAAGTTACCACAAAACTGTGTATTGAAGGTGTCAGGCAAACACTGAACTGAACTGAAGGAAAGATTATTCACTATGGAGAATGCTCTATTGAGAGCCTTAATGTGTATGTCAGTATCTAAAGAAACGTTGTGGGGAAGCTGGGAGAGAGGAAAGAAAAAAAGGTGAAGATTTTTTTTGTTTGATTTGGGATTTGTTTTGTTTTATTTTGGACAGGTTTTTTTGGTGGGGTTTGTTGTTTTTTTTTTAAAGCTGACCTTAGCTAGAGAAGAGGCAGTCTTCATTATTAGTGTACAAGGGGCTCAGGGCCAAAACAGGAATGAGAGGTTGCATGCCCCTGTTCCTGAGAGCACTTAAGATTACTCCAGATGGAAGACATCTCATTACAAGCTTGTCAAAAGTGCAAAGAATGCCTTGGATTTTTTTTTTTAAAAAAAAAAAAGAAAAGAAAAAATTGTACTTGAGAAAGAGGTAAAATCTAGGAGAAAACTAAAAGCAGTCAGCACAAGCTATTATTTCTTATGCCACAGGCATAAGAACTCCTCTGCATCTGTGGCCACAAAACAGCCCCCAAATGGACAACAAACTCAGCAAACAGAGGCAGGCTAAACACATTGCAATCCAGCACTAGGGATCAGTCATGTGGTAAAATGAAATTCCTCTCTTAACCTATTCTCTCTCAACCTCAGGGGTACATACTGCATACACTCATAAGGAAGCAAGAGCAACAATGAGAAGAACTTCAAAGACAACACACAGTAACAGAAATATGAATACAACTAAAATCCGCTCAGTGCTGCTGGGTTCTGTGGCATGGAGCGGATGAGTGCTGTTGGCTCTCAGCACACATTCCCCAATGTTTTCCATTTGGTCTACAATGCTGTCTTCCTAATTCTGCTACATTTTCCCCTTCTCTCACTCACCGCCTGAACTTTTAAGAGCCATGAAAATGAAATTCAGTGTATTGATGAATATTAAAATATCTGGGATACTATAAGCTACTAATGTATTCTACAGCGTTCGCGGACCACCGTGCTTAAAGAATGGGAACCTGAGAAAGTGACATGGACTCACAGATACACAAGCATGAATAAAACTGCTTAACATGCACACACACAAAACTAGCCAACAGTAAAGGTAACAGAGACTTCACACTGAAGTACTCCAAAGAATCTGTGATTACACTGGATCCTACTTTTAAAACATTTTGAAGACTGCGTAAAACCTTTCTCCTCAGAGAGACTTACAAAGCCAATCAGTTGGAAAGAAAGCAACTACTGGGTTCCAAACTCCCACAATTGTTGAGGCTCTCTTCTATTGAAAGCAGCTTAGTGCTAACAAGTAAAATTATTTTGAAGTAGATTTTTCTTGTTATACAGAATTACAAGTTTGCTGTGTGTCCAAATTGGCTATCAAACAGTTTTGAACTTGCAGTGCTACTTCCTGTTATATAGTATTTTTCTTTCTTTATTTCACCTTCTGTTTGTCTGTGCACCAGTCCCATGAATACATCTTACAAAAACTAGAAAAGTTAGATATTTCTGTTCACTTAAACATGTTCTATATCTCTTCTCATTCATTTACTAAAATTGGAACAATCTGGACAGGTTTTGCTATGCAACAATAAAAAGGAGCATGCACATTGTTGTTTCGCTTCTAGAACTTCTTTATTTTTATTAAATTCTGGTTTTAACTATCTGATTATCTCATCTCTTCTCTGCAGTTATGATCTATAAACTCCACAAGTAGAAAAACCTCATCTAAACATGATTTTCCCTTGAAGATTTTATTATTATCCCTCCTCCATACTACATCTTTTGTTCACAAAAGAGACACAACAAGATTGGAGAAAAAAATATTCATGTTTTATCTTGGGTTTAAATTGAACGCTTAGTCTGATCTGTTAAGGGAGACAGGTAATTATCTCAACCTAGGGGCAGATTAGGTAACCCTCCTTATCTCCAATTCACAACACAGGGAGACAAAGAGGGCATGGAAACAAGTGAGGTTTTTCACTTTTTGTCAGGGTGATGTTTCTGTACCTGGTCAGCTACTTTGGTAGCACTATATCCTTTTTCCCCTCAGGAATCATGAGAATGTACTCCCTGGTTTGAGTCCCGTTTATGCATTTGAATTTCTGCCTAATCTGAGGCTCTGTTTACAGGGATCAGTACCCATTCTCTGGCATCAGTCAGCATTCTCCACCTTGAGCAAACAGGCATGGATGAATTAGCAGATCAGTCTACTCTTGTTCTCCAACAGCTGCAATTTGACCAAGACAGGAGAGAAATCTTACCTTCGTTCCTGTGTTGTTCAGAAATTGTTGAACCACAGGTTTTGATGGAGGTTTATCTTGGTTGCATAACATTAGCTGCTGCACTGCACAAGTGCCTACCTGCCTCCTGTGAAAGCCTCTTAAATGAACACTTCTTGATACCTTTCTCTCCCAACCAACCATAGCAGCAGCAGTAGCAGTGAACTTCTTAGAACAAATGTGTAATTAAATTGAATTGTACGGTTAAATTAAACTCAGATGCTCTGAGCTATTGCACAGACTCGATGATATCTCTGAGACATCAGTGTAATTTTGGTGGAGAAGAGTTCATCAGAAAGGTCCCAGCATGTGCCAATTGCTGCCTTGTGCAGCAGCTAACTTATGCAACGCTGCTCCTCTGTCAGGTTCTCAGCAACTGCTGGGAATCAACCCAGCTAAGAAAAATAGGAAATGGAGAAATGGGACAGCTCATTTCCCACTCAGAGCTGAAGCCCTCTGGGAATGTCAGAGATAAATGGGGAAAGTCTGAACAGCACTTTTTCTCTTGTCTTTAAGTTGTGGATAACAGGGAAAGCAAAGACAACGGAACATAATATTTCTCTGTGTGGTTGGTTCTGAAGTAGCAATTAAGTTAGACAAGGAGGCACAGACTGGCAGAAAAGCTGCTGTTTTGTCTGAAACATAAAACCTACAAAGGTGGTCTATTTAAAATTTGCATTTCTACACTTGCATAGTTTTTAATTCAATAAGGTAGAGGAAAAGACACCATGAATAACTGTACTTTTGAAAGGAATCAGGAGACCTTTGTTATATACTGACTTAGAGCGTACAGTGTTTGCTCACACTGAAACAAACTTGAATAGTGCAGAATCCATCTGAGCCACACATGGCACTAGAAATAAAAACAACTAAATAAATACATACGGGTGGAAGGAACTATGAGAAATCAGTTTTTTTCCAGTATAAAATGGGAGGAAAAACTGTAATATTTTTTAGCAGAACTATTGCCAGTGGGGCTGAACATGAAACCTACAGCTGGCCATGGATACTAACCTTATTGAGGAAGTTTCTTTGTGAACAAGAGTTTGAGCTCCTAGAATGCAGAGATTGTATACTGGGTATACACATGTTTTACTAATGACATCCCGCAGACATGGTTTTATACTGATGTGCATATTATTGAAATAAAGAACTTATAAGATCTTCTAATGGAACCAGCCACACAAACCCACATTTTTCTCCCTTTTTAAAAAAACTCTTTGGAAACAATTCCATTAAACTACAATGAAGACAGAATTAAGAGTGCAATATGGAGAAGATAACTTAAAACAGAGTTCTGCACATATTCATTCTACTTCCACTTTGTTTACATTTGCAATTTCCTAAACTCCTCAGTTAGTGTATCCTCAGGCAAATTCCAACAAAAATTTATCCAAGACACAAATATATTCCTCATATACAACATAACAGAGCTAATGCTATTCTTGGAAAATTAGCTTTTGCTGTTTACTTTTAGTTCACACCTTCAAAGTTTTAAATAGCAGAGAGAAGCAACTGTTGATAAGAATTCCAGGCCAAAGCCTAATCAAAAAAATCTTGTCTTTAGTAGTGATAATAATGCTTAAAGACTGTGATGTGTAAGACTTTAAGGTTAGCCTACCTATTAACTACAATAAAATCCATGGGGTTCATTTTGTGTATTTAGTGATATATATAAAGTTGAGAGGACTTCTAGGACTACTTGAAGCCATGGCTTTTTCAGCTTTCATTAGTATTAGTGGGAATCACATCCATCTATCAGTGACAGGATAAATTCTAAAGGAATCCATTTTTAAATCAAAAAGCAGATTTAAAGACAGATTTCTATCAGTGCATTTTACATGACTGTGCAAGGATTTGGATTTGATTCACGCTCAGCAGGGGTGCCTGTTATTCAAACCATGTGGTATCTACTTGGTATGCATGGTATAATACTGCTGCTGTCAGCATTTGCTGTAAAATCTGATGCAATATATTACAAAGAAGATTTGAACAACCATAACTAAAATTTGTTGGGAAGACTTGAAACAAAAGATTGACTGAAGTTGAATACTTATGGAAACAATAAAATCTATAATTTTATAAAAAGAAACTTAGTATCCATATAGGAACTATTCTACAACCTTCTTGGCAAATTTTAATCATCAGACATGCCTAAAAAAGTAATAGAGCTAACTTCTATATAAACAAAAAACATACATACCTTCCAACAAAGAGATTAAACATTACAGTTAACATTGTTTTAGGACTAAGGAATACTCAAAGCAATCTTATGGCACTGAATTTATAGAAAAATGCATAGCCGATCAGCAAAATAATTTCCAATACATATCTGTTTATCAGGTCATCTTTCACTTTTTTTCCACTATGAAAACTATATTTACATTAGTTTTCATACAATGTAATTCTAGCAGTTTTATCCCATCTAGCTTTATTTGGTCTTAAGACCAGCATGGATTTAGGAGGGGTAGGTCCTGCCTGACCAACCTGATCTCCTTTTACGATCATGTGACTCACCTGGTGGATGAGAGGAAGGCTGTGGATATGGTATACCTGGACTTCAGCAAGGCCTTTGACACTGTCTCCCACAGTAGACTCCTAGGGAAGCTGGCAGCCCGTGGCTTAGATGGGAGCACTCTGTGCTGGGTTAGGAATTGGCTGGATGGCCGAGCCCAGAGAGAGGTGGTGAATGGTGTTTCATCCAGTTGGCGGCCGGTCACCAGTGGTGTCCCCCAGGGATCGGTATTGGGTCCCGTCCTGTTTAATATCTTTATTGATGATCTGGATGAGGGGATTGAGTCCATCATCAGTAAATTTGCAGATGATACCAAGCTGGGAGGAAGGGCTGATCTGCTAGAGGGTAGGATGGCCCTACAGAGGGACCTGGACAGACTGGAGAGATGGGCTGATTCTAATGGGATGATGTTTAATAAGTCCAAATGTCGGGTACTTCATTTTGGACACAACAATCCCATGCAGAGCTAAAGACTGGGGACAGAGTGGCTGGAGAGTAGTCAGGCAGAAAAGGACCTGGGAGTGCTGGTGGACAGGAAGCTCAACACGAGCCAGCAGTGTGGCCAGGTGGCCAAGAAGGCCAATGGCATCCTGGCCTGCATCAGGAATAGTGTAGTAAGCAGGACCAGAGAAGTTATCATCCCCCTGTACTCGGCACTGGTCAGGCCTCACCTTGAATACTGTGTCCAGTTCTGGGCCCCCCAATTTGGGAAGGATGTTAGGATACTGGAATGTGTTCAGAGGAGGGCAACGAAGATGGTGAAGGGGCTGGAGCACAAGCCCTATGAGGAGCGACTGAGGGAGTTGGGGCTGTTTAGCCTGGAGAAGAGGAGGCTCAGGGGAGACCTCATTGCTCTCTACAACTCCCTAAAAGGAGGTTGTAGTCGGGCAGGGGTTGGTCTCTTCTCTCAGGTGACCAGTGGCAGAACTAGAGGGCATGGACTTAAGCTTCGTCAGGGAAAGTTTAGGCTTGATATGAGGAAAAAGTTCTTCACTGAAAGGGTGATTGGCCATTGGAATGGGCTGCCCAGGGCGGTGGTGGAGTCGTAGACCCTGGAGGTGTTTAAGGGGAGACTGGATGAGGCACTGAGTGCCATGGTTTAGATGATGGTTGGTGTTAGTGTTGGTGTTAGTGTTAGGTTATAGGTTGGACTTGATGATCTCAGAGGTCCTTTGCAACCTTGTGATACTGTGAAGAGAGAATTTTCTGTCCAAAATACATAATAACATGATAACCTAACCTTCACAATCTGCCATATTTAAACTTACTTAAAATTTGACTACCAATGTTGCTATAATTTGGTATTTAGACAGGTCTGTCAGAAGTTGTGAAGGAGTTCAGAGGAGGAAGTTTTCTCTTTAAAGCTTCACTGTAAGCTACACAGCGCAGACACTGAAGACACAGAAACTGAAAATAGAGGTTTCCCTAAAAATGAATACTTTGTTCTGCACAACTTACTGGTTTAGGGGTTTTCAAAATATTACAGAAAAATGAATACATGCAACCTAAAGTTAAAGATATCATGTTAGCAACTTTTTAGAGATGAATAACTTAAAATCACGGGGAGACTGATGATTTTTTTTTTATAAAAATGATGAGAGCAGGAGAATTAAAACCTGCATCTCAGATCAGGATATGAAAACACATACTACTTCAACTGTAAGTCCATTCTTCTGAAGACTGGCCTTCATCTACACACACACAAAAAAAAATCTTTCCTTCTCTACTCAAGCATTAAAGTCTCTGCCAAACTTTACTTATTACTGACATCTTTAGAGCTAAAAAGTGATGTAGAAGCATAACAGCGCACATTAATATACAATAAATAACATTTCTTGATGTCTTTCTTAAAGGTGTTCTCTAGTCTACTGTAGACAGCAATCTGATAACAAGTTTCTGTGGAGACAGACCTTCTTGATCCAGTATGGTTAGTCTTTTATCAACTGTGTTCAAGGGAAGTTTTCTAGTATCAGCAAGAGTAGACTCTATCAACAACTGTTGACGTGTACTTGATTCTGCTTCAGAACAACTATAGGGCCTTTTGATATCCTTTTTCAAAGATAATATTTTTACAAACAACAAGATGGATGTTATTGTTAATACATAAAGTATTAGCAGCCCTGTGACCACAAGGCAATGTCAAATGCTACCATGACAGACAAGTGTTCTTCGCTGATGTGAGCAACCACTGAAGTATCCAAATTTGGTTTTGAGTAAAACAAAATTGAGACTAGAATTAACTACTTAAAAATACATAATTTTTGCTATTATAAGTTATAGGTAGTATTATTTTTAAAAGTATAGATTCCATCATAAATCATGTATATCGATTTTTTTAAGGAACACGTTAATATTAAGCAGAATTAAAAGTTCTGGAGACAGTATGATCATTTGTGCTGGCAGAAGAAAAATGTATCTGAATCGTGCTTTTGTTACTTTTTTGTCCTTTTTTGTTACTTTTTTTGCGCGCAGTCACTTATAACTTCTTTTTTAATCAACATAGCCACTTGTAATTGCCAACTCTGTGGCATAATCCTATGGAGATGTACACAAAAGGAATAAACTGAAATAGAAAAAACAAAGTATTTTCTTCAGTTTGACTAAAGGAAAATATTCTACAGAACCTTTTCAATTTCAATTTTTCACGTTTTTCTTCCTTATATATGGATTATTTATTATTTTTGAGAAAGAAAAAGATAGTTTATTAAAATACAATGATGGGAGCAACAATAAGACAACAACAACATATTAACAGTAAACTCATATGTACTTTATTCAATGCTTCCTTGCCAGCTTCTAAAACACAAAAGGACCAGCAAGATGTGGGAATTTCGGACTTTCTCTTAAGAAATAGTTCCCCCACCTACTGTATATCCAGAGTAGTTACATAACAGACTTTTTTTAAAAAAAGAAACCAAACAGATAAATGGTGGAACTACAGCACAAGGTTTCTTAAAAAGCGATGTTTGAAGGGACTTTATTGATCACAAAGCACAGAACCAACTATCAGACACAATACCAGAAATCACAGGTCACAGGATGTTTCTGGTAGTAGCTTTCTAGTCTTTTTTAACTATTGATCAACACACCACCACATGATAAGACTGTAAGAAAGTACATGCAAAAGTGGTCAGTGAATTTAATGATAAGCAGCTGTTACTTTCTAGAACTACAAACAGTAAAACGCTACAGATAAAGAATATTTTTAATTTCAGAAAGTATTTCAGAAACTCAGTTTGATGAGCCTGAGCAGGGAGGCAAAAAGGAGAGACCTATATACAGAAGGACTCTGAGGGTACATGCAGTGAAGTGGCTAAATTGCCAGCTTAACAATACTCCACACTCAGATAGGCACTGTTCCCAAACACTACCACCAAATACAAATCCCTAAAAAAGTGTAAAAGTTACTATTAGGTACACATTATCTACTACTGTGATATGTGTATACCTCAATGCTGCCATAATTTCATGTTTACCGTTACAGATCTTCTTTCGATTCAGGGCCCTCAGAAGCTAAGGTGGTAGAAGTTGTTTTTTAAGTATTTTTAAATCACAAGTACTGGGAAACACCTACAATTGATACCATGGTTTGGGTATAAAAAATGACTCAGACAACTGCTTTTTATTTTCATTTTTGTTTTCACTGACTGAGAATGTAAATTGAACTTTAGTGCTATTGTGCTTTGTTCTCCCTCTCCATGAAAACGTGTTCTACATTAACTAGAACAGCTCCAAATATCACCCTTCAGATTTTGTATAACACAAGAGCCAAGAAAAGATAGAGAATGTGGCTTTATGACCAACAGATGGTGTAATTGGTATCATAGATGTTTTTATGTCAGGGGGTCATAGGTTCAGCCTCCATCTGGAGCCTTCTCAGATCTGCTGTGTAGCTAAATGATTAAAGAAGCTATATTGTGTCAAAACCACAACGACCTGCCTGAGGGTAAAAGTATTGCTTTCTTGATCTAGCTGTTATACTACAGTTGCCTCCCATATTACAGTTCTCAAGCCAACCAATGCAACAGTTAATACCAACAGGATTCACCAAAATATTCAACACCAATTTGCTCATATCCTTCAAGATTCTCAATAACTTTTGACAAATCTCATAAAAGTAAGTCCAGTTTTGCTTACTTGAGTGAAAAGCTTTTCTAACTCAGACTGATAAAAAATTGCAACAGGCCAAATCCTAAGGAAAAGGAAACACGTATGCTGGGCAGACTTTCAGAGATTCAGCATTGGTCAATTGGCTATGTAGGCTGACATCTCCCAATGACAATGAGACACATTTGTAGTCTGATGGCAAAAAGCAACATTAATACTCAACAGAATTGGTGTTAGCTATGTTCATAGAATGGTTTGGGTTGGAAGAGACCTTAAAGATCATCAAGTTGCAACACCCCTGCCATGAGCAGGGACACCTCCCACCAGATGAGGCTGCTGAAGACCCTACTCACCCTGGCCTCGAACACTTCCAGGGAGGGGGCATCCACAACTTCCCTGGGCAACCTGTGTGAGTGCCTCACCATCCTCACTGTGAAGAATTTCTTCCTAAAGTCTCATCTAATCTCCTCCTTCTAGTTTACAGCCATTCCTCCTTGTCCTATCACTACAAGCCTTTGTAAAAAGTCCCTCCCCAGCTTTCTTGTAGCCCTCTTCAGGTAATGGAAGGCTGCTATGAAATCCCCTCAGAGCCTTCTCTTCTCCAGGCTGAACAAGCCCAACTCTCTCAGACTGTCCTCATGGTAGAGGTACTCTAGCCCTCTGGCCATCTTCGTAATCCTCCTCTGGATCTGTTCCAACAGTTCGATATTCTTCTTATGTTGGGGATTACAGAACTGGGCACAATACTGCAGGAGGGGGTCTCACAAGAGTGGAGAAGAGTGAGAGAATCAACTCCTTGACCTGCTGGCAGTGCTTCTTTTGATGTAGCCCAGGACACGGCCTTCTGGGTTGTGAGCGCATATTGCTGGCTCATGTTCAGCTTCACATCAGTCAGCACTCTCAGATCCTCCTCTACAGGGCTGCTCTCAATCACATTGTCCTCCGTCCTGTACTGGGGGTTGCCCTGACCCAGGTGTAGCACCTTGCACTTTGCCTTGTTGAAACTCATGGTGTTCCCATAGGTCCACTTCTGCAGCTTTTCCTGCTCCCTCTGGATGACATTGCTTCCTGGTGTGAACACTGCCCCCTCAGCTTGATGTCATCTACAAACTTGCTGAGGCTGCACTTGATCTCGCTGCCTACATCATCAAGGAAAATAATAATCATCACTGGTCCCAGTACAGACCCTGAGGGACACTGCTTGTCACGGGTCTCCATTTGGACATTGAGCCATTGACCACTACTCTCTGAATACCACCATCCAAACAATTCCTTATCCACTGAACTGCTAAAGGAAAATATTCTACAGAAACTTTTCAATTTCAATTTTAATTAAGAGAGAAGGATATTCTCTTCCATTGCTTTTCCCGAGTCCACTGATGCGGTGACTCCATCGTAGAAAGGCTGGTCAGGCAGGAATTGCCTTTGGAGAAGCAATACTGGCTGTCTCTGTTCACCTCCCTGTACTCCATGTGCTTTAGCACGGCTTCTAGGAGGATCTAATCCATGATTATCCCAGGCACAGAGGTGAGGCTGACAGGTCAGCAGTTTCCAGGGTCCTCCTTTGTACCCTTTTTAAAAATGGGCACAATGTTTCCCTTCTTCCAGTCACAAAGGACTTCCCCTGTCTGCCATGACTTTTCAAATGTTATAAAGAGTGTAGTATATATTTTCTGGATTAGGATCATAATATCAACAAAAATGCTTTAATTCTATAGTATTAGGGTTATATATAATTTACCTGACTAAAAGGGTGTACAAGCAGATCAAAACCAATAAATTTACTCAAACAAGGTCACAAGTTTCCTTATTTTATGAGGCGAGCATTAGCAATAATAAATGCACAAAGTCAGTGAAATCATGACTTCAGTGTAAACCAATATTTTCAGTTCCATGAGGCAGGGATTCTACCTACTATTAACCATGATATAGTGCACCAAACTTGCTAATGTTAAATAGACTGGTTTATTTTCAAAATCTAAACAAAAAACATAGAATTCTAAGTGAACATAGATACGAAGAAAACAACATGTCATTTCACTACCAGCTTTAAAATTTCTCTTTCCCTGAATTGACAGTCTGCTAGATCTCTGCAATCACTTGTTGAATATTTCTCTGGCGGACCTACATACCTGAGGCCAACCTTCAAAATCAGAAATTTCAGCTGTTGATAACATGGAAGAACATACGCTGTTTTTTTTTTCAAATCCCTAACATGTCTTCAGAAAGCAGTTGTTTATTAATGGCAGATGAAATTTTACCTGCACTTTATCCAATGTTAAACATGTTTTTGCATAGGGGGTCATTTGTGTTATGTTTACAGGTGTCAGGAAAACTTGAAATACAAGTGAGAAAAAAGGGCATTATTTTTCACACACAGAAAAATGTATTTCTATTTATTTTTACTTACCAGAAGCAGGGAAGTATTTTCCTTTAACAAGGGAAACATTTTATCTCTGCTGAAGAGCACTTTTCCTAATGGTCTATGCTATGGTAATGATAACCAACACTACATCAATGTAATAACATATTTCCATTCCAGTCATCTCTCAATAATTGAGACATTTCACGTGGATGCAGGATTTATGAAAATGTTTAATTTTAGCTGACCACAGCAAAGTAGTTATACCAGTTGCTGAGCATATTGCCTAGCCATTTTAGTGTTTCTAAGCAGCAAGCATCATCAACATAATTATTCAGCAGCCAAGAAAACAGGTTTGTTAATTTAAGTACTTCTATGTGAATTTATGTAGTGTGTCTTCATGGATATATTATGTCCCTTTACTAGTGCTCAGCAACACTCCACAGTTTCACATTGTTCTTGGAAGAAATCCTTATTGAAAACACTTTACAAAAATAAACAGACAGAGCACTGCAAGTAACAGGAGGTCAAACATGCTGAGATGATTGTGAAACACAGTATGATGTTCCTATGCTAGCTTGCTCTTGCATGCACATCAGGAATTATTTAATACTACCAAGACACTGGATAATTTCAAAAGAAAAGATAATTAGGAGACAGGACTCAGACCTCAATCTTCCAAGAAAACTTGAAGATGAACATTCTTTCATCTGCTCTACTGAAAGAGACACAGCAGCTAGAAGACAGTCTTCTTCCACAGTAAGCTGCTCTTCTTCCACTTGTCTCCTCAAATCCATCAATACTACTTTAAAGGATGATAAACACGCAAAGGTCTGTACCAGCAGTCTAAGACACTTCAAAGGCTATTCCTGTTTTCTGGAAGCAAAGGGCTGTGTCAAACATTTCAGTCACCAAATAGACACTCAGATGCTCAACAGATAGTGCATTGTGCAAGTTTCCCACTGCCCGTCAACAGTTCCACAGCAAAGTACCCCAAAGGCAAATGTAGCTGCCATTTTTCCAACAGTGACAAGAAATCTTTCACCCAAGAGTTAGCTTCCTACACCTTTCTTTTGCCCTGCTGGTAGCACAAAGCTGTACACATATGCCTATTTTTTTATTTTTTTTAATTTTAGGAGTTGAAGTAGCCAAAATTTGTTCAAATCTTGTCATTTGATACCATCTCTTAGCTCTGCTCAAAACTGTTAGGAGGCTGGGATTTTTCCACCTAGATTTTCAACTCTTTCTTTAGTCCTGCATAGCAAATGCACTTATAGAAAGGTGTCTGGATAGATAATAAAGGCCCTTTGTTATCACACATCAAAACTGTTTGCCTGTGTTGCAAAAAGTACATGTAACTTCACTAATTTCTGTATGCTTTCTCAGTTGCATGTAATCTTGCTGTGACGTCAATCACCATCACTATTATTTCTTGCAAATACAGTTTCTGACATGCAAAAATTTACAGGACTCAGACCAAGGTTCCCGTTCTCCAGTGTGCATTGTTACTCTCTAGGCTTGGGTGGACCAAAAATGGTTAGCAACAATTCTGGTGATGATTAACTTTGGTAACCTAGTCTCATTACTGATAGCTAGGGTCTTCCTGTCCATTTTCTCCACTGCAGGTCCAATGCAGCACTTTGCATTCTTATATCTTATTAATCTTGATGAGCACTTTATGTTTCACATTCAACTCAGGGCCCCTCAAATACTACCATATTCCACCTTTGTAAAAAATATTATCTTGCTGCCTTAGCCTCACAGCAGTCAGAAAATGTTTCCACTTTTGACCTGTACCTTCAGCATATCTGATACTGCAGCTGCATACTTAATTCGTTTCAAATAGTAAAAATGTACTACAATAGTAAAAGTAGCCTTCTATACTTAGAGGTGATCATTGACACTTGAGTCATTATGCATTAAGCTTTCAACTTACGCTTCAAACATCCAATAGAATTCATCAGCACTATGCACCAAGGAACAGATGAGCACTGGAATTAGACTGAAACTAAGTCATTACATTTTCACCAGAATCATCACCTAAGAAATCCAACTCATTTGTGGCATTATATTAAATCCCAATTTAATGCAACTTTCTGCACATCCCCTGCCTTCTACCAGTCAGACAACAGCAACATGTGTCTGCATTTAGGAAATGTGAACATAATCACTAAAACAAGGTGTACTGCATACCAAATACTTTTACCGCTTGGACCAAAGCATTTATTTTTGGTGGCTACCCTGGAAAATGAAGGTGCAGGAAAAAACAAAAGCTTCCAGAAACAACAGAGCAACTTATTTAAAAGTTGTGATTTTCTGAAATCCTTAAACATTTTAAAATTCTTATTCTCAAGATAGCAAATTAGGTATAAGCAATTAAGGTATTTAAGATTTGCTTATTAACAAAGTTTTAAAATCAGCAAATTTCAGTAAAATAATCTGTTACAATCATGCGTCTGTCTTAACTTCTTCCATGTAGTTCTTTTATCCAGGAAAAAAAACCCAAACAGAAAATTGATTACTGCAACACTAATTACTGCTTGCTAGAACTGCTTGACTACGGATGTCTATGGATGGATCAAAGTTAGATCTATAGTCTTTCCCCAATAAAATATTCTACCTGAACAGTCATAAATAGGAATTTTGTTACCATCAAGTATTCCTTAGTATCAGCTATTTATCAAACATATATAAAATTATACACATTCCTTTTCCAAGTTAAGTAAAAGCAGTCTGTACACATAGATAATCAATCCATGTCTTTTGGCGGGACAGATAACATGTCATGACTGAGCCTCTTTTCATCCCTACATATTATCATCACCTGATTTTCAGTCCAAGCAAGATAAAAAACCTTGACACTGCCCAGTTTTATCATAGGCTTTGGCATATGCCACTTCTGGAGGGTCAAGCTCCTGCCTCAGACTGACAGAAAGAATCAGTTAATTTATAATTCATTAGTTTACAATTCAAATGCATTATTACAATAAAATCTTATAATAGTCCATGCCTGACTAGCAAATATATGCACCATATTTACTTAAGTAAATAACGCCCAGTTTAATAAACATCAAACAACCTTTTCCTGTCGGGAACTGAAGAGAACCAATTCAGTTAACAATCTGTAATTGCTTTGATACCACTTCCCCTCTGCTCCTAAAGGAAATATCGTAAATGTAATAGTACTGGCATTTGTCACTTTTTGCACTTCATTTTTAAGTTGCTGGTATTTCTTTACTTTCTCTTGCCACTCCATCCACCAAAGATGTCGCTTTACTCTCTACCTAATTATGATGTCCACTACAACAGCCTGGTTTGATTTGACAAACTTAATGTCTGGGTTATACAGTTTATTATGTTCATCTTTCAGCAAGGGTTCTTGGACTACTACCCATTCCTTCTTTCACGCTTCATCTGACAATAAATCACGAAGTTGGTCACGTTTTTTTAATCCCTGTGTCTTGTACCGTGGGACAATACCCAATGACAAGTGTGCAGATCTCATTCTCTGCTTAACAATACTGACTTGAGAACCTTGTCTGCCCCTTACCAAAAACTTCTGCAGAGTAGACATTGGCCCATAACTGAATTGCAGTGATGAGCTTTCTGTGAGGACTGCCTCTGTAAAATATCATCCAGTTGTTACAGATTTTATCCCTCTCAAACGTGGAAATTCCATGGCCCTGGGATACCAACGGGAATGACCATACCTTTACCAGGCCTCAAAACATTCTCAATTTTTCACCTGCATCAAAAATAAGTTATCCAGTGGATTGTACTTTTCCAGTTCTAAAGTTTTTCCTCCGACTCTGGTGCTAAATGGTTTTTGCCAATACTGGATCCCCTGATGGAAAATGAAGCTCAGTTATCCAAAGAGCATGCGAAGTCAGGTGGTAACACGTTTAATAGCAGGGGTAAATACAGAAATGTTATCCTCATAACATGTTAGGCAGCATTTTGGTATTTTATTCCATAAGGGCCTTTCAAAGCTGAGGCATATTTCATCTGGACTCAAGTGTTTGTTGATACATCAGAAATTCTACATTGAGTAGCACCAAAACTGTACCTGGCCCAGTGTCGAGTTTCCAACAGTCATTTCCCATAAGTATCTGCTACCTAAGCATTGTAAGTTGGTTTTCTAGAGAACTGTCCCTCTCTGATAGATAGCTCCAGCAATCTGCAGCTCAGCTGATTTATTATTTTATGTGACTTATTATTTTATGCATATTTTGCAATGATCTAGCACACATTGGACAGGAAACTAAAAACTGAGAAATCCACAACAGCAAGACAGGGTAAGCCCATTATCTTGTTCGCATGAAAACAGCTAAACAACACAAAAACGCAGTAAGAAATGTTAACTAGACATTTCCTTTTATTAGGACACTAGAACAATTTGATGTCCAAATGCCTTCTGTTAGTTGTAAATATTTCCTCTGATTAAGCAGTATTTACAGCTCGTGTACATTTCTCAAGTCATCTTCAGATGCAAGACACTTCTGCAGTAGCAGCTTCACAGATAAGTGAATACCAACACTCTACAATCCTGTTTAAAATAATAAAGTCCAGATGGAGTGACAGAAAGGAGACAGTGCACTATTCTATGCAGTTACTGGGATCATATTTCAAAAGCAAAAAAAAATCATTTATTCAGCCATACCTCTCTCTCTTAATACTCTCCTTACGCATTTCACCTACTTTCAAAAAGTAATTACTACTATAATAAACAGAAAAGGCAACTGTAGGTTTTCCTATAAAAACAATGAACCTACATAAAACACAATGAATTATTTTTAAATATTCAAGGAGAACACATGCATTTGTAAACATTTTTCTTCAAGACAAAACATATTCAAAGTATAAATCCTTTTCGGTCTACCCCAGTCCCCACATATTGCAAACAGTTGCTTTCACCAGGACAGTTTCAATAAACGGCCACTTTATTACACTTAAAATGCATTCCTTCTCAACTACCAAATATTGATCTTCAGTGAAAAAAAATTAACATTTATTTTTCATCACTTTTTATTATCCTGATGGTTCCACTTAGCTGAAACTAAGAGACAGTCACTATTAACTAAAGGAGGTAACACAGATTATGCCTGTCTCATGCAGAATACCCGAAGTACAGTTGATCATACTATAAAAATCCAATTATATAAGTAAAAATTGGAATCAAACATTAACTTATTTTTAAACAATGTTTCTTAAAAATAGTCCTGTAGTCCTTGTAGCAGTAACCAAAAAAAGGCACGTAAGTAAAACCCATCCAGAATACAGATCAGACAGAATGTGAAAGTTTTAAATGAGCATTCTTAAAGCAAAATGCTGAAATATATAGCTATAGTTTTTATTTTATAAAAAGGTACAACTTATTGCCATCTTTTCTTATCAGTTTCCTCTGATTGGTGTAATATATCCATCTGTGTCATGTCCATTTGTGCTTACTAAAAATCCTGACAGCATAACCTCCAATCAACACAGGAATTTTATGTGCATGTATCAAGTTGTATTTCAGTAGTGTCTGTACCATCTAAACTCTTTAGCTATCTGTGAGTCTATACCTCTAAGGTATAGCTGTTCAGAAACAAAAGTTAGCACACAATTTTCGTGCTTCAAAGCAGTTTGACTAAGCTGGTATTTAGTTGCTGTTTCAAAGCCTTAGTTTGTTCTTCTGTTGCTTCTGATTCCTCTTCAAGACTGGTGCAAAGCTCCCCTGAGTGAATACACTATAATGGAATTACGCTAGTTGCACAATTCAGAGGTTTCATTTAGATGTTTTAAAGTTAATATGAGAATTGTCACCTATATATCAAACCTGCATATAATTAAATATGAAAAGTAGAAAGTAAGTAGTATTTAATATGAATTTACCCTTCAGATAACCTAATTCTCTGGTCACGCACTCTTAAAAACTGGCTTCCAAAAATGGTTAGAGAAGGATATAAACAATAAAGAATTTAAGTTCCTCTTACGGTCAGTAATAAATTATATAATGTAGCATAAAATTATCTCTTAAGGTGTTATTTTCTCCATATTTGTAGTATTAAGAACACCCTATCTTCTCTTGCTGCAGAGCAGGGGAATAATTCCTTGAATTTTATTTGAAGTTCCTACAATTTGTAATACAAAGAGAAAACAATAAATTTAAGATTTTTTTGAAAAACTACACATATACATTTTTGAAAATGTTTAAGGGTTTGAAGGTATAAATTTAGAACTTTATAAGATACAGCTTATCAAAGACTCCTGTATGCAACAGTGATACCCTCTTTTAAGGAATGGTAGTAAAATGGTAGAGTTTGAATTGCAAGTACACTATGTGATTCACCAGTTCCAAAACTCACCATTCTTCCCTACAGTGCATTTGTACCATTCTGGAACAATTTTGTTTTTCAGTCAGGTTTCAATGCCATCAGCGAAAGAACTTGAATATCTGAATTGAAGTCACTACACAGTATAAAACACGATAACTGAGGGAAAGAGGAATCCAAGACAGCAGTCTAATTCAGTACAGAATGTGCAGCTTCCTTAAGAAGTGATGCAGCTTTGTCAAGTTCTTGTTCTGTTTGTTGCACTGTTACCACCACTCGAATACTAGAAAAAACAAAAAGTACACAGTAAACGTCACTCATTGCCTTCAGTTTTAGTGTTTCCTTGTACTAGTTTTAATACAGTAACATTACTATGTCTAGAGAAATAATTATGCGTTCAAATTCAACCAGAAACAAGAAATATGACTAAACAGAAATTGTCAGACTACTTCCCAACACCCTATACCCACTACAGAAATTTCACTGTTATTGTTTTTAACTGCAGATGCACAGCTAATGGCAAGGTGCCTGATAACAGGCAACACGCTGATCTTTGTGACTCAGGGAGTTTTGATAAAGTCATTTCATGGTATTAGCATCCTGTAACGGTCACTGAAAGAATACCTCAGAACAGAAATTCTACCACTTTTTACAAGACCAACTATTCAATGCAGTCTACTGAACAAAACCTTTTCATTGCACTGAAAAGAGATTGAGAGTCATACGCAACAAAATCAAGTAAGTATTGACTTTCTACTAACCTCGGTGCAGGAAGACATTTTTCTTCTTTCTCCAAATAGTGGGCCTGAGTTAATGCAATACCACGATTCATGCACTACAAATGAAGAAAATACAACAGTTAACACTCTAGGAACTTCTGACAGCATATCCTTCTGATCACCAAACATAAAAACCTAACTTGTATGAGTTTAGTGTCAGTATAACTAATTTTTTTCCCAAATGAAGGTTTTGAAGGTTGTGCAATGTCATCTCTAATTTGAATACAGCATAAACACTTAAAACAGCGTAGCTTCTTTAGCTTTCATCTCTAAGTAATCACACAAAAATGCTGTATTAAGTAGATTACTAAATCATATTTAAGCATATTTTCTAAGAAATCAGCTTCAGTTCCTTTTTGTTGGGTTGTTTTGTTTGCTGGCCACCTGAAATATCAAACTGTTGCAGAATGGCTGCGGGAGCGTGGCCATGGCTCAAAGGAGGAGCTCTGTGAATCGGCCCTGGCAGAAATCAACTGAGCTGGGCTGTGATGAAAAAGTACTGAGGACTTTGCCGAGTCACGCTGACAAGAAGGGAGGCAATGGGAAATCCTCGCAAGTAGGAGGAGTACGATAATGTAACCTTTAGAGCTAAGCCAATGATTGCAAGTAGAAGGAGCATGACAATGTAATCTTTAGAGCTAAGTTAATGATTGTAGGGCCTTTGGAGCCAAGCTAACCCAACTGAACTGCATGTACACAAACGCACGCAGTGCTATGGGGAAACTCACATAATCGACAACTCTTTTGAGCAACTTCACATCATTTTCTCGAGATCCAAAGGTCTCTTCCAACCGTAGATGCAATGCTGGAGAAAAAGATTCTCCCACTACTTTTAAGCCAGAAATCCTAGAACAAATAAAAAAGCCTTTAATGCACATCATACTTGAACACATGCGTCAAAGTGCTACATAGTATTTCTCCTTTCTAGGTGAAACATGAGAAGAGAGGAATATTTCACTTTATTAACACTAATGCAGATAAAACGTATGTGCATTTCAGCTCGCAATAGGTAAAAATACCAAAGCTTACGAAATGAATGTATTTCCTATGGAGTTTATTAAATGTAGTTTCAGCAAGTTTGTTAACAATAGCGGTCCCTCCTTTTGCAAAAAAGCATTAATTCAGAAATTTTGAAAGGTTCCCTTTGAAAATGCAGGAGAAACGTTAGTGTCAGGCTTGCAGCTTGCTGTTAAGAACAAAGCTAGCTAAGTCAAGTATTTGGAGTCTATATTAAGAAAATCAATAGCAATAAATCTTAAGGCTTACTTTTTTAGCAAGACTTCTGATTTTAAATTATTTCCTGTAGAAAATACTTAAATCATCATTTGCCACTCAAGTCAGAAGCTCCTCTAAAACTAGTTACATAAACAGAATTGCTTCCACATCTGCACATAGGGACAGCTGTTAATCAGGTCCCTAGAATTTAATGGAATGCTAAACATTTGATAGTCAAAAATGATAGACATTTTATTGTCATTATCCTGACACATCATTAGGACTGAGTTATCCTAAAAAACCCTATATCCAATATCGAAGCATGACCTCTAGTCTCTAAAATTAACATAAATGTCTCAAAAATGCATGTCTACCATCAGCCGTAATTTTGATTTCCTGACTTTGATGAGCTTGCTTCAGACACACTGTGTGCTTATACCCTCATTTTCAAGTAAGTTTTCTATTTATACAAAGGTCAAGACCCAGTAAGAGCAGAAGAGATGTTAAATCTATCAACAACTGACTGAAGCCTAAAGAGAGAGAACTGGCGCTACAAACACACTGAATCAGTTATAACTTCGAAAAAATAATATTATACTCTAACATGGAGAGCATCATGCATTATTTCCACAATGCTATTTCAATTCACAGTCCATTCCAGAAAGACAAATCAAACTGATTTTCTTCTTCAGCCACAAAACTGAAAACATTCTGGTGCCATTCACCTACACCTGCAACCCTGTCAAATGCCAAATTTCTTTAATACACACACATACTGCATTTGTCTCACTACTGCAGACATATCTAGGGATTGGGGATACAACATTTGGTAACATAAATGAAAAGGAAAAGCTATCCAAGGTCCAGCTACAAGGCAGAAAGGCATAAAGAGCACAGCCATGTAACGTATCCATTCTTTGTTACTTCCCTAGGAGTGACTTGACTTCTAGGAAATAGCATTCTACAGGGAGAGAGATGAAAATCAAAGTCAGATAAAGTTTCACTGTAATTTAAATGTATTTGCTGGATAACAGAGTTTAAGCCAAGCTGCAAAAACAATTAGGTTTTGTTTGGAGAGATTAGCTTCTCTTTACAAAATAGATATAATTATTTAATTGAAATAGATAATTATACTCTTCCCCTCCAAAGAGTAAATGAGAAAAGACGAGTAGGAAGCAAGCTTTGTATCACTTCGACACAAACCGAGACTTTCCCTATACAATATGCTTTGTATTTGCCATACACTTACTCATAGAGACTGCCTACATGTTTCAAACTTAATTTTAACCTTAAAACTTTTTCTGTCAGTCACAGCTGTAGTAAACCAAAGTACATAATTCATAACACAAGATCTTCTGATAGGAATATTTTAACTTTCACATAAAATAACTATGCTTTTTCTGAGCCTCTGCCAAATTAAGATTCAACTAGGATTTCAGAATCCAAAGCAAATCCACTGTAACTTTCCTGAAATTAGAATTCACCTTCCTAACAAATGCTGGGAAAGTTTCATTTTCAGACAAAAACGTACAATTTCCACAGAGAAAAGAGAGAAGTCTGAAAGATGTGATTTTGAAGCAAAAAAAAAAAGAACAAACCCAGCCTCCTGAACACCAATGCTGTTCTTAAGGCTAGTTCTGTATTAGCAGATTAAACATGCCTTGAACTGTTTTCTGGCCCTGTGGTAAACGGATATGGAATGACTCACACATTTTGAAAATTTGAGTCTCCACATCAGGGTGGCTGCATCCAAACTGACTGCTAGAAACATCTCCTGACTCACGCCAACTCTTTAACTGTATCCAGGAGTTGTTTCAAAAAGTGCTTCTTGCCACAGAACACTCAAACAATTAGACAGCACACACATTCCAGTGTCCAGGAACGCATCCTGAAAGTAATGTACCAGAAAAGATGAAGCCTCAGGTCGCTCCTTCCTCACAGCTCTCCACAACCCAGCTACAAGGCTGGGCTGCAGAACTTTCAGGACCAGGCTCTTGGCAATGGGGAACACTGTGTAGCCAAGCTACCCTGAATATCATCATCAGTTTTGCTAACAGAAAGCTAGAACGAGATCTCACTGAAAAAATGTCCAGTTTCTCTGTAAGGGAAAATTTGGTTTATTGGAAATTCTCAACTAGGTGTAGCATATTCAATAAATAATGACCTGTTCAAAGAATACTACCGTACTACTGCAATGCTTTATGCTTCCCAAAAAACAACAAAATTCTGTCCCATCCATCCTGCTTCCCTGCAACAGAGATGCTTCTTTTCTATTTACTAAGATACTAATATTTTAAAATACAAGACAGCAATCTATTTTATCTAAGATCATTAAGAATATTCCTGATTTGTGTTAACCATCCCATCTCTTACTGCATTTTCTTATCCTTTATAAACTGCCATAGACAATAAGAAAGTAGTTCTATGGAGTACTCAGGAGAATTCTTCCATTTCTTCCACAAACTGGCACTTGGTACCCAGAATAGGAATAAATACCAGTCATTCCTGTAGCTTACAAGACTATGTTTTTTTCCCTCACCATAGTACACATAAACACCAACTTTTTTAGGGATGCTAATCATAGTCCTTCTATATGAAGTTCTAAATTCCACAGGTTAGTTTCACTTTGGGTAAAAGAATGATTTCCTTTACTCTTAATTTATTCCTCTCACCGTATTTGTCCTACTACAAGAAAGCAGAAAAGCTGTGTATCCTTTCCCGCTTTCTTTGTGTAAATTTCTAGCATCATTTCACGCTCTCTTTTAAAACAACAGTTCCACTCTATAATATTGACAACACTATAAAGAATTGGAGTCAAGTAGCAGTAATTGTCAGGCAGGAAAGATGAGTGCATTTAACATTACATCATTTAAAAAAGCTTTTTCTGAAAACTTTGCCTCCTCTTCAAGCCATCACACACTTTTTATAGTGTGGTTACTAATTAAAAAAAAAAAACCACCACACTGGACCATGCAAATATTAGTTCAAATCTTTTCTTTGCTATTGCTTTACGCAGTTGTTAGGGTAGCTTTCCTGCTAAATGGCTGACCAGTTCCCTGATGTTGTTAAATCCTTTAATTTCTTTCCCAGTATGATACAGAACTATTTCCTTTGCCATTTTTTGGGCCTCTATTAAGAAACTATTTTCCATAAGGTAAAAATACAAAAGTCCTATTACAGACCATCAGGCATTTTGCCCAGCCACAGCGTAGAAAATTACCAACCATGGCTTATTCGCCTCTGGTTTACAATGAATATTAACAAGTAAAAGGTTGATAATTTTTCCTTATATTTTTTTCCACGTATTTTAAACACACTTATAATTATCACCTAAAAGCAACATGTAGAGAAGAATATAATAATTATTCTCATTTTAGCTCAAGCATAATATTCTATTACTAGTAAGATACCAATAATTTTCAAGTTACTCTAAAATTGTTATTTAAAGCATAGAAGCATTTTGGTATCTTTGACCTGAAAGCCCATGCTTTTTAAACCCCTGTTGAAACAGATCACAGTCAAAGGAGACAATGATTACTTGACAGCAGGATTATTCCAAAGAAACTGAATGTAGCTAAAGTACTAACAAAAAAAAAAAGCAGTTAAGCAGGAGACTGCTTATTTGAAGTAACAAGCAAGTCACACTGAATAACTAAGTGACTAAAAAAAAAAAAACAGCTACTATGATCAATCATGCATTATGATTATGTGTGTTTAAATGTTATTCATTTCTCTAGTATGTTAACAGAAAATTGTGAAGAAAATTAATTGAAGTACCAGCTAATGTCTATTCTGCACATTAAACAGTTGCTGAATATTCACAGTAATTTCTATATTTTTTTAGTACCAAAACCTGTGAGGAAAAAGCAATTACTCAGTATAGCCAACTTTTAAAACAGCATAGTTAGGAAATTTTAATCAGAATCCTTACTTTTACGATAAATTCTAGCAACGTTCTATGTGCCTCCAGAAAAATGAACACTTGAATTACTATTTAACATTCAAGTCAGAACAATATTGTATTAAAGGTGATTGCAGGGTGCATTGAGTTTGCTGAAAGAGTATCTACTAAACTACACCACAAATGCTTTTACTTAAGGTATTTTTTTCCAACACTCAGTTTCGGTTCTACTAACTGAAAGCTATGACACTCTCTTAAAGACTTAAATGTACAAGGGCCTGCAAATGTACACAGTAGCATAAAGGTATAATCACATTTTGATACCTGCAAAGGGATTTTTAAAACCAGGACTGCTATTAGTTGCATATCAGAGACATTAGGAAAAGGATGACTTTCTTCCTTTCATACCTGCCTAACTTAGACATATATATCCAGACTCAGCATCCATAAAACCAGAAGTAGATTTGGGCAATGACAGTTCTTTAAAATTGGCATGATAAAGGCATCATCAAATCAACAACAGACAAAAAAACCCAACCCCAAAATACACTTACCCTTGTAAAGCTTTGTGAATTCTTTCACATTTAGCCCGGAGAGTCTGAAAAATGTCTACATACACATACACACAATTAAAAAAAAAAAAAAGAAAAAAGGCTTAAATATCCAGATACTTCATAATTCTATACACCTAAGACTTAAAAGCATTTGGCTGGAAAACTAAGATATACTTATCTATTGAGTACTAAGTCTTTTACTACTCCTCATAATGTTCTTGATTCGCATTTTTGCCAGGAAATGACAGGCTTTTAAGATCTGACAAATGCATTACTTCCCTTTATCTCATTACTCCAGCTGCATTGGTTCATGTTCATATGGAAAAGATGACACGAATGCTTGGTAATGGAACTGAAATGGCAGGTCCGACTTCTTTACATACATAAAATATCTCAGCCATGCAGACTCTGCTCTTTGATCCTTTCACCAGCTCACTGCAGATTCCTTAACAGGAAATTTTGACCCCTGTATCTGCAGATACAACATTTTCTTGGTTAAAGTTGACCGTCCACTACAGCTAACAGTTCCACAACTTATTTTTTTTCTTGCTCTTATTTAACTTCTGAGGATGAGGCACAGGCTACTAAATAGTTTTTACTTATTTGCAACAAATTAAAGTAATACATCTATCTGCAGATGTCCTTCAATCTGCTTATGCTAATGAAGGTTAAGAACAAATACACACAGATTCTGGCAATTTTGTCCTTCTCATAGGTCTCTCACCCCCTTCCATCGTCTAAAAAACCAAAAGGAAGTCTTTCTTAGGTTCTAGCAACAAGGGCAATTCTCTCACTCCTAGAGCAGAAACTCCTGTGGGCCAACTATATCCAAACGTCCTCTGCTCCATCCTACCAAAACTGCAGTTGTTTGCACCATGAGACTCTTGCCTGGATGCTTATGTGGAGAAGAAAAAAAGAATTATGTAGTGCAAATCAAAAGGATTGGAAGGGAGAGGGGAACACCATTGGGCTTGATAGAATAAAGCATGGGACTCAGGTTCTGAGTGACAACGTACTAGTGAGGGCCCTTGTCTGCCACCTCAGTGGACATGGGGGATAGCGCTCCAGGTGGCAGCCAGGATTCAAAGGGAATTCTTGGGTTACAAATGACAGCCAGAAGGTACTTAGGACTTAGAGCTATTTCACTCAGGAAAGAGGAGCAAACAACAGCCCAACTGAAGTGCATTTACACCAATGCAACGCTCCCCCAAAGAGGGAAGCTAAAAGCCATTGAGAGACAAGAAAACTATGACATAACTGCCATCACAGAAACAGGCAGTGATGATTCACACAACTGGAGTGCTGCCACGGGCGGTTACAAATTCTTCAGGCGGGATAGGCTAGGAAAGAGAGGCAGTGGGGTTGCTCTCTGCTTTAAATAATGTTTTGATTGCATAGAACTCAATATTAGTAATGATGGGGTTGAGTGCTTATGGGTTAAAATCAGTGGAACACGCACAAAGCCAGACATAGTAGTAGGAGTCTGCTATTGGCCACTCAGCCAGGACAAGGAAACTGATGAGCTCTTCTACAAGCAACTGGGAGAAGTCTCGCGATCGCTGGCCCTTGTTCCTGTGAGGGGTTTCAACCTTCCAGATGTCTGCTGGAAGTATAATACAGCAGAAAGGAAGCAGTCTAGGAGGTTCATCGAGTGTATGGAAGACAACTTCCTAACACAACTTGTGAGTGAATCAACTAGAGAAGCTGCTCCACTAGATCTGCGGTTTGTGAACAGAGAAGACCTTGTGGGAGAGGTGACTGTTGAAGGATGGCTGCGGCACAGTGATCACAAGATGACAGACTTCTCAGTTCTTGGAGGAGTAAGGAGGGGACTAGCAGAACTGCCACCTTGGACTTTCAGAAGGCAGACTTTGAACTATTTAGAAGGCTGCTTGATAAAAGTCCAGTGGGAGCCAGTTCTAAATGACAAAGGAGCACAAGAGGGCTGGATGCTGCTCAAGAAGGAAATTCTGGTGGTGCAAGAGCAGGTCGTCCCCATGTGCTGTAAAACAAGTCGGCCAGGAAGAAAACCAGTTTGTCTGAATAGAAAACTTTGTATTGTTCTCAGGAAGAACAGGAAGTTTATGAGCTTTGGAAGAGGGGGCAGGCATCCCAGGAGGACTACAAGCGTGAGGTGAGATGATATATTGAGAAAACTAGAAGAGCCAAAGCCCAGCTAGAACTCCATCTGGCCAGTTTGGTGAAAGACAGTAAAAGATGTTTCTTCGAAGTATATTAACAACAACAGGAGGACCAAGGAGAATCTCCCTCCTTTACTGGATGCAGGGGGTCTTTAACAATAAGGTGAGATATTCTTGGGATACTCAGCCTCCTGAGCTAGAAGACGGTGAAAATGAAGGTCCAACGATCCAGGAGGATCTGGTTAGAGACCTGCTCGGCCAAGTAGATATACACAAGTCTATGGGGCCAGAAGGGATCCACCCAAGGGTATTAAGGGAGCTGGCAGAGGTCCTCTCCAAATCCCTTTCCTTCATCTACTGGCAGTCCTGGTTGACTGGGGAAGTGCCACTTGACTGGAAACTCGCAAATGTTACACCCATTTAAAACAACAGTTGGAGGGATGATCCGGTGAATTACAGGCCTGTCAGTCTGACCTTGGTGCTGGGGAAGATCATGGAGCAGATCATCTTGAGAGCTACTATATAACATGTGCAAGACAATCAGGTGATCAGGCCCAGTCAACATGGGTTTATGAAAGGCAGGTCGTGCCAGACCAACCTAATCTCCTTTTACGATAAGGTTACCCGTTTTGTGGACAAGGGAAAGGCTGTGGATGTGGTGTACCTGGATTTCGATAAAGCCTTTGACACCGTTTCTCACAGTATTCTGCTTGAGAAACAGGTTGCCATTGGCCTGGAGGGGCACACCCTCTGCTGGCTGAAAAACTGGCCGGATGGCCGGCCCCAGAGGGTGGTGGTAAATGGAGGTAAATCCAGTTGGACGCCAGTCACAAGTGGTGTTTCCCAGGTTTCAAGGCTGGATCCAGTCCTGTTTAATACATTTGTCAATGATCTGGACAAATGGATTGAATGCATCCTTAGAAAAGTCTGCAGATGACACTAAGCTGGGTGGCAGTGTTGATCTGCTTGAAGGAAGTGAGGCACTGCATAGGGATCTGGACAGGCGGGATTGATGGGCTGAAACCAACAGGATGAGGTTCAACAAGACCAAGTGCTAAGTCTTGGGGCACAACAACCCCATGCAGTGTTACAGACTTGGGAATGAGTGGCTGGAGAGCTGCCTGGAGGAGAAGGACCTGGGGGTGTTGACAACCCGCTGAATATGAGCCAGCAGTGCGCCCAGGTGGCCAAGAGGGCCAGTGGCATCCTGGCCTGTATCAAAACCAGTGTGACCAGCAGGACCAGGGAAGTGATTGTGCCCTGTACTCAGCACTGGTGAGGCCACACCGAGTACTGTGTTCAGTTCTGGGCCACTCACTACAAGAAGGACACTGAGGTGCTGGAGCGCATCCAGAGAAGGGCAATGAGGCTGGTGAGGGGGCTTGAGAACAAGTCCTATCAGGAGCAGCTGAAGGAACTGGGGTTGTTTAGTTTGGAGAAGAGCAGGCTGAGGGGAGACCTCACTGCCGTCTACGGCTGACTGAAAGGAGGCTGTGGTGAGGTGGGTGTTGGTCTCTTCTCACAAATGTCAGGTGACAGGATGTGAGGAAATGGCTGCAAGTTGCATCAGGGGAGGTTCAGACTAGACATCAAGAAACATTTCTTCACTGAAAGGGTGGTCAGGCACTGGAACAGCTGCCCAAGGAGGTGGTTGAGTCACCATCCCTGGAGGTGTTAAAAAGGTGGGTAGATGAGTTTCTTAGGGATATGATTTAGGAAGGGGATAGGTACGATTGGACTTGATGACCTCAGAGGTCTTTTCCAACCAGATGATTCTATGAATCTATGTGTCAGTCCTGAAGAAACGTATTCCCAATTGTTTAACCTTCCCTTCCTCCATTTGTCTTGAAGAAATTTGTTTTCAAGAAAGGAGCATTTAACTAGTCTACAAAGCATAATAATAATTTCTTAATTGTTTAGTGATAATCATCTCTGTCCTTCCTAGCCTCAAGTAACTCACTCATTTTCAGCTGGAAGAATTAAATGGGAAGGAACGTTGAACAAGAAGAACAGAATGGGAAATTATGTGTAGAAAAAAAGTCATGCATGTAAAATTAATTACTTAAAAAAGACAGTAAAAGGGTGAGGAATCGAAGCAGGGGGAAGCATGAATTGTTAGTTTTGGGTGAAGAAAGACTGAAGAATAAAATTTTCCTGAATTAAGTACCTGGATTATCTTCCATAATATTCAGAGCCTCAATAGCAGCAGCAGCTAACAAAGGAGGTAGGGATGCAGAAAAGCAGTAGCCTTGACCAGACAGTCGCTGTGGGTGAAAAAGGGAAAGAAAAAAAAGTCACTTTTGTTCACAGCAGTATAGACAATATTTTAAATATTAATTCACACACATTTAAACAATCTCTTCTCCACACTTCCAGGCTAAAGGACTTAAATGCAGGTCTTCAATTCATCTACAATATTTCTCAGAACCAGACAGTTTTGTATGGAATCAAATATCGCATAATAATTTATCCCGTAACAGCCCTTGCAAATTGGTATTAGTAACTAACTATCATTTCCTGCCACATAATATAAAAATGAGACCTCTCTTACCTGATGGTCAATAATAAAAGATCTTCCACAGCAAAATCCTCCAATAGAAGCTAGTGCATTTTCCATGTTTGCACTGATAAGATCTATATCATCAATCTGCCAGTTAAATTAATAAGTTATTAAGAGATGCTTTTCATTACATTAACGTGATTTGTAAGATAAATCTATTAGACATGTGTCTTGTTTTGTATTATCATGAATACAAGAGATTATCCACCAAGCTACCACATATTAAAATGAAGCTCCTCTCATGGTTTAACCCCAGCCAGCAACGAAGCATCACACAGCCACTTGCTCCCCACCCCAGTAGAGAGATGGGGAGCAGAATGGGAAAAAGTAAAGCTCCTGGGTTGAGATAAACACAGTTTCATAGGACACAAAGTGATACAACAATATAATATATAAAACAGGTGATGCACACCAAGTGTGACATTATATGGTATGGAATATCCCTTTGGCCAGCTTGGGTCAGCTGTCCTGGCTATACTCCCTTACAGCTTCTAGTGAACCTCCCTGTTAGCAGAGCTTGGGAAGCTGAAAAGCGCTTGAATATTCTGTATAGGCATGACACTATGAGAGTATGCAGCTGGAAAGTAACGTAATCATCATCTCACTGATAGTCAAAAAAAAGGATAAAATTATGTGCTGTAAAACCTCTTGGTATCTACTTCACTAAATATAAGTAAAATTACTTCATGTAAGCATAAGAAAGAAAAATGCAAAGACCTGAACGCTTTGAGACTGATAAAGTATGTTTAAATTTCTATCATACACTACTAATCATTGTTAGTGCCACAGATGCAAGAAATCAATTGCAAATTTTCTTCTGTACAAGTCTCTTGTTTACAACAAAACTCAAACTTACACAAAAAGGTACTTACATTTATTCCAAAGTGTTCAGTAATTCCTCTTCCATGTTCTCCAAGGACTCCAAAGGAAAGGCTCTCCTCCAAAAATATTCTGACTTTGTATTTATACTTCAATTTTATCTAAAATGGAGCAAATGATAAAAAATACAAGTCAAGCCCATCAGAACTTGGTAAGAAAATGGGTGGGGGAAGATAAGGTAAAAACAGAAGTACAGTATGCTAAATACTGCAAAAGGTTAGCTCTACAGTTGTGTTTTGTCATTAAGACACTTTAAAAGCCCTCAAAATTTTCCACTACGTAACACTACATATACCAAAACAATTTTTGAATTTTTGTTTCTAAACAGGCTATCCAGTACTTTCAAGACAATGCCTTTCTTTCATTATCTACTAGAACACAATCTGCACAAAAAGCCTATTTATGCTGAATAGCAAATGTTTTCCTTGGAGTCTTTTTATTACAGTTCAACAGAATGAGGTGCAACAAGGCCAAGTACCAGGTCCTGCACTTGGGGCACAACAACCCCATGCAGTGTTACAAGCTTGGGGATGAGTGGCTGGAAAGCCGCCTGGAGGAGAAGGACCTGGGGGTGCTGGTTGACAACCCGCTGAACTTGAGCGAGCAGTGTGCCCAGGTGGCCAAGAGGGCCAATGGCATCCTGGCCTGTACCAGAAACAGTGTGGCCAGCAGGACCAGGGAGGTGATTGTGCCCATGTACTCAGCACTGGTGAGGTCACACCTCCAATACTGGGTTCTGTTTTGGGCCCCTCACTACAAGAAGGACACTGAGGTGCCGAGAAGTGTCCAGAGAACGGCAATGAGGCTGGTGAAGGGGATGGAGAACAAGCCTTATGAAAGTCAGCTGAGGAAACTGGGATTGTTTATCCTAGAGAAAAGGAGGTTGAGGAAAGCCCTTATCACTGTCTACAAATCCCTGAAAGGAGGTTGTAGCAAGGTGGGTGTTGGTCTCTTCTCCCAAGTAACCAGTAATAGGATGAGAGGAAATGGCCTCAAGTTGCACCAGGGGAGGTTCACATTAGATACCAAGAGAATTTTCTTCAGCAAAAAGGGTTGTCAGGCACTGGCACAGGCTGTCCAGGGAGATGGTTGAGTCACCTTCCCTGGAGGTATATAAAAGATAGGTAGATGAGGTGCTCAGAGATATGGTTTAGTAGTGGACAGGTATGGTTGACTCGATGATCTCAAAGGTCTTTTCCAAACACGATTCTATAATTCTACAACAGCTGTGTGAGGGTTGCTTTGAAAATTCATTTTTCTTTTAGATATAACTGAGTTTAATGATACAGTATCATACAGCATAGCTAAAAATACAGCATATTTTACAGGTTGAAAACTAAGACCATAACCAGATATCTATTATAGGTCTCATCACATATAGCCTCAGAATCCTAATCCTGATCAGAAGTTTCAAAAGAATGAAGACCTTAGGATCGTCATTTCATGAATGTTTAAGAAAGTAAGAAGGTAAACAAAAAACTGCATGCAGAGCTTTTCTAAACAGGCTTAACTATGCGATACTTCTGTTTCATTAGACATATGTTTTTATATGCAGAGATTAAAAGGCAAACTGAAGCCACTTACCAATTCAGGAAGAGGGCAAACATCTCCTGTGTTCATATACAATCCTTCCACTACAATAAACCTTCGAGTCACACGAGCCTTGCGAGGATTCTTTAAAGAAAGGTATGGTTTCAGTTCATATCAATTATTACTAACAAGAAAAGCGCTGAAGTTTTTTTGATAAGGAAGAACAGTAATGGCAAGGGAAAGGAAGGAAGATAATGGCTCTTTTTCAAGTAAGCTTTTACTTTAGTTTAAACTTAGCATTTACCATTTGTAATCTGACATGTCACATCTGACTAGTTCTTTATTTTGTAATAATTTAAAAGTTTTTAGCTCTTACACAAGATTTAAAATGCTCCGTTTTGCAACAAATCATAATCAATCCATTTGAACTTTACAAATAAAATGCAAACAATACAACTACAGAACAAATACTACCAATCTTGGTCCCTACTATATTTGCCATTTGTTCAAAAGCCATATAAATGCTCAGACAAGTGGTTTATGCACTAGGTTTCTCAATGCAGCACTAATCTCTCAACTAGTGTCCTCATAAAACACAATCTAAAAGTATTCATAACATTCAAGTTACAATCTCTGATCTCTAGACAAAACAGAATATCCTGCACTGGTTTCTGTTTAAACTTCATTGGTATGGCATTTTCCTGTTATTTACTCTAAACCTTACTGATATCTTCCCAATCAAGGACATTAAATCTTGCTTTTTATCCTTTTCAGTTCTTATAAAAAAGAGTTACGAGAACATTTATTTGACTTTACCAAGTGGTAGGCAGCAAAACCAGGTACAGTCCACTGCACAAGTTGGACCAACTCTAGTGGTAGGATCTTTCCTTTCTTACGCCATCAACTTAATACTCACATTCAGCTAATTACATTAAGAAATATTAACCATGTAGCTAAATCAAAGCGCTCTGCTCTAATAAACTGAACGTGTAACAGAAATTGCATCACTAGTCTGGAACCACATCTAAAAACTCACGTAAAGATCACCTGACAAAATGTATTTTCCATGAAGGTATGTTAAGCAGTATGTAGTCTATCAATTTGCTGTTAATCAGATCCATTACTGATTTAGACTGATGTTAAGTGGATTGACTTATAATCAAACAGTTCATACATTTTACTTTTTTTATGTTTTAGCGCAAAATCGTCTTTCTTCCAAACGTCTGTAACTTTCCAGCATTCTGTGAACAAGGCACATAATGGTAGTGGCTCTTCAGCTAACTTCTTAAAAAATTCATTTAAACAAGGTATCTATACCTGCTGATCCTAATTTTAGTAGCTGTTTTTGGACACCCTTCTGTATTACTGTCAGAATGAGAAGCCAGGCATCAAACTGACCCAAATTTCTCCAGAGAGAGAACACTTTCAGAGTTGCAAGATAGGGGAAGAGTCTAAGAAAAAAAAACCCAACAAAATAATGTTGATTCTATAAATTAAAAGATTAAGAGTAGCCACTCCGTGTTGATTTTACAGTGTGGTATTTGAATAGATAATTAACTTTCATGACTTATTAGGCAAATGCATTTATACAAATTTCTGAATGACCAAAAAAAATCCCTGTAATGGCATTTTTCTAAAAAAACAAATCTCACACTTCGGTCACCTGCCCATAAAGATATATCCTACACCACAAATGCCTGTGACCTCACTTCTAGTGGTTATGCAGACAAACACAAATAAATAGATAAATATTTTTTTAAAAAATGGGTCTTAATTACATAAGCAATGTTAACTGCTCAACAGAGACTTAGGAAAACCAACTACCTATAAGCATTGCATTCATTCAATTACAAAACCCATTCAATTACAAAAAATGAGGGAGAGGTGGCACAAAAGAGTACAAATTTTTCTTCAAAGAAATGGTACCTTTTGATCTTCTATCTCTTGTTCTTTCAAAAGTCGCTCGAGGTCAGCCATATCATTATGCTTAAATAACTTGATGTTACTACGAGATGCCTGTAATCCCTTCTGAATAGCAAAGCAGGCAGCTTCATCTCTGCAAATACAGCAAGACCTTCTAAGTTTGCACTTAGGTTTGACAGTTCTTCAAGGAAAGCTGGGTATTAGGACTGTTCTACTTTAGGCAGATATCTGCACTTAGGTGTCACTAAATCAAATTAATTAAAGTGTCATATATTTTATTTACACTTTGAAAACTAATATTCAAAACTTTAACTCTCCTATGCACTATAGCCACTGAAGGCAAGTCAGCAGGTTTTTCTCTTGAAGTGTACACTGGTTTTGTTTGTATGTGACAGCAGTTCATTTCAGCATAGCATTCCATGGGCCAGGTACAATGTTATGGTAATCAACCCAGAAATCTCTCACTCCATTTGCTCTGGGTCTTAGAAAAAAGGTGCAAAGTTGTGCCTGTAACATTTATAGTGGTCCTCCAAGTGTTCAAAACTTGCTTTTTAATATCCTTTGGGACCTACTGTATCAGTGTTCAAAGAATTGTAAGAATTTTTAAGTGCTGGAAAAGCAAATCTCTGAGCATGATGACATAGGCAATTTCACTGCTGCTGAAGTTGAGCAATCTTTTTAAAATGGCAAATAATCAAAATTCTGCATGTGCTAAATGTAATTTCAACCAAGTTGCTTTAAAATATGGTGAGATCTTCCATCAGTGAGAAGATGAAGCAGTACAAGATGGTTAAATCCAGGATACACTGGCATCTTGAATAGTGTGCAAAATCCTGGTCATTAGTCTCAAAAAGGTTGATCCGGAAAATCTTCAAAGATGACCAAAAATCACAATTATGACAGAGCTTCTGTAAAAGAAGTCAAATAGGCTGCAAGTCTTACACTTAGAAAAGACAGCACTAAAGAATGATTTTGGTAGGCAAACACAAAAGTATCAGTATTTTGTGGCTTAGTCTCAGCAAGCAGCTAAGCACACAGAGTCACACATTCACTTTTCCCATGGAGAAGATGCATCAGTTTGCTGTCTAAAAATCAAATGCTTCAATTTAAATTAGTAAATGTTATATTAAAAAAAACGTATTTCATATTTTTTATAAAATGTTCAAGTTAAACTGTAAAATTACATCTCATAGAAGCATTGTAGATATTAGAGATTTAGAAAGGTACTAAAAGAACAGGAATGCTTAAGAAAAACACATCAGCTACTACCAAATACAAACTTTTTTCTTTGGATCAGAAAGTTTTGAGTATTGTTACATAGTTTCTCCTGCTTTTTTCCATACACTTTTCCCAACACAAATTATGACTGGCTACTCTCAGGGGCTGGATGGCTTGTTGAATCCTTAGTTTGACCCCACAAAGCTGTTCTTGTGTTATTTCAGTATGTACCAACTAATCCATTGCAAATATGCATGAGGGGAACAACTGTCCTTCAAGAAAGGTGAAAAACCAATAGTGAACAGGAGAAAAGTAAATTTGACTGTGCAGTTTCTTAAGAAGAAAACTAAGTATTAGAATTCTGTTAGTTCCTGCATGCACTTTTCAGGTTTCTCTTTTTTTTCCCCACTGAGTGTCTAAGTCTGCTCTTCCACAACAAAAGAAGTAACTGATTTGATTTTGACTATTTGACAAAGACGTCTGAGCTCTGTACAACAAAATACCTGATCAACACCAGCACTATTTTCTAAATGGTTAACTTATCATGATTAACAGTAATTAAAAATTGAAAGGAAAACTCTTTAATCCGGAATTTCCCAAGTAGAAAACAATACTTACACAAACACTATGTCCCCCCTTTTCGAATACGCAGGAATCGCACTGGCAATTGTAGCAAATCCATATGAATATATAATAGCTTCCTCTGTCCTCATGAATTTTGCAAGTCGATCTTCTAATTCTAAGTGTACATCTATTTGAGAGAAAAATTAAAAAAACCTTAGACAGCTTACTTTTTTCGTATCAGAAAGGCTAACATTGTTTCTACTAATCATCTAATTGAAGGAAACAGAACATTTATTTGTAGGAAAAATGTTACAAGTAACTTCCAAAAACCATCTGCAACCAATCCAGCCTTACTTAAACTGACAAGTAACACAATATTAATCAGAAGCTTTGACACGTTTGAAAATATTTATGCACTGTGGTTCTCTCCTGTTCTTACACAATTACGCAACAGTAATTGAAATCTACTTGTGATTAGACCATTAAGTAAATGATGCAACATTCCTTGACTATGACTAGGGAGCAGAGTTTTCATAGTCAGACAACAAATGGCTGTGTAATTTATAGCAATTAATGATGTCCTGTTGGCAGACTCATTTCTTCCAAGCTGATGCTGCACATAACACAGCTATCACTATAACAGAAAACTACTCTTGTGAAGGCTGTAATCACATAGCATCTCCTGAACATGCTTCAGCCAACTGAAAAGGTCACCATCTCCACGCCAAAGATTACTCACCCTTAAGATAAATCTAAAATTGCACATACAAGCAGTTTCCAAATCAATTTGGTCAAAATGACCCATGTTAGAAACAAAACACCACTAAACCAAGAGATCAATAAAGGTAATACCACATGGTAAGTGGATTGTTGCTGCAGAATGGTGACCACAGTATTGCCTAAACAAAATAACCTGTTTCAGACTGCTATTTTAATTCATAGAATCACAGAATGGTTTGTGTTGGAAGCGACCTTAAAGATCACCCAGTTCTACCCCTCTTGCCACGGGCAGGGACACCTCCTACTAGACCAGGTTGTTCAAAGACCCATCCAACCCGTCTCTAAACGCCTCCAGGGACAGGCCATCCACAACTTCTCTGGGTAACCTATTCCAGTGCCTCACCACCCTCAAGGTGATATTTCTTCCTTACATCTAATCTAAATCTACCCCTTCTCAGTTTAAAGGCATTACCCCTTGTCCTACCAGTATGTGCCCCTGTAAAAAGTTCCACTTCAGCATTTTTGTAGCCCCCCTTTAGGGACTGGAAAGTTGCTATAAAGTCTCCAGTGAACAATCTCCAGTCAGGTTTCAAAACAGGATGGATGAGCTTTAATTCAATTACTGAACAAAAAGCCTAATATCTATCTTTTTCTAGCAGAGAGCACGAAAAAAGAGGCTGGCCACATGGCACTTAAAACATGCAATGTAAAGCGCACTGACTGCAAAAATGTTCCTTCTTGAAGCCCTGCCAGTAGAGAAAAACAAATTAGTCGAAACAAGTACTGATCTACTACTTTTGATTGTCCAGCTCTTTATACATAATGGGGAAACACGTTTTATTTGAGTGTAAAAGACTACGTACCCTTTAAATAAAAAATCATGGAAAACATTAGGAGACCATCAGAGCTAAAAAGTGAAAACTTGCATGATTCTCACCGAGCTTTACTCAGCAACAACCACCACTACACTGAGCAAGGGCTGCGTAAAAGCAGTGGGCAAAAGAAATACTGTCTGCAGTAATGAGCTAATGAACATAATCAGACTTGGGTTAAGAAAAAAAAAATTAACAAGCCTAATAAATTTTGCCAATGGCAAGAGCATTTAAGTTCAGAATGATATACAACATACGCAAATTTGATATATTACATTCCAGAATGAATGGTTTGTGTAATTGTGAGGTTGAAAAGCTTAAGATGGTATTAATTAAGTCCTCACTACCACTCCATCATGATAAAAATAGAATGCTATCTGACTCTCCTATTCTCTACTGCAACAATTTGCTTTATTCTGGTTACATCACTTTGATTAGTCTGGCTTAAGTGAAAGCAGCAAACCGTACCTATAGTACATTCGCACAGAGGAGCGTAAGAGCGAAACAGCCTTCTGTGTAATTACGAAACCTTAATAAAGCTATTATTATCAACAACTGCTGTCAGGTGCCAGTTTATTGCCTAGCATGTGCTCGCATTCAAGTCAAAAGAAGAAGAACTGAGACCAAATCCCGTATCATCTTTTATACATTTTATCAGGTAGCCAGTCATGATCTTCAGTAGTATGGAAACTGTGGCTGTTAGGCAATCAACAGTAGCCTTTAAAAAAAAAAAAATCAAAAAAAGTGATACACGCCTCAGTTGTCGTTATGCAGATAATAATCATAAAGTTTCAGTCATGTGTATAACACTAGTAACTCAAGCTCACCATAGGATAAAGTCAGTTTCCAAGCATACAACACAAAGCAAAAACATCTTAATGGGAACTAAATCTAGGAAATCCTTTTAAACAGGCAAAAATGTGGAGAACCAAGTCTCTATTCAAAATAAATTATAATATGATATCTAATATTGATCTCTAACATTGATATGAAATATCAGCCCCTAAGTCAAGAGAATTCTGAATGACAGCAATTGACAATCATCAATTAAAATCCTACGTAGTTAAGAGGAAAGTACATAGTTATGGACACAGCATGGCTGATTTACCAAAGTCACAGCACACAAAAAATTGTGTGAAAGGTTTTAGGCATACAACATTACTGATGTAAGAAGTTCTTCTTAACAGAGATTCATAACACTGCAGTACCTAAACATGTAAAGTCAAGGGAAAATACAAAGACAGTCTGGGACCCAACAACAACAGAAGGTGTTTGTCTCAAATTTTAAACTAATTCTCTGTTACTTTATCTGTAAAAGACGGTATCTCAAATAGGTGAGTGTAATGTCATTGCTTCACTAGTCATGTCATGCAGCAACACCAAAGATTATAAACCCTGCTTTGTGAAATGGAACATTTACACAAAAAATTCAGAAGCCAGTGAACAGCAATCAAACTAAATGCAAAATCTTTACAGTTTGGATCTTAAAGGGCACAAATAACCCAAAGATTCTCTAACCTACCAGAGAAAAAACAAGTTTAAACCAGCTAATTTTGAATAATTACTAGAAAGAAACAAAGTGACAGATTTCAAAAAACTTAAATCAGCCTGGACTCAAAAAGCAGGAGGCATTAGTCCAAAAGTTTCACTGGTTTTGGGAAAAGATTAAAAAAAAAAAAAAGCACTTGAATGAATTTCAACAGATCACTGCTGAACTATGACCCATATGGGAGTCTAGCATCCTAAAAGGTCTCTACTATCAATAGGTTAATATCCTCTTCTTTAGAAATAGATTATGGTTCTAGGTTTATGAACCATCTATAACACTGATATCAAAGACTCAACTTTATTCTGATATATGGACTTCCAACAAATCAAACAGGTAGATCAATTGGTTGGTCAATTAAAGGACTAGCTTGATTAACTAAGAAAAGTTCAAGTTTCTGTTGACTTCAAGTCAAGGCTATAAGAAGCTAATTCTATGAAATCAATTGAGTACAAACACACTTTGAACACCATCCTTTCTGTGAAGAGACTGGAAAGTTCATAAGATGACAAGTTGATGGTTTTAGCCTGGAGCTGCGCATGTATCACTTTCGGATTTCCATGCAGTATTTCAAAATGCCAATAGGTATACAGAGTTCTTTCCAGAGGTTGATATTTAACAACTCACCACTTCTTAAAAAGCATGAAACAACTTTGAAACACATGCTCAGTTCATAAATTTTCTTAATTACAACATTAGAACTATCACTAAAGGAAAACTACATTCTGACTAGAGCATTAGAGAAACTTAATCTTTATCATGAAAGTCAGACTGCCCTCTTGTGGTCTACTTACAGACTTATTATTAATTTAAATTCATCATGCAAGATTACATTCTAATATTTTTATTTTCTCTTTCTGCTATGGTGACCAGAACAAACAGATTGTATTTAGCTTTGCAATTCTTCTCCAAGACCAGTATTAGAGTAAAAAAACACATAAAATGATTAAGAAAAAAAGCTACAAAAAATAAATGCTACCAATCCTTACCCTCTAACACACTTTTTACTGTAAATGTTAACTGTTGTTCACAGCAATATGTTGCTTTTGCTACATAGAACTATTTTGGCTGAATACTTTTAAAGGCAGATTAAAGAAAGATACTCACCAAAAGTACCATAGAATCCTCTAGGTCCACAAGTGCCAACACCATATTTCTTCAGAGATGCCTGGGCTGCACTCTTTAACAGAAAAGAATTACATAAAGCATTTATTCCTACACTAGATCTCTTCCATACACTTCACACTGACAATTTTATACCAATGTACACAGGCCAGTTCTTGCTTCATGTAACACAATCTGCTTTACAGACAGTATAATAATGTACCGAATTCTATGTATTAATTTCACAGCAAAACAATTTTAGACAAGTGTTTATGCATCACTCATTGTATTCTACTGATTAATTACATAAGATAACAACTAACCTGAAAATTAGCCAGTACGCAGTAAGTATATCAGATTAAACTTCACTAAAAAGACAAACTTAAGCAGCACAAAATTACAAGGTTTATAATCTTCCTTGGTGATTCAGAAGTATACTTCCTTGGCAAGGTTTGTGCTTTATGAAGTCGTTCTTAATTAAGATACCATGCAAAGTAAGAGGAAATCATAGAAATACAGTAACTGGAAGAACTCACCTTAACCTTTTCATTATCCAAAAGTCCAAGAAAGTTAAACGATGCAAAGTTTATACATTCCTTGCCATTAAGAGTGATTATATGGCTGGGAGGACTGAAAAAAAAATAATTATATACAGACTGTTATCTGTCTTCTCAAGAATCAAATTCTGTTTAACCCATAGCAGTCTGAATAACTCATGTAATCAGAAATCACAGGAAGTGTGGAAACAATATTAACAAATGAACAAGACTGAATATACGAAGTGAAGGGTAGACATCTTTTGTGCCCTAAAGATTATTATTTAGATAAGCAATTACTAAAAAACTGAAGATAAAAACAATTATTGCTCCTTTACATGCAAGCATTGCATCTGTGTGCTGTATTCTAAAAGCAATCCTGTTTTGGCAATTATACAATTCAACACTACAAAATCAAATGTTTTAATTAATCTCTCAGAGTGTAGAGAAGTCTCAAACCTAAGCCACATGCAAAACCTTATGCCTGAACATTTCTGTATGCATTGTCAAATATTATAGTTGAGATCCTATACTACTCCTCAAACACAATAGTTTCAACAAGCCCATATGGAAACCAGCACTAAGCAATTTTCACAATCAAAATTAAACCAGGCTGTTTAAGTATCAAATATCTGCACACAGTCGCTCCAAATCTGGTTGCTGACAATATTTCAATAGGTATATTTGGTATGCCAGGCAAATAAACTTAAGTCCAAGCTATTCATTACAAATTAGAAAAAACACTGGATTGCCTAAACTTAATTTTGAAAAAATTCTATGATTTTGTTTTATATTTGTTCACTTTAAACATTTATTACATTTTGCTTCAACCAAGCAACTGCAAAGCTTACAGAACAGCTTTGGAAAGCTTTCTGGTAACACAGTGCATGTGCTGTGCATCTTCATCATGGTCATTACATCACATGAAAACTGATACAAGCTGAATGTGACCCAAGAAGGAGCAAACTTGCATTACTTTAGTGCATCTTCTGCACAGTAGCAGCAATACACAAGTGTGCAGCAAACTCTTGGGGAAATGACTAACATTAAAAATACCACATGTTGGAAGTCTATTAATTGAAACAACTACTTAAGATCACAGACATTCACAAGAGCAGACCTACACCTATCCATTCTGGTTCAGTATACTCCCAGCATGCTATTAAACCTGGTAAATTTACAAGAACTTGCCCCCACTCCTACAACTCTTAAACCCAGAAAATACACTAATGTTCACCAACAACTCGTCCCTAACAAGGCTGCAGTCCTCACGAAAACATGGCCACATTTTGCTATCAGAATTTTACCCAACCTTTTGAAGGAATACTCATGGTTAGGAAGAAAACACTCATGGAAATGCTTATTCCAGTGAATAATTCTATCAGAAACATAGCTGCTAGCAGTACCATAAAATCTCCCCTGTAACATCAAAAACAACAAGTCTTTGCAAAAGGAAAACAGTGAAACTTTTCATTTCTTCATGGTTTCACCTATCTACCCTTCCCTATCAGAACACAGCTCATTAGATATCAGGGTTAGGGACAACAGATACTAAGTGATTTGGCTGAAACTGTAAACAAAAATATAATTTCAAGCTATACTCAAAGAACTTGATGCCAAGTCCTTCAGAAACTGTGAAAAGAAAAAACACTCCACCGGTACTTGGACCTCTCACTCATCTCTTGTGTTGCATGTATTGAAAAATCAGTCACAAAAGATGATAAAAGATTAAAAGCCAGATCATTTGTGCCTTTTTATTTTAAATGACAATCAGCATGAGAATTTTGTAGACTTATTGCTTTAGGAAGTACATCTATGTTTTCTGAATGAGCTCTTGTACAACAAAGCTATCTTGCATAGATCACTTCACAGAAAGGCTATCATAAGTAGTAAATAATTTCTCAACTGTGACTGAACCATAATGGGTAATTTCTTCACTGCTGATTCAAGATTGGTCACTTTTTTGTTTGGACAAGTCTCTGCATTATTTGCTTTGCCTATCATTTGGCAACGTTACTGGGATCACGCAAGTAATCCCTGAGCAGAAAACAACAGACTAATATAAGATACAAACTGCCTTGCATATTGAGGGAGGAGGAAGTCTTTCCCCCACAGTGGGTCAAAATTTTTATCAAAACATGTAATACTTCTTTAATGGTTATGGGCCTATATAAACTGTATCCACACATTACTGCAAATATGTAATATTAAGTTACCACATACTAAGATAATTAAGGCTTATGTAAATCACTATTCACAGTAGATACTAACAAATGAAAATCGTTGATACAAGCCTACCTCATCAGCACCAATAGGGTCTTCCTAAAATACTAATTTGAAGGGGGCTAGAGATGCTCTTGAGTTGGAATTAGGATGCATATACTTTCATTTCTGTATTAATTCTGAAATGTCGGTTAAGTTTATAGCCCCAGTTACAAACATAACTGTTGAGCAACATAAGGGAAGGTAGTTAGTTGGCAGTTTAAATCTTACAAGACAAGACAGCAAGTTTTTCCCATAGACACTATGAAGTTTAACAGCTACAACACATTAGCATCCTGCCACAATACATTCCCTAGCTGTTAACACTGGAAAATTCTAAATCATTTACACATTTTCTGAATCAATCTAAAAAATACGTTGCTCAGATTTTTTTTAAAACACACTATACTTTCTTTCCTCCACAGTACTGCTTGTTTCCAATCCTGAACAACACAGAAGGATTGTTCACGTCACATTTGATTAAAATAGGTATTCCTCTTCTAAGACAGACTTTTCTGTGGTGGCAGAACCATCAAAATGGAGCTCCCTATGACAGCAAATAATTGTGCTCTGTCACTAAATTATTTTAAATCATTAGTGTTACTAGAAGGATATTAAGGTGACATAAAAAGTTACTGATATAAAATCTGAAGCTTGTATAGAAATTTGAAAGCTGTTCCTGATATACTGTGACTCTTGCCTAAGTCAGCTTACACATTTTAAAAGCCTTGTAACAATGCAAGAAAGTAATCCTGAGCCACAATTCCTCAAAAAACAACTTTGCCATCAAGCATTTACACTTCTGACTGTCCAAAGAAGAACAACTTTTCATGAAGTGCTAAGTGGCTGCTCACAAAATCAGTTTCTTGTGAAGTAATGAAAAGTTTCCTCCCATCCCCTGCACAGAAGGTGGTAACCACTTTTGGAGGTCTAAGTCTACCTATTCAGAAAAAATGAAACAAATTACTACCAAATGATACAGACAATAAAAGCAAAGATAAAGTGTCCTCCTCTCACCTCCAATATTTTTTTAAAAAAATTCATTACAACATTTCAAGTAAGAAAGATTTTCATAAGATAGTCTTGATAAAGTTGCAAAACCAAAATCATCTCTTCAGTGGCAAATTCAGTCATGCTATCTAAAATATGTAATTCATCTAGGAAAGGTTTTAAAGATATAGAAATGCTTAGTAAAAAAATACACTTAAAACTATGATTATCAAGTAATTGAGTTGAAATAAATAACAGAATTTATTGTGGTTACATTTACCCTGAAACAATGTTGTAGCTGAGAGCTGGGTGATCTTTTGCTACAGCAGGAACAAGAGGCTCTGGCTGCCATTCCTCAATCAACTCTTCTTTTTCCTGAAAAGGAGAGAAGAAACACTGCTCAAAAAGGATTTTCATTAGAAAAGACATGATGTACTAATAAACATTTAGCAATATTGTATGAGAAATTATGTTTGATAACACTTGTCAACTTTCTGAAACACTTAGTATTGATATCTCAGAATGTTCAACAGAACGGCTTCATATTCTTCAAAGGAAAGGAAATTTAAAGAAATAGCCAGTTGTGCCTGTGCATTAAAGATCTCATGATCTGATAACTAAGAGAAGAGATACTAGCTTGGTGTCCCTGTTAAATTTTAATCAATAACATTTCACAGTACCAAAATGGAGGAAATCTAACACTCAAATTGAGGTTAATCTCACTGGAACCACAGCCATAACCCTGTTAAATTCCATGGATCGGAGTATGGCAATTCCACACTCATCTCAGAACTGGCACTAGTGTGCATCTCTATACCATATTGCTATTTGAAAAAAAATAAAATCAAAGGCATAATATAACACTAAGTGCGCTCACCCACAGCACTGCCAGCCAGCAGATGCTACAGTACAGTCATCTCCCAGCTACTAACACATTCTTGCTCCTTGTGCTGGCATAAGCAGATACAAAACTAGACTCAGGGTGCATCAAGTACAGCATTGCCGGCCAGTTGAGGGAGCTGACTGCCCCGTTCCACTCCCCACCTTGAGTATGTGTGCAGTTTTGGGTGTCACAGTATAAAAAGGATATAAAGCTACTGGAGACTCTTCAGAGAAGGGCCACCAGGCTGGTGAGGGGTTTAGAAAGGAAGCTGTACGAGGAGTGGCTAAAGCCACTTGATCTGTTCAGTCTTGAGGAGACTGAGGGGAGACCTCATCACAGTCTACAGCTTCCTCACAAGGGAAGGAGGAGGAGAAGGCGCTGGTCTGTTCTCTCTGGAGACCAGTGATGGGACCTAAGGGATCAGAGGTTTAAGTTTTTCACCCAGAGGGTAGTGGAACAGTGGAACAGGCTCCCCAAGGAAACAGTCACAGCGCCAAGTCTGACAATATCTTCCAAACAGCATTTGGACAGACACATAGTGTGAATTTTGAGGTTGTCCTATGCAGGAACATAAGCTGGACTCGATGATCCTTGTCCCTTCCATCTCAGGACTTTCTATGGTTGTATGATTCTATGAAATATCACCAGGCAGCTTAGCAAATGATACACAGATTCAATTACAATCTTTTTGCCCGGGAGTCTAACTGAAAGAAAACAGTATTTACAGAGCGACACTGTAACCACAATGAATTAGCACAGTACAATTGCAGTTGAGATCTGTGAACAGAAAGATAATGAGCCACTCCTAATAAGTAGTCCTCTCCCCAATTCATTCTAAATCATAAGAAGCCTCCATTCTTCCATGTGAAATGTTTGCAGCACACAAACAAACAGCATTGGTGACCAGCCACAGATGAGATGTGGCAACATCCTGATCTTTTTAACACCGTTTCACTAATTCTACCTCACATTCATTCTCCTCATGTGTTACAAGGCTTTTTGCTGGACATAGGAACACAAATTATAAACAACTGCATCTTCACATCTTATGTCTTCTGTTTCCAAATATACTTAGCACAGGCAACAGTTTATCAAAAGCTTCTTTTATAGAAATTCCTTTATTATGGTGGGGGATTGGAGATATTGGTGACGTAAATTGAGTGCTAATCTCAACATCCACACTGCAGATGGGACAGTCCATACCCCTTCCTCCTTCCAGTCAACAAATATCTCAGTACACTGGCCTGCCCTGCTGACTTTTCATGATCATCTCCCCCTGACCAGGAAGGCTTTTGCAGTGACTCAACATTCTGAACAGCACTTTTATCTTCTCCCTCCTAACTCTGCATCCAATTTCAGACCAATATCAAGAACAAAAATGTTAATTTTCAAACACAGAGCGAAATCATATTTTATTTTATAATGTAACATGTTCAATACACAGTTGATTCACTTTTTACTCCTCAGTTCACTGCACTGAAAACATCCACTTGAAAAAAAATCAACTCATTAACTTTCAATTTCCACTCTCTTGGGCTGTAATGTAAGTAAATTCATCTCTCAGCTCTTTGTGTTTCTCTTTCATAATTATTTTAATTTATATGTTAAATGAAATATAAATAGTAAAATAAAAAATGTTATAAAACATAAATAAAACCTGTTATATATAATATGTTTATATATTTTATATGTGTTTAACATACAATACACACGACAATATAATATATAAAATGTTTATAACTATATTATATAGATTATGATATATGCATTTATTTAAGTATTTGTGCATATATATAAACATTTTAAATATTTATCTACATAAATATACATACATATGCATATAGAAACCAAATAGTTTGGGGTGGCTTGTAGCTTTTACTTTTTAAAACACAAGATACCTTTGGTAAGAGAATTATTTCAATGTAAATGTATTCAACCCAAATTATTTAAATACGTTGCCTTGTTGACCCTGGGTTTTAAGAAAAGGTAGCTATTAAGTTAACGAAAACAGTTCTTAGCTAGCACTAGTTTTGAAACACTGTCATATATGCATTTGTGTCACTATCCAAAGACTAATAATATTTTATTTTCTCGTTCTCAAATAACAGGTTACTAATTTCACAGTAGGTGTAGAATCATATATCAGCATGGCGTATGTCACAACATACAACAACGAGCTTGCTAGATAGATATTTCTCTCTTTCAAATGATGTTAATACTTAATCTTTACCTACATTGGGAGTCCTGGCTCAAAATGACTGAAAACAAACATGATTACATCTGCTCTTCCCCATAGAAGAACATCTGATCAATCTCTGAATGCTGTTCCTGCTAGAGAGAGCTCTTATGAATGACAGTATTTCTCAGCCGCACATTAAACATTTGTCTCTGCTACGAACTCCTCAGACTCCTGACTAATATGGCTCTAATAAAGCTGTTCCCATGCTACTACTGCAGTGAAAATTCTAAACCCAAAGAAAACAACTACTCCTTCCACACACAAATGGTAAGACTTGCCACCTAGTAGGACTTCAGAGATTTTGAGAGAAGTTCAGTATAATTTACCGCAGACTGAAAGACACATACATCTGGAGGGCATCTTCCTTTCACACAAATGGCTGTTGGCTGGAGAGTTGTAGCTAAATGATTCCAGCAATCTCCCACAGCCTGCTCCAGTCCTTAGTGGCACTTTGCCATTTTCTATAGATTTTATTTTGGCTGATAAACCCACAAAGAATCTTTATATGCAGCACCCTATCTGGCCACAGACTTACCTGTATTTCCTAAGAACTCAAATTATCAGGAACTTATAGCCATAGAGAAGAACTCCACTTTTTTAGTTAACGATTTAGGAGGTTTCATTATTTTGGAATACAACCAATAGGAATTCCTTCAAAAAATGTTACTAAAGGATGACAGATAGTTGAAAGTTGATTCCTGTACTGGATTTCACAGCACTCTTGCGACACTTTTGACTGAACCAAGAAGCCACCTTCAGGGTGGATTTCTTCACTGTCTAGAAGTGTGACTCCTAGGTGCAGTAGGTTGCACAACATAACATTTGCTTCCAGTTCCCAAGGTCAGACTAGTCCTGACAGATCACATTAAGATGTCTGTACAAGTGGAATTTGTCAGTAATCTTCCGCAGAGCCAGCTCTGCTCTGGCAGTATTCCCAAAAGTAATTCACAGAGAAACTCGAAGTATCATTACATGAGTCGCTGACATAAAGGTAGCCTGAGTTCTACTGCCTGAGCTGGCCTATCTCCAGTGCCCATACCTGAGCAACCTAATATTTCTTTCTGATTTGATAAAGACTGGACACCACAGCATGAATCAAACTAGAACAAATTAGAAGGCAGGTAAGCAGACTCCTCGCTGAACAGGTGGCTCATTACTGCATGCAGTTCAACACGCATGCAGAAGCCTGGCTGTGTGGAATCCCATATTGTATGAAACAGACTGTATTGCTTCTGGCTGGGATGGTGTTAATTTTCTTCACAGCAGCTTGTACAGCACTGTGTTTTAGACCTGTAACCAAAACAATGTTGACAACACACTAATATTGTAGCTCTTGGATGAACAGTGTTAGCACAGGTCAGGTCTTCTGTTCTCACTCTGCCCCATACAATAAATACACTGGGGGGTGCACAAGAGCCTGAGGGGGACACAACCAGGCAGATGACCTGACCTAACCAAACAGATATTTCAAACCATATATCATGCTTAGCCATAAAAGGGAAAAGAGGGAGTTTAGGGAACTCAGCATTGTTTGCTGGGTATCAGTCCACCCATGGGAGGTTGTGAACAATTGCCTTCACATCACATATCCTGTTTCTCTGCTCTTCCACTTCTCCTTTGCTTATGAAGGAATTTTATCTTCACTCAAAAGCCTTCTTGCTTTTACTCTTCCTTTTCTTTTCGCCTGTCCCACCATGGGTGGGAGATGACTTAAGCGAGCAGCTGCGTGGTGCTTAGCTGCCTACTGGGGTTAACCCACAAGACAGTGTGAACTAGCTGTGGATTTCTGTGCCACTATTGTTGACAAGCTGAAGTCACAGCAGTCCGGTGAAACACAACTCTCATTTTTAAAAAGGGAAACAGGAAGACGTGCGGAACTGTAGAAGACTTATTCACACTTCCACTTCACTGCTGCATTTATGCTTACTTTCAACAAACTATCTGTCAACAAGACATTCCCTTCCAAATATAGTTCTTGTTATGGAAAACACTGCTTCCATCTTCACAGGTCAATGGTAAAGCCAACTAAACTAACTTGAACCTCCCTCATTATCAGCTAACCTGAATATACCACCAGACTAAAGAGCGTTCCCCCATACTACTCCTTTTGTCATCAAAATACAGGTAACAAAAAACTAGAGTTGCTGATGCCTTCAACAACTCGAGTCAAATCTTTTGCCGTAAGACAGCTGTTAGGACTCTGCAAACTTTTTTCTTCTGTACCTTGCAACTATGAATCAATGTATCCGGTATCTACACAATGCAATTCTCGATCACTTTGGAATTTTGCTAGCATTCACATTTCTTTCAACCCCTCAAGCTCAGTGCAGTTTGTATAAATCTCATCAGAAATATGACAGCCATAACACATTTTCATGCTTCTACTCTTGAGAAAGCCTGCTACCTCTGTTCTGCCGTTGAACTTTACTACTGTCCTCCTACAAAAGTAGGACTGAAATTCAGTGTGAGCCACTTCAAATGTGTTTTCCTCTTTTGACCCTCTTCTAGACCACAACTTCCACTGAGACGCAGCAGACCTGCTAGACGTACAATCTCCCCAGTTAGGAAGACACAGAACAATCTTCATTGCACACCACTGTTCTAGATCTGTCTAAGCACTTTCTTAAACACCTCTGCTTCAGCAAAATGGTCTGGCAGTGCATGAAGAAGATGACCTCAACTGGATCATAACATTCAAGACGCACATAGAAATACCTGAGTGTAACCCTTACGCTGTAAGGAAGACAGGTTTCAGTTTTTCCAGGCCACTAATTATGCAAAAGTAGCAAAGAGTCTTTCCCTATCATCTACTGGAGAGAAAATAAACATTTCAAAAGAAAAAAGTTACTCTCCAAAATACCACAGGTCAAAACCATCTGATGCAAGAAAAATCTACTAAATGAAATATCATAATTTCTGAATGGACAATCAGGGGATACACTGCAGCTTTAAAGTATCTTCCAAGATGATCCAAACATTCAGCACTTCATGAGACCGGACTTCCCTTTGTGCTCTCTCCTTATTCTTATCAAAGGCAGCAAACTTCAAGAATCCCAGGATCAATTCAAACCCTTCCAAGGACAAAATTGAACAGGCCTCTCGATTCCTGCTCAGCTCACTTCTTGCCTCTAATATTAAATGTCTCCAATAAGTACATGCTGAAGTGTTCCCTAGACTACTCTAAGCTCATTTAGTAAGTAGTCCCCAAAGTCGGACACTGCTTTCAGATTTGCTCACATTTATAGCCCTGTGCCTAGTCCCTGCATCCTGTTCACAGATGCTCAGATGCTTAACATGTATCCTTAGCGAGAATAAATCAAAATGCATATAAGCACATGATTTAGACAGGAATGACAAGGTAAAATACCCATAAATCTGTTTCACAAACCTTTCTCAGTACAAAGAAGAAATTCCAATGTTTAACTCCATTCATAAAGGATACTACTGCTCTAGCAAAATAAGCTTGTTTGTTACATGGGTCTTTAGATCATCCAGATCAACCCATCACATACACAAGCTAGTTGTCACATCACAATGTATCACCTTTGACTAAGAAAAATGAGTGCATCTTTGTTTACTTCACTATTTCCACATTCAGAGAGTGCACCAATCATCTTTTGAATATATCCAATGGCAACCTCTGACATTACACAGCAAGCCCAAATACAGCAAAACTAGTCAAGGCACATCCCTAAAACAAACTCTACCCATTCCTGATAAGACTCCTGCCAGAAGTCAGGAAGAAATTCCAGCCTTGACAAACAATTATAGCTTTTCTTTTGGGTTTGTTTTTTGGTTTTTTTTTTTTAGACAATTACATTGCAAAAGAAGAAAATTGCAGTAAACTAGAAAGTTTTCTGGAAAACACAACACTGTAAACTCTCAAGAGTTATACCTCAGAGATATCACATATTCAGATACCACATGATCAGTTTCCTACTCTTTACACTCTTACGGTTCAGTTCATTTTATTTGGTGGGGCTTTTTTTTAGCACAGTTTCCATTTTTAAAACAAATCTATCCATTGAGCATAGATAATGCCAGTTTTTCATAACTTAGCAGTCATGGTCACATCAGCCCTTTTATATTTCTTAGACTCTCAAAACACTGTGCTACTTTAAAAGCACAAACTGAAGTGTTTAAGAATAAGCAGTTTCTTAGTCCAAAGCAAGATTACTCTTTGAAATCTTAAAAAAACCCCACAATTGTGATGTAGCACTGGTTAAATACCCAGATATACCAATATACTGTTTCTCTAAAGAAAACTGTTTCTCTAAAGAAAAATATTTTTCCACATACCTTTGGTGTTAAATCAGATCGCTCTTGAAGCTTATATGTCTTGGAGAAAAGAAGTCTGATTATCCATAGAATTAGAATTCCTTCCAAAATGAGATGGTAAGCAGGAGCCTGAAAAGAAAAGTACAAAAACAAGTCTACACAGCATTCTAGTTGAATCAGTTGGACAAAATTCAACAATTTTGTCTCTACTAGTATATCCAGAAAAAATCCAAATCTGATCATTTACTGGTACGTGTTTCTAAACCAGTACAAATTACAATTACATGAAAGTGGATTGCTTTGCAACTACTAGTTGTAGTAGTTAACTAGAGTTTGAAAGGATTTATTCAATGACTAATAAGACAGACTTTAAACTCATAAGAAGTTTCAGTTCCACACATGCACATAAATTGATTATTGAGAGTAAAGGCAGAGGAACTACACAGGTTGCATCAGTATCTGTGAAAGTAGAAAGTGTCCATAACGAGCAAAAGCCTCCTGAGACCGTGAAAGTCTGTGTCATCTATATACACCTACTTCAACCTTCCATTCTTAGAATTATAGTCCACCAGCAGCAACAGCAACTCTTATTTACAAAGAAACCTAATCTTGTCCTCATAGCTCATTTTTTTTGCTAGTTTCCAAGGTACCCAACACAGTCACCAGAAGCAGTTTTGCCCCTGTGTAGTTCACTATCTTGTGTGGACAACATATTTAGTAATATATATCTATACACACAGTAAACCAGAACAGAAAACTGATGTAAGTTACTGTTAGCCATTTTGGGTGCTTGGAGAGTGGAAAGTCACTTTTGCTGTCGCAGCACAGCTGGTTTAAAGCAGATGTGGAGTTATGGCATCAGCATTTGACAGCTAGTTTTAGTGAGTCTAGCTATTCCATTTCAGAATGGCTCCTGTCTACAGTGTGCATATCTAATATTTTTAAAAGACTCAAAGTGCACACATCCTAGTATGCTCCCTCTTTAACCTAATGTTTTCTAGTGGGATCAGACCTGCCACCAAAGGAAGTGGAACACATCACACATTCAGAAACTAAAGGAAAGTGAACACAAGTTCTTAAAAAAAGTAGGGAGTCCTATAGCAAATCAAACTGCAAATAATGAATCTATTATTTGTAGAGTACCTCTCAGTTCACCAAACATATTATGAATACATAACATCTAAAGAACCCATAGTATAACGACAGAACAGGTTGACACAAACTGCTTCCCTGTGCTTTCAGTGCTGGCAGTTATCCTGTATTCACTGCAATAGACTGTGTCACCAGCTTCAGTAACTAAGCATTTCTATACTTATACATCAAACCCTAGTGTAAATTCATAAAAAGTCACCAACCTCTGCCAAAGGAAGAGAGGGAAGAGGCTGTTGATACACGGCCATCAGGACCCCCCCTTTTAATATAACGAGACAAAGCCTGGATACAAACATTTCACATTGATGCCTTCCAGGAGGGAACTCAAGCACAAACATTTAAAAGCTGCTTCTTCCTTTGTAAACGACACTTGCAAGTTAAAAGCCGGACGTCACGCTCAAAGACCGCTGGGAATATTATTAAGGTTTAATGCTCTGGAAGGCACTTTAAATGTAGCTTTCCCCAGGGAGTTTGTGGCTGCCCCCTCCCTGGAGGTGTCAAGGCCAGGCTGGATGGGGCCTTGAGCAGCCTGGTCTGGTGGGAAGTGCCCCTGCCAACAGCAGTGGGGTTGGAACTGGATGGGCTTTAAGGCTTCTTCCAACGCAAACCATTCCATGATTCGAGCACGGTCGGACCTGACGAACTCAGAGGTCTTTCCCAACTAATTCCACGACTCCAAGAGCGCTCCGCGGCGCCGGGCAGGCCCAGCTCCCCTTCCGCGCTCCCACTGCCCAAGCCTCGGCACCAACAGCGCACGCGGCGGCGCCGTCCGCCTCGGGGTAGGGTGGGGCGGCGCGGCGGGACCCCCGCGGCACCGGCACCGGCACCGGCCCCGGCACCGCCCGGCCCTCCCCCAGCGCCCCCCGCCGGCGGCCATACAGCCCCAGAGAGTACCTCGTAGAAGGCCTGCACCATCTCCACCAACACCCACTGCTGCCCAGCGCCCGCCGCCGCCACGGCCATGCCTGCCGCTTCCGCCTGGAAGTGGTTCCCGCCGCGCGACGGCGCCAGGGCAGGAGGGGAGGGGCCACGGCGGCGAGAGAGCGCCCCCGGGCGGAGCGGCGGGGTCGGGCGGCGGCTGGGCTGCCGGGGAGCAGCGGGGCCGCAGAGCGGGGAGGCGGGGCCGCAGAGCGAGGGGCGTGGCCGCAGAGCGGGGAGGCGGGCCCAAAGAGTGGGGAGGCGGGGCCAAAGAGCGGGGGGCGGGGCCAAAGAGCGGGGAGGCGGGGTCGCAGAGTGGGGAGGCGGGGTCGCAGAGCGGGGAGGCGGGGCCACAGAGCGGGGAGGCGTGGCCGCAGAGCGGGGAGGCGGGCCCAAAGAGTGGGGAGGCGGGGCCAAAGAGCGGGGGGCGGGGCCAAAGAGCGGGGAGGCGGGGTCGCAGAGTGGGGAGGCGGGGCCACAGAGTGGGGAGGCATGGCCGCAGAGCGGGGGCGGGGCCAAAGAGTGGGGAGGCGGGGCCGCAGAGCGGGGGGCGGGGCCGCAGAGCGGGGAGGCGGGGCCAAAGAGTGGGGAGGCGGGGTCAAAGAGTGGGGAGGCGGGGTCAAAGAGTGGGGAGGTGGGGCCAAAGAGTGGGGAGGCGGGGCCGCAGAGCGGGGAGGCGGGGCCACAGAGCGGGGGGCGTGGCCGCAGAGCGGGGAGGCGTGGCCGCAGAGCGGGGGGGCGGGGCCGCAGAGCGGGGAGGTGGGGCCACAGAGTGGGGGGGCGGGGCTGCAGAGCGGGGGGGCGTGGCCGCAGAGCGGGGGGACGGGGCCACAGAGCGGGGGGCGTGGCCGCAGAGCGGGAAGGCGGGGCCACAGAGTGGGGGGGCGGGGCCGCAGAGTGGGGAGGCGGGGCCACAGAGCGGGGAGGTGGGGCCGCAGAGCAGGGAGGCGGGGCCACAGAGCGGGGGGGCGGGGCCAAAGAGTGGGGAGGCGGGGCCACAGAGCGGGGGGACGGGGCCACAGAGCGGGGGGCGTGGCCGCAGAGCGGGAAGGCGGGGCCACAGAGTGGGGGGCGTGGCCACAGAGCAGGGAGGCGGGGCCACAGAGCGGGGGGCGGGGCCAAAGAGTGGGGAGGCGGGGCCGCAGAGCGGGGGGACGGGGCCACAGAGCGGGGGGCGTGGCCGCAGAGCGGGAAGGCGGGGCCACAGAGTGGGGGGCGTGGCCACAGAGCAGGGAGGCGGGGCCACAGAGCGGGGGGGCGGGGTCGCAGAGCGGGGAGGCGGGGCCACAGAGCGGGGGGGCGGGGTCGCAGAGCGGGGAGGCGGGGCCACAGAGCGGGGAGGCGGGGCTACAGAGCGGGGAGGCGGGGCCACAGAGCGGGGAGGCGGGGCTACAGAGCGGGGAGGCGGGGCCAGGAGGATGGGGCGGGGCCAGCGAGGGATTGGCTGGGGTCGGGGTTGGGCAACGCTCCTTAAATTCGTTAGTAGGGGCTTAGCCTTCTGAGGAGGTGGCTAAGGGAAGTCCTTATCGCTGTCTACAGCTGCCTGAAATGAGGTTGCAGTGAGGTGAGCTTTGGTCTCTTCTCCCAAGTGACAGGTGATAGCACAAGATGAAATGGCCTCAGGTTGCACCAGGGGAGGTTCAGATTAGACATCAGGAAAAGTTTCTTCACTGAAAGGGTGGTCAGGCACTGGAACAGGCTGCCCAGGGAGGTGGCTGAGTCACCCTGGAGGTATTCAAAAGACAGGTAGATGAGATGCACAGGGATATGGTTTAGTAGTGTACAGGAATGGTTGGACTCAGTGATCTGAAAGGTCTTTTGCAACCAAACGATTCTTTGATGCTATGATATAGAAACACTTTTCTGGCAGTGCATGTGGCCTCTCTGTGCTTCTGTGTGGGTAACTTTACAGTTCCTGCACCCTGTCATCATGGAAACTGCTGTTTTCTCTGGCAGTGTGGTCAGGGAGCAAGGCTGGAGTGGGAAGATGTGCACTTCAGCATTAAATACATTGGATGCATTGATGTGTGCTTCCTCACTTAATTTCCAGTCCAGTTCTGTTTGTTGAACGTGCTGCTGCTGTCACATCTGTGCTGCTTTGTGCACACCTTGTGCTGCTTTGGCCCTACACTGTCCCAACCAAGGGGCAGAGCCTGTGTTCTGGTAACTCATCAACATGTATCACACGCTGCCTCTGTACCTGAAACTGTTGACTTTGTTGCTGTAAGAAACCATTGTTCTGTTCACATGCTTGGCCAAGGAATTGAACAGTGAAAGCAAAACCATGGTATACTGGAAAGAGTGAGTAAATTCATATATGAAGAAAAATTACAGCTTTAAGTGTTTTGCTAAAATGAAAGCTGGACATTTCACAGGAGAGATAAAACCCATTGAAGAAAAAGGGTCATGGTGAAGGCCTCGCGTGGATGCACCTGCGTGTGGGGAAATGACTGAGTGCCCGTGCTCAGCTGCAGAGGACATGAGCAACTGCTGAAAAGGCAGTGGAGAGGAGGGGAAGCTATAAAGAATTCTGCTGAAGAAGTGAGTTAGCACTTAATGGAAAGGGAACAAAGGATACTGCTGCTAAAAGAGATGTTTGGGAGCTGCTTCACTGAGGCTAAGTAGCTGTGGAGGGCTTCTGATGGTCTTCTGGGAGAACATTGTGCAACTACACCCCTTGGGATTTCACTCACTTATCTTCAGCTTGGTTGGAGAAGAACCTGGGGCAGCAGTTGATTAAACAGATGATAGTGAGAACTTTGGATGCTGTGGTGCACTAAAAGCTAACAGTAAGCTGTAGTTTTAGTGGTAGCAGATGGTTAAGACCCTTTCATGCTGACTGAAATGTGTAATAGTTGATCTACTCCCCCAGTTTATTAGCTTAATGATAAAAATTCTCAAATTCCAGGCTCTACACATTAAAGATAAAAAATGTGGTTTGAGGCTATCTGAAAAGTCAAGACGGAGACAATATATGTTCCTTTTGGTTTCTAGCTGCATGAAGATTATTCTGTTCACTGTTAAGTACTTCTGTGGCCATTGCATCGTGCTGGAGAGGAGTTTTGGTCTCCCTGGAGATGGCTGCTACTACCAGCCTCAAAGAGTGTGTCTGATATGCATCCCAATCCCAGATTGTCCCCAGAAGAGTGGTCCGCATTTGTTGTCTTGGTGGGCTGCAGATTAAGTTACAGCCCTGCTCTCAGCACCAGATTCTGACTTTTAATGTTTACCATATATGTGTATGATTGTGAGACTAAAAAAATGATTTTGTGAAACACTGGGTGAATTGTTTCCAGCTGGCAATGCAGTGAAGTTAATAATGTAGTAACCAGTAATTCTTCTGGCAGTGAATTCCGTTTCTAGTCTGGGTTGTCATAGGGCTGGTTGTCTCATAATTATGAGCCAAGCCTATTGTTCAGCAGTTTCATTGTTCCAACACAAGACAACTGCTGCTAATTGCTTAAGGCTGCTATACTTCTGACAGCAAAAAAGAGAGGGAGGTGAATGGAGAAGTCCTTTGCAATGGCAGTTTATGGCTGGAAAGCAAAGGAAGAAGAAAAACATCCTGAGTCTATCTCTGAAGTTAAAGTCCTGAGAACAGCTATTGAGATAGTGCCCTATGGACATTCCTGTTCCAGAAGTGTCAAATTCTGTCTTCTTCCACCATATCCTCCAGTTGCACAGTATCCTTAAACTGCTCTAATTCTAGATCTTCCTCACCAACCCACTTGTTTCCCACACCCTGCTTTCAATTTCCAGTTCAATTCCCCTCGGTCAGCACTGGCATGCCAGTTATCAGCAGTTGTTCTCAGGTCACTGCAGAAGCAGAAAAACAGGAGCTGGTATGACTATCAGGAATTTTATTTTTCCTAAATATCACAGAAACACTCAATGCCAGTCATCTTTGGTCCTCTTTGCTCTGTCAGAACTTCCTCTGCCTTCTTCCTCTGTCAGGTATAAGACAGATAGTAGGAGCTGGACGCGGAAGTGAGGAAACAATGCACACACACACACACAGAGCCAAGGAGGTCAGGGACATAAGGGATTCTTTACAACCATTCTCACGCATTCTGTGTGCTGAAAGCTTAGCTTATATTATTGTGCTTCTAGCATGCCTGGTTGTAACTTGGGAAAGCAATCCTGTGCTGGATTATAGGAGAATAGCAGAATAGTACTAGTTAGTCTTTTTTATTTTTTTGTTGTCTTGAAACCTGATGTTGAACCAAAATTATGCTGGCAGCAAGCACAGAAAATGTCCATAGTCAGTTGGAAGCTTAATATTAAGCCCCAAAATTATGTCCTGACTCCTACTGAGAAGGAGAAATATGTTGCAAGAGTACTGTGCAAGTACCAAGAAGAACCTGAATGTCAAGTTCTGTTTATTACCTGGTATGCAGAGGAGTAATTTCTCACAAGACAAGCAGAGCACAGGATAAATTAGCATTATCTCAAGACATGCACCAGTATGTATATGGGCTTTAACCTACTTCTATAGTGAATTAGATCTGGACTAACTTCACTAGCAGAAACCTGCCTCAAATCTGCTTGGGAAATGCCTAGAGATCGCAAACTTTGACACAAGCTTTCTGTAGGGGAAAGGGTACCTACTGGTGCATTCTAGCTATCCCATACCATAGCAACCTTCACAATGAGTGACACAGTGCATGAAGTGGAAATGCCACAATGTTTCCTGGCATACAAAAGGAACCAAATTTGGCCTCATCTATTGGAGTTAATGACTGTTGTGACTGTGCAAGAGTGGCAAACATCCTCTTTTTAAAGTATATTCAGCCAAAGGTGGACCTTTGGAACAAAAAGTTAACATTGTAGAGATGGATGTAGGCACAGCAGTCTGTCTCCTGCTTATGCTGCTTCTCAAAGAATTATAGAATCAGAGGACATGCCAAAATTCACACCATGTGTCTGAGGGCGTTGTCCAAATGCTTCTTGAATATTACCAGACTTGGCACCATGACTGCTTCCCTGGGGAGTTGTTCCAGTGCTCCACCACCCACTGGATGAAGAAGCTTTTCCCAATATCCAACCTAACCCTCCCTGGCACGTCTTCCTGCATATGATGGGACCCTCAGGTCCCATCATTGATCTCCAGAGAACAGATCAGTGCCTGCTCCTCCTCCTTCCCTTGTGAGGAAGCTGTGAATTGTGATGAGGTCTCCTCTCAGTTTCCACTTCTCCAGGCTGAACAGATCAAGTGACTTTAGCTGCTCCTCATACAGCTTCTTCTCCAAACCCCTCACCAGCCTTGTGGCCCTTCTCTGTACAGGTTCCAGTAGCTTTATATCCTTTTTATACTGTGGCACCCAAAACTGCACACATACTCAAGGTGGGGCTCCACCAATGTCAGTTCCTCACTTACACTTGGCAGCACTGGGCTAAGAACTTAGGTTTTCAATACATGGTGGAACTAAGTGTATTAAAACCAAAGTGACAACAGATAGGCCCAGCTCTGTGATGACTAGAAAAAACTTGTGTTAGAAACTTGTAAGAGCTGCTCAGCTAGGCTCCTGGGATCACTGTCAGAACGGACACTGTTTGAATGGGAATGTTTGCCTTTCAGAGAGCCAGTTCACCACATGCAGTATTGCAGAGCTAGATTATGAATCCTGTGTGGTTAAATCCCACATATCTCTGATTCAAGACTTCAGACATACTCTGGTTGGGTATTTGCAACACAGAACTTCCTGCTCGGCTGATTCCTCAAGCTTCAGAAGTATACATGAGTAGACGGGTGGCTCAGATGAATATGCAGCTAAACTGATGTGCACTTTTACTTCAGAATGTTAGTCCAGACAGCACACAATTTTCTTCAAGTTATGTCAGTTTAAATCTAATTTCTACTACAAAAACAAACACTGTATCAAATAGCACAGCTTGGATTTGTTTTCATCACTTCTTCTTATCCTAATTTTTGCTCACACTGAATCGAGTAACTGCTGTTTACTACAGCATATTTATATTAGAAACATGGCAGACACAATAGGCAGACTTATACCCAAAGCCCTTCTAATGGAATTAAAGCAGGTTGACTGCAATGAAGTCAGGATCATTTCAGGGAAAGGGTAATTAGGTCAAACTAAATAATGCAGTATATTCAGAAATACTAACAGTTCACATGTGAATTGTACAAACTAGCTAGATTCTAATGTGTGTGCAGAGTGATATGTCAAGAAGGTAGGTTTCTGCATCAGACAGACTTTTTGAAAAGTGTTTCATGTGCTATTTTAAAAAATTGATCTAATGGGCTAATCTGACCTGAATTTTAGGTAAACACACATAGCATGCACCATATGTGAGGTAGAGCTCTACTGCATTATGTATTGGCATAAATTCTAGCCATTGGCAAGGTGACCAACAGAAGCTCATAGGTTTGGCTCTGAAGGTTCACATTCCACACCTCCTTTAACTACCTACTTTAACTAACTTGGTCAGGCCTCACCTTGAATATTGTGTCCAGTTCTGGGCCCCCCAGTTTGGGAAAGATGTCAGGATACTGGAATGTGTTCAGAGGAGGGCAATGAAGATGGTGAAGGGCTGGAGCACAAGCCCTATGAGGAACGACTGAGGGAGTTGGGGCTGTTTAGTCTGGAGAAGAGGAGGCTCAGGGGAGACCTCATTGCTCTCTACAACTACCTAAAAGGAGGTTGTAGTCGGGCAGGGGTTGGTCTCTTCTCTCAGGTGACCAGTGGCAGAACCAGAGGGCATGGACTTAAGCTTCGTCAGGGAAAGTTTAGACTTGATATGAGGAAAAAATTCTTCACTGAAAGGGTGATTGGCCATTGGAATGGGCTGCCCAGGGAGGTGGTGGAGTCACTGACCCTGGAGGTGTTTAAAGGGAGACTGGATGAGGCACTGAGTGCCGTGGTTTAGATGATGGTTGGTGTTAGTGTTGGTGTTAGTGTTAGATTATAGGTTGGACTTGATGATCTCAGAGGTCCTTTCCAACCTTGTGATACTGTGATACTGTGATACCACCATGCAGGTCTCCCCTCTTGAGAACGAAACTAGAAGAGAAGCAAAGGGATATAAACCCTGAGGCAATTCAACTTATTCACAGAAGACTAGGACTCCAGTCAAAATCAAAATGTCTGAGAAGCTGTCTTGTCAGCTGTGTTTTCCATACTTACTGTTTTGTCAAGGAACTTTTAAAGGAGGACTTCATCTTTTGATGCTCTGACAAGGTAAAATGCTGTTTGCTAATGCATCCCAAGTAGCCCTTTAACATCTGTGTGATTATGTAAGGTCACAGTGGTTTGTACAAACCCCTCTACTTTTACAGTACTGTTATAGACTGGCCGTCTTACAGAAAAATGGGATTTCTAATGAGTGCTTTTACAACAACAAACAGTGGAACCATCATTTGCAGGTTATTTTGATGCAGAGTCTTAGACATTGTAATACTGAGACGCAAAGAAAGTGTGACATACGCAGCCTTCACTTCACATCGTTGCAACCAAATGCCTCAAAAAGGATCCATTAAAAAGTAAATGAGCATGAAGCTGCTTATTTAAAGTTGTGAGGGAACAGATATGTTTTGAGTCTGAGGTGGAGGTGAGAATTTGTTTTTCTAGTCAGAAATTGGAGTCTTTTGAAGTAAAATAACTCAGTCCATTTTTTGAAAATGGACAAGTGTGTACTGTGGATTTCATTTGCCTCTAAAGAATAGGGACAGGTAAATAGGCGAGTACATAGCCATGGTGTCATAGGTAGGCAGCTGTGTCTGCTTCAGTTTCAAAGGTACCTTACACAGAGCCTGTGAAAGATCATGTCCATATCAGAGGTAAGGTCTTCCCTGCACTGGACTGTGACTCTGTTTCCCAAAATTTCAGGTTTAGAGTGTGGTCCAGATGCTCTGAGCCTGAGAAAACAGTGTGTACTGGATTCAAAACTGTATTTTAAAGACCAAAATGGCAATTTTGTCCTCTTGATACAAAGAAATGCAAAAGATACTAGCCATTATAAATTGGCTTTTGATCAAGTACCACAAATCCAGTTCCTAGTGTTAAATTTTAATACATTTTAAATCCATTCAGATAGCAGATAATATTTAAAGATTATCTTCCTCATTCTTCTACAGTTAATTGCCAGCAGATCTTTAGGTGAAAAGTAGAAAAGAACTGTTGAACTTCTTCAGGCCTACAGTATTGCAGACCTCAGATCAAAACTGGAATGAAATTGTGCTCTGTGCAATCACCATTTTTGTTAGCCGTAGGAAGAATGGAACGACAGCAAATAGTTGCAGATTTTGGTGAAAGCAAGGAACCTCTTGATCGTGCCTTCATTTTGGTGCACGTGGTTCAATTTCTGGTAGCTTTTTACATGCGTTTAATACTGTGTGGCTTTCAAATATTTTAGGATCCCACGCTGTCTTCAGATCCTCAGGCTGAATGTTTATTTCAAGCATTAAGCAAGCTGTAAATCTTAACAAACCATTTCCAGGAGATCTGAGAGCAGGCTGAGCTGCCAACAAGAGCATAATCTTTGTTTTTCTCCTTAATGACTGCGTTTCTTCACTAGGGTCTGCAGAATATTCAGTGCTCTCAGTAACTGGGTAGTGCTGACTGTATGAAGCATTGATTATTAACATGATATGTTCTACAGATGTTGATGTTTGGTTTCTTTAGTTCAGCTCCTTTGTTATTTAGGTAGTTCTGCATTTTAATGGTAACAGTGTAGTCTGCAGCCTGCAGTTGTAAACCTCTTACTAGCATATTTGAGTTTAGAAACAAGAGGCTTAGATTACATTATCAGAGTAAAGAGAGGTTTGAAAAGTTACGGTAACTTCAGCAATTTAATGCACAGTTTTCACCACGGAGTTTGGTCCCTTGAATATTTGTAAAACTGCATGTAAAAGAAGCAACCGAATTTCAGCCAGAAAAAACCACAGTCCTTTGCCAACTAATCATTCTTACTGAAGCACAGAAAGACACTCTATTGTTTAGAGATGCATGTAGCTGTCTTGGTTTAAGGGAAGACTAAGATGTCTGTTGGGGCTATCTTCCACAAGAAAATCACCACAACCCTTTGCAATTAATAGACTTTAATTAGGGGGTGGCGGGGGGGAGCACGGAAATTGTATGGCAAAAGATAACAGTTCTCAACTGCAAATATATATAGATATAACTGAACACAGAACAGAACAGACAGCAACGCTGTAATCCAACCCTTCAAACACGTTAAATCCTATCTTTGCTCCTTATGGTGCAGTTATATTTCAGGGACAGGAGGGGTGCTGCTGCGCCCTGAGCAGGGTGAGAAGTCACTCCCCAATAAATCTGGCTGGGCTCCGAAGAAAAATGACGTTGAGGGAGAGAGACAATGATCCCGAAGGAAAAACCAAACTCACATGGGGGAAGGGCGGTAGCAAGGGACTGCGTGGAAATACTTCTCCTGGGTAGTGCGGAGACTTTCCTCGTCTTCCTATCGGACAAGGGCATTGGGGGAGACGGGAAGTCCAGAAAGTCCTCAGAAAAAAACCTGAGCTGCCGCTGACTGCACTCCTCCTCTCTGTAATAAGTAACCTTGAAGTATTTGTTAATCAAACCTAGAGAACAATGCTTTGTTTAATTAATATGCTTGATTCCAATGTATGTTACTCTGGTATCTTTTTTTTGTTACTCTGAATCTTTTTTAACCAAGCATGAAAACCAGGAACTGTCATGTTCTTTTTTTAAGACTTCTTTGTTAAGAATCAGTGGTATATTGTGTAACTTGATATATTGATATATTGTAATTTTTGGCTGAACATGAAGACACGGGTACATGGACCTCTGAAATGAAATAAAAGGGACTGCTCATCACAGTTAGCGTGGACCCAGGAGAAGTTACAACTTCCCGGCCGCCCAGCGCTGTTTTGCTTTCCTATCTTAATAAACTACTTAGAAAATTCACCTTGAGATTTTGATTATCTTTATTTGACTATAACAATTTGGTGCTGTGACTTGGATCCAGAAGCTGACTTGGACTTCGAACCTGGGAAGGCACCCCATCTTCAGGTGGTCCTGGGCGTGATTCCAGAATAGCTCCCCTGGATTTTCTGAACAAAGATAGGAAAGCAAAAGAACATATACTGCAGTTTTCCCATAATCTTTGTGCACGAAGAACCGGACGAAGATCCTAGAGCAGGTAAGGAGATTGTGTTTCCGTCAGGTCGGGAATTGGGGTACCCAGGATGCAAGTGATTGAGATGTCCACTGGGCTTGGTAGTCCACCAGACGAAGCGAGTGTGGTAGTGCAGTTCCCATTGTCCGCAAGGGCGTGGGCCACAAAAGGAGAGAAGTGTGTGAAAGCAGAGACTCTTGGAAGATGGGCCGGAATAAGAGTAAGGTCTCTGGATCCATGCAGAAGGAGTGGGGTGGGGGTGAAGTCCCTGATATCCCCAGACAGTTCTTTGGGATTAATGATCAAATTTTGGGGTAGTCTACCTTCCCGAGAAGGGAAATCTAGGGAGAAAATGATCTACTATTGTATGAAAGTATGGAGGGGGGGAAAACAAATAAGGAAAGACCTATACTGGCATATTTATGGTTTTTTTGAGGATTGGATATGCCAACAGTTAAACATATATGTTAATAACAAGTTGCCCTTTAATAAGAGGAAAATGAATATGCTTTTTTTTTGTGGATCTTGAGGACTTCCAAGGCTACATATTTATATCTACTGAAGGAAAGAAAAAGACATAAGAAAAAAAGAGAGGGAGGAGGAATTACCCTTGCCTCCTCTACCATATATTCCTCCCCCAGAAGCAGAAACTGAACCCTCAGCTCCTGAATCTCAAGAAGAGGAGGATATGCCTCCTAGCCCTAGGGTTACTAGAAATCAGGCTAGGAAAAAGAGGAAAGTTTGTTATTCCCCTGAGAGAAACCGCCATGGGTGGACCTCAACCCAGGGTAGGGTTCATGTCTATACCACTCAATTCTGGAGATGTGAGAGAATTCAAAAAGGAAATGGGACGGTTACTAGAAGACCCATTGGGAATAGCAGAGCGCTTTGACCAGTTCCTCGGACCTAATATTTATACCTGGGATGAGATGGAATCTATTTTAAAAATTTTGTTTACCAATGAAGAACGAGTAATGATAAGAACAGCAGGCATGAGAAATTGGGACCAAAGATATCAAAATGGACCTGTGGGGGAAACTAAGTGGCCCCTGCAGAGACCCAATTGGGATAATCAAAATCCGGCCCATAGAGATAATATGATTGACCTCTGAGATATGATAATCCAGGGAATAAAAGATTCCACTCTGAAGGGGCAAAATATCAGTGAGGCCTTTAATGAGCAACAAAAAAAGGAGGAAACACCGACGGAATGGTTAGAAAGATTAAGAAGGAATTTACTGTTGTATTCAGGAATAGACCCTGACAGTCAGGTGGGCCAGGCGTTATTAAAAACTCAATTTGTAGCTAAATCATGGATAGATATACAAAAAAAGTTAGAAAAGACCAAAGACTGGCAGGACAAAGGATTAGATGAATTATTGAGGGAAGCTCAGAAGGTATATGTTGGAGAATGGTTGCGGGAGCGTGGCCATGGCTCAAAGGAGGAGCTCTGTGAATCGGCCCTGGCAGAAATCAACTGAACTGGGCTGTGATGAAAAAGTACTGAGGACTTTGCCGAGTCACGCTGACAAGAAGGGAGGCAATGGGAAAATCCCCAAGAGAAGGTCATGAAGACCTTGTGACTGCACAGATAAACAGCTTAAGGAAGTAGGACAGGATGAGACCCGGACCCAAGCATATAGCAGTAACTGCAAGTAGGAAGAGCATGCTAATGTAACCTTTAGAGCTAAGCCAATGATTGTAAGGCCTTTAGAGCCAAGCTAATGATTGTAAGACAAGTGTATGTAAGAGCCAATGATTGTTAGACAAGTAGAGCTGAGTCAATGATTGTTAGACAAGTAGACACGAGTTAAGTAGACATGGGTTATGGTATGAACATGTATGAGCTTTGCAATAAAGTGGAACTTGCTTTACCGCTCATATTGAGTCGACTGCATGTTTCCCCTTGCTCATCGCAGATATATGTGAGGAGAGAGCAGGAGAGTCAAAAGAGACAGGCAAAAATATTGGTAGGAGCTGTAAGGGAAGGGAATAACCAAGGGGGACCCTGTCGCCAAAGTTTGGAAGTCTCAACAAGGAAGGGTGCCATATCAGGAGAGGAAACAGGGGCCTTTTCAGGGAACCCCGGTAGGCATGAGAGGACTCTCCAGCTCTAAGGAAGTTGAATGTTTTTACTGTCACCGAAAGGGACACTTGCAAAGGAATTGCCAAAAAAAGGAAGCAGGACGAGAGGATTTTCAAAGAAGATTAGGGGGGTCAGGGGCTCTATTTTCTGGGGACCCTTAAAGTTGCGGAGCCCTTGATAAAACTGAGATTGGGTCCTCAGCATGAGGTATTTGAGTTCCTTGTGGACTTAAGTGCTGAAAGATCGACTATTCAAAGATTGCCCTTCGGGTGCGTTGAGTCAAAAGAGAAACTTCAAGTAATAGGGGCCAAAGGAGAACCTTTCAACCTACCCTTAATTAAAAATATAGAGATAGAGACTTCAGATAAATATGGAATAGGGACATTTTTGTTAGTGCCAGAAGCTGAATATAATCTCTTGGGAAGAGATTTAATGGTAGAATTAGGAATCAGCCTGGAAGTGGAACAAGAAAAGTTAAAAGTTAAATTATGTCTATTAACTGCGGAAGATGAAGCAAAAATCAATCCAGATATTTGGTACCACCTGGGATCAGTTGGGAGATTGAATATTAAACCCATTACAATCTCCATAAAAGATCCTGAGCATCCAATTTGAGTAAAACAATATCCCATTTCCAAGGAAGGAAGAGAAGGTTTGCAGCCGATTATCGAAAGACTTTTGGCTCAAAGGCTTTTAGAACCCTGCATATCACCCCACAATACCCCCATACTACCAGTGAAAAAGCCGGATGGCTCTTATCGCTTAGTACAAGATTTGAGAGCCATGAACGAGCGAAGTGTTACCAGATTCCCTATAGTAGCCAATCCACACACTATACTTAACCGATTAAGTCCAGATTATAAATGGTATAGTGTCATAGATTTGAAAGATGCCTTTTGGGCTTGTCCTTTAGAAGAAAATTGTCGAGATTATTTTGCCTTTTGGGAGGATCCAAAGACACATAGGAAGCAACAATTACAGTGGACAGTTTTGCCTCAAGGATTTACGGAATCCCTGAACTTGTTTGGCCAAGCCCTAGAGCAACTATTAGAACCTTATGAGTTAGGTCAGGGATTAGTTTTAATACAATATGTAGATGACTTATTAGTGGCTGGAAGGACCCAGGAAGAAGTAAGGAATGAGAGCATTAAGCTGTTGAACTTCTTGGGCTTAAAGGGGTTGAAAGTCTCTAAGACTAAATTACAGTTCACCGAGGAGGAGGTGAAATACTTGGGACATTGGCTTACGAAGGGGCATAAGAAGCTGGACCCCGACAGAGTTAAGGGCATCTTATCTTTGGATGCACCTAGTAACAAAAGACAGATAAGGCAGATGGTGGGATTATTACGATACTGCAGACAGTGGATTGAGAATTACAACAGCAGGGTGAAATTTTTGTATGAGAAATTGACAAAAGAAGGGCTGGTAAACTGGACTCCTCAGGGTGAGGATCGTTGGGAGGAAATAAAAAGGGTTGTAATAGAGGCACCCAGTATTAGCTTACCCAATATTGGTAGATCCTTTCAACTTTTTGTTAATGTGGATAGTGGAACTGCATATGGGGTATTGACTCAAGAATGAGCAGGCCAGAGGAAACCTGTGGGATAGTACTTCAAAATATTGGAATCCTGTAAGCCGTGGATGGCCCACTTGCTTACAGGCAATTGTGGCAACTGCTCTTTTGGTAGAGGAAGTTGGGGGAAGAACTAAAAGTATATATTCCTCATAATATTTGTGGGGTATTGCAACAATGATCCGATAAGTGGTTAACAGATAGTTGGCTTTTAAAGTACGAAGGAACCTTGATTAGCTCTCCTAAGCTAGAAATGGAAACTACTTCTATCCAAAATCCTGCACAATTTTTATATGGGGAACCAAGAGACGAATTAACCCATGATTGTATCCAGGTAATTAACTTACAGACAAAAATAAGGAAGATCTGGAGGAGGATGAATTAGATGAAGGGGAAAAATTATTTATAGATGGCTCTTCACGAGTACTTGAGGGACAGTGAAAGTCCGGGTATGCTGTTATAAATGGACATACATTAAAAGTAATAGAAGCAGGACCATTAGATGGGAACTGGTCTGCACAAGCCTGTGAGTTATACGCCCTTTGGAGGGCAATAAATTTTTGGAAAATAAAATTGGGACAATATACACTGATTCAAAATATGCTTACGGTGTAGTACATAGTTTTGGAAAGATTTGGGAAGAAAGAGGATTAATTAACACTCAGGGAAAGAGACTAGTGCATGAAAGACTGATTCTAGAAGTCTTAAAGGCTTTAAGAGGACCATTAAAAATTGCTATTGTCCATGTAAAGGGACACCAAAAAGACTAACTCCCATGATAAGAGGAAATAATTTGGCTGATGCTGAAGCAAAAAGAGCTGCATTGTTACTGATACAAACAATCGAAAAGGAACCTGAAAAATCAGTGTTAGATCAAGTTTTTACCCCTCAGGAGTTAGACAAAATGAAACATAGGAGCAGAAAGAAAAGACAACAAATGGTTCCTCCAGGATGGACGGGAAATCCTTCCGAAAGGGATAGCTAGGCAAATATTGAATAAATTGTATGGGAAAACCCACTGGGGTGTCCAAGCCTTAATAGATCAGTTTGAAACTAAATATAATTGTGTAACGTTATATGGGCTGGCAAAGAGAATTTTAGAAGGCTGTCTAACTTGTCACAAAATTAACAAGCAGCAGCTCAGAGAAAGGGTTAAAGGAGAAAGGGAAATAGCAAAGAGACCCTTTGAAAAAGTACAAATAGATCTTACTGAGTTGCAAAAGGTGGGACGATATCAATACTTATTAGTTTTAGTGGATCATTTAACACATTTTGTAGAAGCTTTTCTAGTGATATGGGCCACTAAAATAATTAAAGAGGCAACTGAATTGTTTGGCATAAGATGGGAATATCATACCCCCTGGCACCCACAAAGCTCAGGGAAAGTACAAAGAATGAATGGGAAAATAAAAAAAACATTTAACTAAGCTGATGGTGGAAACTAAAATGACTTGGCTTAAATATCTGCCTTTAGCTTTGTTATATATTAGGACGCAACCTAGGACAGATATTGGCACTTCCCCCTTTGAAATGATTATACGGAATGCCATACGATTTTGGATTATAGATAGGGCACCCCAAGGTTGAGGATAAAATTTTAACTGAATATATATTAGAATTGGCAAAACGAAAGCAGGAACTGAAACAGAGAAGTCTGGTAGCACGAAGGCCACCCTTAGACTTCTCTACACATAAGATCCATCCTGGGGATCGAGTATTGATTAAAACTTGGAAAGAGACCTCCTTAACCCCTCGACGGGAGGAACCTTTTATTGTCTTGCTTACAACAGATACGGCCATATGGACCACAGAAAAAGGAGGGACCCATGAGAGTCGAGTTAAAGGGCCACTTCCCCTGGAGCACTGGACTGTGACATCAAAACCTGGAGAACTCAAATTGAAAATAAGGAAGGACAATTTGAATGAACAAGCATAGAGGAAGAGTGAGAAAAAGTCTTTATCAGAGGTTTCAAGTACCACGGGAAGATACTTTACTGACTATACCTTATGCTCCCTGGATAGAAGGGAGAATACCTGATCAAACGGGGGAAGCGGGGCTATAGAAAGTCTTAGGTACAAGAGAAATATTTCCCTTCTGTTGTGAGTTAGAAACCGAAATCCCTGACATACCGATAAGAACAAATTGGATAACCTGTTTAAAACTAAAACATCCCTTTTCCAGGCATTGTTGTCGAGTGGTTTGTAAATGTATTGAGTGTAAGAGGGAATAGGCTTGTACATCTTATTTGAGACAACCATATTGTATAAAATGTCGAAGCACAGTTGTTCATAAAGAAGGAGACAAGGTGGACATAGTTCGGTTATTTTGTGGATGGGAATTCATAATACCTGAAAGGTGGGAAATTTATGAAACAGATTGGGAAAAAATTTCGAAAAAGTGTGCTATAAAATCTGCTTGGAAAAGAGTCAATACTCAATTACAAGGCTACGAATAAGGCTGGTAGGAATCCCCTGAAGAATACCCACTGCTGCCGAGAAGATTTGAGACTCCCGTTGCTCTAAGCAAAAGAGTAGATGAGGAAAGGCAGAGGGGTACTAAAATTGTGGGGAAGGATAAAACCAGGTCCTCTATAACAGCTCACTCCAAGACAAGACTGAATGTCCATGTCAATGAGTAGTGCTGAAATGATCAAATTCATAATTTTGGGGGCTCTTTTCCTAATCAGATATTCTGAACAGTTTCAATGGGAATTCCCTTGGTATCAAGCAATAAAGAAGCATACAGGGTCAATGGGAAACCCGGACCAAAGCATAGAGTTAGCTACAAGTAGTCTCCAAAATAACCGAACAAAGCAGGGAATTAATTCAATAATTCAGGGATATATCGGGGATGAATTTCAAATAGGATGCCGGCTGTTTAACAAAACAGGAGATAAAATCTCCGGATCTGGCACTCAAATAAGTGTTAAAAAAAATCTTTTCCTCACACAGACCCAGGAAGCCCAAAGAATATAACCAGATGTAATAACCCTGAATGTTGGAACAAGTTTACTTTCCAAAGACCAGTTAATGTCGTTTGCCTAGGATATTGGGAAAAAGCTAAAAAGGCTCTTATGTATAGAGTAAAGATTGAACTGGCTCCCTCACAACTAAAGGACCCACAGTAACATCAATAGAAGCAACCACTGTAAGTGATGAGGTAACCATAGGAGATATTAAGGAATCTAACCATTACTTATTTCTAAAATAGGGCCTTATGTAGTGAAACACACCGGACAACAACAGTTAATCTACAACCCTGAATGGTCTCTAAAGCGGGTTGAATTATCCATGCAAAATAATATCTCAGAGATAAGACCAGCCTGTACACCCTTTTTAAGAGCTTCCTTTGAGGGATGGACAACCTGGTTGAGACAGAGGGGACCCATTAATGAACGAATAAGAAGGGACCTTGATGGAACAATAGGAATCAGATTAGGAGCAGTAGGTACAGGCTTGGGAGTTTTGAATAGCATAGATTCAGAAATATTAATGAATAAATTAACTGTTGCTACAGGAAAGACGGAGAAGTTGCATAAACCACTCCAATCCTCCCTTACAGCATTGGGAACAAGTCAATGACTATTGACAAAAGTATTACCTAAATGGGAAAAGTTGGAGGAGCAGGATCGTGACTTAATGATAGAAGCAATGGGAATGCTTCAGGAGGATAACGTTTCCCTTGCATTAAGCTGTATCCAAGCTCAATTATGGATGCAAACAATCACCGCATCCATTATTAGGGAAGGTGAAGAGGGGTTGTTCCCTACCAAAATTAGAAAAATCGTTTGGGATAATGCTACAGAATTCGAACAAAAATTCCAGTCTTGGTGGAGCCTGGTAAATTTTACATATAACGAATATAGCTACTGCCTTTGTATTAACTATATATAACACTTCAGTTCACTTACTATTCCCAGTCATTTCTTTAGGAATTAACAAAAATAATACTGTTTTGCATCCCACTGAACATAGAATGTGGGCCAGGAAAGTGGAAGGGAGATGGTAAAGCATAAATGTGGACTCCTGTATCACGCGTGAACAACGAGGATTTATATGTGAAGGAGACATATTAGATGCACAAGATATGTGTTTAGATACTGAACAAAAGGAGTATCATTTTGAAATCCGACCAAGGAAGAATCTCAAAACGGTATCAGTACATATATGAAAAGGGTGTGTTTGTCTGAGAACTAATTGTGAAACCATTATAGTAAATGGAAAAAGAGAAATAGTGGATGGTAGTATTTGCGCTTGTAACTTCAATAAGGTCGAAGGGTGTGACTTCATTTATAAAGCTCCGGTTTCATCTTATCAACTTATAAAAGCCTATTTTACATCGATACATAATTTAGTGTCAACACCAATAGGTATGAATCTCTCGTTAATAAGACAATTGAAAGACTTCACTGAAAGGGTGATTGGCCATTGGAATGCGCTGCCCAGGGAGGTGGTGGAGTTGCCAACCCTGGAGGTGTTTAAAGGGAGACTGGATGAGGCACTGAGTGCCATGGTTTAGATGATGGCTTGGTGTTAGTGTTGGTGTTAGTGTTGGGTTATAGGTTGGACTCGATGATCTCGGAGGTCCTTTCCAACCTTATGATACTATGCTACTGTGCTACTGTGAACTAATGCATCACCCAGAATTACATCAGATTATGAGACAAGCTGAAGAAAGTGGAGAAAAGACTTTGATAACCGTCCATCATGATACGAAAGAGATTTTCCAAATATTAAAGAGAGTAAAAGAAAAAGGAGAACATAAGTGGTGGGAAGTCCTCCTAGGATAGTCACCTAAGGCAACCGCAGTTTTAAACAAATTGTGTCACTCCATAGTTTTAAAAACTGTCGCAGCTTGTTTAGGACTAACAATAATTTTGTACATTTGTAACTGGAGAATGATGAGACAAGTAAACCGTTTAACTCAGGTTATCGGGTTAAAACAATCAGAATTAGAATTGAAGATCAGACAAAGTGAAGATCCTGAATGGAAGCGTGTTTGTGATGTATTACATAGGTTTAATCAACAAATAGGTATAAAATAGAAAAAGGGGGGAATTGTAATAAATAACCTTGAAGTATTTGTTAATCAAACCTAGAGGACAATGCTTTGTTTAGTTAAGTATGTTTGATTCCAATGTTATGTTACCCTAGTGATCTGAATCTTTGTATATTTTTAACCAAGCATGAAAACCAGGAACTGTCATGTTCTATTTTTAAGACTTCTTTGTTAAGAATCAGTGGTATATTGTGTAACTTGATATATTGATATATTGTAATTTTTGGCTGAGCATGAAGACACCTGTACATGGACATCTGAAATGAAATAAAAGGGACTGCTCATCACACAGTTAGCGTGGACCCAGGAGAAGTTACGACTTCCCGGCTGCCCAGCGCTGTTTTGCTTTCCTATCTTAATAAACTACTTAGAAAATTCACCTTGAGATTTTGATTATCTTTATTTGACTATAGAACTCTCCCTCTCTCCCTCTGAAGAAAACGGCACAGTGCGCGTGGAGTGGGGGTAACCATCTGAAGGCAGCTTTTCTTCCGCTACCACATGCAAACTGAGGGTTTTCTCTTTCACGCCACAGTGCGATAGAAAGTGCCCACCCTGGCAGCAACCCCCTCTTCCTGGGGTGTCACCAATGGTGCTGCCCCCCTCGAACTTGCAGCCCCAGCAGTCCAACCAGTCCCCATCCTTCCTCTGCAGTTCCCTTGTTGGCAAGGGGAGATAAATTCTCTGAAAAACCTGAAACTACAACAATAACAAATAACCGGAACGCAAGCTGAAATTCTTTGCGTTTATAGGTAAGATGTGTGCATGCGTTGGCAGATCTAGTCAAGTCTGACAGGCAACACCTTTCATATGTTTGTTAACCAGAGAGTTGCAACATAACTTCTATGAATTCAGAACAGATGTGGGTGAAAACATTTTTGAATGGATAGAACAATGCTCTTTCAAGTTCTGAAATTCTTACCTGGATTTTCAACTATATATTTAAATCTGTGTAATGCCTGAGTAAACACATAGTTCCCTATTCAACTGCTGTTTCATAGCCAATTAGTGGAATACAAGCTGTGTTCACCATTATTAACCATGAACCATAGTCATCCCATGTGTTTGACAAAACTAAGCAATTGTAAGCATAAGAAATAAACTGGATAAAATGATAATGCCAGGAAATAAAGTGACTGGGAACCCCTCCAAACACTTTTCCCACCTAAAGTAATACTGAAATCTAAGTTTCAGAGGGAACTGAACAGTAGAATTGAAGGGGGACCTGAGATAACAGCCCTTATTAATGTGTGTTGGTGGCTTCATAAGACAGATTCTGGTCTTTCTGAGACCTCTGAAAATCTAAGTGAAAGTCTGCTGTAGTTAAAGAAAATAGTGACTTGTTTTTTTGAAGCTCCCAGTGCACTCTTCAGCATCATGAAAGAGTTTTTAGGACTTCACTTCTGTAATATGTTTGCACTGGAAGACAAGTCTGCTGCACGCAATTATTTGTCAGCTGATGAAGCTCATGTGCAATTTCAAGTGAAAAAAACTGGCACAACAGATCTTGTCCATCATATGAACACTCTTCTAATTATTCCTGATTATCCTAATTTTTTTCTCTTCTCTTGAAGGAAATGGATGCAATTTTGTGGCTATATTGTTAAGACTTCATAAATACAAATTCCCATTTATGCGTTGTTCCACTCTAGAAATCATATCAAAACCAAGACAGCTAATGTTTTACAACAGTGTTCTGAGAACTATAGTGGACCGAATCTTGTCTGGTTTGCCTAGACTTTTTTGGTTTGGAAAACAAGCAAGCCAGTTTTCAGTTGCTATTTCTTCTTCTAACTTGTATTTCTGTAGTCCTGGATTATAGTTTGACAGATTTTTTAATAGGATGACACTGGTCTTAGTTAATATGTAGCAGCTTAAAATCAGTTTACTTGTCTTAAACATAGTAAGGAAATGGAACAATTCTTCAAAGATTCTGATTTTTTTTTTCCAGGAGACAGGAAAGGACAGACATGTTCATTATCTGATCAATTATCAAACTGAGAAGAATGGGAAGTGAAAGCTTACTTTCTCTGAGTAGTATCCATAACTAAGACCACTAACTGAAGAAAATGCAAGTACTTGATTCTTTGGGAGAGGGGAAGAAACCTGGAGAAAATTGTGATAAATGCTTCATTCTTGAAAAAGATTCTTTCTGCTAAATTTCTGTGCAAAGAAGCTGATCACCTTAATCAACTCTGATGGTTGCTATCAAAACCAGGAAATAAAGTAACATAAACATTTTCTGTTCTGGTAGGTTTGCTGTATTTTCCAGTTATAACAAATTTACTTTTCATCAAAAAGTGAATACTTAGAGGTACTTCTAAGCAAATAGTTACTTCTGTACCTGAGAGGCAGAAAATCTTGGTCTGATTCTGTGGATTGCTTCTGCATTTATGTAGAAAGGATACCATTAAGTAGACTCTGGCATCTTTCCTTCAGTAGTTCCTCAAATTTGTGTTCAGTTTTGTCATGCTATAATATTACTTGTGTTTTCTTCTGTTCCAAGCACAGCTGATGAAATGAGAATCATACATTATTAAATTGCCCAACAGTCTTACCATGAAACAGGTGGTTTGTGCAACAGGAGTCTTACAGTCAATTCATATTTCAAGGTTTTTTGTGTATGGATTTCATCAGGAAGTGAGTGAGACAATAAGGATTTGGAGTTGTGGTACCAGCATTCCCAGACACATTTCTTTATTCCATATGGAGAAATAAATGTGTAAAAAACATTTGCAAAACTACAGTGCATTTTCCAAGTGATTTTTCTGTTAAATATTTTAACCAAAATTGGACGTGTGCGGCTAGCTACAGAAACAAGTCCTTTTGTCCTCCCTTAACCACACTGTTTCTGTATTGCCTCATACAGAAACTTGTGCAAAACTTCTGTACTAGATTGTTGTCCCTAAGACTGAAAAAGTACATTGCAGGGTTTGAAAGAACATCATTATTGGCTAGATCCTGAGACTTCTCCACCAAAACAATTCTTGATGGAATTCCATTGAAGTAGCTCTGAAAGCTAACAGTGGCTGTCTGCTGTAACTGAAGTGGATTACCCCCACTCCCACTAACTTGGAAGAGCTGTCATGTTCTAGTATCCAAAGCTGTGAACTTATGGTTACTTAAGTAGTGCACACTCAAAAATTACTTCTGCTACCCTCAGAGACACCGGTCAAGTACAAGGCATCAAATCCAAAATTTCCCTGCTTTCTGATTTAGATCACTAACTTACCAAAACCAGGATCTAAGAACGCATGTTTAGGTGCCCAGTTACAAAAGACAAGTGCTGTTTTAGAGAGGAAATATGTTTAAACCTTAGCCAAGAAATCTTGGTGGAGTGTGTTTTAGGGATTGAATCACATTTTTTTTTGTGATTTGGCAAAGTTAGCTAAGAAGAATCATCCTAATTTTCTTTATTTGTATTTGAAAGCATAAAGTAAAAACTGAATTGAGATTCACCAAACTTTTATTTTTTCTCAATTCATCAGTCTTGTATTTGTGAAAATACAGAAGCAACATATTTTGCATATTACCAGAGCTTTGTGGGAGTAAGCAAAGTCAAAAGATTATGCTGTTCAGCATCTGCTGAACTGTTCATGCAATTCTGCCACTGCTAGCCTTTTTTAAAAATGCGAAGTGATGGGTACGAGGGGACATCTGCTGCCAGCGAGAGGCAATGCACTGGAGCCGTCTGCCGCTAGAGTTCATGCAGTGGCCTTGTGGGATAGTGAAAATAACAGAGGTTACCTTGCACATTCATTCCAGATTCCAGGAAAGATCTGAGGATTTGTAAGTTTGTATGCGTGCTTAGTTTTGTGTTATGTGTTAGGAAAGGGCAGCAAGAAAGCAAGATGGAGTAGCTGGAAAACCAGATCTTATTTCTTCATTCATTCACCTCAAAGTCATAAGAAGGGCTTGCTCACCCAGATGCTTCACCAGTTCTTTGAAGCGATGGTTATGTTCTCTGGTATAGCTGTTGCTGTCCCTAAAAATCCTGGAAGTCCATTCATTCAGCCAAGCAACATGATAGCCTAATGCTAGAAGATTCCTACTTGGAGCAGTTGTGCTACAACTGAACAATAGGACCAGGAAGTTACCAGTTTGGGTCTGATCTGACAGTGATCCCATCACAACTGAGTGATTTTTAAAGCATATCCAACTTACACAGGGCTGGTTAGCAGTCTTGAGCCAGTCCCTAGAGAATATATGAACGAGAAAAAGGCAACAGTAACACTGACAAACTTTTCTTAAATATTTTTAGTGTGGAAAAGGTATTGTCAGTGCAATTGTCAGAGGGATTTTTAGATCAGGGCACACTGATATTTCACTGGAAAATACTATTTATTCCTGGCACGTCACCTATTTGTAGTTTTATAACTTCCGGATGACACAGTTACGTTAGTTTTCTGTTGGAGAATGGCTGCGGGAGCATGGCCATGGCTCAAAGGAGGAGCTCTGTGAATCGGCCCTGGCAGAAATCAACTGAGCTGGGCTGTGATGAAAAAGTACTGAGGACTTTGCCGAGTCACGCTGACAAGGAGGGAGGCAGTGAGAAAATCCCCAAGAGAAGGTCAAGAAGACCTTGTGACTGATGAACAACTTAAGGAAGTAGGCCAGAGTGAGACCCGGACCCAAGCATATAGCAGTACCTGCAAGGAGGAGGAACAAGTAGGAGGAACATGCTAATGTAACCTTTAGAGCTCAGCCAATGATTGCAAGTAGGAGGGGCATGATAATGTAACTTTTAGAGCTAAGCTAATGATTATAAGACAAGTGTATGTAAGGGCCAATGACTGTTAGACAAGCCAATGATTGTTAAGACAAGTAGACATGAGTTAAGTAGACATGAGTTATTGCATTGACGTGAATGAGCTTTGCAATAAACCAGAACTTGCTTTACCACTCACATTGAGTCTACTGCATGGTTCTCCTCGTTCGTTGCAGTTTTCCATTGGAAAATCTGTACCATGGTGTCTGTCATTAGACAGCTGCTGAAACTCAAGGGTTTTCTTGGTAATCACTGCTGTTTTTTTTTGAAGGGGGATATTTATTTGTTGTGGTTTTTTTCAGGATCAGGAAAGTTTGGGTATTTTTCCTTTAGCCCTATTGATCCATGTTCTAGTCAATGAATTAGTAAAATTTTATTTGTGTGAGGAAAAGTGGGGGGAAAATATTGCAATTGCCAAATTTTAGGTCTGATAATGAGTGGGGATCAGAATGAAAACCAACGTATTATTTAATACCAGGCCCAGGTTTGGGGGTTAGAATATAAAGACAGGTTTTCATTATTATGAAACACGCTTTTCATTTTCTTGTAAGACAGTAAACATGAAGGTCCTAAAGAAATAATTGCCCCAAACCCATCATCCTTACCTTTGATCAAACTGCCAATTATATTATACTGTCAGGAGCAATTCTTTGGTAATAGTTTAAAAATTAAAAAGAACAAATTGAGGGAGGAAGGTCAAGCCAGAAAGGGCTAAATACTGACACCATTTCACTGAAAAATATCGTTCCTGTATCTGACATAATGCACTGCATTCCTCCTGTGGCTACTAATTAAATCCTGACTGTCCTGCTGTGAGGCGTGTTATCCTAACCATGAAACCTTCTCTCCTCTCTCCAGTATTCAGTGTTTCTGCTTTTTGGTGATCACCCCTCACCCTCTCAGGTTTAATACAAATGTCTTATGACAGCTTGCTCCATAGATAAAAGCTTATTTTGCATATATTATATATATATTCCAGCATACTAATTAGTTTTGTCTTTGACCTCCTGCAAAACATCAGCTGATGATGTTTTGAACAATTTCTGCAGTTAGTCATGCTGTGAGCAACACTGCTTTGCCTCTGTTTTCTCAAGTCTTACAGAAGTGGTGCAAGAGTATCTGACCCAATGCTTCCTAAAAGCATCAGATTATACCAGCACTAATCCCCTAATTATTGGAAACTGCAGCTATGAAGCAGTGACTTAAAAAAGGGTTAAATTTTGACTGGTTTAGCTAGGGACAGTCTTTTATGTTTATACAAGTGCTTTTAAACATCATTGTGCAAAAGGAACAATGTGAAGTAGTAATATCCCATTATCTGAATGTGTGAGCAGGAGTGACAAGCCCGGCTTAAAAAAAAAAAGTGATGTTCTATTATTTGGAACTGAGTTAGGTTGTTGCCTTATGAAGAGTATGAGATTTCCTTGTACACTTTCCATGTGTTTGCACACAGATCAACCAGGGAGCAGCAGGTGCATCTGTGTCTTTACCTTACCTGTCCTGGGTAGTCCAATAGGAAAATTCAGGTAAGTTATCTGAACTGTTTGATATGTAGTACTGACTCCACAGGAAATAATCTTCAGTTTGTCTTAAAAACTTTTGTCTCAAATTTTCTTAAAAACTTGTGTCTTTCAGTTTTGGATTTAAGTTGAATTAAGTTGAACTGGTATCCCTTGATATTGTAGAGTAATCCTGAGTCAAGGTAGGTTTTAATTTAGTAATGCGGATATTTTTTTTCATGCCGTAGAATAATACTGTAGGTATTATTATAATAATACTGTAGGTATTATGTATAATACTGTAGGTAGAAATATCAACAGAGGCTTGTAAAGTGCTCATCTAAGGAATGTCTTGGACAAAACAACAAGATATCCTGTTCTTACAGAATTGAACAACTTGCTTCCCCAGGCACTAGATTCCCCCACATACTTTTTTTCTATACACAAAACAAAATACATATGACTACTTCATCCAGAACTTAGATTGATTGTACAGCAACCTGGTTATAACAGGAATCTGTAAGAACTGCTAAATGCAAGGAGTAAAGAGCGTTGCACAAATGCAAGACAACCTTGTTGAACCTTCTAAAACCCCCAGCAGATCATTTGCACATGCCATCATAGAGCATTTTTGCTATTTAGGCACCTGCGGCACTCTGACAGCTTCTGTTATGCAGACCAGTGTGTCCGTCTTCCTAACACTGTTAGTAATATTCAGCTGTTTTCACACTGATCTCTTAGATTGCTAGCTGTCTGGGGCAGGGATCAGCTGGTTTTTAGATAGGACTGTGCCTGATTACAGTATAGAAAGGACCAATATACAATGAGGAACTATTGCGCACCACTGCAATGCAAACAACATAGCAGGAGGAAAGTGCTGAAAGTTTAGCTATTTGTAGGTGTTCTTGGCTGGCAATTGCACAGGTTATACAGCTGTGCACATTTGCACATCTGAATGAGTTTCTGTCTTGAAAATCCAGGGCTGCGACTTCAGCTGACATAAACCTTTCACTGCAATGCCTAAAAAGAGAGTTTCTGAAAGCTGTTGCTCTGCCTTGTCTTCCAGTTTGAGGGCTGGCAATTAAGAAAGACAGTGTAATCAAATAAGTCTTTGTTTGTCATGGAGTGGAACCTCATTTTTTTTCATTAACCCATTCTTTTCCCACTCTTCTTAATCTTTCTTTTACTGAAATCTGAGAAATCTACCAAATATCATACAAATACAGTGATATAAGGAAAAATCCAAATATTTCTTAAGCCATTTAAATATTCTTAGGCATTCATAAACCTCAATTTTACCCTTCCAACACACTCTCAAGAATCAAGTATTTTGGAAGTTATTGCAGAACTGGTCATCAACTTCATCTCTGTGCCTTCAGTTGAAAATGCACACCTAGCTCTTGCTGAACTTCTGCATAATAAAATGTCAAGTTTTGGGTAGCCTTTACTTCCTGAACTAGAAAGTGGCAGTTCATTCCTCAGCCCCTGTATATATGTCAGCCAAATGCTGACATGTGGGAGTCATGGCCAATTCAGCTTTTGCACTGTAGTTTAATCTACCAGTTTACACAGAACATCCACTTATATGTGATTTACTAAAACGAAGAATGAAGTTAAAATAAAAAGTTAGAAGAAAAGCTAGGAAGGCTTGTGCTACTCAGCCTAATCTAACACAGTCATGATTTTGGGAGCTAATAATAAGATTTACAAGTCTCCGAGGTGAAGTGAGTAGACTATAAATTCAATTGTGGAATATTACTTTACAATGTTTCTTGAAGTCTCTCTTGAAAACTTATGCAAGGAAAGATATACCCGGGAAATTATTAAAATGATTTAGTGACATCGCTATTTACCATTTCTGTGGTTACTTCCCAGCTTAAAGCAAAAGAAATAATATGGACAAGTAATAATGTGCATGTGCATTAAGAACTGACATTCCAGTCTTACTTTCAAGCTTGCTGATTTGAACCTGATAAAACCCTGCACGATCACACCAGCAGTGAATTAGCCCTTTTTTGTTAGATTTCTTCTTATGATTACTAAGTCTACCTCAAATACATTTTAAATCTATATTACAAAACACTGATCCAGTCCTGCCAGAGAAAGGATCTACAATTATCAGATCTAAATAGAGATACGTACTCTTAGTTTCAGTTGCTCAGCTTTTTAGTTATTTTTTTCTTATTACCCATTCTTGCAAAACTACAATGCAATTACTTCATTACATCAGGATTAACTAAGGATTTTTTCTGTAAAATTGCTGTAATAATTTTTTGCCACTAGAGAGCAGATTTGCACTATAAAATGTAGTGTACCCTCTCCAGAGATGTCAAAATGCTGGAAATAGCATCCTGTAAATAAAACTTTCAAATACAATCACTTGGTAATATGGTTGTATGACTGCCCTCTTCTCAAACGGACTTTAGACTCTTCCCTTATTATAAATTCCATTTTTCAGAAACTGTAATTTTTAAAAATTATATGTGTTTGAGGAATTCAGTGGAACTATAGAATTCTCTTCATGTTAACCTAAAAATCAGAACATTCATTCATGCTGTTTTAGGAATACTACCCTGTTAATGTTGTGTGAACCAATGGATATTCATCAGCTCAATTTAGTTTATGTGTAATTCTTAAATTTTTTACTCCCTTAAATGAACCTTCCTTTATGTTGAACTGTATTTAGAAGCAACAGGGAAATATCTCCTGGCTATTAAAATATAGTGTGCGGAAAGGTTTCATAGTATGTTTGCAAGCTTTCTTACTATCTAAAAGGAGCAGAGGCTTTGCAAAGCCCAAAAAGGGAGGCTCAGAAACCCTGTTTGTTGTCCAAATACACCACAAAACTGTAGTATTTCAGGTATAATTATGAGTCTGTTATAATTAATAGTTGTGCTAATTCTTTGCTAAACTAGGTGTAAACCCAGATGTTACGGTGGGGTGAGTATCCTTACATCACATCCCCTAACTAAGGATAGCTCATAGATATCAAAAGTAGCATTAGAAGCTTCAAAATATCTTTCTTGCTTAACTAGCACAGCAGGTGGGAAAAAGTGCTGCTGAACAAGGTCACAGACTCACACGGTCAATATGACAACCAAGATTCATGGGCCTTTGGTGATATGGGTTTTTGTTATTATATACATGCAGTACACATGCTTCACGTGCAGTTCGTTAACTGGTTAGGAGGACCTCTCAGAACATCCTGTGATCACACATTGCAAGATATTTGAAGAACTTCAACAGTGAAATTTTGTTATATTCAAGTTACTTGACTGTGTTCTATCAAGTTAAGCACACATCATTCTGATAAAAGGCAGTATTATAGTGCTAAAGATTTGAAAAAAATGGATGTCTATTAAAGGCAGAGAATGTTTCAAATTTCCCATGAGTTAACATTACCTTCAAATTTCATTAACATTACCTTCAAATTTCATTTGAATTACATTCAAATTTCCCATGAGTTAACATTACCTTTTAGATTCTAAGAAGTACACACAGGGTAGAGCCCGTGCTTTTGTTACACAGCTCTTTGTGAGGTGTGACTTGAATAGCAAGAGCCTTAAAAGTTTCAAGTTACGTTTTAGTCACCTGTGAGTTATGTGACAGATCCCCTGTCAGAAGATTGAGAGAAACATTCATTTCACTTAATATCTTCAAAAAATGGATGACAACATTGTTTTACATTCTCACCCATGTGCTTGTTGTGTTTTGGCTAAAGCTACCATGGGAAATTTAATTAAATTGACATGTGTAAAATGTGACTAGGAAAAGGATTTAAATGCATATTCTTGGAAAAGTTATAATTCAGATATTCTAACATGCTGCTGCACATAATCCCAACCATGCTCTCACTGCTCTTGCATTTGGGATATCCAGTTGCTACTGGAGAACAAGATGACTGGGAACAAAAGGCATATTTCTCTACTGCCAGGAAGATACAACTTCTTGGTTGCTGCATAGTAAATAGCAGTGATATCCATGCTGACTAAATATCATGGTTTACCTGACATCCTAATAGCATTTTAAGCAGGGTTGAAGGTTACCATGAATAACAGAGCAGACTGATGAAATCTGGTTTTCTTTAGCAGTTTAGAAAGGAGGCAAAAAAGAATCATCAGATATGGCTCAGTCTTGTCATATGACCGGCAATGATGATGTCATCAAATAATATGTCCTCTTTGTCATTTGATGTGGCTTGTTTCCCTAGTTGTCCTTTGGAAAATCCCTTAGAGGTTTAAAGAGGTTATCTGATGTCACTCTCCTTCATTAAGTGATTTTCTTATTATTCTATAACTAGCACTGGCCTCTGACAACAGTAGCGCTTGCTGAGGTCTACTAGAGTTCCCTGTGGGGAGAACTGGCCTCCTTGAGAGCTGCTGGCAGAATTCATGGAGCAGCTCAGGTGGTAGCTGCTCTTATTGCTATAAAAAGGAAACTATACCATTATAAACATTATGTCAGCAGACAAGCTTCAGCAAAATTTGTGCCCATTATGTGTAACTTAACCATATTCAACTGGATGTAGATGGTATGATTTAAGTATTGTCACTTTGTTTTTTTTATTTGCATTGATCTTGTGCCAAAGCTGAGTAGGCTGGTTGTAATTGTAGCCAACACATCATGATTTATGCAGATTCTGTGATTGGTTGAAGGTTGTAACCTGTGTTTATTTCTTAAAACAGGGAGGACACCAGGCTAGGAATCCTATCCTTTTTTTATTGGCCCTCCTCTGAAGGCCTTCAGTCCTTAAGCATAGCGAATATTAGTATGTATATTGAAATAGTGCAATACCTTGTGACGGCGCTGGTGACAATTTTTTTTAGCCTTATGTTGATGTTAGATAGGAGAAGATCATCTCTTGTGTATGTGCTACTGCTTTTAATTGCCTCCAGCCATGAATGCGTTAGCCTAAACTCAGGATACTGATGTTTGATTTCTGGCACAGCTGCACACTTGTGAGTGCTTCAGTCTAATTTCCCTCTCAGAGAAGTGCAGATAATCTTACTTCTCTGAGAAGGAAATACATTAGAGGATTTTGAGGAACTCATGTGTTAAAGAAGCAGCAAAGATATTAAATATCAACTACATTATTTAAATATCTGCACAGAAGAGCAAGCAGAAGAAAGATCATTATTCTCTCTTTACCTTGTAGATGTGTAAGTACATCAAAAAAAGCCTCCAATATTAAATTTGAGAAGAAAAATGCCCACAGATTATATATTTTCTGAAAACTTTCTTAGTATTCACAGCACACAAATGAAAATAATAGATTTGCTTAGCTGACATACCGATATATTTTTAGTGTCTTTAAAAGATTAACAGCAAGATTTCTAGGAAATATTTCTAAAATACTTCCATCCCAAGGCAATTTCAAATAAACTTAAATAAGCAGTGCTATCTGCCATTACCAGCAGTTCATTACCAGCTTTCATTCACTTCACCACTTAGTTGTTTGTATGAGCTTAAAATTATATGCTTCTTTTTCCTGAAAATAGAATCCAGGCCAATGTTTGTTCTGCACCTTAGACAACTGCATAGTATCAAAGTTAATTGGTGCTTTGTGTAGAGTTAATTCACTCTCACGTGTAATGGTCTTTTTCCTTTGAAGCTAACAGAATAATTATTTTTAAAACAGTAAGATATTTTAAAAGTGCTGTGAACTTCCTTTCAACCAATTCCAATTTAATTTGTCTATATAACCTCTTTGTTCTTTTTATCACTAGTTAAACACACTTAATTTACAGTATTTAGTGTTGTGTAATGGTGCTTTTGAAGAAATGCATTAGACTTTTTAAACTGTAGCAAAAGAGTGGGGTTCACTCATAATTTTAGAAGTATTTTTAGATGTATTTTTTTCTTCTTTCAGATACCTCTCATCTCCACATGTGGCAGGGCCAATTCTGCTTTGTTTTGGCTAGGTTACTTGTTTCAGAAAAGACCTTGGAAGAAAAGCAAGTCCCTACTCAGACAGTCCTGAAAAAAGTCACTGGAAACTTGGCTTAGGCCTCTAAATAAAAGGTAAATATATATATATATATATATATTTGTGTTTTATATTTATGCAACGTTAATGATTCCTGATCATGATTCATTTACACAAACTGGAAAAAAAGGAGAAACCCACATTCTCTTAGCATTGAGCTCATTTGAACATTTCAGAGATCTGAAAAGTTTCAGGTTTTGAGAGAATCCATGGCTTTAAACCTTTATTGCATTTAAAATAACACTTAAACATAGTTAGCACTAAAATCCAGAGCCACCTCCATCTGAATGATGTGTAAATGAAAAGGTGACATTCTGTGCATGCAGTAAGTTTATCTGTAGAGTCACAGTATAATTTTGCATACGAATAATAAAACTTTTCATTGTGACTCCAGTATTCAGGTACAAACTGTAGAATTATACAGGTGTTTTGGAAAAAAAAAAACAAACCAAACAAGAAAACAGAAGAAAACCACAAAACAACAAAAAACCTCACCCTCATATAATTATTTTGCAATTCCACACAGCAATTAAAAATCCCTACTGGGAGTTGAAGTATATTATTGTATCCTTTCTTCCATCCATACATCCATCTTATTAAGTTTTGGTGATTTTTTTCTCCTGCTCCTCTGCTAGACAAGGAATTTATAATGAATTTTAATCTTTCAGATTGGTTAGCTGTTTTTTAAAATCTTAACAATCACAAGATTTTACGGATCTAATGTTCCCATTGTTACATTTTCAACTTTCACCAAGAAGTAGCACTTAAAGCAACATTAGTTTTCATGCTGTTTTTTGATTTGTCTGATTTTCACATAAGAAAATACAAAGCCTAGCTCACGGTTTTCTGACAGCTGTAAATTTTAAAATAAAATCTGTAGAACTTCGATTTAAAACTATGTCTAGTTTGTAAGAACGACAGGTGTCCACAGAATCCTAGATGCTGAACTCTTCCCACTGGTGAGATCTGCAGAAGATGTAGTCAGGTTATGTAAAAGGCTTTTGTTTTCCTCTTTAATAATCCGATAAGAAACAGATAAGAACACAATTTCTGTAGTGATGTCCTATATTCAGTATTTAAAACCATCAAGGAAAGTATGTCGTCTGCTTCTGCTCCTCTGTATTTATAGTTCTTGACATTTTTAAGTACACATTTCAGGACATAACTATACTATGCAGAAAATAACGCATAAGTGTCATACAATGTCAAGTCTTTGAAGCTATCTCTATAATATGGTGTGGAAGTGCTCCAGCTGTTTTGCAAGATTCATATGGAATGTTTTCTCCTCTACGTTAATAGTTTGAATGATGAAAAGGGAGAGTTCCAAATATGTTCCAAACATATTTTAACTGTTTTTTTACCCCAGTAAAACTGTTAGTAAGCTATTTATTTTCTCTAGAACATAATGGTTTCATTGCGGGTCACTACTTTTCACGGTTCAGAAGCATCAGTTTGGGTTATCCAACATGACATTTTGAAATGGTTATTTCAGAAGAAACCAGTTGGATTTCCTGAAAATCATCTCAAGTTATCTCTAAAATCACCAGTTAAATAATATTAGCCAACTGGCTACATGGATTCCCAATGCCCTTCATTACTCTTCTCAGGATGACTCTACAAAAGGCACGATAAGAGTTAGCCTGCAGTTTGTTTTATGCAAAACTTCTGATTAACTGAAGAGCTTTGCATAAGCTACAACTATGAGAAGGAATTGATTTCTTTCTTATATAGCTATGCTAATTAAATGCTATGTTTAAATTAATTTTAGCATTTATTTTGACTGTCACACAAAAATATGTGCAGTCTTAAAAGCTGTAATTTTGAACCTGACTAGAACTAACGCTTTTCTTAACACAGTTTACTGCTCCTGACCTGGACATACATCATACCTCCTAACTGTTTCTAGAAAGAGAGTTTTTCCTAAAGTAAATAATTAATTAATAATAAATGAATAAGTAAAGAACCCTAAATTTGTAAAATGATAGTGGTAAAATAGTAATTAATATTAAAGTGGGAAGAAAAAAAAGAAAAAAATGCCCAAAACGAGTGTCCCAGAAGGCCCTACTCCAGGCAGAAATTATAAAGGTAAGATCTTACAGCAACTTGTGGTAACTATTTAGCTACTTAGATGCTTATCTACACTCAGTTCTACTAACACTATTAGGTTACAGCTCTGCAATCAATCTCTTACAAGTTCAGACTGTACATTAGGACAAGGTTCTTCACTGAGAGGGTGGTTGCTCACTGGAACAGGCTTCCCAGGGAGGTGGTCACAGGACCAAGCCTGGCAGAATTCAAGGAGTGTCTGGATAATTCTCTTAGACCTATGTGGTTTAGTTTTAGGTAGTCCTGTGAGGAGGAAGGAATTGGAGTCTTACAGGTCCCTTTCAACTTGAGATAGCCTATGATTCTGTGATTCTATTGGTCCAAGGCAAAGATGATGTATTAATTAAGTAACTTGAATAAAAAAATTGTCTTTAACCTATTTGTAAACTCTGATATCTTTTTGATGGCATATGAACTCACTATTCAGCTCTGAAGCTGGTTTTTTCTTCCTATGTAGTGGTCAGCTGACTACTGCTAGTTGAGGGGAAAACATACAAGCTCTTAACTAGCATATTAATTGTTTGCATATTAAATATTAAATTGCAGTTGACAGTGGACAAATTTTAAATGCTTTATAGAGGCTGATTAGCATTTTTTACTTAAAATTACAAGGATTACCAGAGAGACTTTTAGAATCATAGAATGGTTTCAACTGGATAAGACCTTTAAGATCGAGTCCAACCAAAGATTGCAAATAAAACTTTGAATTAGAAAAGCCTTCCAACTTTTGTAATTATTAACCTTTGCTATGCTTATGTTCTTAGCTTTCTACTCTTTTAAACAATAATCAGTTCAGGGAATACTTTGTATGCTTAGTGTTCTGTAGAAACAGAAATCATAACTCACATATACATGTGTTAATTTAGAAGCCGAGAGGTTATTTTGCTTTGTATATGTGCCAGCGAGAGGGAAGTTTTACCACAGCTTCACTGTTATTTTTTTAAGATATGTACATCCAAATGTGGCTACCTAATTTTCAAGAGCTGCTGCTGAGATGCTCTAATTCCTGTTGATGTTAACTCCAAGGTGTCCTGACAAGTAGAACTGGCTCATACGCCTCGCAGGATTATGGTGATTTTTGTCTTGAAGCTGGATTTGCTAAACTTAGAGCACCAAAACAATCCAAATCACCTTGCCATTCCTCTTAAAGAGCACTATGCCACAAGTGAGCTCAGGAGTCCTGGCCTCAGTGCTTGTTTTCACTATTTTGCACTAGGTTTCAGTGGGCTCATTCTACTTAGACTTAATTAAGAGTTCCTTTTTACCTCAATTTACTTTTCTACAAGTGTCCCTTGGCTTCCTGAGAATAAATCAAGGCAATTGCTACTGCTGTCTCCAGCTCTGTAACATAGAAAATGAAGAAAAAAGGCAATTTTAATTGTTGTATTCAAGTCCTGCTTCCTTATTCATAACACAGGATATTCCTCTGTTCTAGTCTCATAGTTGAGGAACAAGTGTCTGTTAGAACATGCAAACGTCCTTCTCAGTAAAAACTAATGGAATAGCAATTGCTGAGGTACAGTTTTGCTTTCCTTACCTCCAGGTACTTCTTAATATAAGCTATGCATTTTTATGGAGTTCAGTACTTGTCTCCTTCACCTTTCCTTTACTTGACACTAAGCCTCTATAAACTGGCATTGCCCAGTTTGGAAACCAATTTAATACGCTGGATTCAAAGGGTAGATAATTTCTTCATTGTTTTCACACTGACCTTAGTATAGAAGAAAGCTTAAAAAACAGAAAGGGAAAGAGTAAATAGGAAGCCTTTAAACTAAAAGCACTTTCAAGTTACTAAATAGTGAAACCAGTAGGTAAGAAATGCCTGTTTCCTGAATCCATTTGCGGCAAGAGAGTCCCAGGCAAGAACACAGGTGGTCCATGTGATTCTCATTGCTGCTCAAAAACCAACTTTGTTGCTCTTAAGAAGTATCAGCCTAAAAGCCTCAAAGAGCGTCTGTGCAGCACTATTGATTTTCTACATATTGCTGCATCTGATGGGAAGTACCAACCTTATGCTGAACCTAATGCATACCCTAGAGCAGGGGTGTAAAAATCAAGCCCTGTGGGCCAAATCCAGCCCTCCACCTTGTTTGTCCCCGGCGGCAGCACCGAGCGCTTTGCCCCTACGCTCCTGCCAGTGCCAGTCCCGTGTTCAGCGTGTGAGGCGCGTGATGCAGCAGAAGCAGGAGAACAGCAGGAGCTGTGAGTTTGTCGCCCCTGCCCTAGAGGCAGGAAAATTGTATATTTCAGACGCACACACAAAAACAACCACAAAAACCAAGCTCCAGCCCCCTCACTTCTTTCTCAAGAAATTCAGTTTAGATCAACTATCAGGCAATCCGAAGGTGTAAACATGTGTATTTACACACTGTTCTGTGAATAAGGCACTTTCACTGTGATGTACACATTGATGTATCACTTTTTAGTAAATATTATAAAGTTCATGTCTGATGCCACTGAATTGGACTGGCAATTATTTTTCAGATAATGAATCAGAAAAAGAAAATATTGAAACATAATGCTGAATTTTTATAGGCTTGGCCCATAAAAACTTATTTTAGGTGTAGTTCTCAGGATAACAGAGGGACCCATTTTGTGTAATTCTCCTGCCTGTCTGATGTTTCTAAGATATTTCTAAGATATTAAAAATATCATGGATTTTTACCAAAAGAGCTAGATTTTGTCTCAGTCATTAGCCAGGCAATAAAAGAGACACTTCATGGAAGTTATTTCAAGAAATTAATTTCTTAAACAAGAGGCATAAGACTAATACTCCAACCACCTGTGAAATGTAAGAAGCTGTGAGAGGCTAGCTGCCTAGTGTTTTGCTGCTCCTTTCAGACAAACAAGCTTGTACTAGCTAGCCAACTTATACTCTCACTGACTGCAGCAGATGCGATGTTTTCTTGGACCTTGCTTTGCATTACTGATACTTGCCTTTGAAGTCCAGAATATAGAAGAAAGGTTAGTTAAGCTGTTTCTGCTTCCCTTCTTCATACAGGAGTTTTTCACCAAAGTCTATTTTTTTTATATGAGAAATATGGTTGAACTTGCTTTCAAGTCCTTCCCCTCATAAATGGTCATACCAGCTTTCTTTTTCTAGGCACATCTTGCCCTATAGTAGCATGCAGCACCCTCAATTTTCCAGCAGTTGGCTGTTCTTGTTGGTTTTGCTTATCAACAATGATAGTTTTACTGCCAATTACCATTCTCTGTTGCTGCCTGAATTCTTGCTGTGTGGTGATCTGCTTCAATGCATTTATTACTTCCTAATGGAAGTGCTGTGAAAGTCACCAGGAGATGGACTGAAGCAGTAACAATAGATTGCCAGGCTGGAAAATGGGAGATGACTATACATATGGAAAGCAACCCCAGAATACCTGACTGGCATAAAGTTTGTATTTGAAGGGGATTGTTTATTTGTAGGTTTTTCTCTTAATTTCAATCAAGAAGAGTTAATGTTGGAGAATATATATTTGTTTCATCAAGCTCATTCACTGTTAATGGTTATATTTTCTTCAGTCTGGTGGTTTTCAACAGAGCCCTGGCTTATCCCTTTTGTCTAAGTCCTGAATGAGGCAGAATGTGAGTACAAGCAGCACAATGACGCTGTGATGTTTCCTGGTGATCTGACTAAGCCTTTATGCACTTAAAGAGCTGTAGTTGTCTCTTCGGCTCAGATAAGTCACCTAGCCAGACATCCCATGAGTGAGTTAATTTCTTTCTGAGTAGGTTGCCAGTACTAAACTTTGCATACAGATGTCAACTGACTACACCACTTCAACCATTTCTATTTGTATCCAGATTACTGAAACCACTTAATTACTACATATCAAATGCACTTGAATTTAAGTTTTTTGTGTTTAGTAACACAAACATGCACCGTCATTGCCTTTAGAAAAATTGACAGTTTTCAGCCAAATGGAAAAACTCAACAAATCAAATTTTAGATACCTTTATTCTACTAAAATGCCAGCCTGTAATTAATTTTTAAAGCAAATATTTTCTATTTAGGAGCTACTTTCTTCAAGCATGCGGTTTGTGTTAGGCTAGGGATTTCAGCCTGGCTGCCAAGTTTAATAAAAGTCAGTGTTTTTTAACCAGTGGAGTTGAAAACTCCAAATTATAATGTCAGTTGGAAACCTGTATTGGAAAAAAAAGCCATAACATTTAGATAAGCATGAGGGATCTGAAAATTCATAGTACCCATGAGTTTATATGTGAGTTCCAAAGTGGCTTTGTTTTGGTTTTTTTTTTTGTTTTACAAATAAAGCTGCATCTGGCTCAGATTTTGGGCCTCAGCCAATTGTACTTTTTAAGTCTTGGTTTATCACTAGTGAACTTCCATCACAGCTAGTAGTTGGCTGTTTACCAGTGGGCTCAGTAAGTAAAATTGCCTTGCATTTCGCTACAGAGCTCAGACTTGTGTTCTCAGCTGAGTATTTTCTAAGCTCTATGAGGAGAAACTCTGTCACTCTCTCATTGATAATGTCCTGCACTTGAATATTTCATTCTAAACCTGTAGCAGTTCTAATATAGCTTACTGTCTAAAAAAAAAAATAGAAAGAAACTTCTTTACATCTTAACAGAACTTATTACATTCAAAGGTTATTTTTACACTGAAATGTTATCACTGAAATCTCACTAGCATCATGGTAAGTTCATTCAGTTTGAGAAATTCAACATTTCTACAGCAAAACATTTCCTTCTAGATTATTTTTGTTAGGTAAACTATTATTAGAATATTAGTAATGTGTTTAACTCCATCATAATTTGGAAGAGATGAGAAAATTTGTATGTATTTGCCTTGATCACACTCACACACCCACATTCTCCTTGGCATTTTGTGATTTGTTGTAATTTTTAAGAAAAAATATTCCCTTCTTCCCTTCCTCCTGCTCACACACACACAGATGGGCTTTCCAGCAAGCCCAGGATGCTTTGAACTCAAATTGCTTTGGCTAGGGCTGTGCTTGTCAAAGTAAATAAAAAAAGGAGGCAGAGGGAGAGATGACCTTCAAGCATTCTCTTTTTATGACTAGCTGGGGTATGGCTTGACCGTAGCTCAGCTGTGCAGCAGCACAGTAAGGAAATGTTATCTATAAGGAAGGATGATGCCTAAATGTTTAGACTTGATTTTAATGGTTTTAACAGCTAAGGGGCTGTGATTTTTTTTGACAATATATATTCTGAAACTTTGTAGATAAAAATTCTAGCTTCCTACAAAATAGACGCTTGGTAGGCAGTGTTACTTTGAGGATATTGTTTAAAAGTTATGGAATTCTAGTAAAATTCATCTAAAATGGCAGTAGACTTGCTGAGAAAAGAAGGGTGGGTAATGTCTATAAGTTTCTTCTACAACTGTGGTCACTCACTATATCACTACAAATAGTTTATATCAATGCCATAGGTGCAACATGTTCACTGCTCTTTGGTAATTAATAAGTCATGTTGCTATTTCTTATTCCTGAATGTATTAAATGCCTATAGAAAGACTATTTAATAGCATGAAATTGATATTATAAAATCATATTATTTGAAATTGTTTCTCAAATTTTGTCATCTAAACTTGATGATTTGTCCTTTAAACATCACCCAGCAATGCAGAAAATATGAATATGGCTGAGACAAAACTTAATTAAGCATCTCAGGTATGCTCAGGTTCATTCTGCCTTATAGACGCACATACAGGAAGAATGACTTTGTCTTTTCCAAATAGCAGAGAGGTTTCTGAAACATAAGGCAACAATAAAATAATATCCTATTCAGTAGATATAAACAAAGTCCAAATGTGACCTGGTTTTCTCATTTATATGACAGCAAACACTGGGATGCAAGTGCAAACCATATTTTAATTGATTGCTGTGCTTCACCCTTCCTGGGCAGGAAGCAGCTCTGTGTATTACAGTCTGATAGTGGAAACATTTTGGGACCCAATTGTTTTGTATAAACATCTTAAAAATGACAGAACGTAGACTTTAAGAGTATATGCAGGGCAGAAAAAAATCTATCTGGATTATTATGAATGGTTGTCAATTAAAAGCTTAATTAAATATTAGTGCTAGTTAATGTTAGTAAATGTTAGTTAAATGACGTTACAGAAAATCCAACCAAAGGAACATGAATGTTCTCCAGCCTTCCATTTTAGAAGGATAACAAGTAAACTCTTGAGTACATACCATGTCCAGGCATTCAGTTCTCTGTTTTCCATAGTGAGTTCCTCTAACGCTAAGGTTACCATGCTAGCTCTTTTCATTCTGCCACTGTGTTCACTGTGATTTTTGACAATGGACTGTAAAATCCACCTGTAAGATGGATACAAGTAAATGTACTTGTAAATATTTAGCAATAACATTTGAACTTAAGGAGTAGCCCTAGGTAGGATGACCAAGGTATACCCAGAGCAAACTACATTGTGCCAGTTCTGAGGATTTTGTGAGTGCATCTGCCTCCTTTATCAGAAAATGCTATGAACTGAGCTTAGGTGGGTGGGTGTTGACACGGTTTCACCCTGAAACCAATGTAAACTGAATTGGTAGGGCAAACTCAGTTCTTCTGTACAAGATGCTTGAGCTGTAGAACTCACAGTCAGGTGGCTTTACATCCCAAATAACAGGATAAGCTGTGAAAGTTAACAAAACCTCAACACACCTTTAAAGGCAGGTCAGGAGGTGGTATGGGAGCTAATGGAAAGTATGATCTAAAATAACATTTTCTACGTGCATTATTTGAAGTAGTATTCTTCTGCAACAGGCTGCAGTGTAGAATGAGTAGATACATATCCTGAGGTCAAACACACCATGCTGGAACTGAACAAGCTCTTGCTGATTGTCCAATAGTCCATACAAAAATTATTGCAATCAGTAAGTAACCAAAGAAGTATTACGTAATGTGAAGATATCTAAACCAAATTGGTATCTAGTTGTATCAACATAATACTGTTCATATGCATGAAGACTGAAATAATCTCCAAACAGTGTAAATGTCCTCTGCATTCAGCAGAGCAGGACTACAGTTTGCACTGGGATCCTGAGCTGCAGAGGAACCTCCCAGCTGGTGTGAGTGCAGGGTAATGCCAAAAATGCTGACCTCTTTGGAATAAGAGTAAGGTCAGTGATCTGCATGTTTTCTATAGAAAATGCAAGAGTATGTTTAGAAAAGAGTGACTGAAAGAAACTGCAAAGTAAGAAAACCCAAAATATTATCTGACATGAAAAGCATATATAGGGCACGTAATTTAGCATTTAACGTAGCAGCTTCCCAGCTTCTTTCCAGAGCATAGCTATTTTGGTCTCTTGTAGAGGCACAAAGAGGTTTTACAGGGAGCTGTCAAACTGGCCTTAATAAACTGTTAGCTACTCCTTCCCCCCCCACAGAATTTTATCCTCTAATACGTGACCCTCCAAGATCCTGTTGAGCCAAAAAAACTTTGGAAAACTCACAGAGCTGAATTCACTAACCTGTTCTCCAACAAAGCAAACAAATGCATCTAGCAAAGAGGAACATTATGCCTTTCTACCCTGCTCCCTTTAGCCGCAGTGAGCAGAACAGGACCTAAGCCTGCTAATTGTCAAATCAGTAAATCTCTTGATGTTTAATTTTATTTTCTTGTACCAGTAGTGAATTGCTTTAATGGGAATGAAAGACAGAGCTGCTGATGCCAGTTCTGGTGGCATGAATGTGAATAAATAAGGGACCTTCAGTGCACGTACTTACCCAGGGGATGTCAGGAAATAGAGAAGACTGGGTGCTGTAGACATGAGAGCAAGGGTTTAGTGTTGTGCTGGGCTGCACCTAATGCTACACCTGTATGAAAACATAGAGCTGAAATTTAGAAGGAGAGAACATATTGAGAAGTATCTCTCAGCACCTCCTCTGCTATGTCTGCTCTGAAGCCCTAAGCAGTCGAGTACATTCTGGAAGACTAAAGTGACCAACCCCATCCAAGCTGTCATTAGAGGTAAGACTGTACTACCCAATCAGTCTGATTATTTGCAGTTCTCTGCACATGCATAGGAAAATTGTACTGTCTTCCTACATTCATAAACTTAAAAACAGTGTTTCCTACAAAACCATCACAAACAAATTGCAGTGGTTTATTTCTGGTGAGCAGTGTTGCCATTATCCCAGCAGAGGGAAATCTGGAGACGTTTTACAGCAGTAAAAGCAGCTGTTTGTCATGAATATACTGGAATTAGTTAGTGAAGGCCTTTCATTTTGATTATAAGACTGCAGACAATGATTAACCGATGTTACGGTTTAGAATACATAAGGGGATATTTGTTTTTAAGCTGTATTGCCAAGAAAAATCTCTGGTGCATTAAATACATTAAGTGGTATCATTTGGTTTTAAGATCTGGGTAGAAGCAAGACATATTATTTTGGATTGTTTTTCTTCTTCTTTAGATATTTTATGGTGGCAAAGGTCATTCATATCTTCACAAAAAAACTCCAGAGAAGGTATTCTTTAAAATAATAAAGCATCAGGTTTACTGAAAGGGATACATGCTATTTCATGGAAACTCTACTGATGCTTAACAGAAAGCTATGTTCTTTACAGTTATAAGTGGAACAGTGGAAAATGACAATAGCATAGATGTAGCTATTGACAAAACTATACCTAGTTACAGTAATGTAGAAGATTTTTTTTTTCCATTACTCGTCTCCTGCAGAAACAAGAGAGATCAATGTAATGGTACCTCCATAAGGTTCTGGCCTACCTATGTTGGCTAGTGATGGGAACTTCAGGTGCCTGAGCAATGTTTAATTGACAGAAGCCTGCAAAGTAAAAATAATCACTTGAAAACTAGGGATTCCTGATCAGTCATGAGAGTAAGAAAGAATAATTTATTTATTAATTTATTAATGCTGCTGTTGTTGTTGTTGTTAATAATAGTAACAATAGTAACAATAGTAACAACAGTAATAACAATAACAATAACAATGACAATAACAATAATAGTAACAATAATAATAATATAGGGACTGGAACTTAAATCACCACTACTGAGTGGCTTAATTTGGTCTTTGGACTAAATGGATGAAAAAGTCCAGTAAAACATGCCCAGCAACAAGATGGAATTATTCTGAAGTGACAGGAAGTGAAACATTTGCAGAGGTAAACAACCACAGACTCTTACCCAATTTACTAAGCAACTCCCCCTGGCTTTCTGCACAAGCCCTGGCCACAGAATTATACTCCAGAATTTGAAATTTCATTTCAATAATCCTATTTCTGAAAAGGAAAAATTAATATGTAGAGAAAGTGACCCAGATACATACTGCTACCTAAAGCTCAAACATGCTGACTCACCACCACAGGGAACTTCGGTGGTTTGACTTCTCTTTCTTCCTCTAGCTTTTGCCAGAAGCTATTGTCCTCAGCACTGCAGGAGCAGCCAAGGCCAATAAGTAACTCCTCCTTATTCTCCTCAGTTCATAATATAAGCTAAGGTCATTAGCAATTGCTACATGTCAGGCTGGAAGCAATGGTAGCACTGTAAAGAATATGCCAACATCATTATAGAAGCTGTGGGTCTGTGGATATCTGATCCCAGAGAAGACCTGCTGCTTTTTATTTGCTTATTTAATAGTTATTTTTAACTTTAGTCAGTTCCTTGGTTTGGTTAACTTGTGGGATTAGAAGTAATCTCACAAACTTCACAACTACCAAAACTGGGGGAGACATGGCAGGGGGAGGAGGCCAGAAGATAGGGAGGCAGGAAATATCTTTATCACCACAGCCAAAAGCAAGGCAGCGGACAGCGTTGATTTTTGGGGACAGGAGCTGCTTCATAACTGCAGCTGAGCTTCTCCTACATTTAAGCAATATGTGTCCAGTCAGTGTGTGAGCTCCGTCATTTATCTCAGGATGAACTAACTCAGCAGTATGTAGAAATCTGTCTCTAATCAGCTGTTTTGCAGAATCATAGTATCGCAGAATGGTTTGGGTTGAAGGGACCTTAAAGATGATCCAGTTCCAGCCCCTCTTCCATGGGCAGGGACATCCCACCAGACCAGGCTGCTCAAAGACTCCATCCAACCTGGCCTTGAACACTTCCACGGAAATGGCAGCCACAGCTTCCCTGGGCAACCTGTGCCAGTGCCTCACCACCCTCAATGTGAAGAATTTCTTCCTTATGTCTTATCTAAATCTCTCCCCTTCTAGTCTATGGCCATTACCCCTCATCCTGTCACTACTTGCCCTTGCAAAAAGTCCCTCCCCAGCTTTCTTGCAGCCCTCTTCAGGTACTAGAAGGCTGCTATGAAGTGCTCCCAGAGCCTTCTCTTCTCCAGGCTGAACAAGCCCAACTCTCTCAAACTGTCCTCATGGCAGAGGTACTCCAGCCCTTTCATCATCTTCGTAGCCCTCCTCTGGATCTATTCCAACAGTTCCATATCCTTCTTATGTTGGGGATTCCAGAACTGGACACAATATTCCAGGTGGGGTCTCACAAGAGCAGAGTAGAGGGGGAGAATCACCTCCCTCACCCTGCTAGCAGTGCTTCTTTTGATGCAGCCCAGGACACGGTTGACCTTCTGGGCCACAAGCACACATTGTTGGCTCATGTCCAGTTTTTTATCCATCAGCATCACCAAGTACTTCTCTGCAGGTCTGGTCTCAGTCGTATCGTTCCCCATCCTGTATTGATACCGGGGGATGCCCCAATCCAGGTGCAGGACCTTGCACTTGGCCTTGTTGAACCTCATGATGTTCACACAGGCCCACTTCTCCAGCTTGTCCAGGTCCCTGTGAATGACATTCCATCCTCCTGGCATGAGAAGCCCCACTCTGCTTGGTATCATCTGCAAACTTGCTGAGGGTGCACTTGATCCTACTGCCTATATCATTAATGAAATTAAACATCACTGGTCCCAGTCTGGATAGACCCCTGAGGGACACCACGCATCACGTGCCGCCATTTGGACATTGAGCCATTGACTACTACTCTCTGAAGGCAACCATCCTAACAATTCCTCATCCACTGAAGAGTCCACCCACCAAATCCAGAATACATTGTTAATCTTTGTATCCCCATTCACAAGTGCGTTCTTATGTGTGTTAAACTGCTTCCATCTACGTTGAACTCAAATGCTGGCTGTTTTTGAGAATCACCTTTAGGACTTCTGTGTTGAAGTTCCCTTCATCAGTGCATAAACCTGCACTGAGATGAAAATACAGATGGCAACAGGCCATTCTATCCTGTAATGCTGGGGTGATTTTTTAATCCTCTTAAGCAAATTGACCTTAATCCTCAGAACCTAAGCCCTGGTTAATACAGCACAACTTTCTTGCAGAGTCCTCTGCCAACCCAGATTCCTATAACCTGTTTATCTGGGAAGTTTGTCCGTGGTCTAAGCGCTGAGGAGTTCTGACAGAGATGCAGTTTTCCTGGAGCCTGTTACCTGACCTGCATAGCAAGGCATACTACATTGGACTTAGATATAAACACAAACAACTCCTGATTTTGCATATATATCCAGCAGATGTATTGCCCTTTCTAACTGCTGCTCCACACTGTATAGATGATGAAGTTACCAAGTTCTATGAGAAAACGTCCTGTTTCTGCATTACTTAGGAAGACCTAAATATTAAGTTATCCAAAAATGGGCTACAGGAGAGCCAGGGGACAAGAGGCATTTTTCACCTCGCAAGAAAACCATTGCCATGCTAAGGCAGTATGGTGTCAGTTCCTTTTGCTGGTGTCTGAATCTTTTGGGTTGAATAGTGTTTACTCCACATTTGTTGGCAGGAAGCAAGCTATCTTGCTGCATGACAGTACCCACAAAAATTATCCAGAATGTGCACTTCAAGATACAGAAGATAGATAACAAGCCCTCCTAACTCACAGTGCTGCCCAGAGCTTTGATGTATCCATACAAGGAATGAGAGAGATGTCAGCACTATATTTATAAGTGGTTCCACAAGATAACTCTTTGTTGTCCCAGGAAAAGCCTTTGTCTGATCAGCAATTCAATCCTAACTGCATGTGCTAGGTCAGCAGTTTAATTGGATATTTGTGACTGGTTTGATGATCCAGGAAAACTAGACTGATGTCTCACAGGTTTGTATTTGTAACACAGAAGTATTTTGAGTTTAGTACGTCAAAGTGCTCAGAGGAGCATCCCCAAATTGTTTCAATTCCTGTGTCAGCAGAGCACTTCCTGTTTAGCATTTTGAGATTTACTGCCAATGGGAAACTCCTAAAGCAAAGACCCCTGGGGCTTGTGATTGCATAATTCTAAACATCTTAATAATACTTCTTTCTGTAGCTTTTATGACTCTTCTGCCTGGACCCAGCAAACTGCAATTCTGGGAGGTTTGCTTCCTCAAAATGATTTAGGACTGGGCATTTGATTATAGAGATGCTCCAGAGCCATGAAGAGAGGGAACAATATCAAAAGAGAGAACTAAAGGAAAGGAGTTTGTTTGGGCAGACACCTCATTCTGTTGTTTCCCTCCTGCTGTTACTTCTGTTACCCCATGCAAACCAACAGGTTTCTTCCGTACAGCGATTTGTTGCTTGTTTCTGGCACGTATTCTTCAGCTGTTCATTGGCAAGAGCTTTCTTGTGACACTGCTGGTGGCTAAGTCTTCAGCAGAATGACTGAAACATATATGGAAAGGCATAGGTACCAATGGTCCAGGCAGTCCCTCGATGGTAGCTTTAGGCAAAAGAAGGAAAGTGTGTCACTAATACCCAGTCCACATTTTGTGTTCTTACTATACCGTAGAACAGAGCAATACTTCCAAATTTTAGTCTCTCTTCCATTAAAGATAAGGATTTTAACTACTTCTGCAAGCTTCTTGGATGGTTTAAAAGACACATTAATACTTTTTCTTTAAATTTATCTCCCTCATTCTGTATGTGTTATTAACTTTGGTTGTCTTTAACACCATGAGGCAAACACTATAAATTATTTGGGGATGATGCACATTTACATAGACATGCAAAGTTCTTCTCTTTCTTTGCTACCACACTTTCTGCCTCATGCTAGGCCAAATACTTTAATAAATAAGTGCAAAGAAGGAAAAATCCTCATGCAAAGACAAACTGATGCTTCAAGTCAGATGCTTTATACATTTTCATTTAAACTTGCTTAAACCTTACCTAATTTTCTGTCTGTAGCACTACTGTGCTTCAGAGCAGTTACCACATTGGAAATGTCTCTATTGCACGTTCCATGCTGTGACATAACTGATGCAGTCCCCTCCTTAATGTTTCATTAAATCAGCAGTTTCTGTTAATTCTTAGATATTGTGTCATATTTGGTTAGCAAAAGTGAAAACAGATTTAATTCTGCTGAATGAGATTTTCTCTGGTAAATTCTGCATACAGAAAAGATGGATCTGCTGCCTTCATTATCAGAAACCTATGTTCAGGGCTACTCTGAAAACTTACTGTCAAAAATCATGGCTCAGATCTTGGAAGGCAGTATGTGTTGGGTGACAAGAGTGAATAGCTGTTGGGGTAAAACATTTAATATCCTCATTTTTGTCTTTCCTGCTGAAAATAAATGCTCAATTTTTAAAAGTGAGGCTGGGAATTCACAATAATAAAAGATTTTAATTTTGGAAAATTAATTACTGTTCATTAACCTGCTGTGCATGATTTTAACCTGTAATGTTGACTTAATCCATTGAGATAAACAACTCCATTATTGCCTGGGTTCTCTGACATATATCTTTCTTTTTTTTCTGTTGCCAGATAGGAACCAGACAACCAGACATCTGATTCCTCAGGAATTCTATCTTCACCAAATGCCACAGGGTTGTTTCTTGCCAATATTGTAGCAAATTTAGTAACTGAATGTATTTCAAGACATACAGCAGATTTCTTGATGTTCATAAAATGTAAATTTTCAAATAGGTTTGTATTATATGTAACTATTAGATAATGGGAGGGGGGTTTTAAGCTATTTTTTTCTGTTTAATATTAGAGATTTGAAAGAAAACTGGCATATTGAATACGCAACACTTTGTGAATAACCAAATATTACACAATGCTTTGGAATAAACTGTGGTGGCCCTCATGATCTCTTTGCCCCTTTCAGTTGCTAAAAATTTCCCTGACAAATCTGAAATGTGTACATTTCTGCACGCATTTGTGTACAGTCTGGCATATATTGAATGCATGGAGAAGCTTGTGTTTCAGTAACCTAGTCCACGTAGTTTCATCAAGCATTTTTTACCTGCATTAAAACTATCTCTTTGCATACATGGGAGTAAATAAATCTGTTGTTTGTAGAAGCATTATTTTGCAGACTGAGAGGTACAGCATTAGATAGTCTTGCTCCAGTTAGTGACAACTTGTCAGTCAACAGGACAGGACAGCAGACTTCAGGTCCAGAATACATAAAACCTTTATTAAGTGAATGTATTTCTGCCATTCTGTATCTATCCTCTATTTTTTGAGTAAAATCCACATATGACTGCTGAGCCTTTCTTCAGACTTAGGACTTGACTCATGAAATGTCACAGTCGCCCTCATCTAGGCTCCTTATAATAGGAACTCCTTACTGGTACCATTTCTGCAACAGTTTAGCAGGTACTATATTAACAGAAACTACACTGAGAGGAATTAAAATAATATAGGTCTTTACCAAACTAACTATGATAATCAAGTTATAAAAACCAAATTCTTGGATGGCCTACTGACATGTTACTCATACAAAGTTTCTCTAATACGACTATCCCACATCAACAATACAGAGATAGAAGCACACAACAGACTTGCTTCCAAAGTAAGTATCTGAAATTAAAATAGTATACGGTATAGAATTTGCATATTTAACTTACTATAACCACAGCCTGCATAGATATAGAATCATGTAGGAATGTCCAAACCAAGATGATAAACACTAAGAATATATAAAAAATCCTACACCACTAGAACCATATTTATCCTCTGATACTGAATACAAATAATTTTATTTCAAATAACTATGTTTTCAAAATATTCCTGTTCCCAAATATGTCTTGCTATATCTTGCAGATATTAAAGTAGAAAAAGCTAAAACCTGTTCTGGATCAAAGATAACAAAACACACATTTCCCTTCACCATGTTACACAACTGCTTCTACAAAGTATGAACAGCTTACCTGTAGGACTCCAACAGGTCAACAACCTCTGTCTGTCCATAGTGCTTAGCCCAGTCCAAAGCCATCCTGAAAGAGTTGCATACTAATCTTTAATTTCACTTCAGAAGATAAATACGAATAGCATGCTACACAAGGAGACAACTGACACCATACTGTTCTATTAATTTCATAGCATCATACAATTACCTGAGTTGGAAGGGACCCAAAAGGGTCACTGAATCCAAGTCCTATCCCTACACAGGACACTCCCAACATTTGCACCCTGTGACTGAGGACATTGTCCAAATGCTTCTTGAATGCTGGCTGACTCGGTGCCGGGAGCTGTTCCAGTGCTCGACCATCTGCCAGGTGAAGAACATATCCCTAACATCCAGTCTAAACCTCCACCAGCACATCTTCCTGCCATTACCTCTAGTCCTATCAGAGGTTGCAAGGGAAAAGAGATCAGCACCTGTTTCACCTCCCTCCCTTGTGAGAAGGCAGTGAACAGCGATGAGATCCCCTCTCAGTCTCATCTTCTCCAGGCTGAACAGACCAAGCGACCTCAGCCGTTCGTCACATGACTTCCCCTCTAGAACCTTCACCAGCTTTGTGGCCTGCCCTGGACACTCTACAGTAGTTTGACATCCTTTTGATACTTGGCACCCAAAACCGCACACAATTTCTGCCTGATTGTTTAATCAGTGCTATTATTGCTGGATCTGCAGCTTCCCATTTTAAAGTGTATAAACTACAATTTTTAGGTTACTGCAATTCTTTGCCAAGAAAGAATCACAGTTTCACACAGTAGTCCATGCAAACCTACAGAAGGAAATGAGAAGGAAGAAGGGGCCACTCCTTCAAACACACACCAATGCGCAGAGACAGGCCATGCCTTTTGGCAGTACCCTTCACCAGCTCCTTCAAACCACCCTGAGAAGACACACTCCAAATATTTTTCTCCAAACTGTGTGAAAATATTTGGCTTTTTGATGTGTTATGGGAATTGCCCTCCTCACAACACAGTTCACTCCAGTTTCCTCTTAAACTGTATTCCTTCCCAAGCATTTCAAGTGACTCCTGGAATACTAATTTTTAGCTTCCTATATTTCCTATATTTCCCTGTTTATATGAAGACAAAATTCACAGCCACAAAAATCTGATTTTTACAGATTCATAAATATTTCAACATGATACAGCATATTTACTGATATAATACTACAAAGATCTTTGGGCCTGTTATGCCCCATTTTTAAATTCATCATAGGTTACTCTCTTAAAACCAGAAGAGCAAAACATTTTTGGTGTGCTTCAATCAACCCAGTGAGAAAGATTCCTGTTCTGCTTCTAACCCATGTGTTAAATCAGACTCACTGAAATCAAGAGTGTATATTCCATATTAGAGACTGTTTCATTAAGAATTCAATTCAGATTTTACAGAAAACAATGTGATAATCATAAGTTAAAAATGGTTTAGAACTGTAAAAATCTATTAGAGCTTACAGTAGTCCGATAAGCTGGCAAATCAGTTTAGATGTTACAAAATTTCTTTCTCACTGGTATACTGATAAACAAATCATTCATTTTATGTTTCGTTTTACCAGCCAGTGGATGACTTGCAGTGGATATTTGCTCCCATACTGATCAGTTGTTCCACTTGACTCAGAAAGCCTCTTCCTGCAGCAATCATTAGCGCAGTTGCGCTGGTTTCACTCTGCCTATAATCAACTGAGAAGTACAAAAAAAAAGAATCAGCAAAACCAATACAGATGCTACTTTTTTCATCTAAATGTAGTACATAACTTTCAAAACGAAGCCCAAAGACAATCTGTTTCCTCACTTCATCCCACTAGTCAGTTCATGTGAATTTAACACTGTTTTAGAGATGTCTTGAAACAACTGGCAGTCCTTTACACAAGTACAACAAAAAATAACTGCAAAACTTATTTATTCTGCTAAGCCTATTCATTTTTTCAATAGGCATCAGAACTCAAAAGTAACAACATTTGAAACTGAAGACAAAGTAGCCACAGAAATTCAAATCATTTTGTGGTTGTTTTTCTCTTATTTAATAAGATGAGAAACTTACCACTGACATTTTCAGTTAAGATGAGATGGAACACCTGAGCAAAGGAATCAACATCTTTATGCAACCAGATGTCAGAAAGACAAGAATCCATTTCTTTTATTAGCCATGGTTCTAGGCAATTCACTTCCTTTTCAGTCTGAAAAGAAAAAAGAAGTATTGGAAGATGCATATCTTCAAAGCGTTGTCTTTGTTCTCATATGATTAGATAAGGAGAATTTGAACAGTTTTCCAAATAACAACCAGAAATACAGCACTCACATATTAGTTAAAGCATTTTTGGTATCATATGCAAGTACTTGAAACAATGGCACTATTACCATTTGATATAAACAAAAATTATGTACAACCATCGTAACTGAAAAGCACACTTCAGCTGGAGTAGTTATTGCTAGTAAAAAAAAAATAAAATTAAAAAATCATGTTGTAAAATATTTTAATATCCTTCCAGGAATTCTACAGGAATAATATCTTTAAAAAAAACAAGTTTTAAATGTGTAGTAATAACATAACACAGAATCCAGATTTAAACATCTTTTTCAACAAAAGGAAAATTTTACCAGCTGATTGAATACCTTGTCACCAGCATCATCCAACAGATTAAACTCTTCACTCGCACTTGGGACAGATCTTTGTCTCTGAGATTCCAGTTGGCTATTATTTTCTTGAGTAGACCACCACTCAATAAAAGTGCTTTGTCGTTTTTCTTCTAGGATGCAAGAAGTATTTCCAAAAAGAGTTTTACAGTTGTCTTAGTTACACATTGTTTCCAGTTACAAAAACCTGTTACATCAAGTCACAAAGTTTCACCTATTCAAGCTTTTTTACTTAATTGAGAATGCTGCTACCAGGCCAATATAAATCCCAAGAATAAGGGCATCCAAAGTGCACCACTGTCAATACCTGCTATAAGAACATGGTAAAAACACCTACCATTTGGGTGCTTAACTCCCTAGAGTCTCCAGTATTCCAACTTACTGCATTCAAAGGAGCTTCCTAAGCAAGTATTTCCAAAGCAATTCTCAGTCCAAAACGTTCTCCAGAAGAAACCAAAAAGAAGTGATATAGCTCTTGCATGTAACAACTAATTTTTGTACACAAGTAGAAGAAACAGTCAGGACACCAGTGCCTTAACTGAACTTTTCTATCGACAGCGATCAGAGCTGAGCAACACAATAAATGTACAGTTAGGACTGAATATTAGAGCTTTGGTTATTGGTTAATATTGGTTTGGAGTCTTTGAAATACACTCTACGATCCTTACTTTCCAGTGCCAGGAAAACTTCCCAAATAATAAATCTACTTCATCAATTGAAAAACAACCATGCTAAGCTCAAGATTGTTAAGGCTTCTGGACTATATATTGAACACATCTATGCCTCAAGAATGTTACTAACAGGAACCATTTCTGTACAAGATGTACAAAATCCTGCCCTCTTTAAGGGCTGCACTTCAATTTTTCACACAAAAGTCAGCACACAGTATCTTCTGCTTCTATAGTTTTCATGTGGGCAAAACCTCGACCATTATGCAATTCTACTCAATAATAACTAGGAAAAATACATCATTTATCAGCTGAAAGCAAAAATACAATCATAAAAAGAAAATTAAAGTACTATTTTTCCAGTTACATAATCTACTTCAATAAGGCAAACACTGAGAGCTTAAAGATACTTGCTGTCATCACGCCTCATTTAATATTCTGACCTTGGAATTTTAACAGAGAATCACCCTGTTTAATTTTGCAATCAATCAATGAGACTCATTGCCAACCCTAACAAGAAGTCCACCAACCTCGCTGCTTCTCTTTTTGGTACTTTACCATCTCTTTGTTTGTATACCCAGTGCTTCGTAAAACGTCCTCCAAAAACATCTCTTTAACTTCAAAAGGTCTTCCTTGTACTGAAAGTAGAAATAATCCAGAAAGAATTAGACACTCCCTAAGTCATTTATAATCTGAATTTTAAAAGAGCATTTCTGTAGACACAAAAAGAGAATCAAACATTACTAGGGCTGGGTTTAAGGAATTATTACGTTCCTTAAAAAGTCTTGTAAGAGTATCTTCAGTGAGTTCATTGTATTAATATTACTGGACCACAAAACAAAGCAACGTTTCAAAGGGAAATGCCAGCTGGGTACCTTGCTTTCCTCTTAACCTCATCAATTCTATTCAGTGTTATAGCAAGAGATGCTAGTAAAATTGACAGTTATCAACTGCAATTTTATCAAAAGGAGAAAAAGAAAATAGCCATTTTTGGTTTAGGGTTACAAAAAATAATTACCTGTGTAAGATTGCCACCTAGATTAAAAGTTGTAACAGCAACTAATAGAGCTTCAGTGCAAGATCCCAGAAGCAGATTGCCATTTTTGTATTAAACTACTTTATTTCACGAGAAGTACACGAGAAGCCAGACTTCTCTCAATTTCCTCAATCACTTCTGACAAATTTGACTTTCTTTGCCAAATACAGCACGATAAATGAGAAAATCCAGTGGTCTTTACTTCCTGATAACCTACCCTGATTTCTGTTTCAATATCACTGTTTCCTAGACCTTATTTATAGACATGGAAGGACTCTTCTTCACAGGAAGAATCAAAATCTCTAGATTTTAATCTATGGTATCTTAGCAGACATTTGCTATACCTGAGTTTAAATCACCTAGGGCTTTTCTCTTCTTCAGAAATAGCAAGGTTTCCCCTCTCATAAAAAAATAAGGGAAACACTAAAACAGCGTATTTCCAGATTCCTGCCTTCAACAAGTTGCAAGCCTTATTTTACTAAGCAGAAGTTCAGAACTGAGAACTAGAAATAAACACTTCTATCTGTAAAAAAATTGGTTTTCTTCTTCAGGAACATTCACTAAAATAAACCAATGATTTGTAGAAAAGATTCTCAGGAAATTGATCCTACCCATGACCTGGGACTGTCAAGCTTCTTAAAAAAAGGCTGATATGCAGACAGTTACTTGGTTGTTTTGAAAATAAAGGATTTCACTTAAAAGCTTCTTTTGGAAACATGTTACACTTAGACATCATTGTTGAAAGAGGAAGAGGACTGCAAGGTGCCAGAGAAGATTACCCACGTAGAAAACTTGCAAGTCAGGAGGGTGAAGAATAAAAAAAAAGGCATCTCCCTCACACTTACACACTTATGTTTCACTTCTACTGAAGATGAGTCAAATGAAATTAAAGCAGCAATAACGATAATTCTTTGCATTTGAACGTAATCTAACTGTAGATAACCAAGTCTCAACAGAAATGAACATAAATTGCTACATCTTTTCTCACTGTTTACCTGGGTTAACAGCCAATAACTTCCTTTAAAATAAAGAATCATTAAAAAAAGAAAATTCAATTTGCCTAAGACTGTATTTCTGAAGTGACCAGGTGCAGTTAAGTGTATTTTATCCAGTAAACAGCAGCAACCTCTGAGAGGCCTGAAGTACCAGAATCTACCGGAATGAATTGAAACAGATCACGTTCTTGTGGATCCTAGGGTCTACCCCAGCATTCAGACCAGCACTGTAAGAACCTTCTCCCATTTCCTGAACTGAACACGGCAGGGGCCAGGACATCCCTGCATTTACAGAACTCTGTGGTGAAAACACACTCTGAAGTATGTGCAAAAGTAAATTTATCATGTTTTCTTTCTCAGAATACTTTGCTATAGTTTAAGAAGATCTATAAAACCGAGGGCAGGTATACCCAGATTTTAGATTTTAAATAAATACTTACTGTGCATTACTGGGCAACTTCCAAAATATCTAACAAAGAGATCTGCATCCAGAGCAGCACTAGATATAATTAGTTTTAAGTTAGCCTGGTTTTGCAACACATCTCTCAGTTTTATTAACAAGAGGTCACTGAACCTATTCCTCTCATGTACTTCATCCTGTAAGAAATGGGAAAAAAACAACCAAACAACAGATAAACATCACAGATTTCAGATTGTAACTCTTTGCAAATAATAACTTTTTTAAAAACTGAAAGACATAATTTGCTGGTACACTTAAGACATGAAAACATGTTAGTCTAGCTTAAGTATTTTTTTGAAACTATCAAAAATCAAAATAAATATTTCAAAATGTTTTACGAAGACCTCAAAAAAAACATACAGCAAAAATATTTATAATGTCCACTCTGTTAACACACGAGCCATACACAACTTGATTTCAGAGGTTAAACTTCAATTCTTATATTTGAATCTCATTTTCAAGATAATGACAAAAACTGCCAATCCTACAAATACTTTAATAAATTCTCACCTCACAATTGATGAATTTTTGAAGAGATGTATAACACATAATCAAAAAAAGTTAGACTTCTTAAACTCTTAAGTCACACAAGAAGCTTATCCTCAATTAAGCACATGACTGACTAGAGCAGGGGTGTCAAACTCACAGTCTGTGGGCCTAATCCATCCTCCAGCCTGTTTCATCCAGCCTGGCACCTTGTTTCTAGCCTTGCCCCTACGCTCCTGCCAGCGCCTGTCACACATGCAGCGTGTGACACACCTTACGCAGCAGCAGCAAGAAAACGGCAGGAGCTGTGAGTTTAACACCCCTGGGCTAGAGTAATCATCTTGGCTGGTATGTTCTGTGTTGGTTTTTATCATGAACTGATGAAGCAGGGACCCAAATACAACATTTTTAGGCTGAGGTTAGGAACGTATACACTATTCCCACACTTTTTCTCATTTTGATAAACAGGCAGGCACCTAAAATTATCATGCGTCTCTCTGTCTTCAGCAGTGGAAAGTTCAATCTTGCAATAAACATGCTGGTTCCACTGACATCAAATTCTACAACAGGATTATTGGCATCTATTTGCTGAAAAACTAATCATTATCTTGAAAACATTTGGGCAAACAAATGAACTGCAAACCTCATGTTGCTCAAACAATACATGATACAAGAAATTCTGATGTACTTATGTTGAACCACATCTACATAAGCCTCCCTAAGGCTCTTCCGCTTTCTGATAGAGGGAGTTCAGAGAAATTTAGAGCTCAGTCCTCCACAACTGCATTATGATTCCAAAACTAATTACTAGTAAGAACCTGAAATAAGATACTGTTACTAAAAAAAACATTAAAAAAACCCAAAAATCCCACCCCAAAGTAGGTGCTATAACAAAGACTCAGCAAGTCTTTACGATTGATTCAGATTCTAACCAAATACAAACACTCTAAATGCTCAGCAAATTAATAAAGGCAACTAGGATCTTATCTTCCAACTAAGAAGTAACGCATATTGCTCTGCCTCACACGAAATACAGCAGGACACTTACCACAATAACATGTGTCACTGTTGACAGAGCGCTGTCTCCTGCCATTAGTGTGCGAAGCAGCATGCTGTTAGTGCAAAACATCAACAGTGTCTTTGGAGAAAACCTATGGAACAGTTCATGAAGATACTTAGTCTTTCGCACCGTGTAAACGCACACTAGCTTTCCACTCCTTGGTAAAAATTAAAATATTGAACAGCTGCTCACTAGAAGTGTAATTAGATTATAGTTCTCTCAAAGAATTCATGCGTCCTGTTTATTTTTGAACAATGCCTATTCCCAGAGATTTCCTAAGGAATCTTAGTGCTTATGCTACAGAACTTCAGACAACGGATTGACTAACAAAATGAGATTCAAATTTACATAAATAAATAATCAAGTGGAACAGAACTTGGAGAATTGCTCCATGTTGTTTATATTGCTGGAAAATTCAGTGTGGACTGCTTTGGAAAAACAGGTTCCAATTCTTCAGCTTATACTTGGCTATAGTCTTTGTATTTGCCTGTAGTTGACTGAATCACAAAGAAATCCGCTCATCATTTTCAAATTATTTTTTTCTCTTCAAGAACTTCAAAATCTTTAAAAGTCACTGTTCTAGAACCTGTGGCAGAGTTAGCTGTGGAAGTAAAAACAGATTGCCACTTTCTGCAGCACTGTCACTTTAAGTATGGAGAAGTTCCTCTGTATCATACTGCACCGCTCTCTTCTGGAATTCATAACCTCACTAGTTGTATTTCTTTCCAAGTTTGGAATTCATTCCTCCTTTCAAAAACCCTCCTACATATTAGACTCAAGGAACACATCTACCTTGTGTAATTTACCCATCCCTACTCCTCCCTCTTCTTCAACAGCCTTCTAGAAATCATCACTGCTGTCTAACAGTTAATAAAACCTAAAACATTATCTTCCTGAGTTACTGTAAATACCTCCATCCCACAATCCTCTTTGCCCAGATTTGGAAATACTGCCATCTCTCTTCTGCTCTTTCTCCTGAGAGAATCTATTGATTTTATTAAGCAGGATTTTCTGCTTTGTTTGCAACAATTTCTGCACCGCAGTGAGATCTAAACTTTGCTCCTCTTCAGCCAGCATAGCACTCCCACACATTAATCACGCACCTTATTTCAAATTCATCTTTACTAGCTCTTTTAATTCCTTAATAGCCTTGTGAACTTTTGCACATGTATTCAAAATCTTCTTTAACTTGGGTTTGTCGTTCAAATGCATTCATTTTCATTAGCTATGCAACACCTCCATCCATGTAACAACGTAATTAGCTACACCTTTTTCCTCCTCCTCATTCATATGCCAACAACTGCCCATTTCTGGAAATCCCACTATCTACAGAGTTCAAAGAACTTAGAAATCGCACACAAGATTCAGACTTTCACCCATTTCTGCTCTGCTTTAGGAACAAATACCCCAGGTGACCTAGAAATCTCTACTTTTGTGTCACTTCATGTTTTAAGCAGTAAATTAAACTAGACTGCTGAATAATGCTCAACCTCATCATTGCCTTGCAAATTCTGAGCTTTTTTTTCTTCTTGTGTCCCCTATTAATTTTCACTCTACAGCATTCGTTACAGCGTGCCGCTCTGCCTACCTTTCTTCAAAGCTTCCAGAACTTTTGGATCTATACAGATTAAAAGTGGGGAGAAAATTATTAAGAGAGAGGAAAGTACAGACTTGATCTGAAAGTAAAACAAGGAATTCCACACACACACTCCCAAGCAGAATGGAAGAGAAAGCACCTGCAATTCACTTATGTAAGACAGCTTACCACATGAAACTGAAAAATAAAGGAGGAAACCTGCCTTTTTTCAGTCTTAAATATTCCATTACCCAAGACGTAGCATATGCTACCTATACTTTACCTATTAAGCTTTTACTGGGCTGTATCCCAGATATACTGTAGTTTATATGTACACAAGACTAAAGATCAACACAAGATCAACTGACTTTAAGAAATGTTGTAAGTACCTGCTTTCTAATCGGGTTTGATAACCAATTGTCTGGCCAATCTCTTCTCGTCTTTCTGCTGCCACTCTTTCAGCCACAGAAACAGCCGCCAAACTTCTTGGCTGAGTACAAAATATACGACAGGGAACCCCATTTTTGTAACAGTCATCAAGAAGGAACTGAGGGATCTGTAAAGAAGTGGTTTAAATTTACTTCTCAGTTTGATAAAGTCATAGCTTTTTTTACCACGAAAGAATCCAACTGCATCTTAGTATTACTCAGGCTGCAAGACAATTCACAGTAGGGGTATCTTTGCAAATGTAATTGATTGGATAGAAAGGCAGCAAAAATAAATTTCTGATTTTAAGTTTAATCTGTTTCCAAAAACAAAAGAAAATTATAATCTCTCTCCTGCTTCAGAGAAATCCATAAAAAAATACTTGTCGGTAATCTTTCATTTTAACACAAAAATATTCTACTATAGAACTAGTTTTAGAAAGAAAAGGCCTACACAAAATTATAGGTACCTTCCCTTCAAAATTTTACATTATTTTAATGAAAAGTTAGTATCTATCAGAACACTGTGCAGAAACATTTATGCTTTCAGGAAGCAGCTGATGCCTTAGAACTTCAGAAGCAGGAAAGCGCACTAGAACACAAGACGTTCGACTGCATAGGAAAACAAAAGCCTTAAAACAAACATAAAGAAGTCCCTTTTTACATAAATATGGAAAAATTGGCATTAGTTTTGTATAACTATTCTTATATTTTTATTCCATTAAAGAAACATACTTGACTAGTTTTTCCTGATCCGGTCTCTCCTACAATCAGAACAACTTTATTGTCCTTTATTAGCTCAACAATTTCATCCCGTTTTTCAAAAACTGGTAGGGATTGCCTGAAAGAATCAAATTCTGATTCCCCTCTTTTCACTGGAACCTGGGGGATACCACTGCTGAGTCGTCCGCTTGTCTTGTTCGCTTCTCTGCTTTCTGTGAAGAGAAGTTCACGCTTTACTGGGACAGATGCAAAACATCACTAAAATATTGCTTAAAAACCGTACATAAAACTGAACATTCCTGACTTTCTATGCAACCCTATAAAGTGACAAACCCATCACACATTTACAAGCCATATTCGTAATTCATCCTGTTACAGTGCTTGAGATAAGTATTATCCAAAAGAGTTCTTACTTTCATAGATACTTTGAACAAAACCAAACTAGAAGACACACTGAACACAGCAGATTCAACAGCACACGCACCTTCTCGCTCGGTCTTTGGCAGAAGTTCTATTCGTTCTTTGATTGTGACAGGAAACCTCAGAATTAAATCTCGAATGATATCTGTTGTACGGGGAGCCAAGCAGTAAGTCCTTACTGCATCTATCAGTTCTGATCCATCCTTCTTCCTTACAGTCAGGTACCGATTTCTTCCTTTTCTGCGAAGAAAGAAACATGTACTTGAGGAATAAATAACCTATTTATCTCTATGTAATGATCTTCAACCACAATTCTTTCAAGATGGCTGTGAGATAATTTTCAAATACAATGTCATAAATAGAAATTTCCAGATAATGTCCTGTGTAGCATAACAGACACCAAAACAACAGAAGCACCCACAATACCTAGCATCAAAACCACCTACTACACACACAAGGTACTGCAGCACACACACTGCAGACTTTCTTTGGCTGTCTATGCCCAGTGCATCCTTACAATTAGGCCTCCATAACATAACACTGTCCTGCTACCTTTCTCTTATTGCTGCACCTGCTTCCCAAAAGACACCCACCTCAGCTCCAACAATCACTCAATACATACTAAGAAGTATTACACAAACCTGATTTCTAGAGTACTTTAAGAGATTTACAGGTTAAAAATCAACAAGCAGACATAACAAAGACACAAGCAACCTTCCAGAAATATTAGAAGTTTTAACAAAATCCAGCCAAGCAACTTAAGATACCCAGGATGCTCATTATTAAAGATTTACAATGTAGAATTAGAGACAAAACTCTCTAACACTGCATTTGTTCTCAGACTGAACACTGATGCTGAAATGCAAAGAACTCTTCTAAACACGTTTGAAAGCGAAGTGCCTTGTGGCTGGGCTACAATGACACACTCACACTTTGAAAACGATTTCTCAGAATAAGAACAGGTCATGCTAGGAGCCCAGCACCCCATCCTGCCCAGGGGTGGTGCAGTGCGGTGTGTGTACGGGGTGCAGGTACCCACATGCTGGCAGGGGCAGCCTCTGTGAGGAGAGCCTGGGGCTGCCCCGCCACGGACACAGCCAGCTCCAACAGATCCCCCACGGAGCACAGCTAAGCCCCTCAGCTGCGATAGCGGGGACTCTGTAACAACATACTGAGAAAGGGAAAACACACTGCACAGGGCCGCAAGAGAGGGGTGAGGAAAATCTGGGAGAAACACAAAACCCACAAAACATTACGAGGGCAAAGTACTTCAAACTAAGCATGTCCCAAGTTTTTTTAGGTAGACATGAAGCTAAGCACAAAATACATAACTTTATCTTACTTTTTAAACTTTTTTTTGCTAGTACTGTTGCCTACAACGGTGCATGGTATGCTAGGAACATGGATCATTTGAACACTAGTCATGCAATTCCACATATTTCCACAAGCAAAAGAAAAAAGTAAAATAAAAATTACACTCCAACTTACCCTATACTTTTAGATATCAGCCCAAGAGACTGACAGAGCCAGTGACCAAACGCTCTTTCAGTACTAGTGAAAGAAGAAGGAAATGCCATTTCTAGAAAGATAAAAAAAGAAGCACACGTAGCAATGGATGACACAGCATTCTTAGAAACACAGAAGCATTAAGGTTGGAAAAGATCTCTACGATCATCAGGTCCAGTTGAACACCAAAATGCCTACTAATCCACATCATCTAGTGCCACAGCTGATACCAGATATAGTTACTATTACAAAAACCAGAGTATTTTGATGTAAGCTGAAGTAGAGTTAAGGTTCATTTAAGTAAAGGTATTTTTTGAAAGTTGGACAGAACGGCCCTCTGACAACACACTTTCTTTATAGCACATTCTCTTTTTGAAATACATGTTTTTCCAGACACTGTTTAGAAGTAACTTCTTCTGTTAATTATGGTATGTGCTGAACAGATGTGTCCTCTTCCATAGTCACATCTGTCTGCAGTCTTTCCCTACCTGAAACACAAAGTTGACAAAGAACTCAATCCAAAGCTCCAATTAGCAAGAGATTTGGCTGTTGTGATGTTCATAATAATATAGCTCCTTCCTTGGAAGTGTTCAAGGCCAAGTTGGATGGGGCTTTGAGCAGCCTGGTCTGGTGGGAGGTGTCCCTGTCCACGGCAAGGGGGCTGGAACTGGATGACCTTTAAGGTCCCTTCCAACTCTAGCCGTTCTATAACTCTGTGACTGAAATTAATCCTTGGGAAGTAATAGAATAGGCATAATATTTCTAGGAGATTTAGACATATGCATGTAAGTGGGAAATAACTTCTGTTGATACAAGGAGTAGTTACTAAAAAAAAGTCCACTGTTTTGATTTAGGCTAAAGTTCCATCTAAGTAACTGTATTTTTTTGGAAGTCAGACACAGACTGTCCTCCTGACAACACGTGTTCTTCATAGCATGTTTTCGGTCAAATAGTGCCTTTCCCAGACAATACTGTCCAAAGGATATTTTTCCTTATCAGAAATGCAAGGTCAGACAGAGAACTGCCTTCAAGGCTTCAATTAGCAGAGATCCGGCTGCTGTGAAGTTCCTAATAACACTCAAATTAGACCTTGAGCAGTAAGAGAACATGCATAGGATTTCTGGGAACTTTTATACATATGCCTAGAAGTGGGAAATATCTTCTGTTCCAGCTCTTGTCTCATCACACACGACTGATGGAAATCATTCCTCCTGGGCTGAATTAAAGGATGCTGCTTCCTAGAAGTCCAAAACAAGTCTCAGAGAGTGTATTTGCCAGCATTTCTCTTGTCCTGGCTACACGTTTTTCGAACCCCTCCACGATGGAGACCCCACCTCTGCCCTGAGCAGTCCATTCCAGAGCTTCACCACTCTGTCAGCAAAGCCCTTCTTTTCCTAATAGCCACTCTAACCCTCTTCCCTCGGTAGTTATGAGGTCCTCGCCCCCCACCCCTGACTCCCCGCCTCCCCCCGCGCGCCGGGCCGGGGCTGGGCCGTCGCACCCAGGCGGGGCGCAGCCACCGGGAAGGGCGCTCGGCCTCGCACCCGCGGTGCTCACGGGACTACGGCCGCGCCACGCACCTTTCTCCTCCCCGTAGCGGAACCGCTCCAGGGCGAGGTTCACGGCGATCTCCACCGCCTCGTCCACGCGGATCTCCCTCAGCCACGTCCCTCGGCCCGGCGCGGGGCCGGCGGCGGCGGAGGCTCCTGAGCCCCCGCCGGGCTGCCGCAGGGAGGCGCTGCGGGGCTGCGACATGACCGGGGGCGACAGCCAGGGCTGAGGCGGAGAGGGCAGCGGGGAAAGGGGAGCGCGGGAAGCCATGCGCTACCGGTACGGCCGGTGCGGAGCGGCGGCGGCGCGGCCCGGCGGCGAAAGGCCAGCGCGATGGGCGGGGACAGCACGGGAGGCCCCGCCCCCGGAGACGCCCCGCCTCCTCCCGGCCCCGGCCCCTGCCCGCCCCGGCCCCGCCCCCTGCCCGCCCCGGCCCCGCCTCCTGCCCGCCCCGGCCCCGCCTCCTGCCCGTTGAAACATGATAATGATTGGACTTCGCTTGTTCTCCATTACACAGTCTGTATCAACTGAGAAATCAAGCAAAAGAACGTGATTTCTAACCATTTGGGAAACCTTTTTGTATGGTGGGTTTTTTGTTTATTTGTTTGCTTGGTGCAAGGTCAATCAGGAAGTGCACATCAGGATGTTTCACCACAAAGCATTTTGCCATCAAGGTTTGTCCTACAGATTTATTACAACTATTACCAGGTGTCCTACTGTGAAATTAACTATCAAAACTCCACTCTTACTCAAGTGCTGACTGTCCTGGGTACATCCAAAGCTTCAGAAACAGTGAGGGAGGTCCCCACTAAACTTACCCCACTTGCCTACAAAGGAGCAGCCTAGAGCAAGAAGCACACATCCTGAGATTACTCACACCTGTGCTCTTTCTGGCTGCAGCCTTGCACTACAGGAGCAGAACATCTAACAGGTGAATTGCTAGTTGCCCTCAAACCACACTAAAACTCCAGAAACAAGCAAAGGCATTTGCCTGCCCTCCTGCCCTGCTACGCTCTGTTACTATGAGGCCTAGCAAGCCTGAGGTTAACTGGTGATTCACTTAAAAATTATGATTTTAGGTCCAGATCCAAATGCAAAACCACAGTGTCCTGAAGAGAAATACAGGTCACATAATTAACATCCATCTGAGATCTTGAAGCCACTCTGCATTTAACTCCTTACCACACTATGACTCTTGGGAGGAAGAGTAACAGAAAGTCTACAGCACTCCAGGTCCTCAACAAATCCACTTACCCCACTTTCTCTGAGTGGTTGTCTAAGCCTGCTTTCAAGTACTTTCACAACACCATGTCTTTCCATTAACTGCAGTGGAAGGGTTTTCCATTGCTTTCATCAGTTGCCACTTTATCTACTTAATATTTCATCACTGGCAATTACTGAAGAAAAAACAGCACATACAGCTCATAGCAAAGAGATAGGTAAACATACTGAAGAGGAAATACGCCACTGAAGGCAAGTGATAGGCTTTCAGCATTAAATTCCATTCCGCTTTGATGTTGCCAGATGCATGAAGAAAGCTATTAAAACAGATTGTTTCCTCAGAAGTTAGCAAAGAACTGGAGGAGATGTTGCACCACTGTTCATCTAACTGCAAGAGCCGAAAAACACAGTCGTGGACATAACTGAAGACTGGGCATGCGATAAGCAGTCCTCAAAGTGTCTGGTACAGAGAATAAACTTCATCTAGAACTGTAATCTTCATTTGTCCATGAATGTCAAACATCAACTGTCATTTCCTTAAGCTCCACCTCAGGCACGCTGACTTTCCAAGATCAATTCCCAGGGGAGTTAGAGCATGGAAATTCAGTTGCATTGAGTGACAGTACTAGAGGGTTCTGGAAAACCAACACACAGTGAAGTTTTGTATGTGCAGAACGTTCTGAAGTTGAACTTGACCAACTGTCTGCAAAGCAAGAGGAGCTTTGAGAGTATCACCGAACACTAGTAATGAGCAGGCAAAGACTGTTGAAGAGAAGCATGCCACACGTTTCCTCAAGCTCAGCTTCTGGCACTTTGACTTCACAAGATGTATTCCCAGGGTACTTAGAGCATGGAAATGCAGTACTGGAGGATTCTGGAAGAAGCAAAACACAGTGATGTATCCCCCTTTTTATGCCAGGTACTTAAAAATCTTGCTCTCTGCAGTCTTCCACACCAAAGGTCGCAGGTGAATTCGCCTGTCTGCCAGCTAGTGGACTTCTGAGCTGGGAGGATTCAGAGACACATCCGAGGGTGCCATCTGAATTAAATGACAGGTTCTGTCACAGAGTCTGTTTATTACAGCCCGGACTGGATGTCTCTGAAGCGGGAAGGTCACAGAAGAAGGCGACTCTTGGCCAGCTGCACCTTTATCAGTTACTGGCCTCCAAACCTTCTTCACACGTTGTCCACTAATTCAGTGATGCTTCAGGCAAACTGCCTCTTTTCTTATCTTCTGGCCCAAACTGGTCTGTGGGCCCCTTCTGTAACTCAGCAAAGTTAGACACAAATCTACTCCCTCAGCCCCATACTTTCAACTATAATTAGCCACGGTTTAGACAGGTTTGCAGTTGTTTCTCTCAAAGACGTGTTGGGTGCATCATTCAAAGCTGACAAGGTAACAGTACTTTCTCCCTTGGGCGCAAGCGTCGCTGACTTGATAAGGGATGTTACAATACCGCCCTCGTTGCTCTTACTGGGAGGGGACTTTGTAGAAATTGTTTGTTTGTTTGTTTTTTAAGGGGTAAATATCAGTCTCTCTTCACCCAGGAGCTAGAGGGTGATTTTTGCTGTGGGGAATTGTTTTACAAGTGCAGGCTACCAACGTTCGAGCCCCCGTGTCAAGGAGGCAATTAGATGTCACAACAGGGCTTCCATTTCACCCCACATTTTCACTTTATTCCCGCATTTTGCTTAACTTCCACATTTTGAAAGTGACAGAAATAATTTTCCATGCACACTTAGAAGAGGCAAATGAAAACCTTTAGAGAAACTTGATGTGGAACAAAAAGAATTCAAAGAATTGTCTTCCAACTTATCAGAAGCACTAAAGATGCGTCATGTTTTAGAAGCAGAACTTCCAGAACTGAACAGTAAACTATTCAGTGTGAGGCAAAACCGGAGTGTGACGGAAAGTGGGAAAAAGAGAGGAAACAGCCCATGAAGACATTGAAATCATGTTAAAAAAGCGTGAATTGTCTGTTGTAGGACCTGAGAAGGTACTCAAAGGGGAAACCAAACAAGTCAAGCAATCATTGGAAGGGAAAGACAGACATGTGGGGGAACTAAAAACACATGAAGAGAAGCCAAAGGAATCTGCAGAACGATCTGAAGCTGAACTTGCCCAAGTGTCTGCAAAGATGGAGGAGCTTTCAGAGTCCCACAGGAGCACTAGCAATGAGCAGGCAAAGACTGTTGAAGAAGAATCAGCACCACCTCAGCGAGGCGCTGTACAGAAGACCACATGGTTCAGCATTCGTTGCAATAGCATCACGTATTTCTGGCATTCACATAACATCACTGCCAGCACAGCAAGTTTCACAATACTCCCATTGTTGCAGAAGGAATCATAGAATCATGGAATCACAGAATCAGGGAATGGTTTGGGTTAGAAGAGAACTTCAAGACCATCCACTTCCAACCCCACCCTGCCATGCGCAGGGACACTTCCCACCAGACCCGGCTGAGCAAGGCCCCGTCCAGCCCAGCCTTCAACACTTCCAGGGGCAACCTCTGCGAGCGCCTCTCCACCCTCAGCGTGAAGAATTTCTCGCTGATGTCTAAGCTAAATCTTCCCTCTTCCAATTTCAAGACATCCCCTCTCATCCTATCGCTACTTGCCCTAGTGTAAAGCCCCTCCCCAGCTTTCCTGTAGCCCCTTCAGGTACCGGATGGCCGTTATGAACTCTCCCCACAGCCTTCTCTTCTCCAGGCTGAACAGCCCCAGCGCTCTGGGCCTGTCCTCGCAGCAGAGGTGCTCCAGCCCTCTGACCATCTTTGGGGCCTCCTCGGGATCTGTTCCAACACCTCCATAAGCTCCTTATATTTGGGTCCCAGAACTGGACACAGTACTCCAGGTGAGGCCTCACAGAGAGGAGCAGAGGGGGCGAATCCCCTCTCTCCTGCTCTGGGGCTCAGAGAAGGCCCCGCCCCCGGACCCCACCACCTCCTGCTCGGCCCCGCCCCCTCCCGGCTCGGCCCATCCCCTCGGGCCCGGTGGGGGAGGCTTTGCAGCAGCCTGGGCACCGCCCGGGCTCCCGCCGGGCGCTGGAGCCACCCCGAGCCGAGGGAAGGTGTGATGGCTGCCCAGGTGGTCTCACGAGGAAAGGCGAGGGAATCAGACCACGCTCCAAGTCTTTAACCAAGCCTTTAATAATTACGTAACCTAAAACTGTACCCTTGAACTAAAGAAAGGTCCCATGGGCCCCACCCAACCCCAGCACCTGCAGCTGGTGACATCACAGTTGTCCTCGGACTCCAGAGTGCACCCCAGCAGCTTGCCCACAGCTCACTGGGCAGCTGCACACTCCGACACTGAGGTTTCTTCTTGCTGCGGACCCCAAGAGTGCAGCTGAGAGCCCCCCCGACTGGAATAGGGAGGAGACCATCCCCGAAAGAACAAGGATGCCCCCACAACACCAGCAGCTGGCTGGCGAGGGGAGCAGCACCCGGGGCAAGGCACTCAAGCGGCGACACAGTGACGAGTGGCTAAAAGAGGAGCTTCCACCGCTGCGTGGCAAGAAGACCATGAAGCTCAGCTCACTACTCAGTGGCGAGGAGCCCATGGAGGTGGGCCTGCCACTCAGTGATGAGAAGCCCATGGAGATCAGCTCGCCTCTCACTGAAGAGCAGCCCATGGAGGTGGGCCTGCCACTCAGTGATGAGAAGCCCATGGAGATCAGCTCGCCTCTCACTGAACAGGAGCCCATGGAACTGGATCAACCACCAGAACAGCAGGAGCCCATGCAGGTGGATCCAGCTCCCACAGGCCTGATGGGCACTCCAGCACCACGCCTGGGGTGCCTCCAGGCCCACCAGCGGAGGCTGTAACTGACACCCTCCCAGCCAGCTGCCAACAAGCAGTTCCAGGACCAGCTGATGGGCTGCAGAGCAGCTTTCCTCACAGGGACCATCAGGAAAGGCAGACGTCTCCTCTGCCTTCTGCGCCCATCCTGAACTTGTCACCGTTCAAGGGAGCAGCAAAGATTATTTTTGAACATATTATTAGTAGTGTGATCACATAACAGTATTAGCAGTAGGTTTAGCAGTAGAAGCATTAGTCATTATTCTCTGTTATTGAATTAATAAAATTTTGCTATTTCAGCCCATGGGTTTTCTTTTCCCTTTCCAATCCTTCCATCGGAGAGGGGGGATGGAAAAGTAGCTGCCTGTTGATTAGCTGCTGGCTAAGGGCTCAACCCAGGCAGAACCTCAGCCTCTGCTGATCCAGGCTCACAAGTGCCCTCTGCACTGCAGAGACTCCCTGCCCAGAGGAAGAGGCCAGGAGAGAGGCTGATATCTTCTTCTTCCCCAAGAAGTCGGATCCGTTTCCCGGCATGCAATGAGCTCCCAGCTGGGAAGCTGCACATGTGCCTGTTGTTCCTCACGCTGACCCTCAAGAAAGGGGACCGTCTCTTCTGCCCTTAGAGGAGCAGCTGCCTGCTGTTTAGCTGCTGGCTAAGGGCCCGACTAGGACAGAGCCTCAGCCTCTGCTCGTCCTGGTTCTGCCCCTCTCTTGAAATAGGTAACGGACCGTCTGTGTCACACCTGCAGCACAAATTAGGTTGTGGTAAGGATTTTTGTGCTTGCTGTAGCCAACCTCCAGAGCTTCCACAACAGACACCAGGGCAGAAGAGAAGCTGGAGAAGCTACAATTGAGGTGGCACAAGCCAATTCTACTGATAAGGCAACCATGAAGCATTTTCTCACAGTCGGGGTACTGAGAATTACAAAGCGCATTTCTACTGATGATAGCACCGTCAGAAGTTACAGATTCAACAGTTCACATAGCAATGCATTACAAATCGGTCATGGGTCACCTCTTTACTTTTAGGGCTCTTGATCATGTCCCTGCACTCGACCTATCCCCTCGCACCCAGTTATGGGAGGCTTTGCAGCAGCCCAGGCGTTGCCCTCCATCCCCCCCGCCAGACACGGCTATGTCTGAATTTGTTTTAAACAGAAGTGTTCAGTGTTCTTAATTATGTAATTCATTTTGCTTTAGCCTCGTTGCAATTGAGGAGAATAACTATTCATCTAGACAACTGTGCGCTGGTCTTCATGATGGGTATATATCATTTCTATAGTTAGACTGAAACTAGAGCGGGTATTTCTCAATTCCTGAAACCCCATAAGACACACAGTACGGAGGAAAGCATCAAAGAGTGATCCACAAACTGACCCACAAAATAACAAGTTCATGTACTCTTGTAGGTATATGCAAGCTGGAAAATTATTTGGGAAGTATTTTTTTAAATTGCTGCATCGCTTTTGTTTTATTGGAAATTAAAAACCACGATGGCAGCACCACAGCAATTAGCCTTGCTATTTAAATAGAAATTTGATGGTCCTAGAATTTTAAAAGATCCAAACACTTCTCTGGATAACAGAAGTAGAGGATTGTAACTATTATTAATAGTTAAATTGAATTCTTACCTTTCCACTTAGCTCCCTATGATAAGGGGATTATCCACATAAAAACATCTTTCAAAACTTCCCATGAGCTTCTCTGAGGCTGCAGAAAACCTCTGGTTAAGGTAAAGGTACAGAGACTTGTGATCGGATCCTCCATATTCTTGGCTCCAAAAGCCTCAAGTCTGCCCTGATGCTTTCTGCCACAGACGCGAAGTAGGACCACTCTCCCTGGCTGATAAGCACCCAGGGCATCTGCCTACTAGCACAAAGTTTGCTGGTATAGTTGAAGTGAAAATTACATGGTAATTACCTAATCCTTCTATTAGTCTTTCTACTGGTCTAGTCTATGGAGAGAAAAGCAAGAAACACTTACAAATTGACCAGTTTACTTCACCATAGTGATTAGGGACAGTATTCTAAATTACGTTTTTGAAACTGATCACTTCTTCCTATAAGCAACACAGGTGGATTGTTTTGTACGATCTAACTATGCTTGCATTTCTGAATTACCAGAGAAAATGGAATTGTAATTCTGACCCAATTTACACTTTACATTCCTGTTTCATAATTTCAGCCCAGTCTGGCATTTGGACCACTGGGTCAAGAAGTCAACTGTTCTTCTATTGGTAACACTAGGGGCAGAAGTTCCTTCCTCAATATCCAATCTCATTTTATTTTAATGAAGGGCGTTACCCACCAGCAGAAACAAGCCCTCATTTCCAGATGCAAAACGATAACAATAAACTCCAAAGCCAAACCCAAAAAATGTATTTAGAAATAAGAAATGAAAAAGTCAGAATTTCATAGGAGCTGAAAATTACATGTGTCACCACTACTACTTATTTACTTTTTATAACAGAGGGACGTAAAACTGTTTCACTCGTAAAACAACTGAGGCATCCCAAGGAAAAAATAATAATGAAACATGATGGGTGGTGTTGTCTAATAGAAGGAATCATTACCATGTAACAGAGTGTCTTTGATGAACTCTTTACAGAGAAATTAAGTCTAACTATTCTTTTTAATTATTGAAAATCTAGTCTTTGTATTTGATACCGTATTTTACTTAACATAAGAAAGGGCTAGATGGGGTGATAGGCTGGGTGTATTAGAACAACTCCAAAAGGCATCTAAATATTAATATGAGCAACATAGAGTACAAAAAAAAGTAGATGATGATGTGATCACATCCCAGCATTGTCTTATGTTTTATTCATGATTCTCCACACACAGAGGGTTTTATGTCCATGAGCATCCAATAAATAGCAGAGTAGCTTTCAATTTCATGCACTCTATTTATGCTAATTGAATTTGAAAGAAAACCTGACATAAGTGTTAATCTATGTGCTTTAACTAGGAGTTCAAGCAGAAATATCCCATTACATATTCACCAGCATTATCCTTCTTGCCACCCCCTGCTGAAGTTTGCATCTGGCCTCAGCAAGAAATCATGCCACACTGGAAAATGGAAGAAAGCACAGTACAATGATCAAAGGGACAGCAAAAGACTTGGGAGACCATGTCCTTACCCTGATACGTATTTCCAGTTTGTCTCTGGGCCTTTAGCTTTTCTGGTATGTTGTCATTTTATCTCACCTTCGAAAATAATTTTTGAAAATAAATTTTGAAAATAAACTAAAGGTTACCCATAGTGCCTATTACACGGATCTGCTTCTGCCTGGGGTGCAGAACATTTTGCCATAGTCAGATTATCCGGTGTCCTGCTTAGATAAAGCCTGCAGCAGATAACCAGGGCCTACTGACTAGGCAGGGAGCTTCTGTCTCCATTCACAGAACGGACGACACATACACAGACGAACGGGAGAGTGAAAGTCTGACTCGGAAAGGCTCAAGGCTCACTCTCCATTTCTAGGCAAACACTGCTTGCATGGGACATCAAAGATGGAAACTGCTGCGCCCTGTCAGAGAGTCTCAGAAGAAGAGGTGCAAGAAAGAGCACAGGCAGACCAAACGGAAAGCAAGATGAAACACTATGTTCCTGTGCTGAAAGGGATGAGTAGCACATAAAAAGATGGATGAAGAGCAAAAAGTCAAAGAAAACCTCCTATGCCGTTCCCCAACAAGTTCCACATTTAAGACAAATAGTTAACATGCATGATTAGTGAAAGCATTTAGGTTGGCACTGACTCGGGAATGAAGATGATTTACAGCCCTACAATGATAGTATTAGTATGAGGAAATGTACCAGTGTCTTCAGTAGATAATGGCTCTGCATTTTCCTATTCTTTTAACTTCACCGTCGCAAATATTCTGACTCCGAGATCCATTTCGTAAAGTAACAGAATGCAACTGCTGTTACTTGATTTAAGTATTTCCTTCTTTTTCCACACACAGGCAAGTACTAGAAGGAGGTAGACGTGCTTTGTGCACACAGTATTAGAAAAGAAATTGAACACTGTTTTTATGGAAGCTTAGGATTTTGAGAAATCTGTTCAGACTGAAAGCATTCTATATTGTTAATAGCAGCTAGGAACTGAAAGCACACCTCTTAATTTGTAAAAATAATTATAAATTAATTAACAGAGCTTGAAGCAACAAATAATAATCTGAAGCATGGTCTACAGTACTTAAGCAGTGATTAATCACTGGAGAAGTTTTCTCAGAGATGTACCAGCATGTCCACCCTTGGAAATTGTCAAAACTCAGCTGGGCCGGGCTTTGCACAGGCCTTAAAGTTAGCTTTTTTTCTAAACAGAGGGTCAGACTACACAATCCACTTCTCTGATTGCATTTTAATAACATTTGAATCATAACATATAAATGAATAGAACCAAGACAGAGAGCCAAAGAAACTGATTATTTTTTCCCAGAAGAAATATTTTTCCACACCATAAAAAAAAGAAGAAAGAAGAAATTAGTTGGTTGGAAGTGTGCAACTGTGTCAACCTTTTCTACTGCAAAATTAATGGTGATTGATAAGCACTGGAAAACGCATCCAGGATGCTGTAGTAATTTATACAGGGCATTACTTGCATTACTTACACAGACATGTAAATATATGGTATTAAGTGTATATAAACAAATGATACAGCATAATGTTCTAACAGCATCTCTTTTGTACTACTTCACATTATTCTAGCATGAAAATTTTAGTAAAACAAAACAACATTAGTAGCAAAATCATCCCTTTTCTTGTTGTCCCTCCATACTTTATATGGTAATGCAGTTCCATCAACACTCAAAGAACCTGATTTCAGGTTTACACTTGAGTAGAAAGATTGAAAATCAAAATTCACTCTTGGACAATTGACAGAAACAATCTTCAAGAATAAGATATAATACAAAAGGATAAATGCAAAACTTTGAATGTAGGCATAAATAATTTACGATGTAACACATGTTCAGCAATACAGAAAAAAAAACCCCAAACTGAGTGTCTGCCAAAAAACGTTCTGAGAGGTATAAACAGAATCAAATCTGTATGACAGGTAAAGCAATCCTTTCGCTCCATTCAGTGTTCAAAAGGCCTTTTTGGTAGGTCCATAGGCCAGTGCAGAAGAACTACGAGGACACTGGGTGACGGACATTGTTCAGGTTTCCCTCACTCTTCTACTAAAACATGATGTAAAAGTAACTTTATTTTTGCTCTAGACAGCAACTGGGATGTAAACAGTACCGTGCACCTGGTTTCTCTGCTCACCTGTCATGTGAACACACAAATAGTACTTGGGGGAACCCACTGTTTGCATGCGTCGGTCACGCACTGACCTAACGCATAAAAGCTGAGATGTGCCAGACCCTGTGCTCCTCACCAGGGGTCAAAACTTGGTGATGCCACGGACATCTCCCAATTGTTGTGACCCTCTGCTCGGTCGTTGTTGGGGAGCCCTGGGCAGATTGCAAGGTGGTAAAATCCTATTTTCTGACTTTGCACTGCATTGTCTCTCCGTATTCCGACCTGCCTGGGGGTCCAAAGACCCCGTACCTCGCAGTAAGCCATGCAGTAACAGAAACTCCAGAAACAATGAAAGTAGTATTAAAGTCTAGAAACTATGACCGCTGAGAGAGATCAAATGAATTGGGGTTGTTCAGATGGCAGGAATAGATTGAGAACATGTTGCTAACTAACAATTAGTTGTCCTTTTGTCAGTCAGCATAATTATGATGATTAGTTTACAATAGCTAAAAAATTGCTAAATATTTCTATAAGTGAGGAATGTTCTCAAGAACAAAGAGGCTAATAAGGCACATGGGGTGACTTTTGCTGGAGATAGGCAGTAACAGAAGTAATAAAAGATATATTTTCCCAAATGTTACAGAAACTTTAATTGTTATTTATGCTATTTATTTTTGGTTTGCCAAAATTGAAATGATAAATCTGAAGATGCAGGTTTATTATATACCTAGCTCTGCAATTAATTTCAGAGTTAGAACAAAAGTGTGTCCCAAGACATGTCCTCACTTTCTTCAGGGCTGTACTGTTAACTTTGCAGAGCCTAAGGTAACCTTAGCGTTGAACTGATGATACTGTATTGTAGCCCTTCAAAGCAGATGTGAATACAAGTTAAGTTCTCCCAAAGAAAATATTCTATAAACACCCTTTCCTCTAATAAAGACGTACTTTACAGAGCATAAAAAGCAGGACTGTAGTAAAGGAGACTTTTCAGACTAACAATTTAAAAAGACATTGTGCAGAATTGCAAAGAAAATTGACTTTAGTACAGAAAGCACATATATCCTGATTTATGTATAGTAGAGCAACAGTAATAGTCTTATAAAGTCAGGCTTTATGGCTTATGTATTCATGAATATAATTTTCTCTTGTAAACTTTTTCACATAGAGAAAGGGGGGAAAAACCTGCATAATATTCTCCTCTGTATAGGACAAATAATTTAGAAAGAAGTATATTAAGCTGGCAGATTGTCTGGTGAGCACAAACCTATCTGGAGAAGATATAAGTGAAATAATATTTTCCCGAGGGTGTAATTTTTGCAGCTCTTGTTTGACACTACTCTAAGCACCTACAAAATAGACGGAAGTCAAAAGGGGAATCAGCCAGCCTTTGATGTTTAAACTTATTTCCTCTCTATTTCTCAAATTGCAATGCTATACAACAAAAAAAATGGTATGGTAGATGTTAATTACACAGATCATAACTGGAATTCTAGTCTGAATTTTCCATACCAAGAGAGGTCTGGATCTGGTCTCTGGTTTCTTATCAACCCATTCAGTACTAGCACAAATATGCGAGGGTTTTAAATGACAGCCAGCACTTGGAGTTACTGTATCTACTGCTATCTTACGCTAGGATATCGAATCATATCGCTGTCTTTAATAATGAATGTACGCACTCTGCCTGGGGTGAAGGGGAATCACTTCATGAAGACTTTACAAAAAAAAAAAAACGTTCTCATGTGAAATGTGACATCAATGAAATATAGCACATCTGCTCAGTAGAAAATTGAAAGTGAGTATTTCAGTCCATTGAAACTGAATGAATATGGCAAAATGAGCAAAGGTCTTGGCCAAAGCACCATCATTAACCTCCAAATATTGCACAACATACTTTACGGAACTTTCTCAATCCAAGTCAACAGTAATTTCTCTTGACTTAAATGTAGTCAGGATTTAATCCTGACTTTTACAATGGATCCAGAGAACTATTTTATTCCCAAACATCCACTCTCTGTTCAACATTCAAGAGTTACTTGATTTTCTTCGTAAGCCAAAGGAAAAAGTACAAAATGGGGTCATTGAGAATAACTGCTTCTTAGGCAGTTCTTTGCTAAAGGTTTTCAGGGAATTAACTGTAGCAAAAGATCATCCAAAGTAGAGGAAGGGGTAGAAGGAAAAAAGTGGCTGAAGGTTCCTAGAATAAGTGACCTACCTTTAAAGAAGATAAAGTGCGAAAGTTTTTCAGAGACTAAAAACGTATCAAGGAATCTCAAATTATTCTCACGTCACATTTTAGTTCTTTCAGTTCTTACCCTCTAATGGAAATGGATTAAAAGGTTGTGACAATGATGAACTGTGTGAGTTTGCCAAATCCCTGTGGAGGACTGCCTTATACGAAATCTTGGGACAAACACTACATTCAAAGAATTCTGATACTTTACTTCAAGCCTAACAGCAGAAACAAAGGGGAAAGGGAGAAGGTCACTTTTATTCAAACCGATGCTTCCAATTCATTTCCACTGAGCTCAGAAAGCCAAAGCACATTTAAGTTCAACATGCCACTCTGAATGACTGTGCTTGCACAAAGACATGGGTACAATCTGCTTGGTTCTGCATTTATACAAGCAAACCAAAATCAAATTTCAAACCAAACTGCCTTCTCTGAAGTGCGTAACATACCATTACAGACTTAGGCAACACAGGCTTATTTTTTTTCCAGAATGATCTTACAGCAATATTACAGAAATACTTGGGCTGAAGAATCCTGTAAATGTGTTGCTACCAATACAAATTGTTAAAACCCCTCCATTGTGGCCTACACTACTTTCTGCCAAAAGCTCAGAATAGACACACAGTGCCAAGTACAACAACACAGAAAGGTGTTACTAGTGCTAAACTGCAAAAAAAATCCTGGTTTTCTGAAACAATATGAAGAGGGATATTGTTAAATAAAGATGGCATTTGTTACATCCTGCTGACGAAAATTTTAAATTCCAGTGAATCAGAACAGTAATGGTGTATGAATACCCTATTTACTTTTTTCCCAAGCTGGGTTCGGTGGTGACTAAGGTTGCTACAGTTTTGGGTTCAGCACATGTTAAAATCACAATGCAATTTCAGATCCAGATGAAGAAAAACAACACATTAGTTTCAGATCCATTTTTTTAATTCATCAAGCACGTGACTTGTCAGACAGGATAGATCCAAAATGACATCTGTTGCTCAGAGTACATGAATGACATGAAATGACTCTGCAGACATGCAAGGGCCAGAAACAAATTGCTCAGTGCTTGCTCAGTTTGTTCTTGGAAAAAAGCCAGCAGAACTCCTCCACCCTCGTCCCCAGGAAATCACCATTTACCTTGAAAGATACCTTGAGAAGTCTCATTTTTCACTTTCACACAGCAAAGCCTTTGGGTTTCACAGAGCTCTGTTGCAGAAAGGGGTATTGGGAAAGCAACATGCAGAGGAAATTGTGAGGCGTGAAACCTTATACTTGGAGGAAGGTTACTCTTGGAAATCATCGTTAAATTGTACAAAGAATACATTTGTTTCTAGCACACAAGTCCATTAGACAATCCCATGAAAGTGTTGTGTACTTAACGACACCGGAATGTTTTTGACCCCGTTCTCCTTTTCCAGGAATGCCATTTTACGTGGGAATCACCGTCTGGAAAACATCTGCTGGGCACCTTAGCAAGTCCCAACTACCTGAATATATTTGTGATTCCCAGGTGTTCAGGTCAGGTCCAATTTAAATAGACATTTTTAGGCAAATATTTCAAATGCTTTGTAGCTATCAGTTCAGCCTCATGCTGCCCTTAAGGAATACTGGGTAATTAAGAGGATGAACTGCAGGCAGAAAAACACAACAGACCAGAAGTCTTTATCTACACAAGCCAGCAGAGCTGTGCGTGCTGTCCTCTGGAGACATTAGGAACTGGGACAAGGTACCCTCGGCGCTCTTTTAAATCCTGAACAGAACTGAAGTTGTCCTAGGACAGCCTTGGAAGGTACAAAATGAGCACATAAGGATGCTGGTCTCATCTTTGCTGGATACTTTGCTTTCTGTCTGGAGAACAGAAACTGCACATAATATTCAGTGTTTTCATCCTGAGGATAACTATGACAGTGGCTGCTTGCCTCAAATATTTTTCTGTAAATTTAAGCACACATTTGATAGTTGAAGGCATCCATGTTAATTAATTGAAAATAGCAATTGTTTTGATCGGATGAAAACAGAAAATATTGCAATTCTCCAGAACCTTTGCTGTAATCATAGATGTACCTTCTTCTCGTTAGATACCTGAGGTCAAATTTCATTATGTCATTACTCTGATTCCAGCCTGTTTACTGTGGAAGTAAGGAATAAACTTGAATATCTTAATATTCAACAGTGGCAAGAAGTCAAACATGCAAATTATGACTTCAATGAAAACTGAAGAATGATTTATTTGGTTCTGTAAGCTTTAAAAAACACTTGAATAGAAGCAGAATATAAACGGTCAGAGATGATGGACAGAACACACAGAAGCTTTTTATTTCAGTCAGTTGTTCCATGGCCAAAAAAATACAGATCTTGTCACTGATGACTTTCGTCTTCAGCAGAACTGGGAACTGTGATTATCTGGTTGGTACTGCAACTCAGTACTATTCTTATTTGCTCTACAAGATTATGAATAGCATAAATGTTCAAAGGAAATACCTTCTCTAATCATTTACAAAGACAAGTTGTGCAACCAGATGCTTTGCACTTCATACACTGCGCTAGTCGCTGGCACTTTCTCCACTGTTAACTTCTCTATTAATGAAATTTTATCCTCATGCTTTTTAAGGCAGAAAAATTTATCCCTAGCACCAGTTTCAGTCCTCATCTTACCGGAACCTATTCATAACAAAGCTTCTTTTGATTGAAGTGCAATTAATTAACACAAGATTATGTAGGAAAACTTTCCAGGTGAAGAAAACTAGAAATTTCCAGATAATGTCCTGTGTAGCATAACAGACACCAAAACAACAGAAGCACCCACAATACCTAGCATCAAAACCACCTACTACACACACAAGGTACTGCAGCACACACACTGCAGACTTCGGCTGTCTATGCCCAGTGCATCCTTACAATTAGGCCTCCATAACATAACACTGTCCTGCTACCTTTCTCTTATTGCTGCACCTGCTACCCAAAAGACACCCACCTCAGCTCCAACAATCACTCAATACATACTAAGAAGTATTACACAAACCTGATTTCTAGAGTACTTTAAGAGATTTACAGGTTAAAAATCAACAAGCAGACATAACAAAGACACAAGCAGCCTTCTAGTAATATTCGAAGTCTTAACAAAATCCAGCCAAGCAACTTAAGATTCCCAGGATGCTCATTATTAAAGATTTACAATGTAGAATTAGAGACAAAACTCTCAATCCTAACACTGCATTTGTTCTCAGACTGAACTCTGATGCTGAAATGCAAAGAACTGTTCTAAACACGTTTGAAAGCGAAGTGCCTTGTGGCTGGGCTACAATGACACACTCACACTTTGAAAACGATTTCTCAGAATAAGAACAGGTCATGCTAGGAGCCCAGCACCCCATCCTGCCCAGGGGTGGTGCAGTGCGGTGTGTGTATGGGGTGCAGGTACCCACATGCTGGCAGGGACACAGCCAGCTCCAACAGATCCACCACGGAGCACAGCTAAGCCCCTCAGCTGCGATAGCGGGGACTCTGTAACAACATATTGAGAAAGGGAAAACACACTGCACAGGGCCGCAAGAGAGAGGGGTGAGGAAAGTCTGGGAGAAACAGCCTGCAGACACTAAGGTCAGCGAAAAGGGAAGGGGGAGGACGAGCTCTAGCTGCTGGAGGAGAGATTCCCCTGAAGCCCATGGAAGAGACCTCAGCAAAGCATGTTCATCCTAAAAGAACTTCAGCCTGTTGGATACAGCCCATACTATTCTCTCCCGACATCCTGGTGACGAGGGGGAGTGACAGATCAAACTGCCTGTGCACCCTGCAGTCAGCCAAGGTCAACTCACCACAACGAGGATGCTGACCCTCAACACATGACATTTAAAAAAAAAAAGAAACACAAACCAAAACCAGGGGGTGATTGCCCCACTCCACACTGAACTGGTGGCCCCACCTCGAGTACTGTGTGCAGTTCTGGGCACCTCAACAGAAGAAGGACATCAAACTATCAAAGAGTGTCCAGAGGAGGATGACCACGATGCTGAAATGTCTTGAGGGCAAGACTTATAAGGAGTCACTGAAGTCCCTTGGTTTGTTCACCTTGGAGCAGAGAAGGCTGAGGGGTGACCTCATTGCAGTCTACAGATCCCTCAAGGGGGGCAGTCGAGGGGGAGGTGCTGATCTCCTCTCCCTGGTGCACAGCGATAGGACACAAGGAAATGGAATGAAGTTGCATCAGGGAAGTTCAGATTGGACATTAGGAGAAGGTTCTTCACCTAGAGGGTGGCTGGTCAATGGAAAAGACTTCTCAGGACAGGGCTCATGACACTAAGCCTGTTAGAGTCCAAAGAGCATTTGGATGATGCTCTCAGTCATATGGTTTCACTTCAGGTAGACCTGTGAGGAGCAGGGACTTGGACTCCATGATCCTTACAGTATATAAGGATATGTATCTTTTTATATTATACTATAGTACAATATAATATATAGTATATACACACACACTATAATACATAATCTTTCAACCTGAGATATTCTATGATTCTGTAAAAACAATCACCAAAAATACCACAGAATCTACCAAAGAGCCGCTCAGAGACACAAAGCTCTACAAAGAATCAACAAGTATTCAAGCAGGGTTGACCAGTTACAGTTAAGCACAGGAAATGTACAACCCAAGCATGCTCCCGCCAACCATCTCTTAGGAATTGTTCACAAAATAGGATGCAAAGATACGGCAGCCCAGACAACTCTAGTGTCTCAGGTATGTGTGGTGAAAAAACAGCTGTAACACTCCCAAGATTGTCACCACAGTAGATGCCTAACTCCACTCAAACAGCACTACGTTTTAAAAAGAACTTCCGAAACAAAGCCACATGTTTAACACAATCAGTGCTCGTAAGTAAGGACAGATCAGAGAACCAGCATTTTACACTGCTTTTGCAAGTATCATGAAGTATCACTAAAGATGACGAACAGCAAATGCTGCTACAGTTTTACAACAGTCCACATGCACTACACATAACACTCCATCTATCTGGTACGAGACTCTGTGCAAAATCGTTGGGCACACAATAGCGCACCAAAAACAGATCTTGGTGAGAAATCTTTTTTTTTTGTGGACCCACAAAACCCACAAAACATTACGAGGGCAAAGTACTTCAAACTAAGCGTGTCCCAAGTTTTTTTAGGTAGACATGAAGCTAAGCACAAAATACATAACTTTATCTTACTTTTTAAACTTTTTTTTGCTAGTACTGTTGCCTACAACGGTGCATGGTATGCTAGGAACATGGATCATTTGAACACTAGTCATGCAATTCCACATATTTCCACAAGCAAAAGAAAAAAGTAAAATAAAAATTACACTCCAACTTACCCTATACTTTTAGATATCAGCCCAAGAGACTGACAGAGCCGGTGACCAAACACTCTTTCAGTACTAGTGAAAGAAGAAGGAAATGCCATTTCTAGAAAGATAAAAAAAGAAGCACACGTAACAATGGATGACACAGTATTCTTAGAAACACAGAAGCATTAAGGTTGGAAAAGATCTCTACGATCATCAGGTCCAGTTGAACACCAAAATGCCTACTAATTCACATCATCTAGTGCCACAGCTGATACCAGATATAGTTACTATTACAAAAACCAGAGTATTTTGATGTAAGCTGAAGTAGAGTTAAGGTTCATTTAAGTAAAGGTATTTTTTGAAAGTTGGACAGAACGGCCCTCTGACAACACAACTTTCTTTATAGCACATTCTCTTTTTGAAATACATGTTTTTCCAGACACTGTTTAGAAGTAACTTCTTCTGTTAATTATGGTATGTGCTGAACAGACTCTTCCATAGTCACGTCTGTCTGCAGTCTTTCCCTACCTGAAACGCAAAGTTAGACCGAGAACTCAATCCAAAGCTCCAATTAGCAAGAGATTTGGCTGTTGTGATGTTCGTAATAATATAGCTCCTTTCTTGGAAGTGTTCAAGGCCAAGTTGGATGGGGCTTTGAGCAGCCTGGTCTGGTGGGAGGTGTCCCTGTCCACGGCAAGGGGGCTGGAACTGGATGACCTTTAAGGTCCCTTCCAACTCTAGCCGTTCTATAACTCTGTGACTGAAATTAATCCTTGGGAAGTAATAGAATAGGCATAATATTTCTAGGAGATTTAGACATACGCATGTAAGTGGGAAATAACTTCTGTTGATACAAGGAGTAGTTACTAAAAAAAAAGTCCACTATTTTGATGTAGGCTAAAGTAAAGTTCCGTCTAAGTAACTGTATTTTTTTGGAAGTCAGACACAGACTGTCCTCCTGACAACACGTGTTCTTCATAGCATGTTTTCGGTCAAATAGTGCCTTTCCCAGACAATACTGTCCAAAGGATATTTTTCCATATCAGAAATGCAAGGTCAGACAGAGAACTGCCTTCAAGGCTTCAATTAGCAGAGATCCGGCTGCTGTGAAGTTCCTAATAACACTCAAATTAGACCTTGAGCAGTAAGAGAACATGCATAGGATTTCTGGGAACATTTATACATATGCCTAGAAGTGGGAAATATCTTCTGTTCCAGCTCTTGTCTCATCACACACGACTGATGGAAATCATTCCTCCTGGGCTGAATTAAAGGATGCTGCTTCCTAGAAGTCCAAAACAAGTCTCAGAGAGTGTATTTGCCAGCATTTCTCTTGTCCTGGCTACACGTTTTTCGAACCCCTCCACGATGGAGACCCCACCTCTGCCCTGAGCAGTCCATTCCAGAGCTTCACCACTCTGTCAGCAAAGCCCTTCTTTTCCTAATAGCCACTCTAACCCTCTTCCCTCGGTAGTTATGAGGTCCTCGCCCCCCACCCCTGACTCCCCGCCTCCCCCCGCGCGCCGGGCCGGGGCTGGGCCGTCGCACCCAGGCGGGGCGCAGCCACCGGGAAGGGCGCTCGGCCTCGCACCCGCGGTGCTCACGGGACTACGGCCGCGCCACGCACCTTTCTCCTCCCCGTAGCGGAACCGCTCCAGGGCGAGGTTCACGGCGATCTCCACCGCCTCGTCCACGCGGATCTCCCTCAGCCACGTCCCTCGGCCCGGCGCGGGGCCGGCGGCGGCGGAGGCCCCTGAGAAACTGGAATCCGTGTAAATTCCTGGATCCGGGAAGTGCGAGACTTAAATTTTCTTGCTGTGCGTGCGAGCGACTCGTGGTAGCACATTCCTGTTAGCCCTTCCCGGGTACAGTGCAGATAGAATAGCAACAATAAAGAAGCAGTGCTAGTGTTTCCACCATTAGCAAGAGAAATCTCCTAATGAAACTCTAATTCTTGCTAAGTATTTGTACATTCCTCACAGCGAAACGTGGTGAAATGATCATCCTTTAAACTTCTCTGGACCCTTGCAAAACCAGGTATTGGCTACTGCATGGTGTACTGAACGTATACACAGACACATATGGATACACGCATCGGTGAGTCTGGATGCAGACCCAGTTATGGTATCACCTTTAAACACTCCCATTTGACAGCTGCAAGACCAATACAGGACACTAAAGATTTTTTCTTAATTTTTGAAGAGCTTTTCTGTGCTTATCCACTGTTATCATAGTTAAAACTCAATTACATTATCATAGACTTAAGAAGGACGTTGCATTACTTCAGGTAGGTATCAAACAAGCAATATCAGGAACTTTCAGCATTTTTCAGAGCAAATGATGAACAATGTAAAAAAAAATAAGCTCATCCAACAGGGATGATAAAAAAAACTTATTAAAGATTTCAGAAAAAAAATAGAATTGAATGCTTAGCCTGCTTTTCACCTGGCAAATATTACATGAAATAACAGCCAGGTATAAGAAAAAATATGGAGCTCAAGGAATAATTTTAAATATTTTTTACAAGACTTTTAGAGTTTTGCGTAACAATATAACAATAATAAGCATTCCAAATTCTTCAGTGAATGTCTGACAAACTAAAATGCAACAAAATAATTTCTAATATTATATGGAAGCAAACAGGAAATGAAAGATAACGGACACTAAGAGAAAGTATTAATGTATCTGTTATTATGTGAAATGAGAGAAAAGCACATAACTTTGGAAGGATTTTGAGAAAAATTAGGAGCATAAAAAAATACTACTCATCTGTTTGACTGTGGTAGATCCCACTGCCTTGGCACCACTCTTCAGAAATTTTTAAGCTGGTTTGTGGAACAAGCATTGGTCACTAGTTATATTTCTGTTTACAGCAGTGTAAAAAAGAAGTTGACTTGTGACCTTCTCCTATAATCATTCAAACAAAGCTCTGGTCTGCACTGCCGGCATTTGAAGACATTTTGGAAGCAGTCATTAAAAATTTACCTTTGCAAGGTGATTAGGGTTGCACAACACATACAGAAGGTGACTTGTAACTTCTCCTCCCACTAAATAGTGGTATGCATTGGTTTTCACAATTAGCACTTCATTTATTGAGGCATGCACTCCCCAATATCAAGGAAGCAGCAGGCTGGCTACGTGTCAGATCAATGGTACTCTGACAAAATGTCTCAAAAATATACAAGATGATCGAGATGTTAAGTCACATATATCAAAAAATTGTTGTGCAAACAACTGTAAAGCAAGATAATTTTTGCATGCATATATATAAAAGCTCAAGTGTACTCAGCAGGTCTTCCTTCAGCACTTTTATGTTACTGTGAAGAGCCAGATTTAAGGGTGTGTGAAGTAAATAGCCCTCAACCCTTGACAATAAAGCAAATTTGGAAATGTTAAGAGAAAAAATTTCTCCATAAATAATGGTTTTCTATTCACAGATTGTTCAACACAATTCACTTTGTGCTTTATCATCGAGTAAGGAAGTCAACTGCAAAAAAAAAGAAATTGCAACTTTGTCTGGTGAAGTTGAAGCAAACAGGTGTGCAGGTTTGATTCCAATGTTAAAATGGTTTAAGAGTACGGAAGAGTTCTCTGAAAGATACTTGAATTTAAATCAACATGTAAAATAGCTAGGTTCGATGTCTGCCAATTCAAAATGATGAAGAAGAAATCAGCTAGCGAAAAATTTAAGTACCACCTACATGTCACGCTGCAGAACAGCGCAGACCTGAATTTTGTTCTCTAGGAAAACATCCCTAGAGGTAAGCTCACTGTTGTAAACAGCACTGGAAACTACATATTTTAAGAAAATACTGGTTTTTACTGGTAAAATGTGGGTTTTGATTTTATGCAGTAGAGTTGTCCTATCAGAAATCTACAGTAAACAATTCCACTATTTCAGACAGAGAAAAGAATAAGTTTTGCCAAAATACTAACATGTGGTTCAAAATAATTCAGAGTAATCAGATCAAAAGCCTTTAATAATTTCTGCTTCTTGTTGATTCTCATAGAAAAGCAGAATAAATAATGGCATGATTCATTTCTTTCTTTGAGTGAATACTAACAGCTTTCTTCCTCAGCCCAGTTCTTTAGTGGCAATCAGGCATCAATCTCCACTTTTCAGAAAGCACCAGTCTTGCATCCAGGTACTACCTTCAATTTCTTTCTCTTACCATCTTTTGGAAGCAAGAGACAAGCAATAAAAGCACAATAAAAGAAATCAGGATGTCCTCCAATACTGATTTTTTTAAAAAAAAAACAAAAAACCTCAAGCTTAAAAATCCAAAATGGGTAGAAAAAGCAGAAGGTACAAAAGCTTTTTCACAGGCCAACAGGGGAAAGGAGAGCTCTGGGACTCTCATCTCTAAGTGCTTCCATTAGTAATCATTGCACGCTTCAGGAATCAGAAATATTTTGAGTCCAACTGTGAATGCAAATGCAAAAGGAAAATTACTCTTGTACTGACCAGAGGACCATCTGTCCTCTGTTTGGACATTCTTAGCAACGTTTCAACCCAGCTTCCCTTCACTGGAGCAGTAATTAATTAACAATGCTGACAGACTTCCAAGCAGTTTGACTATGAACTGAGAGAAGGTAATTTAAATCAGCTGTATTTGGTTTTGAGTCCATCAGTAATCCAGCACCAGCACAGTTCTGCCTAAGAGGTGTTAAACAATGCAATCACTAGGCTTAGAAAGCACTCAATCCGAAGCCGTGTCTGATAAAATCTGTATAAAGCAATTTTACACATGAATAAGTTCATGTGGCAGTTTACATGTTAATTTTGTTTGCAAAATGGATAATTTTTCAAAGAATTTCACAGATAATGCATCTCATTTTATCTCTGTGAGCTGGGCAAAAGTGTAATGTTGTGTTTAGGATTATCTCATATCTCTGGCTTTTTAAATAATAGCAATAAGAGGCGATTATAAGTAAAGCCTGCAAAATGATTTCCATATAATGCATCTGCTGCCTGCATTCTGGGAAAAAAAAAGCTTCTTTGGTGCTGTCCTTCACTACTTGGGGAAATCACTTTGTACCTATACTGAAAATTTTGGATTTTTCTACTGTAGCATAGTTCTAAGGAATCTGTAGCACATAGGGGGCACACTGCAAATAAAGTTGCTGTTGGTTTCAAACTTTACGTGTCTTCACCTCCCAAGCTTTGTAGCGGTGCTGGGACTAAACTGGTGTTTACCAGTGTCTCAGGGCATATTTAGCCTAAGACACTTTTCTTAGTGTTAACAGTGTTTTAGATAGAAAACCATGAACAGAGGGAGAGCATGTTAGCAATCCTTCAGCATTTGGAGAGACAGAAGAACAGATAATTTTAAGATTCACAGCAAGAAAACATTTCTCTTGGATTACATCAAAGCCTGGATATATTTTCAAGTGGTAGAGAAGATCCAGGAGAACAGAAGACAGACAAGGCATATGCAATTGGAAACATAGATTAGAAATGTAGACGTGATATAAAGTCACTGCTTTTTTACCATTATGTCCTGAAAAACACATAGGATTTGTGTAACAACATAGCTCTCCCACGCCACACAAGGTCAGGTTGAAATATTGGCTCCCTGAGCAGTATCTTCACTGCTAGTACTTACGGACATAATCAAAGAAGTTTTGCTTATCTACTCTGGCTAATGATTGGATTCAATCTTCCTTAAAGTATGAATAATGAAAGATTTCCTGTTATTCAATCCTACGTACGCCTACCTTGCAGCTGCTTAAAATAAGAGGAAATAAAGATTTTCTGATAAATAACTAGTGCTGCTTTTTGACTTCTAACGATGTCTCCGTGAATATCAAGGCAAGTCAGTCAGACCTGAGCAAACTCAGTACTGAGTTGTTTCAATGATGCTCAAAACATCTGAAGGAAATTAGTGAGACACTCTGACAGATGTGTCACAGTTCAAGCATATTCTGACTTGCTGGGCCCTGCCTGCACTATTTCTGAATAAAAATCTTTGCCTAGCAAAGCGCTGAAGGACACCATTCCCTAAAGGACAGAGATAAGGAGAGGAAGCGAGAACAAGCTGCAAATTCCTCTTAAAAGGATGTTCTACAGGGCATCTGAACATATAGTCCCTGTTCTCGCAGCCCACAAAGAGATTCTCACACTTTCTCTCGATTCCATTTTTTAACAGAATTACAAAGCTGTAAAACAAACACTGGTGCATATCAGGTCAGTATTTACTAACACTTTCCCTACCAATGTAGGTGCTGATGTGCTCTGTGGATCTATGTACACCTAATGCGACATGATCAAAAATTCTATGTATCCACAGTCAGGGATATCCAAGAAAACTAAATAAATGCTCCATATTCTCAAATGCCACTTTTCAATATTTTTCAGATGGAAGAGAAAATACGTTTACAGAAAACTAAATGTATGTCCTTTATTATTAAATTTATAATCAAATAAAACTATAATATTTAAAAGACAACATCTTTTTACTGAACATAGTTGCTGAGTTAAAATTTATTGTTCATTTGGATTTGGGTTTTTTTCCCAAAAACACATTAAATACCATTAATCTCACAAGATTTGAGTGAGAGTTACATTTTGGAAAACTACATTTGGACAAGGAAACTGTCTCCAACACTTTATAAAATTAACAACTTGTTTGGAAAGTATTTTCCAATTGTTCTATTTTTTGTGTGTTTATATACTCAAGTGGAAGAAGATTTATATATAGCTGTCAAAATCACTTGCTGATAACTGATCATTCAACTTAGAAAATGAGTTCCATTAAAAGCTTTATAATAGATTAATTAAGGAAACTTCATAATTTGAAGACAATTGACTCTGGTGGTCTGCTGAGTGCAATTGATAGACACTATTATGCTATGTGTAAAAGATTATAATACAAGCACTTTTTTTTACATGGACAGACAAGTACAAAAAAAGAAGTATTAGATATTACCACCCTTTATAGAGAGATGCAGATCAACTACTTTCAACCCAACCACTAGGCTAAGATTGTGTTCTGTGGTGGTGTCGGCTCCAGCTAATAAAACCCTGCTGCTTACCTTGAGAAGAAAAGAACTCTTCCTGAAACAAACACACTAGGAGGCTGGGCTTGCTACACCATATTCTGTTTATTCCTTTAGCATCCATCACAACATGCTCAAAACATCAACACGTTTTCTCAACAAGCCTTATATTTTGAGATCCAGAGATAATATCTCAGATCCATAACTCAAGCTTACACGGTGTAAGTGGGTGTGCCAAAATGACATTTGTAACTTTGACCCCCTAACATATTAGCAAGGTAGTTTAAATTCACTGAGATAAACCCATTTTCCAAGAAGAAACTCTTCTCTATTTCAGGAAGCTTGATTTGTTTACGTAGCACTGCCAAAAAAAATCTTAAGAAAACCCCCCACACTTTAACTTTTGTTCTTTCCAACTGCATGGCAAATCAATAGTTCTTCTGTGGAATTAATTTACTTTATGCCCAGGTAGACAAAATTGAAAATTTAATCAATACAACTTAAGACTTGTTTGATACTTCCTAGGTGACAACAACCAATGAGTTTGTTTTCTTGCCTTTTTCTTTTCAGTAGAATTGTTACTTTGCACATGAAGAGTTACAACAATAATACAAATAATATATAGAAATCTGTCCTACGCATAACAGAACCAAACAAGGCACAGCGCAGTGGCAGAGCAGCATTCTGAAACAAAGGGAAAGAGAAAATAGATGATGGAAAGTTCTCAGAGTACAGCTTGCCTCTGAGTACTCTTGTGATAAAATGCTGCTTGATTATATTCAAATTATAAAGAGAGGCTTATTTAGGAGCTAATGACATCCTATTTTTTACTGGAAGGTACACATAATGGTCTTGCAAGTATTAAAAAAAAAAGAGCAAATATTTGGACAAGAGAATACAAATGTGCTATTCTTCCTCAGTCGATCAACTTCAGATCTATTTCAGCTCCTTCTCAAATTTGTTACTCCCAAATTCAGGAACCTACACTCAGCCCTATCTTAAAAGCCCTAGCAATGACAAAGGTTCTGTATCATTGGCAATCATCACATTTGGGCTATTATATGCCAACAAACTGGTCCAAAGTCCTCTGGTCCTCACAAAGAATGTCTTGTTAGCAGCATCTTTTCCACACAGAGATGAGGATCCCATTATGAAACAGTGATTCGATTTCTGTGGTACTGTGTCACAAAGAAAAATGGAAATGTCATCAGCAAGGTATGATTCAGTGGGAAGACAGAACGAGAGGCTGCATATAAATGACTGGCATCTATAAACATTTGCATCATTGAAGAGAGAAAAGAGTAATGAGAAAATAAACATTTAAACATTCAACAGGCAATATAGCCTTTTTCAGAAGACATGACAACTGCAGCTGAAAACAATAAAGCCACATATTAATCGTACTTCTTTAATAGCAGAAGAATTACCCGTTATATAAATGTACATATATATCATATATATAACTAATCATTACTAATTACTCAAGTAGTATTTTTCTATGTAATACATTTATCGCATATGTATGTACTAAAATATATATATTTGCATTATGTATATGTACACATATGTATGTACTGTGTTAATATATGTAGCATGTCAGATTTTAGGATGGGATGGATCTGCTTCTTCTAACTTCAGGTATCTATGGAATAGACATTCACCACTGAGATATTTACCCTTGCTCCCATGTATAGTCAACAGGGCTGTAGACAGCACTCAAGCTATCTGCATCTAATTCCACTTCACACAGAAGTATATCTGGGGAAGCATCATTGCCACAATTAGAATGGGTAACCGTGAAGTCATTTCACCAGGCCTCACTCCTCCACAAATTCCCACACCAGCCATTGCTTTCCAAGTTATTCCAGCTGCCACAGGGCATTTAAATCACCATTAAATTCAGAACAAAAAAAAAGAAATTAATGAGTGTGTCATTAGCTCTATTTTGTGTATGCAGCTCTAGCAAATAACAAGTTTTTCCTTTCATATGGGAAGTGTTAGGATCAGTTAAGCACAGAAACAGTGACCAGATTCAGTACTTTGACTGAAAATACCACTGGAACTGAAAACATTAATTATTTTTATTTATTTATTTGCTGCACTGTATTTTTGATGATCTGCATGTAATTAATCTGCTTCTTGAACTTAACTTAAAAAAGTGTTCAGTCATTTTACCACTATTTTCATTTGAATAACATTTTCCAGTTACTGCAGTCAGAAATTCTCAAAGAGGCTTCCAACTTCTCTTCACAAATCTCTTATTTTTCTCTGAATAATGTTTAGAAGTATAACAAGCCTCTGGCAAACTATTATTTTTAGGATCATAGTAACCATTATATCTTTATGGAGGATTTCATTTCCCAGATTGTTCATTCTCTAAGATGATCAATAGGTGTTTTCTCTTACACCTTATGATTATTTTCTTCAACAAACATCTCCCAGCCAGCACGGCTTTGTGAGGGGCAGGTCCTGTCTGACCAACCTGATTTCTTTTTGTGATCAGGTAACCCACCTGGTGGATGAAGGGAAGCCTGTGGATGTAGTATATCTGGACTTGAGCAAAGTCAAGACACTTTGACACTGTCTCCCATGACATACTCCTGGATAAACTGGTAACCCATGGCTTGGACAGGTGCACTCTCAGCTGGGTTAAGAACTGGTTGGATGGCCGGGCCCAGAATGTGCTGGTGAATGGGGCTACGTCCAGCTGGCGGCCGGTCACCAGTGGTGTCCCTCAGGGATCAGTGTTGGGTCCAGTCCTGTTTAACATCTTTGTCGATGATTTAGATGAGCAGATTGAGTCCATCATAAGTAAATTTGCGGATGACACCAAGTTGGGAGGGAGTGTCGGCCTGCCGGAAGGCAGGAGGGCTCTGCAAAGGGACCTTGAGAGGCTGGAGAGATGGGCTGAGTCTTTGGCCACAACAACCCCACGCAGCGCTACAGGCTGGGGACAGAGTGGCTGGAGAGCAGTCAGGTGGAAAGGGACCTGGGAGTACTGATTGACAGGAGACTAAACATGAGCCAGCAGTGTGCCCAGGGGGCCAAGAAGGCCAATGGCATCCTGGCCTGCATCAAGAACAGTGTGGCCAGCAGGGCAAGGGGTGAGGCCACACCTTGAGTATTGTGTTCAGTTCTGGACCCCTCAGTTCAAGAAAGATATTGAGGTGCTGGAGCAGGTCCAGAGAAGAGCAACAAAACTGGTGAAGGGGCTTGAGCACAAGTCCTATGAAGAGAGACTGAGGGAGCTGGGGTTGTTTAGCCTGGAGGAGGCTCAGGGGTGACCTCATCGCTCTCTACAACTGTCTGAAAGGAGGTTGTAGACAGGTAGGGGTCGATCTCTTCTCCCAGGCAGCCAGCAACAGAACAAGAGGGCACGAGCTTAGACCCTGCCAGGGAAGGTTTAGGCTGGATATCAGAAAAAAGTTCTTCACAGAGCGAGTGATCAGGCATTGGAATGGCCTGTCCAGAGAGGGGGTGGATTCACCATCCCTGGAGGTTTTTAAAGTAAGACTGGATGTGGCACTTAGTGCCATGATCTAGTAATCATGATAGTGTTGGATTAAGGGTTGGACTTGATCTTGGAGGTCTCTTCCAACCCAGATAGTTCTATGATTCTATGATTCTCTGGTTTTAGTAGTTTTATCACATTCCTTAATCCAGACGAAAGTCTAGAAATTGTTAGATAGGATAGAGACTTAGTCCAGAGACTTGAAATTTACCACGTCTTTATAAAATCTGGGGTATTTATACTCTATATGGATACCCTGCTGAAGCATCCTCTCACAGGCCAAACCCAGGTTCACTACCTTATACTGACTGGAAATCCTTTTACGTCCACTACATATTTTCTTTCGAGTTTGGGCCAGAGAATCTAAAAAATCCGGGAAGTGGCAGTGTCTTTGTGATGCGCTGGCAAAATAAGGTCCTAGCTCTGGTGAAAAACTGGAGTAGGAAGCCTCCTGCCCTCAGGGAGAATTTAGTCATCAGTGCACAGAGTGATGTTTTAAGAGATCTATATTTGAGTGAAACACATACATTCATGTACTGTGGGGACAGTTAGTTATAGGAGCTCAGTTAGCAGCAAAGCAGCCTGTATATTAAAATGTAGGTAAACAGTACCTACAGTAATCATATGCTCTGTACAGCTGGATGCCCAGAGAGGAAAGTACTTAATGTGTAAACAAAACCTCTTACGGAATCGTTAAATGTCCATGTGGAATAGACACTGAGTGTTTACACACCAATGGATGTCTGGAATTATTATGCAAAAAAACAATCAAAGCCGAGATGATGAAGGACAGGAGGACAGGCAGCACTTCTTTGATTAACAGCTACTGCAGGGACAAAGTCATTGCTGCCAATACAAATTAAAAAAAGAACATAAACAGCCAACACAAAGGAGCCTACTGATGTGTGCTATTAAAAAACTGTGCACCAGTTTTACAATGCTTGCACTTTGTACAGTGGAAGGGGATTAATTTCATGGAGAAGAGTTGCTCCATAAGAACAGCCACTCCTTGCTTCTTCAAGAAGGGTTAAGAAACACTTGCAAGAGGAAGCTCTCTTTCTTGAGGTCACTACATCAGAGAGAGGAGATCAGGAGAGATGACCTTGTGCAAGGGTATTGGCATAACCTTTCCAAGATCCCTATCCTGAGATCCTTCAAAAAAAGTAAAGTCACAATAACGTCATCAGCTTTTTCTCACCATCTTAAAAAAATTCTCTAAAAAGTCAACTCTAAAGAAGCATTAACCTTCTTTCGGTAACATCCAGGAACCCTCACCTCCTGTCTTGATCCAAAGCATGCAAATCACTATGTGCTACTTATTCTTGCTGTTTACTCTGACATAACTGCTTTAGTCTAGTGTTTTATTCTAGCTAGTAATGGAGTTCAAGAAAATTGAGAATTTGACCAAATATTCACTCAGCATTATAGAAAGTAAGTAAACAATTTCTTTAAATGTGTGAGTTGCCATGGAAGAGGACTTGGAAACCTCAAAATCACTAGAGAAGATATTCTTATAATGTTAGTTAGTGTTCCTGAAAAAATGTAAGAAAGATTTCTAACTATACAGACAGATTCTGAAGGCTCTAGGTGTCTAAGGTACTTCAGAAAACAAAATTAAAAGCACAGAAGAATTTATTTACTTAATTTAATTACATAATCACCTGTAAATTTAGCTCACAGCAAACAGATGATTTCGAATGAGTGAAGCATTACTCTATTTATGTGGAGGAACATAGTGTTCAGAAAACCTGGAACAGAAAAATTCTGACTACCCAAACAGTAGGGCTGTTATCACAGTTGTTATTAAACTGGCACTTCCCTGTCTTTGACTGCCTGAAATGTTGCCAAATGCTACCCATCTTCATTGCAACACAGATAGAGACCTCCCAGGCAGCACTGAACTGTCATAACTGTTAGATCATCCTGTCTTTTCTTGCTGTTCCCTGCATTCTCTGCTACACATATTCCAGATTGTGCAATAAATGAGACAGCACTTTGGCAGACAACAGCCTGTTTTGCCAAAGAATCCTAATTAAGCCTCAGAGTATCCTTTCTTGTGCACAAAAAAGAAACATTAGTTCTGTGGAAAATATTATTCAACCATATAATCAAGTTCTTAATAACAACATCTCCTAACTTTTGTAAAATAATACATTCTTTCTAACATTAATATACTTACTTTTTATAATTACTTTTATCTTACTGAGAGTACCATTTTGTAAACAAAATGGCCATCATTACCTCGAAAAAGTACCATGAAAAACGCTTTCAATATGCAGTTGCAGAAAAACAGTTCTAAAATGTATCTTAAGTATACAATGACAAATAATCCCTGCTTAGCTCTACTACTATCCATTACATCATCAAAGCCTAACTAAAATGTATTTGCTTGGGAGACTTTGTGTATTCTCATTGGTACTTTGGGAATTTTCTGAAAAGCCAATTTGCAGCAATCGACAAGCAACTAAGCATTTCCAGTACAAGCCCCGACTCTGGCTATGATAGTGTAGGATCAGTGATGGGAGCGACTGCAGGATCCCCTCTCCCAGACACAGCAGGAAGGAAGCCAGCAAAGGCTCCCGAGGACGGCAGCAGGATCCCAGGGTGAGATTACTTTCATACTCTGTCCTTAGAGCTTCTGGCTTGGAGGGTCAAGGAAGTTGACACCTCTTGGCTGCTGGGAAGCTGTTACGTACCCATGTCCAAATCACATTCCCGCCAGGAGAACATTTATATTTCCAGTGTTTGTGTTGCGCATTTTGTCATTTCTAGTGCTTCTCACAGGGATTAGAATGGTTAATGACTTTATTTTCCTTTATATGTACAGAGAATCGGCTTCAGGCAGTTTACATTTGTTTGTACCTATCCGCCTGCCAAACTTTGCTGTAGAGTGAGAGGATCAAAAGATACCTAGAAAAATTAACATACTAATGACATAAAGTTCTGATTAATAGGTATTCCATAACCATCCTTTTACAAAGAGCAGAACATTACTTTAAAACATTGTTCAACAAAGCAAGCTCATAGAAATCAGTAAAATATTCTTCCTGCTTGCCATGATTAACAACTATTTAGATAATTACATTTTTTTTCTGCCACATTGTGCCTAACTTCTAAGAACAAATGGGTCTTTTAAATGGGTGTTTTAAAAGGAAGTAGTCCTAAAATATTTTTCAGGAAAGGAGATGGTAAACAGATATATTTTACAAGTCATCAAGTTTAGACCTCCTTTAGTCTGCTGGGAGCAGATACCATTGCCTTCATATATTATTAACAAAAAGTACATTTCCAATGAGGTTCTGAAGTCACTTAGTGAAGTCTATATTGCTCCATACGAAATTTTGCTGCACTACATAGGGGACCAAACACCATAAGATATGTGAAGAAACTTGGGGAGGTATTTTTTTTTTAATTTGTGCAGTCGTCTCTGTGCTATTTCGGAGATGCTGGCTTTGCTGCTGGACTCAGGAGGAGTGGATGTTCCCTATCCTACAAGAGCAGTAGCTTCAGGTCGTGCTTCTCCTTCCAAGCGCTACGTCCAGAGGATAAGCTCAGCATTACAGTTTGTTGGGGCAGGGGTCCTTCAGTCTAATACTATGATTTGTATAGCCAGACAAGTTTTCAGAAAACCCTACAGGTAAATATGAGATATGCTATCTCATAGTTCTTCTTGTTATAATACTAGAAGATAAATGGATGTACATTGGTAAAGTTTCTTTGAAGGAATCTTACTTCCTTTTTGGGCTCTCAGGTGCCTTTAAGAGGAAAACAGTCATAAAAAAGGTGCCTGGTCTGTTGAGCTGGAGAATTAACAAGATACACTCTTCTATTTCATCTCATAAGTAGGAAACTGAAGAATTTGACCTATGTTACAGCTTCCGTTAGGCTCTAAAATGTTCTCCAGGTAAATTTTCATCATGGTCAAAATGCATACACTGAGCTTTCTGTCAGAGTTACTGAATGTGGGTTATGCATCAGTAATACTCTGCTACAGGGTCTCTTCCCATGGAAAGCGTTTACTGAAATGGCATCGTCTACTGTAACAAAAGATTTCATTATCCTGTTCAGGAAAACACCCAGCAGCAGGGGGAGGGGAGGAAGAAGAAGGAAATAAAAGTTAAGTTCGGGCAGTTGTTATCTTACAGAATATAGTGTGCTGTATGGTCACATCCTTGGTATGTTCTCTGGTCTGACTTCTACCTAAATTTCCCCCCCTCCATTATTAACAACAGTTATTTTATCAGTGTCTTGTTACTCTTCTAAAAAGTTTGACATACAGACTCAACATAAGGTCTCCATTGTTAAATTCATGGATATATGTTTTTATTATATAGATAAAAGAAGGAAGTTATGTACGATACAAAATTGAATTGCAAATTCTTCATCACCTTTGCAACTTCTGTCTGTGGGTGTAAGAATTACTGAGAAATACATACTAACATATTTTCCCGTTTCATGACCTAAGTTTCAAAACACACTTAGGTTTAGGAGCAGATCACTACTCCGCTTTTCTTGCCAAATTATTCCTCTAAAGATGGATTTTTGACACCTGCTTCCAGAAATGACTAAACAGTTCATAGATCCAAAGAGGCAAGGTCTGTGTTCCCGTACTCTTGCTCTGTCAGGAAGGCAGCCAGAGATGACACCAGGTTTTTGGGGGGTGGCATAAGTGACAGACCGAAAAATGACACAGTTCAGTCTCTATTGCTATTGTCACCTGTATGGTTTTTCTTCTGTCAGATCAGAACAAGTGCTCCCAGTGTCATTTCTGGTGACAGTCATCGCTTTCTTTAATACCCGCAAACAAATCCCCAGCAAAGTCCACACGCACATGTAAGAATAATCAGGGATATGAAAAGACAGTTTGGACTGATGGCATTGCCATTTCTACAGACTGACATGCATTCAGGAACTCTTGGCATGTCCCTGACTAAAAATGTGCACTGGAAAATGCATCTACGCCATGGTTCCCCACAGAACTTCCCAAAGCACTCATAACTGACATGGATCGCCCCAGAGGTGTAACGTCCAATGAACAACTTTGCTAGTACCAGAGCATTCCCTGAGTGTTTGGTACAAGGTATTCTCACCGCTCATCAAGGGAATCAAAGCAGAGGGGCTTCTGCCTCTGATTCTCCCTGAGCCTGTGCCTTACATGATCTCCTGTCCTCATCTCCCTGCCCCATGAGTTCGTAAAAGCCTCAATTGGGTGCACCTGCACTCTAGCTCTTGGGTTCTGCAGCCCAGGAATAAGGCAATGCCATTGCTAGTAGAAGGACAGAGGATCTGTATTGAGTTTGGAAGACTGAATAATAGAGCACCAGGTTTGTAATTTTATTTTCACAGCTGGAGACACTGGAAGGAAAGTATTGGCATGGCCAGTAAAAACAAACTAACAACATGACTCTGTCTTCCACCTTTGCGATCCCTGCTGGACGTTTATATTTAATATTATGCTAGAGAAAGGACTTAATCTTCGCGTACAGTTCTGTCTGCATGCTCTTATAAAACACTCCTGACTTGTAGAGGAACAAAACCTGCTCAAAATTAAGGAAACTCAGTTTCTTCAAACTTCATTTTTAACATAAGACAGAGTGATTGTTGAGGAACTTGTTTTGCCCATTCAACAAGGTCTGCTGCATCTTAAAGTAAGTCTCTTGCCTGTACTGGCATAAGTATTGGTCAGATCTCACAAATATTTCTCCTTTGTTCCAGTGGTATTTGGCTCAGAATTAGTGATGAAAACATTAGTATGCATTGGGAACAGACCATTACTTTTGAAAAAGGGAGCTGGATTGATCAATCTTATTCAAACAGATGCTACTTCTAAATATTGTGCTGAATTGAAGAAACATATAACATTAAGTTGTTACTCTACTGAAGGAGCTCTCCTTCACCCATCATCCATTTACTGCCAGCTTATTGTTCTTTTATTTCACCAAGATGGTCTGGGAAGGCGGTGTCCATCCAGAATTTTCAATGCTAAAACCTAGGTGAACTTTAACACTTCAAGACTTTCTTCTATGGAAAATCACATTGTCTAAAGACTGCTTCTATTGATCATGTCAACAAAATTATGAAAATTTTTAATTTTTATTTCCAGCTCCAGAAAACCAAGCCAAAAAGATAATATTTTTTTAAAAAGAACTTGCCATTGCAAACAACTCTTTCTAAAAATATTGTTCTGAAATAGCATCTTTTGTTTGAAGTAAAGTCTGAATGATGCATTTAGACATTCCTTATTCAAAACATATTTTATTCCCTGAAGCATTTTGATACTTTGATTTTTCCATTCCAGTTTGAAAGGCAGATGAAATATTGACATTTCCCAGATGGTGAAAACATTGTTTTCCCAATCCATTTGGTTCAGTACAGTTAACCAAAACCAGTTCTACCCATACCAAGGTCAAGTCTTTTAAACAATAAGAATGACAATCTCCTTCCTTTTAGTTCTGAAGAAATTGGTCTAGGAAGATTACTATAAGCCATTCTTATTAATATACAGACAGCAGGCAACACAGCCAAAACCAGAACGCCAAGTGGCTGACTGTGATTTTATCTGTGCTAGGCAAAAGACCATGGAAAGACAAGTGTAATCCTGTCCCTCTACTGGTACTTGTTCCAAAAAAGCTGTGAAAGAAAGTTGTTCCTATTTCTGATCCGATCTGAGCCAAAAACTGAATGCTTTCCATGCTGTCTGGTGATTCTAAATGAGTACATTTTAAATTTAAAAATTGGTTTCACACTTATGCCCTGAAGGGACTGCTAAGGTCTTTGAGTTGAGTCCCCCAGAGTCACAGAAAAGCATGGGTGAGGTTCAGAAGAGTCTTCATTACCATTGGTTTGTACCTACCCAGAAGAAAGCATACATTTCTCTTAGACAATTAGTTTTGGAAAACCAAATTAGACATCCACTGGGATTCTTCAGACTGTTTCTAGCCTTTTATATTTTGTATTTTTTCTTTTGTGACATGTGCCACTAAGCATGAAAAATCAGTCCAGTCAATTTTTAACTATAGAAGGCTCTCAGGCTGTTATTTTGGTAAAATTTAATGTTCAGTTGCTCCAGGATAATCCTGTAGCCTACAAACCTCTTCTGGAAGCCCATGTTTTTTCCAGTAGGCCCTTTATGTACCCTAACAGATCATGCAGAACAAGATAGAAAACACAGGTTTCTTCTACATGCCAGGCTGGTCTTCAGATCTTAGGAGCTCCACTGTCAGATGGAAAATGGACCTCATCAGCTTTAAAAATTAGAAAAGAAAATACTCTCATGGGAAGATGTTTTATGAATATGTTTTTTAAAACTTCATTTGCAAAGAAGCCATACACAGTGCATTTCAACTGCATACACAGCAACACTGAAAAAAACCTGGCATCAAATTGGAAATACAGTAAAGGTAATTGATTCATGTGACACCAGTTGCAGAGAATCATAACTATGTACAGACAGAATAGTTACTGCCTCTTTGAAACTACATATTATTTTATCAGTTTGCTATTAATCTTCTTTAATTTGTGGTTACACAGTTGACTTTCACTTCATCAGAAGTGTACAAAGCAGCATCTTCCTTTCCAACTGAAAACACTGGCAGTGAATATAAATCTTTTCATTCACTAAGTTCCCACCATTTAACATTGCTATGTTCAAATAAAAAGTGACAATGCCACCTACAAAACAGTGGGAATAATTGTTTTCAGCAATGTTAGCGAGCAGTCAGGAGGAGAAGGAACACAGTTTAACTATAAAAAATTCTTTCTACCCAGTGCCAGTTTCTGAACACTGGGTGGAGTTCTTTAAAGTAACTAGAATCCAACAAACCTTCTACTTAACTGTTAGTAGACCAGCTCTATCAACAAGGAGTCAGCTCCAACCACAGTCAATACAGACAATACAGTGCTTTCTTACTGCATTTGCATGAGCTTTCAAAGAGGTTACCCACCTAGACTCTACAACAGCAACAGGTTCACAGGCTCCAATAAAACAATAAATCAAATAAAGATAATAAAACAGACAGGAACACAGCAGAGGTGTTTTAAAAGTGTTTGGGAGCTGCATATTTCAAATACTGCTAAAAACAAAGGTGAAATCACTAGAAGGTGAGAGAGTAAAGTTAGATTTCTTCTTGACTACTCAGTAACACAGTTTTATCCCAGAACTTAGGAGGCTGAGTATAACTATATAAAGCCTTCACTAAATTCCATGTGGCCAAAAAACATTTCTCTGGATAATTTATATAAAATTTACTTTTTTCAATTACTTTTTTTCACAAGGAAAGATTTCTTTCTGTACTAAATTATTTTTGTATATAAACATTTTCAGAACTCAATTCTTAAGTCTATGACAGGAACAATCATGCAGACAGACAATTTCATATTAATTATTTGACTTTAATAAGCAGAGACAGTACCAACCAACTATCAACACCTGTATTTAATGATTCCTATTACACCACAGAATCAAGGTCATTGTACCAATCTAAAATTGGCAATTAGTTTTTCAGAGTTCACAGCCTGCTCTTGGCATGCCATTAAGACTGGGATGAAAACACAAACTCTCTTCATGGAAACAACTTTCAAAAGCCAACATTTTCTAATTCTAATCAAAATGGTTCATAAATCTGTCCTTGATTTGTCAAGCATTCAAAGAATAATTATCTTTCATGCTTTGGTAAATTTTCACATTTCTACAGGGAAAAGAACCTGCAATGAAGATGTATTCTCATTTTTTTTTATATACACGCCAAACAACCAGTATTTTGTTTGTAATATGTAGTGTGTTTGTAATATGTAGTCTCAATCTACAGCAATTTATCTTTCTCATCTAGAAATGCTTGACAATATAGGACACTATTAATCCTGATTTTAAACTGGCAGACAATTTCACATGCAGAATGAGCTTCAGCAAACAAAAGAATATCTCATTACTCCCAGTTTGATGGAGGATATTACCATTATTTTAATTGCCTTCAATTTGTTACTATTTAAACTTAGCAGTCTGTTTAGAACTTTTGAGGGTTTTTTTAGAAGTTAAATATTGTGTTCCTTTAATAAATGCTTGACTGTCTGTAAATGACTGGCTGACTTATTTATACACATATGCATCCCCAAATACCTGCCTGGTTTTGCCACTGCAAAGAAAAGCTCCTGCTTTACACACTTATTATAATTGTCATATATACTTTCTTTCCAATGTATCACATAGTGTGTTAAGCAACTTGGAATCTGGGGGAAGTTGGAAACAGGAACTGAATTTTGCAGCTGGAGACTGTATTTAAAGTTGTATCTGAATACTGTATAAATAGTAATAGCTTCATTTTTTAAAAGTCAAAGTGACCCTCTGTACACAGGAACAGGAAGACTGACTGTTCTGTAGCAACCAAGGCACTTCTTGAGTCATTGCAAGGCAGCATCAACCACACAAAAGAGTCTCCAGAAGTGTGTTACTGCTTGCTCTGGTTCAAAGCAGCAACTAATTACTTTCTGCCCTTGCCCCCTTTTTGTTAAAGAAATACAACGACAGACACATCATATTGTTCTGCTGCAAAGTGTTCCAAAGCTTCATCATTCAGACCACTAGAAAGCCAAGCACTGTTACGAAAACATCATACTACTCTTTTTTTATGTATTTAAACATTTAAACACGTAAGGTGTTTTTAGCCAATCTTTCATCCTTGCTCAGAGCTCTCCTCAGCAGGTTGAGTTGGGCTAAGAAAGTTATTCCTTCTTTTGAGGGGAAGTAGGCTTGTAGTGATGGAGTTGGTGTTCAGTCCATTACTACTGATTGGTCCCTGGAAGCAATCAAAATTACTTCTCTCTTACCTGGACTGAACTTCAGGCAGCTTGCTACCACTCAAATGATAATCTAAAGTCACACTTAATGAATCAGTAACCTACATAAAATCAAAGCACCCACAGAGCTGGAAATCTTCCATAAATTAAAATTATTACAATAAAAAAAAATCCCATTACCTCCTGAAAAAAACTCCCAGACTCTTCAGAAGGATAGAAGCAGGAAGTTGCCTGTTTGGCCTCCACCACCGCAAGCAAACCCTGAGACCATTACAGCCATCACACAACCCATTGCCCTCCTTGTCTTCTCCACATCCCACAAGCGCAGTGACACCCGCTCCCATCCCGACTTACAGCAGGGTCCATTCAACATTGCAGTCAGCATTCTCAAAGGCAGGTGAGGCACCTAATATTATCACCACCACTACAGATATTATAGTGTTGCAAAACTGATAGAAATATGATCCAATCTCAGTAGCATACCATGAAATGAAATGGAATCAAGAAATCAAGGATGTTTTAAAACCTCAGGGGTTTCCCCAACTACTTTGTAACCACTGCTATATAACCTTTCCCAAAAATCAAGGATCTACCATCAGTCATTACCAAGACACCTGTCCTGTCCTTTAAGCACTGAGCAAATTGGATACTCCAAAACAAGCCAGAACACTGCTTTGTCAAATGGAAGTGGCAATATATTGCTGTTTCCTCTGCTGCTGAAGCAGAAGATAGACTGCCATACTTCATGAACATCAGGACTCTTATAAATAAAACTGGCATAAGTTCAACAGGGAATACATTTTCCTTACTGTGCTCCCCATATTAAATACTTTATGATAAATCTTGAAAAATACTTCTCATTTTAACCCAAGCACCTGTGAAAGCTGCTGACCAGCAAATGAGTTTGTGTTTCATAACCATAAAGATACTTAAGAAAGCCCATTCTGAAGGCATTTGAAAATTAGGTGAGTGTAAGATAATACTCCTAAAATCTCGAATACTTTGAAAGCTGGAGGTTTTTATGGAGTTGCAAGGTCACAAAGTAATATTAGCATTTAGGAAACTAATAGAAAATGTTCACAAGAAATGGAATTTTGACCAGTTATTATCTGAAACGATCTTACCCCATTTCACTTATGAGCAATGATGCAGAGTCCAAATCGCAGCTGTATTCCAGATCATGAACAGGACATTCCCAGGAACAAGCTGTTTCTTTGTCTCTCCCCAGCTGTTGGTCAGAGCATCTAATTATCATATTTGCTGCCTGCTTAGAGGGTATATTTAAGTGACAAAAGAAGTTCCTTGACTTGCTTTCCATATTTCGTTGCTTTAACAGTGATTTACAAGTGCAGTAAACCATAGGTTCTTGTTCACAGGAGCACCTCTGTGTCAAATCATAGAGGCATTTTCTAAAATAATACTGGAAGTTATTAGTTTTCCATAAGCAGAAATCTGCAAATAGCAGCTGTGTTTCTTTTTAATTACAAACCCTTTATGTATATAATAACATTATTTATCAGGATTGATTTTGCTTCTCCACCAATTCATATATTACATGTTAGTGAAAAGAGCAAATTAGAAATGCAAAGAACCCATATGTTAGTGTTACAATTTGCTTTATCTACAGTGTTGCAGACTCCCTTCTGGCTCCTAATTGATTTCATAATTTGCTTGGATGTACAAGAAACTGCCTCCATAATGAGCTCCTGTGAGTGTGTATTTCCACACAGGCTATCTGAAGTGTGAAGAACTAAGCTAAAGATATTTCAGGGAACTCCTGCAATGTAACATTCAACACTGTGTTTAAAATAAATTGGCAAAGTAGTAAATATTCCATTTCATTTATGATTCAGTAATACAATGCTTCAAAGGTAAAGTCACCTGGAGCTTGTAACTTGTTTGAGTAGGATCACACTTCACTCTCTTCTGTTGTGGCTGAGTTAGTAAATCTGAACAGCAACTGAAATATATCTCTAAACTCCTAGGGTTAAGAATGAAACTGTTCTTTCAGCAGCTTCTCCATCATTTATTTTCCTTTCAGAAAAGGAAATAGAACTGCAGAATGGTTGGCAGGGGAGACCAGATCTCTGGCAGCATTATGATAACAAGCATTCTAGGAACATAAGGAACAGTACTGTAAAAGACATCTAGGGGCACGCAAGGACAGCAGCCTGAAAGAAAGCCTGGCCTGAGATATTAAGGAAAGGCCATGCAGTGTCATTTCTGATTATTAACACATTGAAATCATCATACCATACAGTCCATAATTCTTTCCTCCAAATTGCCTCCACAACCTCACCTCTGTAGTCATTACAAAAGCTTAGCATTTTCTGCATGAAAAACTGTTTCCTCCCATCTGCTGCAAATTTGTTTCTCATTAATTTCCATTTGTGCTTACTTGTCTTGTTTAAATTGGGCCATTATTATAGATTAAGATAGCATGGATTCAGCAAATCATGGGTCACAAAGAACCTGCCCACTCCATATTAGTTTCAAAGTTCTCCTGGACCACACTCTTCCATGAACGCTCACCATGCCATTTTAGTTTGTATTTATTAGATGCAACTTGAATTTCCCCATTACCAAAATGTAGACCATCCTCATACCTGAATTTCAGTGATGCTCTCCTTTGGTAATGGACCAAATTGGGAACCTAGAACCTGCATTTCAGATTTTGGCTGTAAGTCTCAGGCTACTTGTGCTAACTGTCCTGTCTGGCCCTAAAATCTGTGATCCTCCCACAGTAATACTAAAGAGGACCTAGAGAGGTTTTTTTCAACCAATATATTATGCATCAAATTATCTCGCGCAAAAATAAACAAAACAAAATGCAAAGCTGAATTTCCTCAGACCACATTAAAATTTTACTTGTTTACAGGATTTAACTTCCAGCAGATTCAGTAATTCTATTTTGCTCTTCTTGACCAAAGCTGCCTCCTTTAATTTTCAACTTACCCGCTTTGATTAAGCATTTCAAATCTTAACTTCTCATTCATTTGAAATCAAAAGTTTTCTCTACCATCTCATCACTGTGTCTCTTGTATTGACCCAGGAAAAAAGGTATAAATAACTACCATTAAAAATATTCTTAATAATAATTTAGATAAACTAGTGCTTATTGATGATCTTATTGCAACAGCATTTTGACTGGCTACCTCAAATTTATAAACATTATAAATTAAGCTGTCTAACTACAATATTTATCAGAGGTAAAGTATTATGACCAGAACAGTATTCATGCTCTGGAAATTCAATAAAAAAAGATCAAGGCTTTTGAGTACACAATTTCTGTTCATAAACTGAAAATAACTTAACCACATTTTTTAATAACTTGCATTATACAGTCTATTTCTCAAGATTCTTGTCCTCCAGTTATGAATCCAAAAATGGAGAAGAATTTTTTTTATGTTCTTCAACACACTCCACTGGAGAATGGACTCCTAATAAAAGAATTAACCAATTTTGTTTCCATGTTGTAAAAAGAGAGTGGGAGCACTATTAACCTAGTAGTAATAGAATGCATTCATCATACTGATAAGATGTAGAAACATTATTGAATTTTTAATTCATAGAAATACCTAGAATTCTTACTTATTAAAGTAAAATGTCAAAGAATTGTTGTACTGAGTTGTAATTACCAAATGGAAATATTAATGGCAAATCACAACTCCACAAATGTCAAATTATACAACTAATTTCACACTATTACATTGATACATGATACTCGTCTTTATAGTCAGGCCAAAGATGACACTCAGAATCAGATATGTTTATTTCATGGCAATGTCTTTGGTCAGTTAAGAATAAATCTGAAATACTTCAAAGTACAGACAAGGTTTTTCTTCTTATCAGCATTTTCTTTTTAAACTAGAAAAAGTGAAACTTCAGGGCTTGCAAATTAGGGGAGAAGGGACCAGTAAATGCATACAAATACATCTCAAATGTCAGAGGGCAGGCTGACTATGAAATTCATCAAAAAATAAAAGATCCTTTAGTGATAGAAGTAGAAAAGCAAAAACAGTGGAGAAACTGCATAGGTGGAGGAATTTAAGGTCACTAAACATTTGAGTTGGTTTTCAGGTATGGTGAGTTACCCCATGTAGGTGAAAATAAATCTGGACAAGTTCCATGTGTTGAAGGAAAAACACAAAACAGGGGAACCAATTAATTCCCACCTCTGAAATGTGATCCTAACAACAAAGAAAGGAAAATAAAACACAGAAAATTAACATGGCCTGAGCTAGACCTGAAACTCTTAAAACAACCCCCTATGAAATCTTACAAAGCAAAGAGTTTACATGAAGAAGCCAGTTCAACAAAAGTATTGTGGGCAGGTAAGGAACTAATTGAAGGAGAAAATTCTCCATAGAGTGGTGTGATCTGATGTGTGGTTTTATCAGTGGGCAGCTGTAGAAGGAAAAGTAATTACCTCAAAATGAAGCAAAACTTACCTGAAAAATGCCTAAAAATTTGACTTCAAAAAGAAATCTCACACTATCATAGCAAGCTGTAGAACAATAAAGTCACAGAAAACCCATGTAGACTTCATACACTCTTCTGGCGCAAAGTTGTTTTTCATGTCTTCACATTTATCATTTTCCAAGCAGCTAACTCTTTATCACAGCCCACTCATGTAAAAGTACTCAGATAGACAACTGATCTAGCAGGTATTTCCTAACTGATTCAAATTCATTGGAATAGATTCAAGGACATTAACCCTGCGTGCAGCCTCAAAGACAATAGAACATCCTGCCTGAGATGTACCAAGGACATCATGATACCAACACACAACACACAAATAAGGTGCAGGTGTTTTACTATGAATTAAATTACAAATTGTCCCACTCACAGCCCTGCCAGGTGGTTTAAGACAGCTGGGAACACAACCAAGTTGCACATTTTGGTTACATCTGACAACCAAACAGCTCTGGTGGACCAAATATTTCATTCTTGCTGCTGGCCAGCTTGCCTTATCCAGACACTTGCAAAGGCAAAGTGACTGCCATCTGTGGATGGAGCCAAAAATATCTCTATCAGGATCCATTATGTGAAAAAACAACATCAGAGCTGCATTTCAGTCACCTTTGTTGTTTTCTTTGTTCAGTCTGGCTTGGAAATATTTTTTTTACTTAGATCTATATCCATACTACTTGAAAGAACCACAGCCTCGAAGGGATACTCAAGCTGGAACAGAGTGCAACTCATACACTGACGAAAAATATCAATTGCTGACTTACTTTCTCATATACAGAGGGGAAATATTCACATACCACAAGGATGACACAGCAGAAGATCATTAGCCAGACACAGGATGGATACAGCAGCGTGGTTCTCCTGTAGTTCAAGGACTCAGACCACTTTCCTCAGCATGAAAAGGTCTTACAGCTCCCTTAGGAACACTCCAGCAGTTAGGGCATAAAGTTGCCTTTCTTCAGAATTCACCAACTCCACTTACACATAGCAATCTGTAACCATATATGATGGTTGTGCTCATACATAGATATACAAGCAAACAGCTAGATTATCAGGACAGGAATGCGGTGTATTCTAAACTTTTAACTACTTTAGCAATCTCCCATTACTTACCAGTTGACCAGTTTAATTGCTACCATACAGAGGCCACCAGAGAATCAGCTGTGGCAAAATACTGCTCAGCAACTGCCTGAAGCAGTATTTTTTTATTATGGTTTTAAAACTGTAAACCAGTTTAGAACCTAAAACTCAGAACACAGGAAAGCACAGTTTCAGCACGGCCCAAAAAACTAAAAGTGAATTAGCATTGCTGTTAACCATAATGATAACCTTTAACCTTCATTTATTCCCTTTTTTATCAACTAAAAATTTTGCCATGACAACAAATACAAATTCTTCAAAGTTCCTCTTTTGAAGAAAAGTAATTCTCACATTACTAGTTTTCTGCAAATGGGAGGTTTTTTTCCAGTTATATCTAGTTTATTCAGTTTTCTGCATTTAAAAGAAGAGTTATTTAACAGTTATCCTCACATATATATGTGATTACACCTCTTCAGAAATCAGTTTCTCTGAGTGGAGTGCTGTGTCCTGAAGGGGGAACCACAATCAGTCCAAGAGACGAAAAGGAAAGGAAAGTCACGTTCAAGGGATTCAGCTCTTGGACCCTCAGTTTCTCACCTATGCAGAGAGCCAGGAGAGTTTGGCTTGGCTGGCAGTTTGAAAGCCATGGTGTCTACCTTTTCAGCTCCAGAGAAAAGCTACAAGATAGATTTTCACAGGCTGGAAAAAAAAAAGGAAAATATTGCAAGTATTTACAGATATTCTATTAGAAACCCCTTTTGGATTTGGAGGGAAATTTCTCAACAGAAAATATTTCAAAGAGACATATTTTGCATAAAATGAATTGCATTTTCATTTAGGTGAATTAAAAAGTCGTAAAGGTGTGCAAGAACATACAGGGAGAAACAAATCTGATCGTGAAATGAGTGGCCAGCACAGGTTGTACCTTTCAATTTCAAGTATAAAAATAATTAAAGCAAAACTGAAGCACAACACAAGATAAAGGGCAGGAGCAGAACCAATTATGGAAGAAACTTGTTCTCAAATTAAAGTCACACAAACATTGTATGGATTGTGCTCCCACAGGCAGGAGATACAAAGTTTGAAAAGATTCTGTCAAATACAGTTGTGCACTAAGCTTCTATAGTGTATATATTTTTACCTTGAAGGTCTATCAATGGAAAGAAATAGTAGATGTCAAAATTTTGATGTGCTGGCAGGCAGTTGCCTGATAGCCAGCTATGACTATCTCACAAGTGAGCTTTAGCAATGCCTTCCATCCATCCCCTGTAGCGTAAGGCTCAATCTTTTTCACCTTTCAGCAGTACTGGAAAGTTATTGCTATATGAACTTCTCTAGGATTCTTGAACAGAAGGTGAATAGAAGTGAGAGGAGGGAAGTTCTCCTCATAAGTTTTACTTCACATGACAATGTTACAGTGATGTTGAATTTATCTGCCTCATGGAAAAACATTGAAATATTTTCCACAGGAGAATGCCTTGATGCATGTGGATACTCAAAAGAGAGGAATTCCCTTTCAACTGCATATGCTTGTTTATTACTTAGCACTCCTTGAATGTCACTATTAAATGCTTTGAAGAACAAGTGCTCACAGACAGACTGCATAGTCTGAAAAGCAGTGGCAAGGGATTCAGTGATTTCTGTAGACAAGTGAACACAAACAGGAGAAGATTTGGGAAGGATTTGATGAAGGTTAATATGACTAATGTGCTTCAACCTGTCACTTGTATTTAAAACTAGCAAAACACAATGTTCATTCTCAAAGTGTGCACACCCTTTCCCTCTGAGCTGCAGGATGTTGGACCTGACAAAGGAGAAGCCACAGAGAGTGCAGCAGGCAACAGGAACGGGGAAAAGAAGAACACCTGGCAAAGACATAATTGCAGACTTAGGTCATTTACAGTCTATTATGCTTATACACTGAGAAGAGATAGTGCTGTTCTAGAGGCTGGGCTGTTCTCCATTTGATCAGAGAATGGAAAGCCTTCACACAGCCAGAGCAGCAATCAGCTCAGCAGAGAGGTCACCATCCCATGTACAACTGACAAAAGTATCACTCAGGGGTAGGAGAAGTGAGGGCTGGCAGGGACAGGTGCCTTGGGAACACGGTCTTTGGTCTAATTTACATGTCAGATCTAGAATTACAGTGAGGCTGTGTTTTATTCAGGCCTCTCTCACCAGCTGAAGAAGGATACAACAGCACTGTACTCTCCCACCTTGGAACCTTCAGTCTTCCCTGGCTTTGCAGACCAAATCAACACAAGTGATGCTGACTTGTCTTGGCACTGCCACACTATCTTATGTGACCTAGCATTGCAAACAGGTCTGCTTGAGGGAAGACATGGGAGGCTGCTGGCTTAGAGAACCTTTGGCACCTTGTGACGTTGTGTCTCTGGCACTCGTTACTAGACACGCCAACATTTCACAGATATAAAACATATTCCTAGGAACACCTCCTAGTGGTTGCCTTCCTGTGCTAGCTGTTTCTGAGCATACTCCACCACGGGGTAAGTGTCTAAGCACATTTCCCCTGCTCCTTTCACCAGTAAGATCTCCAACTCACGGAGATGTTTGCAAATAACTTTTTCAATGGCATTTTTCCTGAAATGGAGGAAGGAAGATCACAGTAGTTCCCTAGTACTGACTCACTGGAGCCTACATGGAATAGTAGGTGTGAATGGTAAACTGTAGAGTTCACCAGGCTTAGCAGTCTCTCACTGATATCACAAAGGCAGGTCTCCTGGTAGGAAGTCAGCCTTTCAAGAGAAGCTGTCTGGACAGCAAATGGGTCCTCTGATGCCTCTCCGTAAGACATCTCCAGTTACTTTCCATGCTTTTCTGGTGGCACTGGTTCTAATGTGGATTGGTGGCTGGATGAACTTTGCATGGTGGGCTTCTGGAACCTGTCCTTTCCTCACGTGCTTTTAATTCTTCACCCCTAGAGTATCATATGTGATATGCAGGGGCACTTTAGGGAAATGGGAACATTCTTCCTTCGGCTCTTAGAGGCAAGGGTCCATTCTCCTCCCACTCACGGGTTACTTGTGTGACTCAGCTCAAGGCTGAATTCATGCTCGCCTTCCCTTTGCACAGCCTTAAGGCAATGTCCTTCAAACATTAGAGAGATTACAGCAGCAGAAAACACAGTAATAAGTAGAGACTTCCATTACTGTCAAGCTGACTGAACAACCTCAGACCACAACAGATAGTCTACAGATTAAACATCCTAAATGGCTGGGTTTGGAGGGGCGGGGGGCATGAAGCCATTTCCACTGGAACTAACAGTGGAATACAATGTCTTAATATTAATGGTTGAATTCTAGGATTCAAACTGTCATTCTGAAGAGCAGATCCCAGAGGAGACACCAAGAAATTATTGAGTCCACTTTTGTCCCAGGACAGGGTCAACCATATGCATACTACCACATTCTTACAATTTCAAGGAGGAAATGCAAAAGCAAGGTTGAATAGTGAAGTCTGCTGATAATAGAATTTCTTCAGAGGAATCAGAGCAGAGAGTAAGTGAGAAGAGTTGAAGACAGGTATCACTATCTCAAGCAGATTTACTAGTAATAAAATGATGGGTGAAATTCTGCATCAATAAATGCAAAGTATCACGCAGGGGAAAAGGGGAGACTTTTAATGATAAACATATGCAATTATAGGCTTCATCTGAACCATTTTCTCTCAAGAAGAAGCTTAGAGGCATTTTAGGCAATTTTGTGTAAACACAGGATCCACACTTAACAGCAGTCAAAAAGGCAAACAAAACATTAGAGGCACCGGCCTATTCTTGATAGGTATTAAGAATTATCAGGGGAGGAATCAAGAACGGAGCAGAAAATACCTTTCTGGCCCCGTATAGATCTTTTGTGCAGCTTCATCTAATTACAAAAAAAATCTAACTTAATCTCAAAAATAGGAGAAAACAGACCTTTGTTTCAGAGGGCTATTGCAGAATTTGATGAGGTAGAGCAAAGGTTGTCAAGGTTGGTCAGTGTTGCAGAATTGCTCCTGGAGAAAGGAAAGGTAAATAGGTTATGATAGGTTGAGCCCAGAAAATAAATAGCTGACAAAAAGAAATGGTACATGAAGACAAAAGAAGAGATGAACAAGTAATTAAGTGTTTTGATAAGCATATGTTTTGGGAGATATTCAGTGAAATTTACAAGTAATAGCCGTAGGAAAAGAAAATTATCTCATTTTCCCCAAGAACATAATTAAAGAGTAGGCTATTAAGGTCATAAACTGTCATAACTGTAAAAACAGGGAAACACGAAAACAAAAAAAGGCACAGTTTTTTTCCCACACAGTGCAACATCTAATCACACGCCAATATGAGCTTTTTATATGAAAGCTAAAAATTATCCAAATATTGACATAACTCAAACCCTGAAGTACAGCACTATTCAAAAGAACAGAAAAAGAAATTTGTATTTTTTTGGTATCAATCTCATAACTTAGTTGAGGTTGCAGAGGACAACTCTCTTGTTTGTGCGGAGCTCCAGGAAAGTCTCTTTTTCACCGGTTTTAAGCATAAATAGAACTAATACACCTATATTTGTAGTACCAGCTAAACCAAGAGTAACAACTGTCCTCGAGCTCCACATTGTTTTCCCTATGATTCTTGCATAATTTGTCTCATAACAAGCTGTCCAGACAACAAAGGGGGTGCACCACCTCTCATTCAGGTTTCTGTTCTTCATTGCAAAAGAGCTTGCCTCACCTCCATCAGCATAAAAACGTTGTTGATCATATTGTCTCTTCCTCTGGGTGACTGGAAGTAGTGGCCTTCTTTCTAGGATTTAGCTGTCCCTTTGATTTTGCTACTATTGCAGTTCACACGAGAGGAAAGATTTTAAAAAAAATTTGATCACGATTAGGAGAGAAAGAACTGTAATAATCAGACAAGTGCTTTGCATTTGGGGCAAACATTTACTATTTTACAGTCCTCTCCCACCTTTAATAAGATGTTTAAATCAGCAGTTGCAATGTGAGATGTCTCTGATTAATGCCACTATCTGATTTTTGTATCAGTAACAGATGAAGACTCTTTGAAGTCCCTGCTCAGTAAAGGAAAGTATTAAGACAAACACTATTCCTTTTATCTACCTGTATGAGAAAGACCACAAGGGAGAAAAGTTATTTTCCTTTTATTTGTCTCTGTTGTACGAGAGGAGGTTCCTCAACTGATGAAAGAAACAATCATGATGTCAGCTGGCTGACTTAGACAAGAAAAAGACATGAAACAGAATTTCAACCAGGCACACCTCCTGTCTTCCACTCCTTTGTCACATTAAAAGAAAAACTCTCAGGAGCAGGAATGGAACATGTCGACTGTCCTTCTCCACCTCAGCCAAGCTGGTTTGAGACCAGGCACCTACTGGAGAGCCCAATCCTGATGTAAGAAGGATAGAGGCTACTGGTAGACTGCAGGGCTTGCTGAGGTTTCACTATTGATACTTGGGTCATAAGAGCTGAAATCCTGCAGCACGCAACTCAGTAAAATGTTACCACCACACAGAAACACACACCAAACACAGTAAACTGCATTTATTTCCTTTGGAACATTCTAGCATCAAACCTTCTATCAAGAAAACACTTTGGGTACTCAATGAGTGTTAAGGAAGCTTAGGTTACCAAGTCAGGTGACACAGGCTACTTATTAGTTTGATTACTCTTTTACTATTAGCACAATTTAAATAGCCAAACCTAATTTGTTTCTGTTATTTGTTGAAGAAGTCCCAAGTAACTGGAGAGTTGAAATCGACATAAATCTTTTAGATCCCCTATGGATTTTCTTGTTAAAAAGAAAAGCATAAAAACACTCTTTTTTCTTCCTTGAGGAGATAGTTTCAAGAACAACCCTATCATTAAAAATACGAGCAGCTGACTGGGGATCTCCCCAGTCAGCACCATGTGTCTTCCAGGCAAGAGGAAAACTCCCTGTACGGCAGACAGGGAGTTTGAATTATTAAAGCTGAAGGAATAATCTACTCACTCTGATCAGAGCAAGGCTCTCTCAAGAGCTGGTGGGATTTTTCCACTGGCAAGCAGATTATGTCATACGTGAGCTGCATTTAAAGCAGTCATCAGCATATTTCCATATTGCTTTCTCAAGCAGAATTTATATTGCTGCAAGTATTTTGCGAAAAGAACAGCCCTACCACTCCACCACTCCTCCCCTGTTAGAGATCATAAATCAAATGAAAAATGAGGATTAGATTCTCTGGAGAACAGAACATAATTTCCCCATCACTTCACAGGGTCCACAGGAGGATTTTTTTCTTTTTAATTGTAAATAATTGCACCTACAAGTGCATAATGCAGCAGAATGAAAACCTGTGTGCACAGGGTTTCCCAGGCAACCTCTTATCAATTGTCTGTTTCTTGGTGATACTGCTTGCTGCTCTGTAAAGCCCTGAACAGCCTTTTGTGTCGCAGACTGAAAGAAGGGGGGGAAAGGGGGGAAGGCAGAGGGAATCACCCCAATAAGATGTTCATTCATGGAATCTATGAATGCTATATGACAATTTTGAATCCTAAGAATAATTTTTGATCTATCTGCTTTCAAATGCTGGTTGTAAAGCAGCACATTTAAGCATGAAAAGAGTTTATTATCCTAAAAAATAATATAAAAAAGTATTTCCAGTCTCCTACAGAAAATATACCTTATATTAAAATAAAAAAGGTCCCTGGCATCACTATGTAATATTTCTGGGTTCTTTCATAATTCTGTGGTGTCATTCACATTTAGAAAGACTTCTACCTTCTGAGATTTCACTAGAAGGAATGTCAATTACCCTGCATACTCATATACAAATAATCACTTGAATTGGAAACCACCTCGAAGAGCCAGGCATCAGGGAAAGCAATGCTAATGAACAACCAGTCTCTTTTCTCCATGCCAGTTGTTCTGTTTCTAAATTCTCCAAGATGAAGGGCCGAGAAAGATCTGGGGGCTGTGCTCTTGCCTGCCAGCTTTGCCCAATGTTATCACTGTGGCATGTCATCTCCAACAGAGCTGAAAGTTTACGTTTTGGGACAGTATTTATGTGTCACAGAGGTGCCTATCTGCATTGAGAAAACAAATTAAAAGCCTCCAATTACTAAATTCAAAGGCTTTTCAGGTAGCAACAACACAAGCAGCTATAAGCATTGCCTCCTCACTGCCAAACAACTTGCAATAAAAATTCAGGAACCTGCAGGTGACTAATAAGTAGTAAGGAAGAAAGGGAAAAAAATTGGTGCCAATAAAATCAAAAGCTGTACAGAGCAGTACAGCTGCCTCTGTACTTTGAATACTAAACAGGCAAACACCACCTGGACACATTCAATTACACTTCCATGTTTTTACTGCAGTTTGATTCCAAATTTTACAATTAAATCATGAGGCTAAAACACCAAACAGAAAGGAAACGTGACCCAGCTTTGATAACAGTAATAACTGATAAACAACAAGTAAAGAGAATATGAACCAGTGATAGCTTAGTTAGCTCAGTGGGATAGAGCTTTTGAGACTCACAAATAAATTGAAGTGCAAGACAAAGAAAGTCCATTTACAAGAGCTGAAGCCAGAGGATTATGTAGCATTACTATTTCAAAAAAGTTATTCTGGAATATTTAATCCACTTCACAAGAGACTTAACAAATCCAGACCCAGATAGGTGTTATTGCAGAGTTGTGCCCTGGATGGGAGATCATCCTGCAAGAACTGCTTCCCTACTGCCTCGTCTGTGACAGGCTGGCTGACCTCATGGGGATAAAGTGCTAGATGGAAAAGAGCGGGTGCATGATCGGTATGAGTTTAAACATTTCAGTATCACAAGCACCACTTCTAATCATGAAACATCACTTTGGCAGGAGAACTTCAATGCAGAAAGAAGCCTTGCCAGCATCAACACACTGCCTGTGTCAGGAGGCAAAATCTCTACAGGATTCCCTTAGGTGACATGGCTATAGAGGTCAGCCCAACACAGTCATTTTTCACTTTATAACAATATACAGAAAATATGTTAGCTCTTCTCTCCATTCCAGACCTCCAACAAAGCTTACTCTATACTAACAAGAGAAGTTTTGGGAAAAACCTTCAACTCTTTGTTCTAGATTTATCTACATTTTTCTCCACAACACTTGTCACTGTGCAGCCAGGTTGTAGCTCTCCTCACCTGCCTTCAGTGTTACCTGCTGGGTAACAGACCTTACACTGAATTAGACTCACAGCTGAGGAAATCAAACTAGTCAAGAAAAAGAGGAAAAAGAGACTGAGATGAAGCCCACTGTCTTGCCAATATCACTCTCCCCTTGTAAAAGACTTTATTAGTTTATCAAAAGGAACTTACAAAACAGCTCGGTACAGCTGACTGATCTTAAATCTTCCTCAAATTGTTTTTCTGTATATACAGATGGCCACATGAGCCAACAGGAGCCGGCAATGTGTGCTCACAGCCCAGAAGGCCAGAATGTGTGCTGGGCTGCATCAGAATCATTGCCAGCCGGTCAAAGGAGGTGATTCTACTCTGCTCTCGTGAGACCCCCATCTGGACTCCTATGTCCAGTTCTGGAATCCCCAACACAGGAAAGATAGGGAACCGTTGGAATGGTTCCAGAGGAGGGCTACAACAACAATCAGAGGACTGGAGTACCCCTGCTATGAGGACAGGCTGGGAGAGTCTGGGTTGTTCAGCCTGTAGAAGAGAAGGCTCTGCAGAGACCTCATAGCAGCCTTCCAGTACCTTAAGGGGCTACAGGAAAGCTGGAGAGGGACTTTCTACAAGGGTCTGGAGTGCAGAACAAGGGGAAATGGCTTTAAATTGGAAAGAGAAAGATTTAGGTTAGATATTGGGAAGAAACTCTTCACGCTGAGGGTGGTGGGGCACTGGCACAGGTTGCCCTGGAAAGCTGTGGATGCCCCCTCGCTGGAAGTGTTCAAGGCCAGGCTGGATGGGGCCTTGAGCAGCCTCGTCTGGTAGGAGGTGTCCCTGTCCATGGCAGGGGCGTTGCAACTAGAGGAGCTTTAAGGTCCCTTCCAACCCAAACCATTCTGTGATTCTATGATTCAATGAAAATCCATAAAATTCCTCTATAATTAACTTGACTGGATGTGTAAAACATGAGAGATGACTGAAAAGTATGAGTAAGGAACACAGCAACAGACTTTTTTCATATGCAGAACCCTTTAGCTTCGTATCACCGGTTCAAAGCTGGCCTGTATCAAAGGATGGAGAACTACCACCATCCAACAGCAGTTATATGAAGTGAAATTAAATTAATGGGTGTTTCCATCCCAGAGCCCAAGAGAGTGCCCTCATCAAATCTGAAATCCCGCAGCTGTAAAGCTTAGTATAGAATTCTGTTCCCAGTGAGCAAAGAGCCTGTGCTACGCTCTCATTGTGATTTTCACCAAGAGAAAGGTCTTGCTGCTGGTTTCACCATCCTGCTCTAGGCAGGAAACTCTGCTGTAGGCACAGGTCTGCCTCCTGCAACCAGACAACCCAGGACCGCCCCATCTACAAGCTCCTGCAACGGCTGCGCTGGGATCAGCACTCCGAAATGTCTCCGAAAAGCGCAGACGTGTCCAGGGGGAATTAAAAACTTACAAATTAGAAAAACTAATGATAATTCCAGCAGCAGCAGAAAATGAGTTTTGTGACTGATACTTCAGAAGCAATTTTACACTGTATCACCTGAAAAGACCAAACCAAAATCAGTTACCTGCGCACAACCCTGGCATTACAGTGCTGTTGATGGTCATTTCTAGTTCTTGAGTTTACTGAATGACAAAATCCTCCTTTCCTTCTGAAATAGGATCTACTGAATTTTGAGAGCTGAATACACTACCACCAGAGTTAACAGGCTTCAGCATTTTACTACTTTGCAATAAACCCCAAGCAATATCAATATTATTGAGATCGACCCTGCTAGCATACAAAAGAAGCAGAGCTGCTTTACTGGGAGTACAAGCAGGAGTCACAAATGTTTTTTTTCCTAATGCTCCACAATAAAGGAAAAAAGTGTGGCATGATTAAATACATTAAAAATGAGCTTTGTATCAAGGGTAAATAAAATGAACCTAAAATATTATCATAATTACATTCAATTTGCATTCACTTCAGATGTGGAATCTGCAGGGTTTTTAAGTGGCAGCATTAAAGAGCTGTGAAACTAAAAACATTACTTAGAGGCAGTACAATTTTCATATATAAATATGAATCGTTCTCTCAACCAAAGCATGCTTCTTAACTCATAAAGCACAGCTGAAAGCCTATTTTTTCAGAAAATGTGACGGATTTTTCTTATAAATGAGGGCATTTTGAAGGTTATTAGAGTTTTCAAAAGGACATAGCTGGTCTGTGGTTTTAAAATGGTTACTGGCAAAGCTAATGTGCTATCAAGTGCTGTTTCACTTTATTATTAAATATGATTTCTAGTTAAATAAAAACTGAGCTGGATAGCCACAGACTACTGGTAAATGCTCCTCTCACCTGCAATGCTGGACCCTCACCTGCTGGATATGAGAAACCCAGATAAACTGAGAGACAAGCTTCCGCCTCTCCTGTATGACTCTGTATTTGGCTGTAAAATGAGAGCATGGAATTAGAAAAATTGTAATAAACACAGAGATCTCTATAGGAGATCCACAGTGTCCTGCCAGTTCTCCAGTATTTTCTTAAGATTTAAGTATTAACAGTGATGGGATAATTTTAACCTCTCTTACAGCCCTCTTGTCTTCCAGTTATGGTTGGTAATAGCATCTTTGTACTTTCCACTCAGGAATAATCTTCCCTTTGCAGCCTGATTTGACATGGCATAAGTAAGAGACAACAGCCTTCACCTGAGGCAGTTAGAACTGCAGAGCTGCTCGCAGTGTGTGTACATTTCCTAGTGTCAGAAAAGCAAACCAACACGGTATGGTTTAATTTTGACCTAGAATCTACCTCCACATCAGGTGGCATCATCAGTATCCATATCAATGTTGGCACAATGATGCTGAAGCAGTCACGACATTGAAGAGGGACAAATGGAGAATTTGTCTACAAGCTCATCAGATGAAAATTTTTAAGTCACTAATGTCTTCCTTAATTTCTTGAGTGCTGCTGGTAAGCAAGCAAGAAGCTCCTGTAAAAGGCCTGGTCTATAACGGAGAAGGTTAACAAACCCTCACAGGACAGACAGAGCTTACACGGCAAGACTGCTTGTGCTGACACAGCTTATTACTAGTGGCACAAATGAAATAATTTATATCGACCTGTTTGTCAAAATGAGTTGCATTTACACTAGGTATTTGCTCTGCTGGTACGAAAATGCTGATTGCTTTATTTTTTACCCCACAACTCTCACAGACACCACTAGACTTTAAAAGCTCTTTCCACTGACCTGTCCCAGTGCCTTTCCCTCTCCCTTCTCTATTGTTGACATTTCACAAACTGACTCTACTCTTCATAAGGCTGGTGAGTAGCCATATTTCTGTATAAGTCCTTAAGCATTTGTTGTTTACTGTCCTTAACAATGCTTTCTTGGGAAGCATTTCTTAAGGACAGAGATAAGAGAAGACAGTTTTTATTTAATGAGATTCCAGAAATCAGTTTTGGAGTGCAATTCTCAAGAACAGGCTCTGGGTGGAAAATTTTGGTAGCACCATTTGGCACGTGCCTCATGCCCAAAAGACGTGTACAAACTTCTAGACACGTTGCTGTGGACTCAGGAGACTCTTTCTTTCCTCCCCTGCCTGTCTACGATGCTCATAGATTAAAATATCTGATAACCCACAAGATCAAGGATGACTAATCAGAAGATTCTTACATTATTCTATTGCTTCTAGTGTTTCTCTGCTCCCTCCTAACCTATATTAAGGAAACTGCAAAGACAAAGACCTTTGCAGGTGCAGGAATGATAACCAGCCTAAGGAAAAGTGTATTTGCTAGAAAAGGAGAAGCAGGCTGCAGAGAAGCATATATCAAAGGGCACATAGGACCAAACTCTCATTTTATTCTTTTGCAAGTTTTGTAACATAAGCTGCAAGCAGAAACTGCCAGAGAAAATAGAAATGAGTGTGTCTTTTCAGCTTCTCTTTAATACATAGGCAAAGACCAAGGTTTATGCTATGCTTTGGAAATGCAAATTCTACTTATCATCTGATCAAAATTTGGGGGAGCAACTGGAAATGAGGGAATTATGGTGAAATTGAAGGGTTTTTAACACTATTTGGAAATTATAAAGAGATGGTTCTTCTGAAAGTTCAAGTCCCCTTCACACTATTCCCTGTGTTATGAACAACAACTACCCTGTTATTTAAGGGAGACAACCATCCTGGCTTTGAAGAACACTTCTCTACCTCCTTATAGATCAGGGAAGCATAAGACAGAGCAAATACTTTCATCAAAACAGAAACTTAGCATAACCATATGTCAAGCTCAGCACTTTTTTAACTCCCTTCCGTAAACTGGCTCCAAGTATATTTTTAAACATTAGCTTTGAAAACACAATATCAGATGTTACCAACCTTCACAAGGTCTTAGCAGCAATAGTGCTAACTGGCTGATGACAGAGGATGTAATTATTCACATATAGTCTCTCCTCACGCCCACCCTGTTAAATAAAATCTGCAACAAAACATTCATCTGATTGAATCAAAACGACAAGCAAGAGCATTTTTCCAGACTTGCAGTTTCTTATGACAATATGAAGAAAAAGCTACAACAATTAAAGAATATTAATCTTTACGTTCTATGGTCTTTTTTTGTCCCTCATTCCTGAGTCTGTACGTCCCACATGGGAAGTTTTTCTTGGCAGAACATCACCACCTAGCGGTGATAAGCAAGTACTTGTGGGAGCTTCCAGAAATCATACTTGGTGGAACTCGAAAAGAGAAGGCTGGTAGGAAGAAAAATGAAAATAAGAATGGAGAACAATCTTTTTTGTTATTTACATTGGACGAAATTCCTAATTAAGGTGAAGTGAAATGAAACTAGAAATTAAATGCTTTTCCTAATGAAATGCAAGAAGATTTTTAGGTGTCGATTAAATGATAAGTAGCAATATTTATTGTCTTAGATAAGAAAACTTAGGCTTTTATCTCATGCTGTCTCAGATCAGTTTAGTTCAGCTATATTAGATAAAATCAGAATAAAATTAAAATGTAAAATATTAAGAAGATGGAAATTCAGATCATGCTAAGAAAACCTTCCCAGCAGTGAGACCTGGTCGCTGGAGAAAACGTCTTGATTGCATGCCACGTATTTTCAAATTAGGCTGCACATACTACAGAATTCAAGTCTGTTATTTACCATCACTGCATATATTTGATGGATATTTTCTTTCTCATATTATTTTTTGGCTCTGAGATATCAAAGAATCAAGATAGAGATGTCATTTGTAGGCAAAGTTGTCCCAAGTCAATCACATATTATCGCACATGTTCATAAAGAGTTTCTCTCTCTGAGGCCATAACACGACTACAGTTATGCTCTGTTTACCTTCAGGGTAATTTCACAAGAAAAAAATAACTTATTGAGGTAGTCTGTATTTTGCATTTTACCTTTTCCAAATATTTAAATAAAAAAAAGAATCAAACCAGATTTTTGAAGAAGTGTCCAGAGCCCTGAAAAATTAAGCATGAGTATTATTTTGTGCTGAACATAAACTGAAGATAACACACACTTGAAAGCCGGTTCCCAACACCATTTCTCAAAGGTAGACATACCTGGAGTTTTCAACTTGATCAGACACTCAACACAGCTATAACTAATGCTGAGTGGCCTCACCAGTCTCTGCCAAAGGTAAGGGACAAGACAAATTGCCTCACAGCCAGTTTAACCTTGGAAAAATTACCTCACCAGCAAGGGGTTTCTAGGGAAGTTCGCTCCAGCACATTGATGAAGTGCTTTGCTTCTTAAAATGTCTTTCTTGCCAATATAGTTCAGTTCCTGGCCCTGTTCCAAAGTCTGGTGAATGATTTTTCTCGCAGCTCCCAGGAGGAATTCTTTTGGGGGGAATTGCACAAATATCACTGCGATTAAAAATAATGGCAGCAGCAGACAACAAGAAACAAAGGAGGGTAAGAAATGAAGGTGCCATTTGAATGCTCTATGAAGAAAGCTGCATTCAGAAACCAGAGGTCCACTGAACCATCGTTGTTTTGCTATAAATGTCTGTTAAAATAGGGTCAAATGTAAGTTTAAATACCCAGCTTTATCCTTATCTTTCTGAACTTCTTGAAGGTGACTCAAAAGAATCTCTTTTTTCTTATTGCCTGCAAGACTACAAGCTTTTCACTGTGAATTTGACTGAGACCAGTAACTCAATTTTATATATTTAGGAGGCATTACTAATAGCAATTATGTCACTGGCCACCAATATTAGCTAGACTCAACAAAAGTAAAATGTACACATTCTATTTTTTAAAGGAAGCAGATAAAACAACTTAGCACACATCACTAGTAGTGTCCATCAAAAACATCCCTGAAGTTATTGAGTAGCGCTTGGGTCTAAGCCTACAAATAAATACACTCATACTACAAATTCTTCTTCCCAAAAAGTAGTAATTGAAAATTGCAGAGGTTTTCCAGCAACACGCTATGGATCAGTTTTATTTTAAGATAAGGTGTCACAGTCTTACCCTGTGATGATACCAGTTTTTTCAGCAGTTAGGTAAAATAATAGAATCATAGAATTATCCTAGAATTATCTGGGTTGGAAGAGACCTCCAAGATCATCAAGTCCAACCCTTAATCCAACACTATCATGATTACTAGATCATGGCACTAAGTGCCACATCCAGTCTTACTTTAAAAACCTCCAGGGATGGTGAATCCACCCCCTCTCTGGACAGGCCATTCCAATGCCTGATCACTCGCTCTGTGAAGAACTTTTTTCTGATATCCAGCCTAAACCTTCCCTGGCAGGGTCTAAGCTTGTGCCCTCTTGTTCTGTTGCTGGCTGCCTGGGAGAAGAGACCGACCCCCACCTGTCTACAACCTCCTTTCAGATAGTTGTAGGGAGTGATGAGGTCACCCCGGAGCCTCCTCTTCTCCAGGCTAAACAACCCCAGCTCCCTCAGCCTCCTAAATTCCCCGGTGATGTTCTCATTCACCCAGTACAGTGAATTATTTCTTTTGGCTTCCTCTGCCCTAAGCACTAGCTTTAAAGTCAAACTTCAGGAGTTAATGACAATAAATTAAACTTAAAATAATCTGAACTGGCTTTTTCAGAACAAAGCCCATTCACCAGCCTTATTAATTTGTAATTAGCACCCAGTGTTTGTTATTTTTGTTTACCTTTTTTTTTTTTCAGTTTTTCTCTTGCAAAAGAAATGTAAATCTACTTCTCACACTCCCAAAGCAGAGACTGTTACTCTTATAAGATTTACAGAAAATTATTTAAGGTTGATTCTGCCAATAATACAGATTTTTTTCCTGCCTTAAAAAAAACAAAACTTCCTAAGTTATCCATTATTTTTATAAACCGGTTCATGTTACACAGCTCTGCTGTGGCTTCAAATCATTTTCATTATACAAAATTAATTTTAGTCCAATGTCTATAGCCAACATGAATTAAAAAATGATCCCTATTACATTATACATATCAAGTCTTAAAATTGAGCTCTGGCCTGGGCATACTGGGTCTCCTTTGCTGGCAGATGAGCTTGGAGTGTGAGTACAGGAAAATATGGAAAACTAGGAAATAGACTTGGATTAAAGAAATCAGATTTCACAGGGAAAGAGAAAGGAAGAGGAAAGTTTCATTCAGAATCAACCCAAAATACAATTATTTCTCTAGGGTCTCCTTAATTTCTTTATTGTTCTCTGGGATCAAACTCCAAATAAAAGCACCATTTTAAACTAAAACAATAAAACTTTTGTTCTTAAATACCATCTGACCCAAACTTCTGTTGCCTAAATAAAAACTGACTTTGCATTGATGCTTGTTGCTCAAGAGCTACTGAGTTTACTCTTGGACATTATGATTTTTCTTGCCTGTAGTCAAAATGAACTCTTAAATTAAATGTAGGTATTTTATTATCACAGAACAATAGGATGGTTTGGAATGGGAAGGACCTCAAAGCCCACCCAGTTCCAACCCCCCTGCCACGGGCAGGGACACCTCCCAACAGACCAGGCTGCTCAAAACCCCATCCAACCTGGCCTTCAACACTTCCAGGGAAGGGGAATGCACAGCTTCTCTGGGCAATCCGTGCCAGTACCTCACCACCCTCAGTGTGAAGAGTTTCTTCCCAATATCTAATCTAAATCTTCTCCCTTCCAATTTAAAGCCATTTCCCTCTCGTCTTGGCACTCCAGGACCTTGTAGAAAGTCCCTCCCAGCTTTCCTGTAGCCCCTTCAGGTACTGGAAGGCTGCTATGAGGTCTCCCCAGAGCCTTCCCTTCTCCAGGCTGAACAACGCCAACTCTCTCAGCCTGTCCTTACAACAGAGATGGCCCAGCCCTCTGATCATCTTCATAGCCCTCCTCTGGACCCATTCCAATAGTGAATGGTTCTTTTCAATAATGATACCATAGTTTTATACATAGTTACAAAGTTCAGAAGCTTTGTAAGTGACCTTAAAAATCTATAGACTGTAAATCAGGAGGATAGCGATGTGACAGAGGCAAGGAATTTATTTTCTGCCACAAGAAACACGCTGCAGTAACCAGATCCCCCTTTACCCCTGCAAGCCTGAATTAGAGTTGTCTGTGCAGTCACTGCATCTGCAGAAGCACAGACCTCCCATGTGTGCAGTGCTGCCTGCTGCATACCACAGGCTGAAGGGGCGGGAGGCAGTGAGGAGGAGGGGGCTTTTTAACTTCTGTCATCTTCTGCATGGAACCAAAGAAAAAAAAAATCTAAAAATTGATTCCAACTTCCAAACCACAATCCTTGTGGAAAAAAAGTCTGTTACTGGAGTCTGAACGGAACAAAACTACTGTCTCTAACAGCATGGTAAGCCAGCTGGTAGGTTCATGCACATCTTGTGTGCTAGGTCAGCTTTAATGGTCAATGTTGTGCAGGAGGTCAAACTACACAATTAAGGGCTCGTTCTGTCTTTTAAGATTGTGCAAAGTCTGGGAATATCTGGAGCAGAATAAGCTGGCAGTCTCCCACAGGAAACAGCAGAGAGAAAGCACTCCTGTGAAGAACCACGAATTATTTGATCCTCTGCTCAAATCCAGAGAAAGGAGGAGGGTCAAGTAGACGTAAAAATGCATGACTTCCTCTCCTTTCACTATTTCAACATTTTTTTCACTAGCGTTAAAAATTCTGCCAGCTCACCTTGCTGAAGATGTGCACAATCAAATATTATTTAATTGACTTTCAAAGAATTGGTAAGAGCACATGATACCTGTCACAGGTGGCACAAATAAAACAGAAGCTAGAAACTTCTGACAATGAGAAAAAAACCTGCTTCTTTCAAACAAAATAAAATAATGCACAAGAATTACACCCAAACTTTCAAATAAAATATGTGGAAAACAAAACAGCTCCAGCAAGAAACAACCAGAACCTAGCTGTTTGGACTAACTTCCAGCCATCACTCCCCTACTTTATTCTGGCATAAGCACCCTTTCCTTCCCCTAGCACAAGCCTGAGAAACCTCAACCAGATATTCTCTAAGCTTTCACCACACTTCTCTAAGAAGGTCTGTTAGTTTCTCCCACCACAAAGGACTTCTTCCCACATTCCACTTTCAATTATGTCTATGACCAGTAACAAAGAAGCCAGGTTAGAAAGCACTCCTCCAGGAGCAGTGCATCAGCCAGATTCACCTCTGCCTGTATCTGGTGCTAATTACTTGCAACCCAGCCAAAACAGTTTTCCCTGCAGAGGATAAAGGAAGTCCAACTGCAGGAGGATTTACAGAATATGTGTAAGTAAAGGGAAGACAGAGGCATATATTTTAATAAATGCATTAGAGGAGAAATCACTATGAAACTCCCTATACGTCCAGCATAGAATTGGAGCTTAGCTCATGCTGTACTTGTCTTCACCTGACCTTAAAGCAAGCGCAGGTGATGGGGACCCCTCTGCTGGTGCCTCCAAGTTCAGAGACTTTGTTTTGTTCTACCTCTGCCACTCAACACCTTCTCTCCATCTGTAAATGCAAATCAAACCTGAACTTTTCTGGTTCCCTTAAATTGTGAATAGTTACATCACAGTACACAGAGGACTGAGAAAACGCTTCAGGACACTGCAGAACGATCTGCTGCAGAGCCACCTCAGGCCAGATCAATACAAAAGCTTTTATCTATTGTTCTGTTGCACAATGCTTCATACAGCTCCAACTTCAACAATGCAACAACAAAAAAGAAATAAACCAAAACAAAAATAATAAAACCGGAGGCTGGAGGTTAGAGAAAGACATCAGTTCACAAAATCCACAGTTTATGCCAAGCCCAGAACACATTGTGCAATGGGAACACTCAGAGGCTGAAAACTTAATACAAATTTTCTCTCTCCCTTCAAAACATCAGCCAGTTTCAGACCTAGGAAGAAAAAGGCACATTCCACCTTCTGCTCCTACAAAGAAATACATTTATTTCTTGGGGCATAAGGCTTGTAAGCAGGCTCCAAATGCCATGTTAATGAACAGGAATTACCACTTTCATTACACAGAGAGAAAGGGTGGCAATCAGAAGGAACACAACTAGAACCTTAATTTTTCACAACCTAAATAAGCTCAGTCTCCTAGCTCATAGTGCATAGAGCATATGTTTGCAAGGATACCAGTTCCTTCCTCCAATTTCAGTATTAGAGCTGATCTATTTCAGCAAAATCTTAGGGAAGCATATTGCCACCTTCAGTCCTCACTTCATGGCAAAGATTCTCCTCATCATATTCCTGCAATCAGATCCAGATAAAAATCACAAGTTACCCAAGACAAAGAAGTGACGTGGACAAATCACAGATTAGCACAGATGATAGTAATGGCACAGCCTTTTTCAAAACAAATGCCAAAAAGCATCCTTTGGCTAATGAGCTGCCATTTCTCTCCCATCCCAACTCAGGGAATGAGAAGGCTTCTGAAATGTCAGCCAGAAACAACTCTAGTGCCTGTACTCCATCCCAATACCGAGCATGTTTTTTCTTAATTACTGTTCTGCAGACAGAAAAAAAACACTCAGTGTTTTTCCTTGATGCTAGGAATCATTATTCAGCTTTCCTTTAAATAAGAGATAAAGAAATCTTTGGAAAATCAAATAGCTTCTGTCCTCATAGATGACAGGGTGACACATGCTGTCATTTGGAGTATTCATCAAAAACCAAAAGTGACCGCATTTCCAGTGAAGTGGCAAAACGAGTGATGGAGGGGAAGGGTTTTGAGTCTTCAGAAGCAGCAGAGGAAAAGGGCAAATAAGGAGTCCTCAAGGAAGATGTTCAGTTGTCATTTCCCCTCATCAGGTAGTAGCTGCTTTCTTCAACTACAGAGAAAGCCTTGAATACTATCAACAGTCTACCTTCCAAAAAAATCCACACCCAAGGTTCGGCAGCAGAGAAAAGCTCTGAAAGCTTTTTTCAGCCATCACAACTCATGGAAAAATTCTGAAGTTGGAAAATAAGACTTCCAATAATTTCATAAAATGCTTCACATCAAACGCAGTCCAAGTGTGATCCAAAATAATGAAGAGGTTATGAGCCATTCAGGCAGGACTAAGACAGTGGAGAACTCATATATTTTCATTTGTGCACAATGTTCAGAAATAAGTCATATAATAAGTGTCAAAAACTGGGTTTAGTTGATTTCCTGTATAATCTTTAATAATTATTCACAAAGTCTCTTTTGCACTCTCACACTAAAAGTTAATAAATAGACATATATACACTTGGTATGTACTGCAAAACTTGGGGGCAGAAGAGCAGATCAGGTACCTACCTTGGCTAATTAATTTTTGCTTTTCCTATGGGAGTTTTGTCCACGTGCAATTAAAACTTTTTTTTTTAGCTTGCTGTGTTGGAGATCTCTAGTAAGTAAAAGTGCTCCTTTTACTTCTTGATCTGTGGGCTCTTCTGTTCAACTCACATAAAACTCTCTGTTTAATGAGAACTGACAGAAAATATTCCCTCTGGGAGAGCCAGTTTTTCTACAGTTGATTTCGAGAGAGAATGGTTGCAGTGCAGCTGAAAATCTGCCTTTGACTTTCCAGCCACCTGCTGCCTCAGCCAGAGCAGTGGATTCAAGCAGAACCTGAAAGGAGCAGCCTCTTCTTGGGAAGGCCTGTTTCTGAAGGGATTGCACCTTGGATGGCAGAGAGAGGTTGTAACAGGCCAAGGATTTGATTGTTGTCCAAATACAGGGTTCTTGTGAGCCATCTTCACCATTTTTATAGAAATGAAGTGCTGAAGTAGAACTAAACCTATCCCAAGGGGAAAAATTAGGAGACAAGGATGGCTTTTAATCAGCCGTACTTGCTGCAAAAGAGCATTCAGCTCTGGATTCAAGATTAAAACCTGTATAAATTTTTTCAAAACTTTTTTCTTTTTCTTTTCTTTAGTGCTTAAAGCTTCCTTTTCTTTCAAATCTTGAGATATATCTTACCTTTCCTTCTTTCTGATCCAGTGAGCCATTCACAGCCCTGGTGACTGCACCAGGTCCTGCAGTAGCCTGATTTAGGTCTAACCTCACTTTCTAATGAGGCTGCTATCCTTGAAAGATAACTGCATCATTAGAAGCAAAGATAGGATTTAACTCATTTAAAGGGTAGGATTGCAGCGTTGCTCTCTGTTCTGTTCTGTGTTTGGTTATATAGACACATATATTTACTCTTAGCTTTGCCCAGACAATGGTCAAGTTTTTCCCAGACAAATGCTGCTACCTGGGGGACCACACATTGCTCTAGTTTATCCATGGCAGCCTGACATCTTTTCCTACAGGCAGGCCCTAGAATCTTCTGAGAGCCCCAGTGTCCTGCTGGTTGTCCTCCAGTTCTTCTTGTGGGTAGTCAGCTTAAGCTGTGGCTGCTTTCAAACGCTGCTGACTATCCCTAAGGCAATGAGCTAAGTAGGGTAACTCTTCCTTTATGCTTCTACCTTTCTGACTTCCTCTAATCAAAGCACAATCTGACATCCATGGGCAAGGCAAGGTCCCAAAACAATCACGTAAGGCACCCACTACAGGGTCAGAGCTGATAATGACGCAGTGTCCCACAACCCACCTCTGACCCTAGAGCAGAAGGGCTTAAGGCAGCCCTGCTGAGTTATCGGCTCAGGATATTGTAACTGACACCAGACCAAAGGCTTCAGAGATAAAACAGCTCATCTCTACACAACAGTACAGGAAAAATACAGGTCAGCAGCAGAATTATCTGAGTCATAACAACAGCAAGCCAAGTTATTTATCAAGACTGGGCTAGACCTAACATTGAGGCTGGACCTTGCATAGTTGGCAGGCAGCCAGCAGGGCATGACCTCTTCTCCAGACAAGTGACCCAGACTAGTCAATGACTTTGGGGAATGCAAATTCCCTGGCTGGACTATCCCTTTTACCACTGAGCTGCAGCAGCACTGTTTGGGCTTGTTATCTAAGCATAACACTCCACCTCTGCTCCCCCTCGGTGCCAGCTCTGTCCTTGGTGTACAAGGGCTGGGCCCAAGAATCCTGTACAAGGCAACACATTCCTTTGTGGGCACAGCCCTGGAAATATCGTATAAGGCAACACAAGCCTCACAGCTCCATTGCATCCACCATCTCTAGAAATACTGTATTAGGCAATACTAGCCTTACAAGGACCTAGTTAGGCTTGCAAAGGCAAACCCAACTGTAAGTATGAAGTCTCTACACAGAATGCAAGAATGAACATAGAGGGTACTGTGAACTGTGCCAATATTTTTAGTAGATGTGAAAACCATAAGTATAGGCTCAGAAACAGAGCAAGCTCTTGGTTCAGTCTAAGACTGAGCACAACGGTAGTGCTGACAGTGAGCAGACTGAATTTTATACCAGTAAGTTAGCAACTGAGGAGAACCCTCATAAAACAAAACAGTAGCAGTACAGAAGAAGAAAGAAATTGAAAGAAGAGGTATAGAAAGAAAGCATGAAGACTACATTGCAAGATGAAGAAAGTTGTACTAGTAATCTTTTTTTTTGAAAGAAATAAAAATCCTGTATTAATGCCTGAGTTAATGAACTATTAGAGCACCATTTGGCAGCAGGCCTCTGAAAGACTGCTTCAGCTTGCCAGACTGCAAGTCCCTTTCAAAGGTGAAGAACAACTGAAGCTGGACACACACATTGGACTAACCCACTCTCAAAAGTCTCATGCTCCTTTTGCTTATGTATTTAAATTAAAATTCCACCTTCTCCAGCTGCCCAGGTTTTTGTGTGAATATATCCTGCTCTCTTGCACTGTGCATCCAGAAGTTCAACAAATATTTATGGCATCTTCCAGTACATTTGGAGACATCTATTCTCAATGTATTTATTTTAAGCAAACTGCAAAATCGATTAATTCTTATTACACTACACATTTTATTGTATTGAGAAAGCTTTAAATGTAAACTGTGTATCTAAACTGTCAGCTATGACACTTTAAACCCCAAACCAACTTACACGTGGTACACTGTTTCAAACTTAGTTTTGAACTTAATGTTTTAAAATATCAACTGCACACTATTGGAAAAGAATAGTCAGAAACAGACTGGTGAATAACATTGTAAGATTTGTTAAGACAAGGAAATACCAAAACCAACTAATTCCCTCTTATTTTTCCACTCCTAGCTGCACAGCTTCACTACCATCTTCAGAAGCTTGTTGCTTCACCTTCTCCTTCATCTTTATGTAGTAGGCACGCTGCTGGCTCCACTGATTATAGCTGATGTTTCGACAACCACAGCTAAAAAAAAAATATCAAAAGGAAGAGAATATTTAGTTCCAAGGGTACCTGTTGTTCCACAAATTACAAAGGAAAGTCAGTACTGTAATGATACATTGTATACGGATAGATTTTCCTCAATCACAAAAAGAGCAAGTAATGCATGAAATAACTACCTCTATCACAGTACTCAGCATGCTCAATCAGTTGAGTAATTTGCTGCCAAAGGAATACGGTCCCAAAGCTGCAGCAAATGCTCTCCAACCCGTGGTTCCACCTCCTAGAAATGAGCAGGAAATTAGAGAAATTATTTGCACAGCTGCCACTGATCATATAGAAACCATTTATTACAAAATTGCGAGAGGAAATTATTGGTGATTGCTTTCAGCCTTTCTCAAAGAGTCCATTCCTTCTGTTATCAAGGCGTACTACAGAACTCCCTGCACAGGAAGGTTTTTTAGTACCGCTAAGAGGGGATAAACAATTTCATAAGCAACCCTGGCCTACTGGTTGCTTGGAGGTTTTTTTTTCATTCCTGGTAAGATGTCAGTTCTTAAGGAGAGAATTCTGAGTGAGCACACCACCACCGCATATGAGAACACACACACCATATACTTTGTACCTTCCGCAGGTCACTTGACTTATTAACTAAAACCTGTTCTCCACACAGTTTAAATCAGTGGAGTGTGGTAGAGAATGTTGAAAGGCAAGTCAGACGAGGCTCTTGCCAGAATCATAGACATTAATATAAATGAGTCACTTTTAAGATTGCTAAGACTCTTTAGATCTTAAGAGCCACTCACCAAAGAGGCCCTGTTAATTCCAGTATGTGGTACATTCCTTTTCTTGTTCTTACAGTATGTTCCTACACTGATTCCTACAACTGGAAACATTCTAGGGAAGTAGTGAAAAGATGATACAAAAACCTTAGAATCTCGTATCAGGAAGGTACTTTGGGAGGGGACTGGGGAGAATGCAGAAACTCTCACAGAACATTCCTGTGCCTATTCTCCTCCAGCTTTTTTGTAGCTGCATTTAGTCTTAATACACTGGAGAACTGTCCTAAGCCTTATTCTATCTGAAATATCAAGATTCTCTTCAGTCTTTACAGGAAACTCAAAGCTGTAATTATGAACAGTTATTCACGTGTGACAGACTGTCCTGAGGAACAAATCTGAAACAAAGAGAGGACAAAACTCCGGAAGCAAAATTTCAAATTACAGAAGGTTTGTTTTGGGAAGCACTTGACCTTAAGTGTGTTTGGTTTTTTTTGAAGAGGCATATAAAGCAAGAAATTGCGTTCATTTTATCAAAAGGCCTCCATTACTTCACGGTAATGCATTAGCAGAAGGTACAATGTGTAGCAATGAATCATCATTCAGATCAACAGATACACGAGGACAGCTGCGAAAAACATCAAGGCCAAGCAACAAACCACGTAACGCAGACTTCAGAAGATAACAACCTTACCTGGCCATCTCTGCTTATTTGTACTTTCTTATTGTCATTCCAAGGGTTGAGTAAATGGTGTGCAAACTGAAAAGGAATGCTTTCTTTACGGATCCACTCCACCTTAAATACACCTCCGAAACCAGCAAAACCCCAGTCTTGACTTTTCTCACACCCTATCTCTGAAGCCATTCTTGCAAAACCCTGGAGCAAATATTGAAATATGAAAGACATTATCAGAGCACATATGGTTACGCTGCAATTAATAAATGACCGGACTTCCTACGAAACTTTCAAATTAGTCTCAAAGTGATGCACACACTCTATCCCATGAAGTTGGAGCTTTTAAAATACATCCATCTAGTAAGAAGTATTATGTGTTTTTTCACTTCAAATATGCCTTCTAGAGTTTGACCACAGAGAATGGTTCCCAGTTTATCTCTCACGATTACCATTAAAAAGGTTTTTAAGCTTTGAAACAGAGGCTGAAAAGGTGTTGTAAAAATATTTGAAGTATCAAGAATCAAGATCAGTGTTCCACCAATGTTCCACCACATAATGGTCCATTCCTTGTTAGTTGTATATTTTTTTGGCAGAAATATACTCCTTCCATCCCATGTTCCCTCTATGTTAACAAACTTTCACATAGAATTAAGAGTCTAGCTGTTCTTCAAATAAAGAAGTTGCTTTTGTTTCCTTCTTCAGTGACATGGGAAGAAATTCCAACTAGATAAGCATTCAGAAAGAAAACAAAAGAAACCCCAAATCTGAGATTGCTTCTGGGTTTTTTTTTATGGACACTCCTACTTGTGCACACATCAATCAAAACAAAACAAAAACACACAAAACACCATACACCCAAATTATGAACTATTCAGGTAAGTTTAAGACATGACTTTGGAGTCTAAAAGGTGCAGGGCACTACGTAAGTTCGCAGCATAAACTACTGTTGTAACACATGTTGGAAGACCTGTGGTCCTAGATAGCTCGAGCCAGATGTAAGTGGAAAGTAACAAATGGAACACAGGAAAAATAAAGTGTAAAGTAAAGAGACACTCACTAGAACAGAACAGGAGCGTTAATCTCACATTTCCATGAATGTCCAGTGCATTGTCAAAACTGGAAGGGCAAGGCAACATCCACTGTCTACACTCCTGACTTCAGCATGTCTTTCCCTCATGGTTTCCTTGTCCAAGAGTACCAATACAACAGCTTTCCAATATTACATATTACACCTGCATTTGTCAACTTACCATATGTAAATCTCACTGTAAACTTTTGGTGGTACCACCAAAACACCTGTACTTTGGTCAGTTTATTAGATTTTAAGTTTAGCTGACTTTTATTAATAGCTTATATATAAAAAGAGGTACCCTGAACTTTCTTTACCTGGAACAACTAAGTTTAGCCCTCTCTACAGCACAGCAAACCAGCAACTGTGCACTGCCAGAGCAAATCTAGCTTCAGATTGGCTACAAATTTGACATCAAATTGTTAACAAATACCTTGCTAAACCTGAAGCCAAACATAGCTGTGTAAAAATCATGGCCATTACTTTCCAGCTTCCTAACTTTTAGAAACCACAGTTCAGGCAAAACAGGTTTTATAGGAATTTGTAATAAAGCCATCTCTGAGTTTCCTGCCTTTAGAAAGCTGTGACTTGATTATAACTTCTTGTTCACTTACAAAATTTATTTTGGCATGCAGAGAAAAGAGTTGAAATACGCTATTTTGTTTGGATTTTTCTGTTTTGTTGTTGATATTGTTTTAAAGTGACAAACTGAGTTAGCTAAAAGGGCATATTTCAGAGAATTAAGCTCTCTTTCCTCAGCAATCAGGTACATTTTCTTGCTACTGTATTTATTAGAAGGTCAGAAGTTGTAAGCAAAATCCTCTATACTATGCTTTGCTCTCCTAAACCACCAACCAAAACTAACAGCTAGTATTAACTAAGGACTCACCTGAAAGTGTCCAGACCCTTGAACAGAAAATATTAAGTAAATCACGCTGCTCTCCTGAAAGACTCTATTTAGTTTTCGTTCATTATTTGGTGTAGTGGACCATATACCCTTCCGTTGAGAAATGTCAATGTTTTGCAAGTTGCTACTTTTCATTATAAAGTACCGAACCGGCCTATTTGGTCTTGATGAAGGAGATTTGGAACCCTGGAAAAATTAAATTAAATTAAACTACAATAAAATAAACCAGGCTTTAGCTCTGAAGTTTTACACACATAAAACTAGAAATACTTTGACTGAACTCCTACACACCTCCTCCAGGAAAGAAACACAAGAAACACAGAGCGGGTCCTGTCTGAATTGGCTTTGAATGTATTTCACATCTATTTTACATTTGGAATCAGTTTCTTAAAAAAAAAAATCATTCGCAAGGGAGAGCCAACAAGTATAGCAGAACAGGCCTAAATAATCTACAAATAAAAACAATTCTTTAGAAGTCTGACATGCCTTCCAATGACACAAAATTAAATCATTCTAGACTGTAGCCTGAAGCACACTACTCACATTTCCACCTCTAGGAAAAGTAAGTTTTCTCCCTTTTACATTGGCTGAATTTAAAAACTGAAAGACTTAAGAGGAATTATTAAATCCTCCAATGAGTCTGTGCCTAGAGGAACAATGGGTTTTCCTTTCAGTGATCCCTTTGCTATTACTGCAGTTATCCAAGTACATAGGGAGAATCATGCCAATTAGCCACATTAAAATGTCCTTTTCTAAAATAACCATCACAAACCTGCAAGCAGTCATAAGGCACATAAACACAAAACTTAAAGAGAATCAGCATCAATGTATGCTATTAGAGAAAGAGAGGAGGGCAGAATACTAAGAACTCCAAAGTGCATGTACTGCATGCTAATTTAGAAAAAAAAAGTAATACACCTTCACTGGTTATTATATCAAGTTTTAAAAAAATAGATTTTTTTCTATTTGAGCTAGCTTTACCTCAGCAGTCTGCAAAGAATAATATTTTTATTGTATTAAACTAGCGCAACAATGATATTTAGCTAGATTTTAAGTTCAAGACAGAAATAACTATTATACAGCCATTCAAAATTAAAATCTAAATTACCTTCTTAATCTATCAATATACTCCTGATAACTGCTAAAAGAGAACAGCAAATGTCTTTCTGAAATTCTACTAATTTTGAAGACTGGAGTAATTTACAAGAACTCTACCTTTCCAGATGCTGGAGAAGGACTAGCACAGGGGCTAGGATAGCTACTGCTGTCTGTAGACTTCACTGTTGATTGATCTGACCTGTCATCTGAAGGTCGTTTGGAGTGCAGGAGGTTTTTTTCTTCGTACTTCTTTGGGTGGTGAAATGCAGGAAGTGTAGATTTCATTAAAACTCTAATAAGTAAGGTAGATACACAACATACCAGGATTTTCATAAATGGTCACAGAACAATTTATTTCTACGTATCAGCTTATTGCATGACTATATATAAATTACACTAATCCCAAAAATGCATTAAACATTATGACCAGGCACTGCTTTTGAATGCTAGAGTTAAACTTCTACTGCTACTCCTTCCCAGCCACCACAATTCATGGACAATACCCCTGACTGCAGGCTTAAACAGCAGGCACACATATCATAGAATCACAGAATCTTCCGGTTGGAAAACACCTTTGAGATCATCAAGTCCAACCGCACCCATCATCCGCTAAACCATGTCCCTCAAAACCTCATCTACCTGTTTTATAAACACCTCCAAGGCTGGTGACTCAACCACCTCCCTGGGCAGCTGTTCCAGTGCCTGACCAACCTTTCAGTAAAGAAATTCTTCCTAATATCCAGTCTGAACCTTCTCTGGTGCAACTTATGGCCATTATGGCCATATGAAATGCTTCTCACTGAAAATCATAACTACAGTGCAGCATAGGACAGTACCAATCCTCTCAATTGTATTTCCAGTGTATCTTTCTTTTTATTACTAGCAGAAATTGAAGTGATGCTTCTATAGATAAATAAACTACAACCTACAGCCTCTAGAAATCTCAAAATCTTACTTTTCAGCATTACAGGAGTCAGAGAATTCAGCTTCTGCTGAGCTTTTTCTACTGTTGGTTGGCCTCCACGTAGATGCTAAAGGAGGTTCTTCGGAAGACACAGGCCTTGGTCTCTGACCAACTCCTGAAGGCTGCTGCAAACCTGCAGCCCGTTCTTCAGTACTTAAAGCAGCTACAATTGTTGTTAAAATCATTTCATCAACTTGAGAGTACGCTTTAGAAGGAGCTCGCATCCGACGCAGAAATAAGCTATGCCACTTCTGTCTGAGTTGCAACAGTAAAGGAGCAGCCTGTAATGAATTTCAATTTGTTAACAGCTAATAAAATTAGACCAGACAGGTCAGTGTACCCTGTGGGTTCCCTATCAGGCAGCAGCTGGCTGGTGCAGGCTGAAAGGCAGGACTGAAGTGCCAGGGAGGGGGTGAAAACCCCACATTTAAACTAAGCTACTAAGTTACCTTTTGTTTCCTTGGGTGCAAGATCATTTTTAGAACATTTATTTTATTTAGCTCTGCACTACACTTAAAATTGTATTGTAAATCCACAAGATTTTTCATTTTTCACATTAAAATTTTATACCCCATTAATGCTTTATTCCCTTCCTCAACTCAGTCTGCATTCATGCACTCCTCCTTCACACCTGAGGAAAAAGAGTTCTAAGTGACTTTCTTATGCAGACTTCTGCTCAAATGAGATGACTGTATCTAGATGGCTATAATTTAATTCCAATGTTGTCAGAAATGCTTTGTGCTTCAATTTTTTAAAAAAAATCACACTTTTGAACACCTCTACAAGATGTTACTAGAGCCAATACATTTGAGGGCTTCATAACCCATAAACTCCTCTACCTCCTACCACACCCTGAGCTTCTCAACGACCTCAAGACTATCTTCAAAACATTTTTTTTTTCTTTGTTCTAGAATCTGACAGTAACTTTCTTCCAGCAATTCCAATTTCAAGTGCTCCATTTTGATCCAGCTTCAGTCATCCTCTCAGAGATGCAAACAGCCAATATGCCTGCTCGTATTTGTGCTGCCTCCTGCGCAGATTTTTGGCTAATCCAGCTCATGCAAAGGCCTGATGTGTGCTCGAGCAGTGCCATCGAAGTCAAAGCAACAGTACCAGACAGGCAGGACAGGTGGCCTTGGAGCTGAAGGGCCATTATGCAGCCACTATCACCTGCACCTTGCTGCCTACTGCAGCTGTTATCTTTTGTTTGGCAGTTTTGTCAGAATCTACTTACTTATGGAAAGGGACCAAAGCTCCAAGCTAGAGGTTAGAAGACACCAGGTTACGCAGAAAGCTTTTGAAGCAGATCCAACAGCAGCTGGGCTGCTAAGACCCTCCTGCTTCCTCGTGTGATAAAGGGGACATCCACACCGGGAAAGACAGAGAAGAATGAGCACTCTCACTGTCAGCTGGGTAACTGATTCTACTTCTCTTTTTGCTCATAGGCACATGAATTGAGATTTATGTGTTATAAGCTGCACAACCTTACAACCTGAATAGTGAACAAATGAAGTCTCACAGTAGTTCACTCTGGGCCCCTGTTTGTATTTCTTCATGCGCTCATGAAATAAAGGTTAAATGATAGAGTACGTGGTCCTGTAACTCCTCAGACCCAAACAGACTGTAACAGCCAGCCTTACACAAAATTCTTGGTCATCCAAATATTTCAGAAATCTTTCAGGGAAGACACAACATAAACATCCTGCTACAAAAAAACAAGAATTGAAACGATCCATTACTTACTTCAGGGTCCAGTTTGAGATGGAGCCATTCATCTAGCTTCAGTACCACCCAATCAGCAATTGTTTTGTCCTCCATTTCACTATCACTGCTATCATTAGATAACACATTCCCTGTTTTAAATATAAAAGGTGTGTAAATATTTGTACAATACTTTCACTTATATACAAAAACCTGAACACTATTATTTTTCTAGCAATAAAACCCATTTTCCTTCTAAATTTTATTTTAAAAGGTAAAGACTTGTAAAATCGCTTTTTATTTTCTGCAAGTATATCTCAGTGAAAAGTCCTTGCTTCAGTTAGCAGAACTCAAGTATCCACACCGGCTGAGGACCCTGCTACATAAGCACCTGTACTGACGTGACCTGACTCCCGTTCCTTCATCAACATCAACATGCCATTCTCAAACTTTTGCCTAAAGCTGTTTGCAAAACCACACATTACACTATGCTTTATTTTCCAGTAAAACAACATATTTAAAGACCAATTAAGAAAAAATATTTTTTTTAATATATATGGCTATTAAGGAGGACTATTTTTATTTAACAAGTGCAATTCAATCACCATAAGCACTATTTTAACGGTAAGAGTTTAAAAGGAACACAGGAAAGCTTCAAAAATAACTTGGACTCTTACTTAGATTCAAACTAATATTTCTAGGGAATTGGCAGCAGGACAGATTATTTTTCCTTCTATTCCTGCAGCAAACCTTTTAAATTAAAAAAAAAATGAAATGTCTATGTAGTCACAGTTACTTCTAGTTAATTGTATGGCTAATTGTCATTAAAAGCTATCAGTAGGAAACAATCTTTAAAATGCTTTTTTCAGCTGGGAGCAGTATTTGCCGTATTGATAGTTTCTAAACTATCATTCTGTCTGAATAATCTGGTTCACAGCATCAAGTGAACTAGTCTTGAAAAAACATAGATACTACACTTATCAGCATTAGTATTGTCATTATACATCTTGTTTGCATTGTTTATTTCATTACAAACTAGAGTGCAATTTCTCTGATCACATAAGTGTCATTTACAGACATGAATCTCTAAGGATTCAAAGAACTGAGGCATTCATTACAGAGCCTATAAACTATTCCCAAACTGCTACAGAAACTAGAGCTCTATCATTTTAAGAATTAGCCAATATATATATTAAAGAATACATTAAATATTGTTGAAAACCAAACCTTCAGTATCACATACTAGTACATACCCATGGAAACATTCCAAATCCAAACCCCACTGTACCTCGAAAGGATGGAGGCTCCTGCAAAGCATTACTTGCTAATCTAGCTGGTCCACAGAAGAGTGCTACAGTGACAGGTGTCACAACAGAACAGCACCTGATATCTGCTATCCTGTGAGCTCTCGACATTTCATCATATATAAGCCAGTCTGTAGGAAGAGCCTGAATGGCTGCTGGGGGAATCTGTGCAAGAGCAAGTAAGACTATGCTATCTTACCCTCTATTTCTATTTAAAATAAATTTTAACATATTTTTATCTTATATAAGTAGAAATAAATACATAAATATTCATTTACCCATAAATTCATACACACGAATTAAAAAAAGTGAAACAGAATTCAAACAGACTCACAAATTATCCTACTACCTTGAAACAAAATAGTTTGCTTTAAAAAAAAACAGTTTTAGAGCAGAACTATTATGAACAGGGATTGTTACATAGCATCATAGCATCACGGAATCATTAAGGTTGGAAAAAGATCTCTAAGATCACCCAGTCCACTCTTCAGCCCAACACCACTATGCCTACTGAACCATGCCACAAAATGCCACTTTTTTTAGTGCCTTCTGGGAAGGAGAGCCCACCACTTCCCCAGGCAGACTGTTGCAATGCTTCACCACTCCTTCAGTAAAGACATTTTTCCTAACACCAAATCTCAGCCTCTCCTGGCACAGCTTGAGGCCATTTGCTCTCATCCTATCACTTGTTTACTTGGGAGAAGAGACCAACACCAACCTTGCTACAACCTCCTTTCAGGCAGTTGTAGAGAGTGATAAGATCTCCCCTCAGCCTCCTCTTCTCCAGGCTAAACAACCCCAGGTCCCTCAGCTGCTCCTCATAATACTTGTGCTCCAGCCCCTTCCCAGCTCAGTTGCCCTTCTCTGGACACATCCCAGCACCTCAATCTCTTTCTTGAAGTGAGGGGCCAAAAACTGAACATGGAATTCGAGCTGCAGCCTCACAAGGACTGAATACAGGGCCAAGAGACCTTCCCTGCTCCTGCTGGCCACACCATTTCTAATACAAGCCAGGATGCTGTCGGCCTTATCGGCCACCTCAAACACTGTCGGCTTATGTTTGGCCACTGTCAACCAGCACACCCAGGTCCCTTTCTGACAGGCAGCTTTTGAGCCAAATATCTCTAAAACCAAATATCTTTATCATAACTAGAGTGGGGTTTTTTACAGTTTTTTTCTCATTCCATCTAGTAGAAGGACTAAACTGAAGTTTTGATGAAATAATATTGTAAAAATAAACCAAATAAAATTGTTTTATCAAGTGCCAGGAAAAATATTTTCTAAGTAGGTAGTGTTTAATGCATAAGTTACTTTTAAAATACTGACAATTACAAAGAGGCATTTCTAAAGCATTTGATACATTACAGTGCTCTTTTTTGTGAACTGTAAGTCCAAGGTGATTTTACCTTTTCACACTGAGGTTGACTCAGCACAGAGCTAGGATGGAATTGCACTTTCTTCTCCTTTGGTCCAGTCAAAACCATGCTTTCTCTGTCTACATGCACTAGATTGGGATACATCCCAGCCACTAAGGCAGCTTTAACTACAGCCCAGTTTTCAGAGTTAGTATTAACTTCTCTAATATCAACTCCTCCTTTGGCTCTAACAAAACCTGAAGAAAGAAGAGGACAAGAAATGTGTTGTATTAGCTTGTATTTAAAATCTACTTCTAGGTTTCGCAAAAGGAATTTGAAAAGTGAAATAAACCACAAGTTTGTCTCAGTTTTTCCCCATGGCCACTCGTAACAGGACCAAGAAGAAACCGTTATATTGAAATACTTCCTGAGATGGGGTTTTACACTAATGTAGAATAGAACTGTTTTTTAGAACACAAAGGCGTTTCCTATGGAAATAATTTATCAAAACATACAAACACAAGTAAACGTATCTCACACTGAAAAGCCAGTGGCACATGGAATAATAAGGGCACTTTCAGTTAGATTATCTGTTTCCCAGCCCCATTTCCTCACCCTAACATCTGCACCGTGCCCAGCATGAACGCGTACTGATCCGTTTCAAATCAAGGAAGCAAAGTGACACCAATGAAGACTATTTTTTTTACAATTTGTATGCACTTGTACTAGGTATATACTCGACTCCACAACTCATGAAATTTTTTTCCAAGCTATTTACCTGAGGCTCTAAGGTGGCCAAGCAACTGTGTTCTCATTCCTACAATGAATTCCATTGTGGCTTTTGACAAAAAGTTCTCTTCACAAAAAGGTCTCTCCCAGCCATCACTGCGTGCCTTCTGCCATGCCTGTAAAGTTGTTTTTTTTTTTACATATGCCTATTAATTTGTTTAGCTAAAGTTAAAAAATGCACTTTATTATTACATCAGTAAAATGAAGGCAAAAAACATTCTGAAAGAAAGTAAATGTCTCCGAGCAGACTTTTCTTTTCTGGTTAAATACTAGATTCTCATTACCCATTCCCTAAATTAACACAAGGATCATTATGTTAAGATATTGATCTTAATGTAATGATCATTATAAAACTTAAGTTACCATTGTAGCAGGATATCAAGTGGCACTTTGTCGGAATGTTCAGAATTTAACCAGATTAGAAAAAATAAAGAATCTGACAAAAAGTATTAATTCACAAATGCATGAGTCCAATATACACAACAGTCATTACACAAAAAATAAGAATCTTTCTGAATACAAAATAGTACCTGGAAAGCCCTGAGAAGCACCATATGATCGCTAAATGTTCCTGCAGCAAAACGTTTTCTACGCATCACGGCCGCATGCTTTTGAGAGGTCAGCGTAGGTAGGACAAAAGGGTCTCGATACGCAAGAGCACAAGCAATAGTAAGAATGGGATCCAGGCACTTCAAAACAACAGCACACAACACGATTTTACCAAGGTGTGGCTCTACTGGCAAATCAGTGAGATCATAACCAAGTTCAGTGAGATCTTCCCATGGGTCCATGGCATCTATTGTCTATTAAAAGAAAAAAAAAAGGAGGGGGGAAGAATTTAACCAGGTTTGAAAAAATAAACAAAGTTCCCATACACTAAGGAATCAAGTCAAACTCTTAACAGTTTGAGATGAGATTTTTAAGCAGTCTCTTCCCTTTACAAGAAAAACACATCTACACACAAAACGAAAACAGACAACTCAAAAACTCAGAGCATGCTTCAATAACTAAACAACAGTCTCAATGCAAAGAAAACTCAGTAAGATATATTGCTACATCACAAATACAGAATCGAATATAGTTCCTATTTAAATCTGTTCCTCTGCTGACCTTAAGCATTTGCACAGCATTTCTCACAATTGAAGCTGGTGGAGGATCAGGAGCTTTCATAAGAAAATCAACAACTGGACAATTAACTGGAGCCAGAAGTTTTGTGTGCAAACAAAGCTCCTGCAAGTTAAATGAAAAAAAAGATCGTTAAGATTGGGGAGAAAAAGCCCACGGTACAGTTTAATGAGAATACATTTTTTTAAAGTTATAATCTCTAAATGAATGTTTACCTGGAGTGGCATTCTTAGAAGTTCTGGAGTCTGAAATTCCAACATTTTCTGAAATTGGACCCTGCTGAAGAGACGAAAACAGACTCCAGGCCGACAGCGTCCAGCCCTTGAAAACAAAATATGAGAAGTCACTGAAAATCAGCATCTTTTTTTTTTGAAAAAAAAAAACAACAAAAAACAAACCACAACACACACACAAACTTAGAAGAGAAATGCAGAAGCAGGTCTAATAAACTGCTAATTCTGTTGTTCAGTGCAAGTCTTACACAAGAGGTGAGACTTTTACAGTACATACAGATTATGAAAGATCTGGAGGAACATAAATAAGGACTATCTAAACATAAAGTGCTGTGGGGTGTTTGCTATCCTAAGATAAATCCATATCTCAGCTGTCTTTGCCGTAAGGAATATAAGTCATAAACTTCATTTTTTAGCTCTTCACATTCCCCAAACAGTTGGAAGTCACTCTGGGAGTAACAGGTAGAATGAAGACCAAACAACTTGCGAGTGAGTGAGGGGACAGACACCAAACGCTCACATTCACACTTAAATTCCTGCAAGTTAGTGCCAATATCATAACACCAAACACAGACATCTGCTGCTGTATATCCTCCTAGCCTTTAGCCAGTGTTGGGAAGAATACGATTCTGCTTGTTATGTCATAGAATCATAGAATCATCTGGGTTGGAAGAGACCTCCAAGATCATGAAGTCCAACCCTTTGTCCAACGTCCTCATGATTACTAGATCATGGCACTAAGTGCCACATCATGTCTTATTTTAAAAACCTCCAGGGATGGTGAATCCACCCCCTCTTTGGGCAGGCCATTCCAGTACCTGATTACTCGCTCTGTGAAGAACTTTTTCCTGATAGCCAGCCTAAAGGTGAAAAAAGAATCACTGCACAATGTCTTTTCTAATACAGGGATGAGGGCCCACTAATTGAAAGACAGCAATTGGCAGCCCTTTGCTCACAGGTAAGTTGTGAAACACCTTATTGGACTGTGGCTCATGGTGCTACATGGGAGAAAGACTAAGGATAACAAGTTCATGGGGGGAAAACAACCTCATGTAAGCTTTTGGAAATTCTTGAGTATTACTTTTCTACAGCTTGGGAAATGACTGCAAGGAAACATGTTGACCCTTCTCTTCTGCAGGGAATTAGTATTGGCCATTGTCCAACACAGTACTGGACTGGGCTAGTTAATATCACCCACTATGGCTGCTCCTCCATTGAGTACTTTATCCTTAATATACAGGACAGTGGATATCTGCAAAATGAAATTCAGTAGGAAGCATTTATTACCTGCCTTTTCTCTGGATAGCACTGGCTTTTGAAATCCACACCAATTTTAGCATCGTAACACAGCTCAATGCATCAAAAGACTTCTATAAAAGCAAAGCAAGGAAAAACAACTCTGAATAGTGTACAGGAAACAAAAGTTACTAACAATTAACCAACAGAACTTCTCTAAAAGATAAAAATAAACATTAGCAGCTTCTCGTACATAGGTATGTCGTGAAGTACTTAGTTTCAAGTGCATTTATACTACCTCCATCGTGCTATATATTTTCCTAAATTAACAGTTTTCTAGTCAGTAGGTAACTGGAAGTCCATAAAACGCATGGATTGTGTTATGTGGTATCACAAACCAAGCAAAAATATTATTCTATTGATTAAAGTTTTCTTCTTCGTCTCACTTTGAAATTATGGCCTTATTTCCCCACATTTGATCCAAAATTACAAAAAAAAAGGATATCACTGTGAGAATTTCAGGAATTTGGTATGCATATTTCCTTTGAAATCCAGTAATAAGGGAATGGGCATTCAACACATCAAAAAAACCACTTAAAAACTTAGAATCATAAAATCCTCTGGTTGAAAAAGAGCTTTGAGATGGAGTCCAACCATACCCATCCTCTGCTAAACCATGTCCTTCAAAAACTCATCTACCCATTTTTTAAACACCTCTGGGGATGGTGACTCAACCACCTCCCTGGGCAGCTGTGCCAGTGCCTGAGCACCCTTTCAGTAAAGAAATTCTTCCCAATATCCAGTGTGAACCTGCTCTGATGCAACTTATGGCTATTTCCTCTTAAACTTAACAGATTAGACTTGGGCTAGACACAATAGTTGGAAAAAGGGAATTCCCAATTGTTCTCCATGTCTCAGAAAGACGGCAGTCTAAACTGATGGATTTGTTTTAAAAAAATACTAAATTAAAAAAAATTGTTGATATATATCAACCTGCAATAGCTTTTACGTGGTTTTTAAACAGCTAGCTATTCACAGTATTTGTTATAACACAAATGGATGTCAAACCTCTCAGTTTTGTTGCTTGACACACACGAGCTCTCAGCCTACTAAAAAAAAAAAAACAGATCTCCAAAATAAATTTATTTTGTATTTTAAAATATTAGTAGGAATTTTACTTCCCAAAGACAGGTTAAGACAATCATACCTCTTTCATCTTGCCTGAGTCAATAACAAATACAACATCATTTATTGTTATGCTGGTTTCAGCAATATTAGTAGAAAGAATCTGCAATTAAAAAAAACAAAACAAACACTCCAGTAACTACAAAAGCAAAGACAAAGTAGGTCAATATAACATCTGATGAAGCCCCCTGATACTTGCTATTTTGCGGACGCCAGCAGGTGGACTTCCAAGCACCTTCTTCTGATCTGAAGTCTGCATATTTGAATGAAGCATGAAAACTTGGTATCTAATGCGAGACAAAGAGCACATTTTAAGGATCCTTAAAAGAAACAAATAAAGACTCAAGACAACCACAGAAACTAGAGGTTTTACCTGTGAGTGTTATCAGCAAATCTCTTGTCATCAAAAAGAATACGGACCCTCAGGCTCACTATCTCATCGTATCCAGGAAGAAATATTAAAATAGCTCCTAAAAAATAAATTGGTTCGCAAAGTTAAACAGAAAATTTGTTACATATATATGACAGTACCAGGTACGCTAGCACTTGGAAAGTTCTACCTACTAGAGACTACCAAAAAAAAGGATATAATTTATCAGAAGCTGAAGCTTCAGTGATTTATTTGGAGCATGTGTATATACCTACCAGCTTCACAACTGTGACAGATGTTATAAAGTAAGTGCATAATCAGGTCCAGATCCACTTTTTCATCATCAAAGCTGTGATGGTAAGCTTTCAGCAGTTCTCTGTCCTCTGCACTGAGCTCACTACCGCTTCTTTGGACCAGGGAACACTCATCAACATTTCCAGATTCCACTGAAGCACTACAACATACAAACACACAAGCCAGAGTGAAGACTGTTTGCTTTGGGTATGTATTCAACCATCAACTCAACTTCACATCAAGACCAACCAGACTACTTATCTCTAATTTTAATTTTGAAATGTAGTGGAACAGCATCTCCACAACACTATTACTGTTCACTGATATAAGTATTAACCCAGTAAAGCACGCAACATCACTTTTTAGCATTAACTCTGCTTTTATTATACTCCATTGAAATACAACCATAAACAAATGTGACAGAACCTAAGTACAAAGACACCATGTATTTATGGGTTAAAGGACAAAAATTGGAAATAAATATATTTTCCAAAAAATTCCATGCTGTAACAGTTAAGCAGGTACTACAATAACAGAAACTACACTGAGAGGAATTAAAATAATATAGGTCTTTACCAAACTAACTATGATAATCAAGTTATAAAAACCAAATTCTTGGATGGCCTACTGACATGTTACTCATACAAAGTTTCTCTAATACGACTATCCCACATCAACGATACAGAGATAAAAACACACAACAGACTTGCTTCCAAAGTAAGTATCTGAAATTAAAATAGTATACGGTATAGAATTTGCATATTTAACTTACTATAACCACAGCCTGCATAGATATAGAATCATGATAGGAATGTCCAAACCAAGATGATAAACACTAAGAATATATAAAAAATCCTACACCACTAGAACCATATTTATCCTCTGATACTGAATACAAATAATTTTATTTCAAATAACTATGTTTTCAAAATATTCCTGTTCCCAAATATGTCTTGCTATATCTTGCAGATATTAAAGTAGAAAAAGCTAAAACCTGTTCTGGATCAAAGATAACAAAACACACATTTCCCTTCACCATGTTACACAACTGCTTCTACGAAGTATGAACAGCTTACCTGTAGGACTCCAACAGGTCAACAACCTCTGTCTGTCCATAGTGCTTAGCCCAGTCCAAAGCCATCCTGAAAGAGTTGCATACTAATCTTTAATTTCACTTCAGAAGATAAATACGAATAGCATGCTACACAAGGAGACAACTGACACCATACTGTTCTATTAATTTCATAGCATCATACAATTACCCGAGTTGGAAGGGACCCAAAAGGGTCACTGAATCCAACTCCTATCCCTACACAGGACACTCCTAACATTTGCACCCTGTGACTGAGGACATTGTCCAAATGCTTCTTGAATGCTGGCTGACTCGGTGCCGGGAGCTGTTCCAGTGCTCGACCATCTGCCAGGTGAAGAACATATCCCTAACATCCAGTCTAAACCTCCACCAGCACATCTTCCTGCCGTTACCTCTAGTCCTATCAGAGGTTGCAAGGGAAAAGAGATCAGCACCTGTTTCACCTCCCTCCCTTGTGAGAAGGCAGTGAACAGCGATGAGATCCCCTCTCAGTCTCATCTTCTCCAGGCTGAACAGACCAAGCGACCTCAGCCGTTCGTCACATGACTTCTCCTCTAGAACCTTCACCAGCTTTGTGGCCTGCCCTGGACGCTCTACAGTAGTTTGACATCCTTTTGATACTTGGCACCCAAAACCGCACACAATTTCTGCATGATTGTTTAATCAGTGCTATTATTGCTGGATCTGCAGCTTCCCATTTTAAAGTGTATAAACTACAATTTTTAGGTTACTGTAATTCTTTGCCAAGAAAGAATCACAGTTTCACACAGTAGTCCATGCAAACCTACAGAAGGAAATGAGAAGGAAGAAGGGGCCACTCCTTCAAACACACACCAATGCGCAGAGACAGGCCATGCCTTTTGGCAGTACCCTTCACCAGCTCCTTCAAACCACCCTGAGAAGACACACTCCAAACATTTTTCTCCAAACTGTGTGAAAATATTTGGCTTTTTGATGTGTTATGGGAATTGCCCTCCTCACAACACAGTTCACTCCAGTTTCCTCTTAAACTGTATTCCTTCCCAAGCATTTCAAGTGACTCCTGGAATACTAATTTTTAGCTTCCTATATTACAATTATTTCCTATATTTCCCTGTTTATATGAAGACAAAATTCACAGCCACAAAAATCTGATTTTTACAGATTCATAAATATTTCAACATGATACAGCATATTTACTGATATAATACTACAAAGATCTTTGGGCCTGTTATGCCCCATTTTTAAATTCATCATAGGTTACTCTCTTAAAACCAGAACAGCAAAACATTTTTGGTGTGCTTCAATCAACCCAGTGAGAAAGATTCCTGTTCTGCTTCTAACCCATGTGTTAAATCAGACTCACTGAAATCAAGAGTGTATATTCCATATTAGAGACTGTTTCATTAAGAATTCAATTCAGATTTTACAGAAAACAATGTGATAATCGTAAGTTAAAAATGGTTTAGAACTGTAAAAATCTATTAGAGCTTACAGTAGTCCGATAAGCTGGCAAATCAGTTTAGATGTTACAAAATTTCTCTCTCACTGGTATACTGATAAACAAATCATTCATTTTATGTTTCGTTTTACCAGCCAGTGGATGACTTGCAGTGGATATTTGCTCCCATACTGATCAGTTGTTCCACTTGACTCAGAAAGCCTCTTCCTGCAGCAATCATTAGCGCAGTTGCGCTGGTTTCACTCTGCCTATAATCAACTGAGAAGTACAAAAAAAAAGAATCAGCAAAACCAATACAGATGCTACTTTTTTCATCTAAATGTAGTACTTAACTTTCAAAACGAAGCCCAAAGACAATCTGTTTCCTCACTTCATCCCACTAGTCAGTTCATGTGAATTTAACACTGTTTTAAAGATGTCTTGAAACAACTGGCAGTCCTTTACACAAGTACAACAAAAAATAACTGCAAAACTTATTTATTCTGCTAAGCCTATTCATTTTTTCAATAGGCATCAGAACTCAAAAGTAACAACATTTGAAACTGAAGACAAAGTAGCCACAGAAATTCAAGTCATTTTGTGGTTGTTTTTCTCTTATTTAATAAGATGAGAAACTTACCACTGACATTTTCAGTTAAGATGAGATGGAACACCTGAGCAAAGGAATCAACATCTTTATGCAACCAGATGTCAGAAAGACAAGAATCCATTTCTTTTATTAGCCATGGTTCTAGGCAATTCACTTCCTTTTCAGTCTGAAAAGAAAAAAGAAGTATTGGAAGATGCATATCTTCAAAGCGTTGTCTTTGTTCTCATATGATTAGATAAGGAGAATTTGAACAGTTTTCCAAATAACAACCAGAAATACAGCACTCACATATTAGTTAAAGCATTTTTGGTATCATATGCAAGTACTTGAAACAATGGCACTATTACCATTTGATATAAACAAAAATTATGTACAACCATCGTAACTGAAAAGCACACTTCAGCTGGAGTAGTTATTGCTAGTAAAACAAAATAAAATTAAAAAATTATGTTTTAAAATACTTTAATATCCTTCCAGGAATTCTACAGGAATAATATCTTTAAAAAAACCAGTTTTAAATGTGTAGTAATAACATAACGCAGAATCCAGATTTAAACATCTTTTTCAACAAAAGGAAAATTTTACCAGCTGATTGAATACCTTGTCACCAGCATCATCCAACAGATTAAACTCTTCACTCGCACTTGGGACAGATCTTTGTCTCTGAGATTCCAGTTGGCTATTATTTTCTTGAGTAGACCACCACTCAATAAAAGTGCTTTGTCGTTTTTCTTCTAGGATGCAAGAAGTATTTCCAAAAAGAGTTTTACAGTTGTCTTAGTTACACATTTTTTCCAGTTACAAAAACCTGTTACATCAAGTCACAAAGTTTCACCTATTCAAGCTTTTTTACTTAATTGAGAATGCTGCTACTAGGCCAATATAAATCCCAAGAATAAGGACATCCAAAGTGCACCACTGTCAATACCTGCTATAAGAACATGGTAAAAACACCTACCATTTGGGTGCTTAACTCCCTAGAGTCTCCAGTATTCCAACTTACTGCATTCAAACGAGCTTCCTAAGCAAGTATTTCCAAAGCAATTCTCAGTCCAAAACGTTCTCCAGAAGAAACCAAAAAGAAGTGATATACCTCTTGCATGTAACAACTAATTTTTGTACACAAGTAGAAGAAACAGTCAGGACACCAGTGCCTTAACTGAACTTTTCTATCGACAGCGATCAGAGCTGAGCAACACAATAAATGTACAGTTAGGACTGAATATTAGAGCTTTGGTTATTGGTTAATATTGGTTTGGAGTCTTTGAAATACACTCTACGATCCTTACTTTCCAATGCCAGGAAAACTTCCCAAATAATAAATCTACTTCATCAATTGAAAAACAACCATGCTAAGCTCAAGATTGTTAAGGCTTCTGGACTATATATTGAACACATCTATGCCTCAAGAATGTTACTAACAGGAACCATTTCTGTACAAGATGTACAAAATCCTGCCCTCTTTAAGGGCTGCACTTCAATTTTTCACACAAAAGTCAGCACACAGTATCTTCTGCTTCTATAGTTTTCATGTGGGCAAACCCTCGACCATTATGCAATTCTACTCAATAATAACTAGGAAAAATACATCATTTATCAGCTGAAAGCAAAAATACAATCATAAAAAGAAAATTAAAGTACTATTTTTCCAGTTACATAATCTACTTCAATAAGGCAAACACTGAGAGCTTAAAGATACTTGCTGTCATCACGCCTCATTTAATATTCTGACCTTGGAATTTTAACAGAGAATCACCCTGTTTAATTTTGCAATCAATCAATGAGACTCATTGCCAACCCTAACAAGAAGTCCACCAACCTCGCTGCTTCTCTTTTTGGTACTTTACCATCTCTTTGTTTGTATACCCAGTGCTTCGTAAAACGTCCTCCAAAAACATCTCTTTAACTTCAAAAGGTCTTCCTTGTACTGAAAGTAGAAATAATCCAGAAAGAATTAGACACTCCCTAAGTCATTTATAATCTGAATTTTAAAAGAGCATTTCTGTAGACACAAAAAGAGAATCAAACATTACTAGGGCTGGGTTTAAGGAATTATTACGTTCCTTAAAAAGTCTTGTAAGAGTATCTTCAGTGAGTTCATTGTATTAATATTACTGGACCACAAAACAAAGCAACGTTTCAAAGGGAAATGCCAGCTGGGTACCTTGCTTTCCTCTTAACCTCATCAATTCTATTCAGTGTTATAGCAAGAGATGCTAGTAAAATTGACAGTTATCAACTGCAATTTTATCAAAAGGAGAAAAAGAAAATAGCCATTTTTGGTTTAGGGTTACAAAAAATAATTACCTGTGTAAGATTGCCACCTAGATTAAAAGTTGTAACAGCAACTAATAGAGCTTCAGTGCAAGATCCCAGAAGCAGATTGCCACCTTTGTATTAAACTACTTTATTTCACGAGAAGTACACGAGAAGCCAGACTTCTCTCAATTTCCTCAATCACTTCAGACAAATTTGACTTTCTTTGCCAAATACAGCACGATAAATGAGAAAATCCAGTGGTCTTTACTTCCTGATAACCTACCCTGATTTCTGTTTCAATATCACTGTTTCCTAGACCTTATTTATAGACATGGAAGGACTCTTCTTCACAGGAAGAATCAAAATCTCTAGATTTTAATCTATGGTATCTTAGCAGACATTTGCTATACCTGAGTTTAAATCACCTAGGGCTTTTCTCTTCTTCAGAAATAGCAAGGTTTCCCCTCTCATAAAAAAATAAGGGAAACACTAAAAGAGCGTATTTCCAGATTCCTGCCTTCAACAAGTTGCAAGCCTTATTTTACTAAGCAGAAGTTCAGAACTGAGAACTAGAAATAAACACTTCTATCTGTAAAAAAAAATGGTTTTCTTCTTCAGGAACATTCTCTAAAATAAACCAATGATTTGTAGAAAAGATTCTCAGGAAATTGATCCTACCCATGACCTGGGACTGTCAAGCTTCTTAAAAAAAGGCTGATATGCAGACAGTTACTTGGTTGTTTTGAAAATAAAGGATTTCTCTTAAAAGCTTCTTTTGGAAACATGTTACACTTAGACATCATTGTTGAAAGAGGAAGAGGACTGCAAGGTGCCAGAGAAGATTACCCATGTAGAAAACTTGCAAGTCAGGAGGGTGAAGAATAAAAAAAAAGGCATCTCCCTCACACTTACACACTTATGTTTCACTTCTACTGAAGATGAGTCAAATGAAATTAAAGCAGCAATAACGATAATTCTTTGCATTTGAACGTAATCTAACTGTAGATAACCAAGTCTCAACAGAAATTAACATAAATTGCTACATCTTTCTCACTGTTTACCTGGGTTAACAGCCAATAACTTCCTTTAAAATAAAGAATCATTAAAAAAAGAAAATTCAATTTGCCTAAGACTGTATTTCTGAAGTGACCAGGTGCAGTTAAGTGTATTTTATCCAGTAAACAGCAGCAACCTCTGAGAGGCCTGAAGTACCAGAATCTACCGGAATGAATTGAAACAGCTCACGTTCTTGTGGATCCTAGGGTCTACCCCAGCATTCAGACCAGCACTGTAAGAACCTTCTCCCATTTCCTGAACTGAACATGGCAGGGGCCAGGACATCCCTGCATTTACAGAACTCTGTGGTGAAAACACACTCTGAAGTATGTGCAAAAGTATATTTATCATGTTTTCTTTCTCAGAATACTTTGCTATAGTTTAAGAAGATCTATAAAACCTGGGGCAGGTATACCCAGATTTTAGATTTTAAATAAATACTTACTGTGCATTACTGGGCAACTTCCAAAATATCTAACAAAGAGATCTGCATCCAGAGCAGCACTAGATATAATTAGTTTTAAGTTAGCCTGGTTTTGCAACACATCTCTCAGTTTTATTAACAAGAGGTCACTGAACCTATTCCTCTCATGTACTTCATCCTATAAGAAATGGGAAAAAAACAACCAAACAACAGATAAACATCACAGATTTCAGATTGTAACTCTTTGCAAATAATAACTTTTTTAAAAACTGAAAGACATAATTTGCTGGTACACTTAAGACATGAAAACATGTTAGTCTAGCTTAAGTATTTTTTTAAAACTATCAAAAATCAAAATAAATATTTCAAAAAGTTTTACGAAGACCTCAAAAAAAACATACAGCAAAAATATTTATAATGTCCACTCTGTTAACACACGAGCCATACACACCTTGATTTCAGAGGTTAAACTTCAATTCTTATATTTGAATCTCATTTTCAAGATAATGACAAAAACTGCCAATCCTACAAATACTTTAATAAATTCTCACCTCACAATTGATGAATTTTTGAAGAGATGTATAACACATAATCAAAAAAAGTTAGACTTCTTAAACTCTTAAGTCACACAAGAAGCTTATCCTCAATTAAGCACATGACTGACTAGAGCAGGGGTGTCAAACTCACAGTCTGTGGGCCTAATCCATCCTCCAGCCTGTTTCATCCAGCCTGGCACCTTGTTTCTAGCCTTGCCCCTACGCTCCTGCCAGCGCCTGTCACACATGCAGCGTGTGACACGCCTTAAGCAGCAGCAGCAAGAAAACGGCAGGAGCTGTGAGTTTAACACCCCTGGGCTAGAGTAATCATCTTGGCTGGTATGTTCTGTGTTGGTTTTTATCATGAACTGATGAAGCAGGGACCCAAATACAACATTTTTAGGCTGAGGTTAGGAACGTATACACTATTCCCACACTTTTTCTCATTTTGATAAACAGGCAGGCACCTAAAATTATCATGAGTCTCTCTGTCTTCAGCAGTGGAAAGTTCAATCTTGCAATAAACATGCTGGTTCCACTGACATCAAATTCTACAACAGGATTATTGGCATCTATTTGCTGAAAAACTAATCATTATCTTGAAAACATTTGGGCAAACAAATGAACTGCAAACCTCATGTTGCTCAAACAATGCATGATACAAGAAATTCTGATGTACTTATGTTGAACCACATCTACATAAGCCTCCCTAAGGCTCTTCCGCTTTCTGATAGAGGGAGTTCAGAGAAATTTAGAGCTCAGTCCTCCACAACTGCATTATGATTCCAAAACTAATTACTAGTAAGAACCTGAAATAAGATACTGTTACCAAAACAAACATTAAAAAACCCCAAAAATCCCACCCCAAAGTAGGTGCTATAACAAAGACTCAGCAAGTCTTTACGATTGATTCAGATTCTAACCAAATACAAATACTCTAAATGCTCAGCAAATTAATAAAGGCAACTAGGATCTTATCTTCCAACTAAGAAGTAACGCATATTGCTCTGCCTCACACGAAATACAGCAGGACACTTACCACAATAACATGTGTCACTGTTGACAGAGCGCTGTCTCCTGCCATTAGTGTGCGAAGCAGCATGCTGTTAGTGCAAAACATCAACAGTGTCTTTGGAGAAAACCTATGGAACAGTTCATGAAGATACTTAGTCTTTCGCACCATGTAAACGCACACTAGCTTTCCACTCCTTGGTAAAAATTAAAATATTGAACAGCTGCTCACTAGAAGTGTAATTAGATTATAGTTCTCTCAAAGAATTCATGCGTCCTGTTTATTTTTGAACAATGCCTATTCCCAGAGATTTCCTAAGGAATCTTAGTGCTTGTGCTACAGAACTTCAGACAACGGATTAACTAACAAAATGAGATTCAAATTTACATAAATAAATAATCAAGTGGAACAGAACTTGGAGAATTGCTCCATGTTGTTTATATTACTGGAAAATTTAGTGTGGACTGCTTTGGAAAAACAGGTTCCAATTCTTCAGCTTATACTTGGCTATAGTCTTTGTATTTGCCTGTAGTTGACTGAATCACAAAGAAATCCGCTCATCATTTTCAAATTATTTTTTTCTCTTCAAGAACTTCAAAATCTTTAAAAGTCACTGTTCTAGAACCTGTGGCAGAGTTAGCTGTGGAAGTAAAAACAGATTGCCACTTTCTGCAGCACTGTCACTTTAAGTATGGAGAAGTTCCTCTGTATCATACTGCACCGCTCTCTTCTGGAATTCATAACCTCACTAGTTGTATTTCTTTCCAAGTTTGGAATTCATTCCTCCTTTCAAAAACCCTCCTACATATTAGACTCAAGGAACACATCTACCTTGTGTAATTTACCCATCCCTACTCCTCCCTCTTCTTCAACAGCCTTCTAGAAATCATCACTGCTGTCTAACAGTTAATAAAACCTAAAACATTATCTTCCTGAGTTACTGTAAATACCTCCATCCCACAATCCTCTTTGCCCAGATTTGGAAATACTGCCATCTCTCTTCTGCTCTTTCTCCTGAGAGAATCTATTGATTTTATTAAGCAGGATTTTCTGCTTTGTTTGCAACAATTTCTGCACCGCAGTGAGATCTAAACTTTGCTCCTCTTCAGCCAGCATAGCACTCCCACACATTAATCACACACCTTATTTCAAATTCATCTTTACTAGCTCTTTTAATTCCTTAATAGCCTTGTGAACTTTTGCACACGTATTCAAAATCTTCTTTAACTTGGGTTTGTCGTTCAAATGCATTCATTTTCATTAGCTATGCAACACCTCCATCCATGTAACAACGTAATTAGCTACACCTTTTTCCTCCTCCTCATTCAAATGCCAACAACTGCCCATTTCTGGAAATCCCACTATCTACAGAGTTCAAAGAACTTAGAAATCGCACACAAGGTTCAGACTTTCACCCATTTCTGCTCTCTTTTAGGAACAAATACCCCAGGTGACCTAGAAATCTCTACTTTTGTGTCACTTCATGTTTTAAGCAGTAAATTAAACTAGACTGCTGAATAATGCTCAACCTCATCATTGCCTTGCAAATTCTGAGCTTTTTTTTCTTCTTGTGTCCCCTATTAATTTTCACTCTACAGCATTTGTTACAGCGTGCCGCTCTGCCTACCTTTCTTCAAAGCTTCCAGAACTTTTGGATCTATACAGATTAAAAGTGGGGAGAAAATTATTAAGAGAGAGGAAAGTACAGACTTGATCTGAAAGTAAAACAAGGAATTCCACACACACACTCCCAAGCAGAATGGAAGAGAAAGCACCTGCAATTCACTTAAGTAAGACAGCTTACCACATGAAACTGAAAAATAAAGGAGGAAACCTGCCTTTTTTCAGTCTTAAATATTCCATTACCCAAGACGTAGCATATGCTACCTATACTTTACCTATTAAGCTTTTACTGGGCTGTATCCCAGATATACTGTAGTTTATATGTACACAAGACTAAAGATCAACACAAGATCAACTGACTTTAAGAAATGTTGTAAGTACCTGCTTTCTAATCGGGTTTGATAACCAATTGTCTGGCCAATCTCTTCTCGTCTTTCTGCTGCCACTCTTTCAGCCACAGAAACAGCCGCCAAACTTCTTGGCTGAGTACAAAATATACGACAGGGAACCCCATTTTTGTAACAGTCATCAAGAAGGAACTGAGGGATCTGTAAAGAAGTGGTTTAAATTTACTTCTCAGTTTGATAAAGTCATAGCTTTTTTTACCACAAAAGAATCCAACTGCATCTTAGTATTACTCAGGCTGCAAGACAATTCACAGTAGGGGTATCTTTGCAAATGTAATTGATTGGATAGAAAGGCAGCAAAAATAAATTTCTGATTTTAAGTTTAATCTGTTTCCAAAAACAAAAGAAAATTATAATCTCTCTCCTGCTTCAGAGAAATCCATAAAAAAATACTTGTCGGTAATCTTTCATTTTAACACAAAAATATTCTACTATAGAACTAGTTTTAGAAAGAAAAGGCCTACACAAAATTATAGGTACCTTCCCTTCAAAATTTTACATTATTTTAATGAAAAGTTAGTATCTATCAGAACACTGTGCAGAAACATTTATGCTTTCAGGAAGCAGCTGATGCCTTAGAACTTCAGAAGCAGGAAAGCGCACTAGAACACAAGACGTTCGACTGCATAGGAAAACAAAAGCCTTAAAACAAACATAAAGAAGTCCCTTTTTACATAAATATGGAAAAATTGGCATTAGTTTTGTATAACTATTCTTATATTTTTATTCCATTAAAGAAACATACTTGACTAGTTTTTCCTGATCCGGTCTCTCCTACAATCAGAACAACTTTATTGTCCTTTATTAGCTCAACAATTTCATCCCGTTTTTCAAAAACTGGTAGGGATTGCCTGAAAGAATCAAATTCTGATTCCCCTCTTTTCACTGGAACCTGGGGGATACCACTGCTGAGTCGTCCGCTTGTCTTGTTCGCTTCTCTGCTTTCTGTGAAGAGAAGTTCACGCTTTACTGGGACAGATGCAAAACATCACTAAAATATTGCTTAAAAATCGTACATAAAACTGAACATTCCTGACTTTCTATGCAACCCTATAAAGTGACAAACCCATCACACATTTACAAGCCATATTCCTAATTCATCCTGTTACAGTGCTTGAGGTAAGTATTATCCAAAAGAGTTCTTACTTTCATAGATATTTTGAACAAAACCAAACTGGAAGACACACTGAACACAGCAGATTCAACAGCACACGCACCTTCTCGCTCGGTCTTTGGCAGAAGTTCTATTCGTTCTTTGATTGTGACAGGAAACCTCAGAATTAAATCTCGAATGATATCTGTTGTACGGGGAGCCAAGCAGTAAGTCCTTACTGCATCTATCAGTTCTGATCCATCCTTCTTCCTTACAGTCAGGTACCGATTTCTTCCTTTTCTGCGAAGAAAGAAACATGTACTTGAGGAATAAATAACCTATTTATCTCTATGTAATGATCTTCGACCACAATTCTTTCAAGATGGCTGTGAGATAATTTTCAAATACAATGTCATAACTAGAAATTTCCAGATAATGTCCTGTGTAGCATAACAGACACCAAAACAACAGAAGCACCCACAATACCTAGCATCAAAACCACCTACTACACACACAAGGTACTGCAGCACACACACTGCAGACTTTCTTTGGCTGTCTATGCCCAGTGCATCCTTACAATTAGGCCTCCATAACATAACACTGCTCTGCTACCTTTCTCTTATTGCTGCACCTGCTTCCCAAAAGACACCCACCTCAGCTCCAACAATCACTCAATACATACTAAGAAGTATTACACAAACCTGATTTCTAGAGTACTTTAAGAGATTTACAGGTTAAAAATCAACAAGCAGACATAACAAAGACACAAGCAGCCTTCTAGTAATATTCGAAGTCTTAACAAAATCCAGCCAAGTAACTTAAGATTCCCAGGATGCTCATTATTAAAGATTTACAATGTAGAATTAGAGACAAAACTCTCAATCCTAACACTGCATTTGTTCTCAGACTGAACTCTGATGCTGAAATGCAAAGAACTCTTCTAAACACGTTTGAAAGCGAAGTGCCTTGTGGCTGGGCTACAATGACACACTCACACTTTGAAAACGATTTCTCAGAATAAGAACAGGTCATGCTAGGAGCCCAGCACCCCATCCTGCCCAGGGGTGGTGCAGTGCGGTGTGTGTACGGGGTGCAGTTACCCACATGCTGGCAGGGGCAGCCTCTGTGAGGAGAGCCTGGGGCTGCCCCGCCACGGACACAGCCAGCTCCAACAGATCCCCCACGGAGCACAGCTAAGCCCCTCAGCTGCGATAGCGGGGACTCTGTAACAACATATTGAGAAAGGGAAAACACACTGCACAGGGCCGCAAGAGAGAGGGGTGAGGAAAATCTGGGAGAAACACAAAACCCACAAAACATTACGAGGGCAAAGTACTTCAAACTAAGCATGTCCCAAGTTTTTTTAGGTAGACATGAAGCTAAGCACAAAATACATAACTTTATCTTACTTTTTAAACTTTTTTTTGCTAGTACTGTTGCCTACAACGGTGCATGGTATGCTAGGAACATGGATCATTTGAACACTAGTCATGCAATTCCACATATTTCCACAAGCAAAAGAAAAAAGTAAAATAAAAATTACACTCCAACTTACCCTATACTTTTAGATATCAGCCCAAGAGACTGACAGAGCCGGTGAACAAATGCTCTTTCAGTACTAGTGAAAGAAGAAGGAAATGCCATTTCTAGAAAGATAAAAAAAGAAGCACACGTAACAATGGATGACACAGCATTCTTAGAAACACAGAAGCATTAAGGTTGGAAAAGATCTCTACGATCATCAAGTCCAGTTGAACATCAAAATGCCTACTAATCCACATCATCTAGTGCCACAGCTGATACCAGATATAGTTACTATTACAAAAACCAGAGTATTTTGATGTAAGCTGAAGTAGAGTTCATTTAAGTAAAGGTATTTTTTGAAAGTTGGACAGAACTGCCCTCTGACAACACAACTTTCTTTATAGCACATTCTCTTTTTGAAATACATGTTTTTCCAGACACTGTTTAGAAGTAACTTCTTCTGTTAATTATGGTATGTGCTGAACAGATGTGTCCTCTTCCATAGTCACGTCTGTCTGCAGTCTTTCCCTACCTGAAACGCAAAGTTAGACGAAGAACTCAATCCAAAGCTCCAATTAGCAAGAGATTTGGCTGTTGTGATGTTCATAATAATATAGCTCCTTCCTTGGAAGTGTTCAAGGCCAAGTTGGATGGGGCTTTGAGCAGCCTGGTCTGGTGGGAGGTGTCCCTGTCCACGGCAAGGGGGCTGGAACTGGATGACCTTTAAGGTCCCTTCCAACTCTAGCCGTTCTATAACTCTGTGACTGAAATTAATCCTTGGGAAGTAATAGAATAGGCATAATATTTCTAGGAGATTTAGACATATGCATGTAAGTGGGAAATAACTTCTGTTGATACAAGGAGTAGTTACTAAAAAAAAGTCCACTATTTTGATGTAGGCTAAAGTAAAGTTCCATCTAAGTAACTGTATTTTTTTGGAAGTCAGACACAGACTGTCCTCCTGACAACACGTGTTCTTCATAGCATGTTTTCGGTCAAATAGTGCCTTTCCCAGACAATACTGTCCAAAGGATATTTTTCCTTATCAGAAATGCAAGGTCAGACAGAGAACTGCCTTCAAGGCTTCAATTAGCAGAGATCCGGCTGCTGTGAAGTTCCTAATAACACTCAAATTAGACCTTGAGCAGTAAGAGAACATGCATAGGATTTCTGGGAACATTTATACATATGCCTAGAAGTGGGAAATATCTTCTGTTCCAGCTCTTGTCTCATCACACACGACTGATGGAAATCATTCCTCCTGGGCTGAATTAAAGGATGCTGCTTCCTAGAAGTCCAAAACAAGTCTCAGAGAGTGTATTTGCCAGCATTTCTCTTGTCCTGGCTACACGTTTTTCGAACCCCTCCACGATGGAGACCCCACCTCTGCCCTGAGCAGTCCATTCCAGAGCTTCACCACTCTGTCAGCAAAGCCCTTCTTTTCCTAATAGCCACTCTAACCCTCTTCCCTCGGTAGTTATGAGGTCCTCGCCCCCCACCCCTGACTCCCCGCCTCCCCCCGCGCGCCGGGCCGGGGCTGGGCCGTCGCACCCAGGCGGGGCGCAGCCACCGGGAAGGGCGCTCGGCCTCGCACCCGCGGTGCTCACGGGACTACGGCCGCGCCACGCACCTTTCTCCTCCCCGTAGCGGAACCGCTCCAGGGCGAGGTTCACGGCGATCTCCACCGCCTCGTCCACGCGGATCTCCCTCAGCCACGTCCCTCGGCCCGGCGCGGGGCCGGCGGCGGCGGAGGCCCCTGAGCCCCCGCCGGGCTGCCGCAGGGAGGCGCTGCGGGGCTGCGACATGACCGGGGGCGACAGCCAGGGCTGAGGCGGAGAGGGCAGCGGGGAAAGGGGAGCGCGGGAAGCCATGCGCTACCGGTACGGCCGGTGCGGAGCGGCGGCGGCGCGGCCCGGCGGCGAAAGGCCAGCGCGATGGGCGGGGACAGCACGGGAGGCCCCGCCCCCGGAGACGCCCCGCCTCCTGCCCGCCCCGCCTCCTGCCCGCCCCGGCCCCGCCTCCTGCCCGCCCCGGCCCCGCCTCCTGCCCGCCCCGGCCCCGCCTCCTGCCCGCCCCGCCTCCTGCCCGCCCCGGCCCCGCCTCCTGCCCGCCCCGGCCCCGCCTGCTGCCCGCCCCGGCCCCGCCTGCTGCCCGCCCCGGCCCCGCCTCCTGCCCGCCCCGGCCCCGCCCCCTGCCCGCCCCGGCCCCGCCCCCTGCCCGCCCCGGCCCCGCCCCCTGCCCGCTCCGGCCCCGCCCCCTGCCCGCCCCGGCCCCGCCCCCTGCCCGTTTGTTTTCTGAAGTCCTTTGGGAGCATTGAGTGCAACCGTACCTGTCTGCGACAAAACCAAACCCCTGAGAAACTCGTTTACCCTTCTTTTAAACACCTCCAGGGATGGTGACTACACCACCTCCCTGGACAAGCTCTGCTAGTGCCTGAGAACCCTCTCAGTGGCAAAACGTTTCCTAATATCCAGTTGCCTGCCCTAGTGCAACCTGAAGCCTTTTCTTCTCATCCTGTCACTTGTTACCAGAGAGCAGAGACCAGCACCCACCTCACCTCCACCTCCTTTCAGGGAGTTGTAGAGAATGAGAATGTCTCCCCTCAGCCTCCTTCAGGCGAAACAATCCCAGACAGCTTCCTCGCCCTGAGCATTTCAAGGACAACAGCCTTCCATTAGGCTTTTAAGGTCTGCATCATTGAAACAGCATACGATTGGCAGTGATTACATTGGAAAAAGCCCATAGTATTTTTAATACCTTAAGAAATAGCTCAAGATCATCAGACACGCAGGAGATTTACACAAGATGGGTCCCAGTTAATGATTAGTTTTTGTAGTTTTTGTGGTATGGGATTAGAGTTTGTTCAGCTGTCTAGTTAAATAATAGTTCAATTTATTAGTGTGACTTTCAAATGGGGAGCTGGGAACTTCTTTAAACTAAGAAGTTCTAAGCCAGCAGTTTAGAGATACTGCCAATAAATGGGAAGAGACTGGGAGGAGTTGAACAATGGGTGAACTGGCAGGTAATTTTGGGGGTGACAACCACCAGGCACCCTTAAGACTTGGAGCTTGCAAGAACGTGCAAGGAATGACTTGGCTTTTATTATAATTGCATGTAAATATGTGATTACATGCATGATGAATAACATTGTATAACTGTGTATAAATGAAGATGACAAACCCTTTGGTGTGTGCTTGATTTAAGGAAAACTTCCAAGCACCAAGGCTTTGCACAAATGTGAATAAAACAATCTCTCTCAGTGATGCAGTTATTGATTTATTTCATTCTGGGTAACGGATCCATATTTTGCACACAACCAGAAAAGTACCACTCATATCTGTCTGGTCATAAACAATGGAATTTTATTGAATGACAGTAAATTGAGTTGGGTAAGATCGTCGCAGCCCTTGGCAATGTAAAGTATTCACTTTTCACTGTAAAGTATTACTTGCCCTCGATTTTGTAAAATTCAAGTATTTTTTCAAGAAGGCACCCCAAGGGGAAGTTGTTCACCCATTTAGCATTATGGGGTATTTCCTGGTGTCTTGTGCATCCTTTATATCAGTAAATAACCCTTCAGCTTGAACAATCAACTCTTCCTGCTGTCCTTTGACTCCATGCTGGTGATATGAATAAAAACCTCTTGAATGTGACAGGATTATGAAGGTGGCTGATTTGGAAGCATTATTCAGTCTGAAGGAGAATGCCCTGAAGAACAGCAAATCATTCCTCAGGTGTGAATTTAACTGGTCAACTAAATAAATAATGAATGACCACTGTCTGATGGAGCTGCACAGAAAATATCTTGTTAGAGGCCTCTACTGAAGCTGTACACCAAAGTTGTACACAAAGCGTGCTTCAGCATAATTCTACACAGGGAACTGGCACTAAAGCTGAAGGTTTGCTCAATTGTAAGGTTGCTTTTAAAATTTTCTGAGATTTTTAATCCAGGAACCTTCCTATACTTCTTCAACCAAAGCACTTAATGCTGTTTCCTTATAGCTGTTTCTGTGACATTGAGTATCACAGTATCACAGTATCACAGTATCACACAGTATCATAAGGTTGGAAAGGACCTCTGAGATCATCAAGTCCAACCTATAACCTAACACTAACACCAACCATCATCTAGACCATGGCACTCAGTGCCTCATCCAGTCTCCCTTTAAACACCTCCAGGGTAGGTGACTCCACCACCTCCCTGGGCAGCCCATTCCAATGACCAATCACCCTTTCAGTGAAGAATTTTTTCCTCATATCAAGTCTAAACTTTCCCTGACGAAGCTTAAGTCCATGCCCTCTGGTTCTGCCACTGGTCACCTGAGAGAAGAGACCAACCCCTGCCCGACTACAACCTCCTTTTAGGTAGTTGTAGAGAGCAATGAGGTCTCCCCTGAGCCTCCTCTTCTCCAGGCTAAACAGCCCCAATTCCCTCAGTCGCTCCTCATAGGGCTTGTGCTCCAGCCCCCTCACCATCTTCGTTGCCCTCCTCTGAACACATTCCAGTATCCTAACATCTTTCCCATACTGAGGGGCCCAGAACTGGACACAATATTCAAGGTGAGGCCTGACCAGTGCCGAGTACAGGGGGACAATAACTTCTCTGGTCCTGCTTACTACACTATTCCTGATGCAGGCCAGGATTCCATTGGCCTTCTTGGCCACCTGGGCACACTGCTGGCTCATGTTGAGCTTCCTGTCCACCAGCACTCCCAGGTCCTTTTCTACCTGACTACTCTCTAACCACTCTGTCCCCAGTCTGTAGCTCTGCATGGGATTGTTGTGTCCAAAATGAAGTACCCGACATTTGGACTTATTAAACATCATCCCATTAGAATCGGCCCAGCTCTCCAATCTGTCCAGGTCCCTCTGTAGGGCCATCCTACCCTCTAGCAGATCAACTCTTCCTCCCAGCTTGGTATCATCTGCAAATTTGCTGATGATGGACTCAATCCCCTCATCCAAATCGTCAATAAAGATATTAAACAGGACGGGACCCAATACCGATCCCTGGGGGACACCACTGGTGACCGGCCGCCAACTGGATGAAACACCATTTACCATCACTCTTTGGGCTCGGCCATCCAGCCAATTCTTAACCCAGCACAAAGTGCTCCCATCTAGGCCACGAGCTGCCAGCTTCCCTAGGAGTCTACTGTGGGGGACCGTGTCAAAGGCCTTACTGAAGTCCAAGTATACCACATCCACAGCCTTCCTCTCATCCACCAGGCGAGTCACATGATCATAAAAGGAGATCAGGTTGGTCAGGCAGGACCTACCCCTCCTAAATCCATGCTGGCTGGGCCTGATTTCTTGACCGTTCTGCAGGTGGTGCATGATTTCACCCAGGATTATCTTCTCCATGATTTTACCTGGGACCGAGGTCAGGCTGACAGGTCTGTAATTACCTGGATCATCCTTACGGCCCTTCTTGTGGATGGGCGTCACATTGGCCAACTGCCAGTCTTCCGGGACCTCTCCAGAGAGCCAGGACCGCTGAAAGATGATGGAGAGCGGCTTAGCAAGCTCATCCGCCAGCTCTCTCAGCACCCTAGGATGGATCCCATCCGGCCCCATAGACTTATGAGGGTCCAAGCGGCTCAGCAGGTCTCTAACCTCCTCCTCATGGATTGCAGGAGGGCCATATTTCACCCTGCCCCCATCAAACACTTCAGAGGGCCAACTGTCAAGCGAGCTGACATCCTTGTTGTTAAAAACTGAGGCAAAGAAAGCATTAAGTACCTCAGCCTTCTCTGCATCTCTGGTTACTATATTTCCCTCCACATCCAACAAGGAGTGGAGGTCGCTGCCGCCCTTCTTTCTGCCATTGATATATTTATAAAAACTCTTCTTATTGTCCTTAACAGAAGTGGCCAATTTGAGCTCCAGCTGGGCTTTTGCTTCCCTGATTTTTCTCCTACACGACTTAACAACATCCTTGAACATGACCTGACATACATCCCCTTCCTTCCAACGATGATACATCCTCTTTTTCTTACTTAGTTCCTTCAGAAGTTCCCTACTCATCCAGGGCGGTCGTCTGCCCCTACGACTCTTCTTACAACACACAGGTACAGCCCGCTCCTGCGCCTGCAAAACTTCATTCTTGAAGTATATCCAAGCTTCCTGGACCCCCTTGCCACTAAGAGCTATTTCCCAGGGTACTTTCCTGACCAGTTCCTTAAATAATCCAAAATCTGCCCGCCGGAAGTCCAGCATTGATGTTCTGTTCCTGGCTTTTCCTATTACATTGTACTGTCATGTTGCAGAATACCGCCTTTATTATGAAAAATAAACTCTTTACATTAACATGATAAGGATTCCTCTTACCTTCTTTAGTATCAACAGTAATAAATGAGAGATCATAACTCATATGAAGGAGTCATATCAGAAATCTTTAATCATGAACCTAGACCTGTTATCGATGTCTGTGTCTTAACAGCATCTTCCCTTCCTACAAAAAAATTCCATGTGATTCTGCAAAGTAATTCCTCAGGTCCTATTCTGACCTTGATTTGCAATTTTACGTGTACAACAGCTCACAGAGACAATAACCAGCTCTTATGTTAGGTCTCATGTTAAGAGCCCAATGAAGCCTGAGCAAATCCTACATAACACATTTCTTAATACATAGCCTACTTCTTTCATTGATATATTGCCTCTCCAATGCTTTTAAGTGTGAAAAAATAGGGAAGTGTAGTCATTCAAATAAAAAGACATGACTCAAAACACACACCAAGGGTACACAAGAAAGAAATAAATATAATTTTGATTTATGCCTGCTGGAAAATAAAGCTGCAGGCTGAATTCATAGCTAGCATTAACTCTGTTGGTAGCACTACACTAGGGCTTAATGTCTCCAGGAGTTTAAGACAGGAACTCATAAAATATTAGCAAAATAAAGGGAGGCCTGACTCAGTAAACTAATACATTTTAAACATGAATGGAGTGCAGGTGCACTAAGTATGATTTAAACTCTCTGTTTGCTATAGATTTTCTCAGTAACTATACCTAAGAAAACCCTCAAACAGCCAATAAATAATTCTTCCCAAACTGTTACTACAAATTAGAGGAGTCAGCACTTAGGCAAAAGGATCTTCTGAACACACAGTTGTTCCATGCTACAGAGAAGCAAGATAAAGACTTTCTTGACAAGGAGCTGTCACCCACACACTGTGTGCTGCAATGAGTGCTGTGCCCCACTAACCAGTTGATTGCAAACTGCATGTATGAAAAAAAACAGTGAAGACAGAATTTTCCCTTAAGCTCACATCTTCGTGCAGCTGTGCAAACTGGTCTCCTGTTTCACTGAATTTACTTCCAAAGACATTAAGGGTGGTTCTGGACCACCTTTGAATTTTCCCTCCAGCTCCAACTGGCCTGTGTGCAGGCAGCAGCACCAGGAAGGAGCAGCAGCAACACACTCTGGAGCAGGTGCGACCCAAATACGCCCATGCTAGTGTGGCACAGCACATGCCTCGTGGTGGAGTGACACAGGTCCGGCTTCCCAATAGTTATGTCTTCTTTCAGGCCCTTGAGAAAAGGCCTTTACAGACAGGTCTGTGTCTGTGAGCCAAGGAGGCATGGAGACCGATCTTCACCCAGCCTCACATTCTAGCTCCATCGCAGGTCAATATTAGATGTAGAAGGACAACAGGAACATACAACAGATCATTCTGAAAAAACATATATATGAAACAATTTTTGTCTTTGTTTCTATTCAACTTTTTTAGGCATAGCAGTTTATAGATATATATATTCTTTACACATTTTTTGTTAATAAAAATTGCTAGCCATAGATTTTCTTATTAGAATTAACAACTCTTAAGACCTTTTTAAACCCTTTTTCATGGTTGGCCTCAGAAATACTTTGTGGCTAAGGCTTACACAAACCAACTCCTACAGTAATAATTACTTCCATCTATCAACATATGTCCAGATGCTCATATATGTTTTATGAGAAGCATTAAATACATTTGCCTGTTCAATTACAATTAAGCATTCTTTTACCCTCCTCAGAGGGACTTTTATTATGTAGCAGTTTTCACTGGGTTTTTTTACTTTGCAGAATATTTTTTCTCTCATGAATGCTATAAAATGCCACAAAAAATGGCACGACTGAGAGGAAAAGGACTGTAAAGTAAGTTCTTGAAACAAAATTATCCATTATGTACTACCTGTGTATTTTGATTGTGTCAGATTTGGCTGTAAAATAGTCTTTTTGTGACCTTTTTAAAAGATTTTAGTATTGGAATGCTTATTTTCTCTTGAAATATAATGTCAGAATCATGAATGAGCTGATATTGTTCTGAAAGATCAAGGTAGTGAAAGAGCGAAATATTCATGGGGTTTCTTTTAATTCCTTGATTATGAAAGAAGGCACTGAGGTATGTTTTTGTCTTAGGGATGATGGTAAATTGGTAACCAGAGAGGCATTGGCTGTTATCTTTATTAGTGATCCCATAAAATGAATTATATAATTAAATTTATTTAGGGAAGTATAGCTAATACAAAATTATAATCAGAGATATTTGTTTAGTAATTTACCTATGGTGAAAATGGATATCTGTTGGTTTACTGCACACAACTGTATTTACACTGATAGTTCCCCAGATCTTTTGCTGCTGTCGATGATTGCCTCCTCCCCATTTATGTTACCTCTTCTATCATAGACCAACACATAATTTCTTGTTCATCTGTCTCTTCTACTGCCCTTACTCAGTTTAATTTTTATTTATTTATGAGACATAAAGGAAAAAGTCTGTTAACCAATGGTGTATCAGTGTGTGTGTAGATATTTACACGTGTGCTTCTATCTCTCGGTTCTCAGTCATTCCTTATATAATGTTTGAACCTTTTGAACAGTTTAAACCAAAAATGAAGGAAGGGCAAAAGTCTCAGGTGCCAAATTCCTCAAAGTTTAATGAAAATAAGCAGCAGAAGATAAAAATCCTACCTTTTGGTACAAAACGGAATTTGTGACTGTTCCATTATGGATGGGCTATCTAATGGTCTTTCCTTCCAGATTAGTGCTTACAAACTGAGTTGTAAATCCAGCAAGAAGTTATCATCTTTAGTTACAAAAAATCAATATCTAGTAATAATCATGTATTTGTCTTTGGTTTGTCTATCAATATTTTGATCACTCTTTTAAGTATGTCTAACTGGGACATAGCACAATTGTCTACTATATTCAGGATTTAGGCTTAAGCTACGTAAAATGTATTATCTATTTGAAGTTTAGTTGTGGCATAATCTGTTTCACTGTAGCTGATTCAAGGTACGTATTGTCTGTATAGACACCTCACTAAATTCATTGGGGATTTTTACTTTACCTTGAATATCCTGCAACACCTGTGACCCAAAATCACTTTCAATTCTGCACAAAACATGCATATTCAGTAAATTAAGGCAGAATTATATCATAGCGGGAGTAAATTGTGAGCATTTTTATACTTCAGAATCTTTTTGTTCTTTGCAATTTTCTCCTTTAATATTCTGTGGAAGTTGAAAAATCCATACATACTGATGTTGAAGGCTACACATTTCTGTGATTTATTCTGTTGGTGTAGAACTATCTCTGTCAGGCCCCTACTTTTGATAGTCCAGGGCTAGGGCTGTTGAACCTTCAAGGGAAAACAGCAACATCCTGTGGAGCCCAAGGCATCCCAGATTGCTCAGCAACATATCTGGAATGAGGACTAGGAATGGTATGGTTCCTAACAGGGTCAAATATGCCCCAGTTCTTCCAGTAACTGTCTCCACTACTCCTCCCTCCTAAAATGAGAAACTGCTGTTTCAAGGGCAAGCAAGTCACAGTGGGTAGTAGGAAGAGTGGAATGATCCTCCGATAACAGATCTTACTATATCTGGAACACATCATAAAGGCAGTGTGAAAACTGCATGGATTCCATGTCTTACCAGGTTGAGGGTTAGACTGAAGGTAGAAAGATTTCGTACCTGTCATTCATGTGCTTCTGTCTCTGCTGAAACTGGAGTTCAGTGGAACTGAATATTCCCTAGAAAGATTTAGGTACACTGAATTGTCATCTCCTGACAGAACACCGTTTCACTGAAATATTTTGACCTGTGCAGAAGAAATTTTCTGGAGCAAAGAACATGTTTAACTGTTGCAGCCATCAGTAGTCTGCAGAAATAAGAAGTTGTCAACGTTAACTCACAGTCACTGCCATTTATTCTTACAGGTATCCCCATTTGTTTCAATGACAGTAATATTTTGTTAATAGAGATATAGATTCAAGAATAATATTATCTTTGTTGACATGTGAAGAAAAGAAATGCAGGAAATAAATGTTCTGTCATGTATGAAAACCCAAATTGTGGATCCATATGCAAGACCCAGGACTAGCAAATTGTATTCAGTAGGAGAGTGGTCTAGGACATTTTTGGAAAAAGGAGGAAACCTGTTCACATTTATATTCATTATCTTCAAACAAAAGCATACTGTTTACAACAGAACAGTTTTATAAAATGGCACGGTGAATGTCTAGGAGGCTTCTCAAAAAATGGCATTAATATTCTACATAAATTAAATGATTTTCAGCCCTAGACAAAATATCTCAGTTTTGCGTATCACATTTTGGAGAAGGAGAAAAAAAAAACCACAAAAATTTTTCTCACCAAAGAAGTTATTTTCATTTGAAAATACTACACTAAAGATTTTCAACCAGCTCTGCTTGATTAGACCTCAACAGTAAGGGCTGCACAAGACTTGCATTTGTAGCTGGAGCTTGAAATCCTAGGTCTGTGATGTGAAGTGGATCTAAACAAAGCAATGTGAGAAGGATAATACAGTGACTCTAGATATCAAGATTTAGTTAAGAATTTAATTAGCAGTTTCCTAGCTAAACCACTGTTCTGTTGGTAGCAAATGCACTTTGCTATACTTAGAAATGTTTTAAATAATATTTAACTTACATTACACATCTGTTACTTTAAATTTTGTTACAGTGAAGACCAATAAACAAAGGTGGTCTTTATCTGAAGCATGCTGAAGTAAAGGATAATGTCTCTTTTGACACAACCAGGCATTGCTTTCAGTCCTTGTGTATGTCAAGACCTTCAGTCTGAATACTTAAGCAGCTGCAGCAATTTAAATAACTAACCCCCTGGTCTGTGTTACAGTAACATCAGAAGTATTCATTTTGTAACTTATGTGATATAAAATAAAGCATTTGTAGCAATTTCACTTCCCTAATTAAAAATGTTGCTACGTAGGTTAGGCACAGATTTACCTAAGGTAAATCTAAGGTATAGATGTGGGCATACCATACACAACTTACTAGTGTAATACACATGAGCAAAGTCATATAATATGAAAGTGTCTGGTGGCAAAACTGGGCCCATTCCTGTGCCCACATCCCAGATTGGCCTTGGCCCAGCCTTCAGTAGGTGCCACATGCCTGGGTTGACTCCCTGCTTACTGGGTAGGCTGGTGGGACAAAACCTGGCTGCCAGGTCCTTCCGTGCCTCCATGGGCAGATTCCACAACCCTCAGAGAGCATCCACCCTTGCTGCACCCTGCAGGGATAAGCCATTCTCCATAGGAGTCCCAGCTGTATGGGACTGGTGTGCAAATAAATGTTGGGCTCCAAAGGCATTAAGGACAACATCTGGGCAAAACCAGCATGAAGCACAGGCAGATCAGCTGGCGCCGCAGTTGTCAAAGAGTGATTATCTGTCATGCCTTTCCCTTGTTTCTTTTGGGCAAAAAAAATCACGTACTTACAAAACAAGAATGCAAAACTTCCACAGAAAGTAGATGTTCCCACAAAACTAAAATAAAAATTATTCTTGAGACATTCAATGGTTGCCCTTTGTTACATGCTTTAAAACCAAACTGCTTTATGTAGGATTCGTAATGTGTTCCTAATGCCTGACATTTGCTTTTCTCTTGGAATACTAAGTCTTTTGTTCATTTAGTGGAAGCAATGGTGCATAAAACACAAAGAATTCAGAGATTTTGAGGATTTTGAGAGATCTGTTCTGAGTATGCCAGACTTGACACTGCCTCTTAGCTAGTTCTGATATTCTTATTTTCTGTCATCGCTTTATCCTTTGCTGAATAATTAGGTAATTGTTAATGCTTAAAATGCACTGTGTTTATAAATGTGGCCTGAGATGCTAGCATGTATTAAAACAAATGGGAATGATAAAGCTACTTGTTTCTCTTGCCCCATTTCTATTGACTTGGGCAGAGGCAGACTATTGCTGTCACATCACTGAAGTGCATTCCAGGGCCTAACTACTAAGTACAGCTTAAAAACTGGGTAGCAAATTGACTTAAATCAGCTAAATACCCTCCCAGATTTACAGGGGCATGCGACCAGTACCCTCTGCTCCAGACCCTCATTAATGTGGTTAGCATAACTAAAGCCATTTTATCAGGCAAGCAGCCACTCCCTGTGACCTAGTCATTCACATATTTATTCCCTTTCTCTCTTTATCAGGCCCTGAAGATCCTGCCCACGGAGCAGACAAACCGGACAGATTTGTTCTGCCCCTCCATGCTGGCCTCAAGGTTCCTGGGGGCCAGGCCAATAGCTCCTTCCTTGCTGGCCTCGAAGGTCCCAGGCACTGGGCTGACCCAGTGGCGGTAATGGCCCCATCACAGAACCAGGAAGTGTCAGGGCACCTAGAACAATGTTCATAAAATCATGCAGTTACACATTCCAAGTGGGGAACTTGGACCAGAGCTGCTGCTGGGGAATGAGACCTGGGACCCTCCAGTGACCAGGGACACCTCCACCATCATCTGCTTTCTCCGTGGACTGAGCGTATTTTTAATACAATTTTTGAGTCTAGATTGGATTGTTATACTGATACAGAAAACCATGTACTAAAATCTGACCTGATCTGCAGCGAGTACAAATGATTAGAAGTTATAAGTTGTATAAAAAAATTCTATATTACACCACTTACAAATACTATACTGATTCTGTTTGTAGAAAGCCTGCGCCATTCTACTGATCATAATATCCTACAGTTTAGTGCCATCATCATTCTGCCAAGGATACCTAAAATGCCAAGGATACCTAACTGTCTGTCCCCTCAGTGTCAGGTGACAATGTGTTAGCCAGTTTACAGGGAAATGCTTGTTACCCAAGAGCCTCATGGAGAAACAGACAACTATAGAAGGTGTGCTTGATGCAACTGAAAAGGGTTCAATGAAGTATTTAGGAAGTGCAAGGGACAGCATTCTGTGGAATCGGACCCCTGATGCTGAGAAAGTTGTGCATTGCACAGCCCACAGCCTGGCTGCCTTGCTTAAAGGAATATTACTTCATTAAAACTTACTGCTCAAAATCCTGAGTGACTGGTTGCTTTGTCTGTTGGCTTTGAAAGAGGTTAATCTTGGAGTGCTATGGGTCAAAGCTAGGTAGCAGGATTTCTTTCTCTTTTTTTTTTTTTTTGTCAATTGATTTTTGTTATTTGGCAGCTTTCTACATAGAGTCACTTCAGCTGTTTTCTTCTGGAAAATCACGTGTAGTTAAAACTCAAGAAGTATCGAGAGGCTTTCTTTCTCTTCTGTTCAACACCTAACTTGAGACCATCTTGAGTTTTAGAGACCACATGAACTTAAAACTCTTGTTGATTTAGTGGGAAGACTTACAAATCTAGCATCTCTGGAAATCAGGTGACATACTCATCTCTCAGAGGTCTCAGATTTTGTGTATACAAATACTGGAGAAGAAATGCAGCTAGTACTAGTACAGCATTGATATTAATTTTTGCAATGGCTTTCTGTTTTCATATTTGCATTTGGAAATTGGGGCCTTATGGAAAGTTGATTGAAGAAAATAATCTACTCTTGAAGATTTATGGATTCATTTAACTTAGATGAAAATATACACAAAAAAACCCCACATTGACAGTTAAGATCCTCAGTTTCCAAAAGAAAACCTGCAAAAAGAAAACCTACAAACTTTCTCCTTTTGAGAACTATTTTGCAAGAGGGGATAGCAGCATTATGGAGGTCTTATTCCTTACTCTCCTTCCTTGTTCTCTCTTGATAACATTCTAGATACCACGCACCCTTCCCACCAGGAACAGTGAGAATGCACTTCAGGAAGGACTGTATCTTTTACCACACAGCATGGTCTCTGTTTTAAACATGTTTTTTTTTCCCATATGAAGCTCATTTTTTTGGCTGCAGGACTCAACTGCCACATAACTCATAGCAGGCACCAAAAATATGGGGAACTACTCCTTAGATGACTGCTTCCCAAACAATGATGTACATCTTCATTTTAATACTTAGATGTGGGTCACAATACAAGGCAGCAAGCTCAGCTGGTTTTACTGTCTTGTGTGTCATACCACAGCTAGGATATCAGCTGTTTGTATCAGCGAGGAGGAAATGGTGTGAGTGACTTTTTTATTGGGGAAAAGTCAGAATATACTGCACTAGGTTATCTTGGGACTTGAAGATACAAAAATTACCTGCAACTACTCCCCTAGAAGGGGAAGCACTAGCAGGAAAGACTCAATGCATAAATAACTAGCTCAGAAAAGTCATTAGCAAGGAGCAGAGAGAATATAAGGAATGGATCACTTCCTCGTCTGCAAAGAAGCATGAAGCATGTGGATAAAATGAGAAAAAAAAAAAGAACTGCTAACTGGGAAATTTAACTAGATTAGAGACGATGGGGGGGTTTCAGTTAAAAATAGAAAAAAGGTAAGAAGTGGCTAACAGTAAGGCTTGGCAGATAGCACCAGGGTGGAAGGAGATTGATCTTGGAGATTCTTATCAATGTGTTTTCCATCTGATCTTGCTACATTGATATTTGGGTCAGGTTAGAATACAGCTCCCCTGTAATCCAGGAAGAAGAAGTTAAAGATCTGCAGAGCCACTTGGATCCTCATAAGTCTATGGGGCTGGATGGGGTCCATCCTAGGGTGATGAGAGAGCTGGCAGACCAGCTTGCTAAGCCGCTTTCTATCATTTATCAACAGTTCTGGCTCACTGGAGAGGTTCTGGATGACTGGAAGTTGGCCAATGTGATGCCCATCCACAAGAAGGGCCATAAGGACAATCCAGGTAATTACAGACCTGTCAGCCTGACCTCGGTTCCAGGTAAAATTATGGAGCAGATAATCCTGGGTGCAATCATGCAGCACCTGCAGAATGACTGAGAGATCAGGTCCAGCCAGCATGGGTTTAGGAGGGGTAGGTCCTGCCTGACCAACCTGATCTCCTTTTATGACCATGTGACTCGCCTGGTGGATGAGAGGAAGGCTGTGGATATGGTATACCTGGACTTTCAGCAAGGCCTTTGGCACTGTTCCTCATATTAGACTCTTGGAGAAGCTGACAGCCCATGGCTTGGAGTGCTCTGTGCTGGGTTAGGAATTGGTTGGATGGCTGAGCCCAGAGAGTGATAGTGAACGGTGTCTCATCCAGTTGGTGGCCGGTAGCCAATGGTGTCCCCCAGGGGTCAGTGTTGCGCCCGGTGCTGTTTGATATCTTTGTTGATGATCTGGATGAGGGGATTAAGTCCATCATCAGCAAGTTTGCAGGTGATACCAAGCTGGGAGGAAGTGTCGATCTGCTGGAGGGTAGGAGGGCCCTTGAGAGGCTGGAGAGATGGGCCAATTCCAGTGGGATGAAGTTCAACAAGTCCAAGTGCTGGGTTCTACACTTTGGACACAACAACTGCATGTAGAACTATAGGCTGGGACAGAATGGCTGGACAGTAGTCAAGTGGAAAGAGACTTGGGAGTGGTGATGGACAGGAAACTCAACATGAGCCAGCAGTGTGGCCAAGTGGCCAAGAGGGCCAATGGTATCCTGGCCTGCATCAGGAATTGCGTGGCCAGCAGAACTAGAAAAGTTATCATCCCCTTATAGTCGGCACTGGTCAGGCCACACCTTGAGTACTGTGTCCAGTTCTGGGCCCCTCAGTTTAAGAGAGATGTTGAGATGCTGGAGTGCGTCCAGAGGAGAACAACGACGATGGTGAAGGGGCTGGAACACAAGCCCTATGAACAGTGACTGAGAGAGCTGGGGTTGTTTTGCCTGGAGAAGAGGAGGCTCAGGGGAGACTTTATTGCTCTCTATAACTACCTAAAAGGAGGTTGTAGGCAGGCAGGGGTTGGTCTCTTCTCTCAGGTGACCAGTGACAGAGCAAGAGGACATGGACTCAGGCTTCGTCAGGGGAGGTTTAGGCTTGATATGAGGAAAAAATTTTTCACTGAAGAGGTGATTGGCCATTGGAATGTGCTGCCCAGGGAGGTGATGGAGTCATCGTCCCTGGAGGTGTTTAAAAACAGATTGGATGAGGCACTTAGTGCCACGGTTTAGATGACAAGTGGGTGCTAGTGTTGGGTCATAGGTTGGAGTAGATGGTCTCAGAGGTCTTTTCCAACTTTGTGATACTGTGATATTAGTGGCTTCATCAGAAAACACTGTTTTAGGACTCTGTATGGTTAAGGCCTTTACTTCTTAGGAAGCGTGTAGCGTGTTTGCAGAATGTGTGCGAGAATTCTTGTGTGTGGTGTTGAACAGCTTATCTATGGGACCTAGCTGAAGAAAAGAATCTTCTGACTGCCCAGCTCATCCAATTCTCAATATAAAACAAAGTGCCACAGTAAACAATTGGTCTCACACATGAGCAACATCCTACATAGAGTGAGAAAAAGAGGATTGCAGGTCAAAACATGGAAAATTATGTAAATCTTAAAAGATCACACACTACAGCTTGAAACAAGAAGGATACCTGATATATTCCCTGCTTTCATTCTCTTGAATGAGTATGGAAGTGTGCTGGCTCCATACCCCTGTGCTCTGGTCATCCAGGAAGAACCAGTGTGAGCGATCAAATTTGGGGAGACTGAGAGAATATCAGAGTGAGTCTATGGATGTTTGCATTTGCAACTAGTTTTAGCTAATACAACACCAGGCCTTGTGATGACTTAATCAAGTTACAATAAATATTAATGGTTACAACTTTTGCCATCACTTATTAACTTGAAAGGAACTGTGCAACCAAAGAAGCCTGATAAATTTCCTGACTTTACATATTCACAAACCATTGTCAACATCAAGGAAGATCAAGTTGATTTGTGGGAAGAACTGGATAATCTTTAAGGTCCCTTCCAACCCAAACCATTTTGTGATTTTATGAAACTCCACTTCCTTCTGAGCCGGGTGGTTTTGTCACCTGCAGCACTAGACAGATGATGTTTGCAAGTAAACAAAGCTGGTCACAGGTAGTCTAAGAGAACATCAGTACTCATCTACCTGATTGTCTGGTTTTATTTCTTAAATATGTTTTTATCAATCTACACAACTTTAAACTTAAATTCCTCTCCTGGTCCCCAGTTAGTTTTTGGATCTTGATCCAGGCTGATTTTGAGGGGCAGGTGATGAACTTGTACATTTGCAGGGGGTAGCTGGAAATAAGCCATAATTAAACATTTACATACCTGGAAGCACTAACAGTGTGTTTTGGTGAGGATGAGGTTTTGTTGGAAGGATGTGTCTGGAACCACTTCTCTCCTCTCACCACTTAATTTTAAAAACACTGGACTTCAAAATGAAACCTATGCTAGTTGTAATTAGCAAGTACCTCTGGTGAGCTGGGTCAGCGAGGTAATTTCTGTCGTCTAACCTGAAACCTAAGAATATGACCCTACAAAAAGGCTAAGTAACCTTTGGCACCCACTGTCAGCTCTTTGGAGGCAAAAAGTTGTTGAAAATCTGTAACAGCTAGCAGTCACTTAAAAAATAAAGTTTAAGGATCATGCTACTAATGTAAACAGCTTCCCAAACACTCTTTCTTCTCCCCCAATTTTGATGGTTGTGGTTCTGAAATGTAAACTTTGAAAACGTGTGCTTTCTAACCACGTTGTTAAGATTGTGTCTCTTTCCATTTGTTTACTGTCTTCATGGAGGTTATTCTGTCTGAAAACCGAGGACATTCACTTAAAGCATACACTGCCTCCTCAGATCATACTCACTGTGCTGTACGGTGATGCTTTCCTGCAATGTGAACTCAACAGACTTCTGTATACTTGTGATTTACAGACCTACTGAGGGAATGTTAGTGTTTTAGTGCTTCTTATGGACAGCTGAGAGATGCTCCCATGACTCAAGCCACTCATTTCTGATTGACTTTTTCTACATTGCCTAAGTTGTATTCCAAAATTGTATTCTTTGTATTTCAAAACTGGTGTTTCAGAATGGTGCTTGAACTACACTGTTGAAAATTTGCAAAACTCTAGGATGTGTCTGAGGAGGGACATTAGATTTCAGCAGAAAATGGAAATAAAACCCATAGTCGTTCAAAGTCCTTCAGGAGATGATGGGTCCACTGTTGAAGGTTTCTTAAACCTTCCTCCAGAAGAGAGCTGTGCCTTCAAGGCAGAACGGGTATAACCTTCATCAGAGAACACAGTGTTATGAATTACTGCCTTCCCTTAGATTTCCGTATTTCTGAGAAAGTACTAAATGATTATTTAACAAATGATCTTTGATGTGAGAGAGAGTCATTTACTTTTCTTGACTTCATTAGCTAGCCTGGATAATCAGTCTTGTAAATGGAATGTGTTCCTTGCCTTATATGATGTCTCGCTTTCCCTTGTGGTCTATTTTGTGGCAACAGCTTCTGCAGGAACAGACTTGCCCAGTGGTTTTTGGTTATATAGGAAGTATGCATCACCATAGGCTTACAGACAACTCTTTCTGATTCATGGTGGCATAGTCTCCCTATTAAAACTATAGCAACTGGGGTTTATTTGTTGTTTACAGACTTACTGTTTAGGTAATTACATCTTTTTTAATAATTATATTATTAATACAAATAAATACAAAAAAAGTTAGCACCTACTGTTGTGCAAAACTTAACCTTACCGTAGTCTGTGCACAGTTTTTCTTCTGCTCTTTCTTTTCATACAGGACAGTTGCTTGATTTTCTGTTCCCTCTTGCCCTTCTTCCTTGGACTTTTCTTTACTCATCCTTGAGCGCAACAGTTTCTTTGTTGCCCCGGTGGTTGATAGGCTGTCTTCTGCACATTACTGAACCTTTTACAGCAGGTTAAGCATTGCAATAAATGCCTGGGTATCTGTATAAACAACTAAATACAGAGAAACCAGCACAGTAGAATTGGATGCTTCCTTGTGGACTACAGCTGATCTACAGACTCTTACTAGTTTGAGCCTCTTCTTCAGAATGTGCTGATTTTCAGTGCAGCGGCGTTGAAATTTGCAGCTTTGCAGCTGTTACTCAGCATAAGCTATCTTATCTTTCAAAATGAGTGTCCCTTCTCTTCTGCTTGCTGGGCTGAAGCTTGGTCAGTCGTTTGTTTGCGTAACTCATACAGCAGTGAGTTTAAAAGATTTCTTTGCAACTTGAGAGCTGTTATGGGAGAGAGGATCTTTATTCTTGCAGAAAAGGCAGGCATTTTGTATGCATGTTTATTTAGTTTATATTGCATGGGCTGAAAGAGCTATATGCATTCCTAATGAAATAACATGGTGTCTCAGCTGTGGAAATGCTTTGTTGTGCATCAAACTGTAAACCTTTTCAAATAATAGCAGGGAAGTAGAGGCACAGATAGAGAGAAGGAGCATGTCCAGAGATACCGATTAATTTTCAGGCTCCCAGTAATTAGGATGATACCAAAATGATAAAGCATAATTAATTGTGTACCATAATCCAGAAGAGGCTGAATGATTGAGTATGAAATGCTAAGTCTGTGTCTCTGAGCGTCACATTTGACATGTGTGTATTAAAATTTTGCAGCATCTGTCTAGACAAAAGTAATAAGAAAACACAGGAGTTTTAACTTGTCAGTTTGTACTGAAATGGCTTTTGCTTTTTTGGGGATTAATATTAGTATGTAATTGGTTTAACACCTTGCAAGTGTTTGACAGTCTTCTGATACTTAAATAATGAGACGTAACTTTACAACAACAATAATAAACCAACACAAGAACCCCCCCAAAAAACAACTAGTCCATGATTAAGGCTGGTTTCTGAACATTTGAGATCAGCTGGATCAGCCTTGCTGGGAGCAAAAGGCAGCCTTACCCTCTGTTTGCAGCAGAACTTTGGTTTTGCAGCCGTGGCTGGATTGCATTGTTATTAGCAAAACACTGTTAACTGAAAAACCTCTACTTGCGTTATTTTTTCTGTTTTGTTTGCTCTGAAAATCTTCAAAATCTTATGTTACAGTTAAAAATATATTCAGCTTTAGAGAAGTAATGCATTGGGGAAGACACCTGCTGCTTTTGTTTCTGTATTTTTTTAAGGTTAGTTTGTGTGGTCTTGGTTGATGACAGTGAGGAAAGTGAGAGCGTGCTGGGTTTTTACAGGTGGCAGACTAGATTAATGTCTTCTTTAGAAACTTAATTGCCTTGTAGCTGTATTTTAGGTGGATTGTACTAAAGTTCCATTTAGCACATAATGAATTTCATCTTTACTGCAGAAGTCTAAATAGGTTTCCAGATTATTCTATTCAAGCACCACAAGGTCTCAATAAGGTAACTTTGAACCTGCAGAAATACTTTTGCTTAATAAATGAAGCTATGATGTATGGAGATAATTAGTGAAGAAAAAAAATTAATTTCATTATTAAGTTACAAATTTACTGTTTTCCTGGTTTTAACTTTTAAGGATATAGAAGTTATTTCTAGCGTTATGTAGTAGAAAGGTACAGCTGGTGTTCAGATTGAGAAAGGTTATGGTAGTAACAGTAATGAAATGAAATTCTATTTGTAGAGTTTGAAAATACTTCATGTACACAGATTGTTTTTCACTGGGGTCAGTATCTTACAGAAGATGTCTGCTAAAAGTAGAGTAAGATATTTAAGACCCCCATAAACCTACTGATTTTTTTTGAGCTTATACAGGCTGTTAAAAGGACATGCTGAAAGAGTGCCTCCTTCAGTAGCCCTTCACAGAAGCTACTAAAAGGAACTTGTTGGATTTAATCTGTTATCTGAGTGGTTTCAATGATAAGTAGCTTTGAGTACTCAAAACCTTTGCAAAGATAAGCTAATACTTCCTTTTTTAATGGGCTGCAGTACCAAGGCATTCCCGGCTTTCTTGCTGAGTCTATTTTGTCACCCGTTCAAGTGTTTCTATGTCTAGTGGCCACATGCTATTAGAAAAGAAAAATAAGTCTTTTCAAGGAGACAAAGTATGTATCTATTCACTGTTTTTAAGGGAAGAGATTGATACATCTCTACTCTGTTATTTTTCTATAGAAGCACAGAGTGGTTTAGCTCCAACCCCCAAGGGATACCTTCTCTAGATCAGGTTGCTCAAAGCCCTGCTTTTTATGATGTGCTTGAACTTGTATGTTTTAACACTTCAAGAGATACCTGTTGAAGTGCAAAAGGAACAGAATTAGTGTGCGTTGTCTGTAAGGAACAAAGTTACTACCTTGGCTGGCCTACTGGTCCTACTGTTGTGATTTGGGGTATGTAAGACTCAAAATGAATAAGCTGCATCATAGCAAGGCAATGGTTCTCGCTAACATCCAGTTACAAGAAAACATATAGGAAAAAAGCATGAACAGGCCCTTCCTATCACTGTATTTTCTTTCTTTAACTTTTGGTTTATTCTCTGCTGTTATTAGGTTTTTTTCCTTTCATAGGTAGCCTCAGGACAACTGGGGGAAAGGTGAGCAGAGGCTCTTGTATCGGTGGTAGTAATGGGTACTTAGACTGTGATGTTAAAATGATGCCTCTTCTGAAATAAACCAGCTGTTTAGAGTTTTCAAAAAGATCTGAACAAGGAGTTTTTTTCTATAATTTTTTTTCATATATACACTAGTAACCTCCTGGAGACTGTTGTAACTTGGTAGTTGCCTCTAAAATAATACCAAACTCTGTAAATGTACAAACATACACAGCTAGTTTTGTCAAAGATTTTATCAGCCTCTTTTGCTGTTGAGGGCATGAAGTTTTACGTACTATACATGGAGTTCTGCAGCCCTGTGGTGGTAAAACATGGGTTTTACCCATAAGATGAAAATTTATGAGCATATGCAAATATGTTCAGTCAGAATCCCTGAAAACTTAATTTGGACATGAGTTAATATTCTGCATGTAGCTGCTTTCTAGTCCCCGCAGGCTATTCTGTGCTGATTGGAAGCAGCATCAGGAACAAAATATAAAGGCAGAAGAGAGACCTCAGGTGTTTCCAGACCAGGTAATGATAAAGCCATATATCCTACAAGCAAGAGGTTTTAAAAAAATCAATTCTGTAACAGAACAGGTCGAAATAAAAAAAAATGCCTTTGAAGCCTTTTGAGAGAAGTAATATTATTCTGCTAGTTTTGCAGGTACTGGGGTTTCAGAATTCAAAAGCAGTTTTGGTACCAGTACTGTACAGTCCTAAGCCTAAATCCAGCTCTGTAACAAGGTAGCATCGTGCAGAAGCAATCTGGAGTATGTCACCTGGACTGGGACAAGGCTTTTGCTCAGTCCTTCTGCCCAGTCTGCTTCTTTCTATTGCTGGGCTGTTTTATTACAGAGTTGGGAAAGTTATTAGACTGCAGTACAAATTTTATTATTTCTTGGGATCTGGACTGTTTGCTCTGTGAGTCCTTTAACCACTTGAAAGCTTCACACGACTCAGTTTTAACAATTCCAGCAAAAAAAAAACCCTCCTGAACCTCAGTAAGTATGATTTTGTCCTTGCGTTGGTTTTTGAGTGTGTCTTGAAAACAGTTTCAGCTCCTAGATTCTGTTTGTAGACTTAATTTTATCCATCATTCTCCATTAGGAAGCTGTCACAGGGTCTGTGATCCATGTAACTGAATGAGTGCTTTTATATGGATACAGCACAATATTCACTGTATGCCAAATAAGATGGTGAGCGGAAGAATGGTGCTAATTTTTACGTGATTGTGGTCTATTTTCTATGTTTCTCTGAGGACTTGGCCTAGTCAGGGGTTCACAGTTGTATATAATTTTGTGGGGTTTTAGTCTAACTTGTTCCTCCACAGGTCCTCTCAGGGCGTCATAACCTAAAATAAAACGTTGGAAGCCAAAACTAGGACTTTGGAAAGGAAAAATAAATCCTGAGCCATAGGGCTTGAAGGGGAGGGATAGGAGCAGGACCCTCTCCTGGGGCTGATCATCTACAATTGTAATTGCCACCGCATCCAAACATGTGACTTTGAGCTAAGTGCTTTGCCCTCAGAGCACCCAACAACCCTGAGAAGGACTTGCGGTCCTTGGGCTCTCTGAGCCCCCAAGACCTCTCAAGAACTCAGGGTTTTCTTCCTCCTCTCCCAAGGGTGACTCTGTGGGAACAGACAAACTGATGCTGCTCCAGCTGCTGAGCAATTTGGGCCACCCAGAATACACCTGCATTCAGTGTTTCTGCATGCATGGGCATCCAGCGTGTGGATCCCCAGCTCCCATGTGGGATGACGACACTGCTGGGTGGAGAGCAAGAAGGGTTTTGTCTGCTTTGCCCCTTCACACAGGGAATCCTTTGGCCTGCACCCGCTTCCCCCAGGGAACTTCTCCCTGAAGGCAGAAGAGCTGGACTTCAAGGACTGAAGTGGACAAGGGCAGCAGAACACGTGGACCACCAAAGCCAAAACTGCTCAGCTTTGTACTGCCAAAATTGCAGGAAAATAATGGACATGTGTGTGCTTGTAGCAGTTTGTTAGGTGGCCTTGATTTTTCTGACTGTTGCTCTGATGGTTCTTCTAAAACTCATCTGTTGTCCTGGTAAATGCTGACCATGTAATTGTCTGTGTAAATTTCTGTCACTGTCTTCTTTTCCCTGTCTTTTCTCTGTCTTTCATGCCACCCACCTGGGACAGCCACGGGGTGGAGAAAGAGACTGTAAAAAACTCTCTAGGTTGTTTGTCTCAACTGATAGAGGGTTAAGCATTACAAACAGTAAAAGATTAAGAGACTCTACCAATGCAAAGAGGTAAATAAAGCCTAGAGAAGAGGAAGAAGGCCCTCTCAGCACCGGTTTAAACAGCCTCTGTGGTTTGGAAATTAGCCAACAGAGAAGAGCATGCGCAGAAGGTGCAAGAAGGTCTCGGGTTTATTAGAAGACACAAGACAAAGACTATTGTGAAGAAGGACAATGACCACCAGAGGCGAGAAAATGCCTAAGAATGGATGCTAGATGGCACCAAAGACCAATAAATATATAGCTTATGCATTCTGTATTGAAGGTGTGTTTACGTTAATTAAGGAAGCTGGAGATGTAAACAGTTTACCGGAAAATAACGCATATGTACAGGACACAATAAATTGCAAACCCCTCGCTGCTCTTACCACTCTTTCTCTCTGATCCCCGATCTCATTTTACCTCCCCTGTCTCTGCCCCAAAACCTGTCACTACTTTTGCTGCTTTCTGCTGGGTTCCTGCCAGGATTTCCCACTTAGTCCTGGGATTTACCACTTACAGCTAGAAATTTCCAGTGCCTGATGCGATTTCCCAATTACTGCCAGGATTTCTTGATTCCTGACAGGATTTCTCAGATCCTGCCAGTATATTCCCTATTCCTTCTGGTATTTCACAATTCCTGCTGAAATTTCCCAGTTCCAGGCAGGATTTCCTGTTTCCTGATCGGATCTTTTGGTTCCTACCAGGATTTCCTGGCTGCTGTGAAGTTCATAATAACACTAACGAAGTCCTTGTAAAATGACAGAATGTGCATAAGAGTCCATACACATGTGTGTGAATGGGAAAAAGAGACAGAGTCTGTGTCTTGGAAAGGACAGCGTCAAGGTAGGAAATAGTGGAAAAGAGTCATCTGTATCAAAACAGTTTATAAAATCTGCAGTACTAATGGCGTGGAGGAGTGCACAGCAGGACTGTGCATGCTTCTGTGCATGCACAGCAAGATTACCCCTCCCATGCTAATAGGGCATGGACCTCCCCAATAAATAGAAACCCGCCTAGCAGGCTGCTGCATACCCACCAGGTAACTTTGTAATAGAAGGAGATTAGGTTGGTCTGGCAGGATCTGCCTTTCAGAAACCCATGTTGACTGGGCCTGATCACCTGGCTCTCCTGCATGTGCTGTGTGATAGCATGATCTGCTCCATGAACTTCCCTGGTATCGGAGTCAAGCTAACAAGCCTATAATTGCCCAGATCCTCCTTCTGACATTTCTTGAAAATGGGAGATATGTTTGCCAGTCTCCAGTCGAGCAGCACTTCCCCAGTCAGCCAGGACTGTTAATAGAGGAGGGAAAGTGGTTTGGCAAGGACCTTTGCCAGCTCCCTTAATATCCTTGGGTGTATCCCATCTGGCCCTATAGACTTGTGGATGTCTAATTGGCCAAGCAGGTCTTTAACCCAGTCTTCTTGGAACACTGAGGGCTTGTCTTCACAGTCTTCTGTCTCAGGAAGCTTGGAGCCCAGAGAACATCTTACCTTCCTATTAAAGACCGAAGCAAAGAAGGCATTAAGCACCTCTGCCTTGTCCTCATCCTTTGTTACTATCATTCCCCTTGCTTTCAGTGGATGAGGGAGATTTTCCTTCGTCTTCCTGTTGTTGTTAATACACTTGAAGAAACATTTCTTGTTGTCTTTCACTCAACTGGCCAGATGGAGTTCCAGTTGGGCTTTACCCCTTCTAATTTTTTTGCCTACATGATCTCACCTGCTTCTTTGTAGACCTCCTGAGATGCCTGCTCCCTCTTCCACGCATATGTGGAATGCAACATCTGCAAGAAGCAGCTCTCCTTCCACAACAGCACCACCACCACGCGGGAACACCTGGTCCACAAGCACAGCATCTGTGGCACCCTGCTCTCCCAACTCGAGGATGATCCGGCTTCTGAATCTGACTACGCAGTTCCAGAAACTGCACTGAAACGCTACCGGCAGATGACAACAGAGAACCACTTGGAGCTGAGGTGTCATCCTGGAGCTGGTGCTGGAAATGATCTTCCACGACTTGCACCCTCTCTCCACGGTGGAGGAGAAAGGATTTAGGCTCCTCTTTGGATTCCTGGAACCAAGTTTTCCCTCCCAGCACCCACTCAGCTTTCCGACGTGCTTCAGCTCTGGTACAACACAGTCAAGCAGCACCTGGTGCACTATCTTCAGATGATGCAGGCCACCACATTCTCTGTGGAATTCTGGGAATCTCGGCTTGGCCAGACCAACTAGAGCATAATGACCAATGTCATAGATGGGGAATGATGGTGGGCGCAAGGCAACTTGGAGACGCAACAAGCACACAAAGACGAAGCAGAGAGCAGTTTAGCGGAGAAACTCTACGCTATCCTCTCTCAATTTGGCTTATCCACTAAATCCATCTTCTGTGTTGTGCGGGACAGCCCGTGGAGCACGGCAGCCAATGGGCAGCAACTGGAGGACACATAAAACTGGAGGAGCTTTTACTGTGCCACTCAGAGACTTCATCGCTGCGTCCAAACTGGACTGGAAGTGGAGCAGATCCGGGAAGCCTTGACCATCAGGCGCGAGATTGTCTATTACTTCCAGCAGAACTCAAAATCCTCCAGTGCTGGAACAAGCTGGAAGCCACCAATAAATCCAAGCTGAAGGTGGTAATGGACACAGCATCCTGCTGGATAACCACCATAGAGATGTGTGAGAGCCTGCTGGACCTGAAGCAGACTATCATGTCCATCCGGGAGGAGCATCCCAAGAGTGCAACTTGGCTGATCACAAGAGGAAGCTCCTGCAGGACCTGATCCCAGTACTGAGGATACCGAGGACCATCAGGACAGAACATATCTGTCTCTTCCCTGATGCCTTGCATCCATGGGATCATCGCAGCCATTGGACAACAGATGAAAGAGGCCAGCGCCATCATCAAGACAGTTGTGGACAGGATCCAGTTGAAACTGACAGAGGGCTGGGGGCTCTCAGAGGATGAGAAAATGCTGGAAAATGTGCCAGTCACCACCTCGTTCTTTGACCCGCGCTTCAATAAGCTGCGGTTTCTCCACCCTGGCCTACAGAGCGAGCTGCACGAACGCAGCAAGACAATGCTGTCTCAGGTGTTTAACCCTCCATCCACATCAACGGCTCCATTTTGGATGCCGAGCTTGGATTCCAAACTGGAGGGCAGGGATGCAGGAGGCTACAAGGAGAGAAGTTCAAGTACTGCCTCCTAGACCATCTGCAACATCCTTCTGCAGAAAGATCCAACGGAGAACGTGCCTGAGATCCACCACCAACTGGAAAATTACATTGTGGAGCTGCTCTGCAAGTGGAACATGGATCCTTTGGCCTGGTGCAAAAACAGTGAACAACGCTTCCCGACCATGGGGTGGCTCAGCCGGATGTATCTTGCCATTCCCGCCACTGCTGTGCTGCCATGCCAAGCCTTCACTGGTGGGGAAAGCATCCTGGAGCATCGCTGAGCCATACTGGCCCTGGAAAATCTGGGTCAAATCCTTTTTCCTGCATCAAAATTTATAGAGTCAATGAGAAGCAGGAATGAGGGTCAGAATCTGCTTTGATGCTGGTTTGGGGTAAAACAGGGTTGATTTCAGAACCTTCTGGTTGCAAATGTGTCTTGAAGTTACAAATTTCTAGTGTCTCCCATGTGCTCTCCTTCTCTGTGTTCAGAATTCCCTGTGTTAAGTATTTTGGAGGCACGTCAGAAGCAGAAAGATGATGTCCTCAATATTGTTATGGTTTCCTTCTTCTTTTGGCTGCCTTTAGTGATTTTCTCTGGCTCTGCAACACAGGGATCACCCAAAATACAAACCAGACCTGTCTGAAAACATTTTCCAATGTTTTAAGAACACCATATGCATTTTTATTTTCTGGTTTTTCTGTTCTGGGAGCTGAGGACTCTTTTCTTCAAGGCGCGTTGGAGCCTCTTGTAGGGCTTGGGAGGCTCCTTGCTAGGATCTGGTTGCCTTCCTCTTTCGGAAGCGCCGGGACATCCTACGGGACTGGTGAGTGTCCTGGGGGCGAGAAGCCCTGCTCCTCCTCGGGACAGGTCGGGACATCTTGCAGGGCTGAGGACAGTCTTCGGGAATGGGGGCACGCCGGCGCCTCCCAGGCAAGTCGTCCCTGTCCTGCCTGGGAGCTGAGGAGTAGCAGCCCTGGCCAGAGGGACCTGCTACCGCTGCTGCCTCCTGTGGCTCCTCCTGCAGCTGCTCCTGCTCTTCAGGGGCAGACATGGTTTGGGGGCAGATAGGATCCCTCTGGATGTTGGCCTCTGATGTGCATGGCTGCTCGTCGATATTGGAGCCTGCAGGACTACTGGAAGAGGCCAGGTGACATTCGGGAATCCCCCCTCTGGTGCTGGAGCTGGCCACAGGGCTGTCCCCCTCCTCCCTGGCAGCACTGGAGTGCAGCAGCCTACAAGCCTCGTCACTGCACTGCCACGCAATGATCGCGGTGAGGCCATGGACCAGCTCTTGTGTGTGTGACTGGAGGATGGGCTGCAGCTTCTGGACCAGGGCCTCCTCATCTGGACCGTGGAGGCAGAGGGCATGCAGGATGCTGCTTTCTACACTCCCTGCTGTCCACCACTGGGCCCCATGTATTGCCTGCAGCTGCTGGCGCAGCCAGGGCAGCACAGGATCCAGGAGATGCTGATGTCTTTGGAAGAGTTCTGCCCAGACTTGAAACAGTAGGTGGTCCACGGATCCTGGCTGCAGAGCCCCCTCCTCAGCTTGGGACTGTGTCCCCTGCAGAGAGGATGGAGGGAACACCATGAGGTCCTTGGGGCTGCTTTTAGCAGGGTGGCTGGGAAAGCAGCCTTCCTGGATGCTGGCACCTGGCAAGCCTTCAGGGGCTGGGGTCTCAAACTCTGCAAGGTCATCTTCCACTTGCAGAAAGAATCCGACACCCTCTAAGGGTCCTGCGCAGACTGGGCACTCTGAATTCAGACGTGCCCAGAGCTGGATGCAGCCCAGGCAGAACTGGTGTTGGCAGGGCTTCACAAAGCCAATGCTCTTCCAGGTATTGATGCAGATGGGGCATGTCCACTGCACCTGTGAGGACATGTTTCACTCTGCTATGGGCTGGGGTGAGCTCAGGATGAGGAGCTGCTCCCTCTTGCTGGCACCGGCACTGCCAAAAGTTATCGTGCACTGTCAAATGGAGAGTGGTCATGGTCACTTGCTGTCCTGGGGAGGGCAGGGGCAGAAAATGTGCCCAGGCCTCTCAAGAAGAACACCCTCTCGTCTCCCCCATCCCCACCATCCACCCCACAACTGGCCCAGAGGGATGTTTCCCTTCACAGCTCACCTCTGCTGCTGCTACTGCTATGCGTCCCACGGTGCCCAGCTGCCTGGTTCGGGCTGGGCTGGGGAAACACAGGGAATGGCTCTGGAACAGGCACCAAGACTGTTGCCAGCAGCCTCCGAAGCACCACCGAGCACCAGGAGATGCCTGGCTCAATCCTCCACACCTCGCAGACACGCTCGGCAGGAGTCCAGGCACGAGTCAGACTGAGCCAGGCTCGGGCAGTTCCTGAAGACAAGCAGCAAGGCTTGTGAGGTCACAGCTCCTGCATGCAGTACTGGAAGTCTCAGCTTTGCTTTGAGCTATATGGAAAGCTTTTACCCTTAAGAAATGCTGATTTGACTGGTTGTCACACAGCTGTCATTGACCCTCAGGCACTGTGGCCCTCGGACGCTGATTGTTCAGTGAATTATTTGCAAAAGAGCAAAGCAGGAGCTGCATACTATGTTGTCAGCTCCGTGTTAATATAATTGTCCTTTCATTCTGGACTAAAGGCATGGTTTAGCCCAGAGCTCAGAGAGTTGGATGGGTGCTCTTCCACAGAGCAATGAATCAAATGTTTCAATGATTCCTGCCATTGAGGAAATAAAAAAAGGAAAATGATCCAATTCTTCTTCTTGAAAGTGGTTAAAAACTAGCAGTGTGTAATGGATTAACTTTTGATCCATGGAGGTATTGCATATCTTCCTCTAACGTAGCTCCACATATAAATAGGGGGTAGATAAGAGAGTACACGCTCTTTTTCTTCGGGCAAGGTGGAGGAGCAGAAGGTCCCTGCATTGGTCCTGTCTGCTGCTGAGCCTGCGGAAAATTTTTTAACGGGTCGGATTTGGTCTGGCTCTCCATGGGGAAGGTGGCGTGGTAAGATTTCATTAATTCCTTGCTTGGTTAGTTACTGGGTGTTATAGTTGTATACCGGGTGTTATATAGATCCTTTTTGTCCTTTTTTTCCCATTTCCCTTCCCTTCTTCCCTTCCTCCTTTGCATATCCTTGCGGTGTAGTTCTTTGTATTTAGAAAAATACAGAAATACATATATATTTAGTGTGATTTCCGTTTCTTCCATAGTTTTTTTTTCCCTTTGAAAGGGGGTAAGTTTAGGGGAGAGGCAGACTGAGCGGTTCGAGACCTTGGGAAAGCTAGCTCGAACCAGCTCAGATTTTGGTAGCAGAGGATGGTTTCGAAGTTTGACCTTGGTTTGTTTTGAAAACAGCGTCCAGGAATGCCACCAGAGCCCGGGAAAGCAGCCAAGAAAACCTTGTTTATAAAATAAGAAGAAAAATAATGACAATGTCTTTTTTCCTAACTTTTTTCATTATTCTAGCTGGTTTTGTGACACGCAGCCGTTGAGATGGATGGAATGAATGGCTTCCATTCCTCAATTTTGACATTTACAGCCTAGTATATGATCTTCATGATGGTGTCATTCAAGGTTTGGTGGAAAGGACTCCTAAGATCAGCTCTAACAAATACTTAAATTGTCTAGCAACAATGATATTAGTGGTAAAGGCAGCAGAAATACTATTTAGAATTGGAGTAGTGGTGTTGCATCGGTTCCCTTGTTTTAAGAAGGGCCGAACCTTGAGAGGAATCACTGGAGCTTTGGAAAGGAGCTTGGACAGGCCGGTCTTTGGATGGCAGGGAGTATGGTTAGATTTTGGTTAAGTGTTGGGATGTATGACACCTCTTATTGCTTGGGACTTTGTGCCAAAGGAGGTGTTCAACCCTGATGAGACGACGCGTTGTTTGAGGGAAGCGTGTCTTTCATATGATGATCCAAACATGCAATCCTATACTTTGTACTGGGGCTTGGCTAATGCTTATCGTGCTGCCGTAGATCACTGTCAGAAGGTCAAGGTTGAGACAGGCACTCAAACCATGCCACCCGAAACTAGTGATGTCCCTATTGGGCCCACTTGTGAAACTGGGGTCCAAGCACAACTTGAAGTTGAAGCTGTCTCTACTAAGTCTACTAGAACGGGGACTCAAGTTAAAAACAGGAAAGTCGTCGTTGCACCTATAAAGAAAAAGATGACATTGCTGAGGGAGACTGTAAAACTTACAGACCCATCTCCACAACTGCAAGGTATGGAAGAAGAAAGAGAAGAAGAAGAGGAAGGAGTAGAAGGACCTATCCTATCCATGCAGGCAGTATCAGAAGAAGGAGTGGCTGTGAGTGAGGAAGAAGTGGCTGGGACAGAGGAAGATGCTAAGAAGAGGCAAAGCATTCCCCTCAACCTGAGAGACAATTATTGTTCCCTGATGATTGGTTGAGGCCTTCATCTCAGCACCCAAAAGGCTGCTCACTACCTCTATCTACTGGGTATGCTGAACGACATAGAAGTCAATCTCCACAGCATGCTCGCTCTCCACCTCCTTGTGGGAGATACAGAGAGGAAGTGGGAATGGTTCCATGTAAGAGCAGAAGAGTACAAAGAGACGTGGAGAAGATTCTACGTGGGAGAGATGGGCAAGAAATAATGCGAGAAAGTGAAATTACACAATGACCCCAAGAGATCTTCAAGATTTACAAAGAGATTACAGTCGTTTGCCTGGTGAACGAATCCTCACTTGGCTGGTGTGATGCTGGGACAATGGAGCTATTAGTCACGTGATTGAAGGTCATGAAGCACAACAATTGGGATCTCTTGCTCAAGGTCCTGTAATAGAACAAGAAATGGCAAGGGAGAGAATGGCATCCAGTCTTTGGGTCCGAATCCTTCACGCTGTGAGGGTGAAATACCCATTTAAGGAATATCTGTCGAGCTCTCCAAGAAGGTGGAATACTGCGGAAGAAGGCATCCAATACCTGCGGGAATTAGCCATGTTGGAGATCATCTATTCTGATCCAGACTGTTATGACATCCTAGCTCCAGAACGTGTCCCCTGCACACAGCCCATGTGAAAAAAGGTAATTAAAGGTGCCCAAAGCCATACATCTACTGCTTGGTAGCCGTATATGATCCAAAGACGGGTGAACCAAGCGTGGAAGCCATGTGTTGTTGGATAAGGCACATAGCAGAAAGTCTGGAAGACTCCTCCAATGCCCTCTACCGAACTACCTAAAATACGGAAAGAAGAGAGATCCAGATATGAGGACTATCCTAGAGACAGAGATGACAGACATTATGGAGATTACAGAGAAAGGCAGAAAGGCCAATGGAACGATCATGGCGGGACAGACCAAGACAACCTCGACCTAGACCTCGGTCTCATTCACGATCTTCATCATCCCCACGTAGAGGGAGGGAAAACCCTAAGCGTCAGTCACGTAGCCAACTATGGGCATACCTATGCAGCAAAGGAGAGAATGTAAAGAAGTGGGGTGGACAACCCACTTACAAGCTCGAAGCTAGAGTGAAGCAGCTGAGACAGAAGGATACTGACAAGAAAGTTGTCTATGTGATTGACGCAGAATTTTTAGACAAGAACACGCAATTGCTGAAAGGCAAGAAGATGGAGATCCACCTCCTTGATGACAAAAAAGCCTTCAAGAAACCAAAGTTAAAGTCCAACAATGATTGCTCTGATCAAGACCAATAGAGGGGCCCTGCCTTCTGCTAGGAGAAGGAGAGGGAACAAGAAGACAATCAGGTTTACTGGGCTGCCGATCTGTGGCAAGACATCGCTGCCAGAGTGAAGAACCTGAATGCGAGAGTCCGCCATATAGATGGCCATGTGCGCAAGAGTCGAGCTAATGAGGAACATGCTAATAACAGAGAGGCAGACTGAGCTGCACAGGTGAAGGTATCACAAGTAGACCTAGACTGGAAGCAGAAGGGAGAATTGTTCGTAGCTTGATGGGCCCATGATGCTTCAGGTCATCAAGGCCGAGATGCCACCTATAGATGGGCACGAGACTGAGGGTTGGATTTAATCATGGAAACTATTTCTGAGGTTATCCATGACTGTGAAACCTGTTTTGCTATCAAACAGGCAAAAAGGTTGAAGTCCCTGTGGTATGGTGGACGTTGGGGTAAGTACAAATATGGGGAACCTTGGCAGGTTGATTACATTACATTGCCACAGACCCACCAAGGAAAGCGCTATGTCCTTACCATGGTGGACGCAACCACAGGTTGGTTAGAGACATATTTGGTACCACATGCAACAGCCCGAAATATTATTCTGGGTCTTGAGAAGCAAATCCTGTGGATACGTGGTACTCCAGAACGTATCGAGTCAGAAAATGGGACTCATTTTAAAAACAATTTAGCGGCTACTTGGGCACTTCTGAGTGAGCTGAGGTGCCGTGTCCCATGGCAGGGCTGGGAGGTGCGGTATGATGCCGGCCCCCAGTTCTCTGGGGTCTGGCAGCCACAGCCAAGGCTGGCAGGAGAGGTTCCCAAACGTGCCCACACCACCCTGCACGTGGCCTCTGTCCTCCGTGCAAGTTTCCAACTAGGCATTCCCAGCCTGGGGCCTGGTGCTTCAGAGCCTCTTTTGCGACGCGTGCTAAGAACGCTGGGCAAACAGTGTGAAACTCGCCCAGCTTTATAGCTGTGGATAATTTATTCTGCTGAAAATCTGAGTTATTGGGGTTAAACAAGCAATCCCGTTTAACGAGGAGAATTCCCTGGCCGTGCAGTCTGGCTGCCGTCCACACAGGATCCAATGGGGCTCAGCAGAGATCTACCATTGGGAAAAGATCTCATTGCTTCTAGGAGCGCCCTGACAGGCGTCCCAGTATGAGGGGAGGTCACAACCGTGCAGACACGGTGCCCAGCAGGGCAGGCTCAGAGCCAGCTCACTTAGCCTGTCGTATTTATGGGATAGAAGGCATGGACTCATCTCTCAGACATCCCCACACAGGCTGTGGAGCCAGGAACCCTCCAGGCACCACTGGAACGTGAGAATCCTCCTTTGTTCAGCTGAACCAATATGAACTTTAACTCAGAGAAGTGTTTTGCTGTTCCGCTGTCAAACTGATAGAGTTGGAAACGTTCAATCACCTTTTGGGGCTTAAACCTTGAAATCCGGAGAAGGGCTTGAGTGCCTTTAATGTTGGCCAGTTCTTCTTATCATATCATTTTTTAATACAACATGATACTTCTTCCAGCAGCCCACATGCCATCATTTTCCTTAGACCATCACATGTTTGATAATGTATCCTTTTAACAAAGGCACAAGGCCATAACATCGCTTAACAATAATTCAGTCAATTTTACAAATACGAAGTAAGTGTTACGCCTTAGATGTTTACTCAGGAATTCAACATCAAGAAAAGGGTGAGTTCATTAAAACAAAAGTGACTCTAATCCCAGATGGTATTTGTAAACTGAAGTTTAAAAGGCTATTTTTAACGTTGTTGCTTCGTGTTCATGAACACGTTACGAAGCTTAAAACTTTATTTTCTTCCCTGGAAATTTGTTACTCTTCTGTGTTGTTCAGACAATGCTCTTGCATTTTACATGACATTCATTCCCCAACACAAGGCACCAGACATATGCTGCTTGCAGACCAGGCTAAGTAGAGTCCTTTATCAAATATGATTATCAACTCTGCGGCACAGCTACTAGAACTCCTTCCTCCCAGCCTCCTCCAGCAGCCCCCCAGGTTCTGATGTGAAAGAGGACAAATCCAGCATGGTGGAGACTGCCCTCTGCAAGACTCTCGCTCACCCCTCACCTCTGCCCATCCCTTTAGAGCAGGATCAGCCCTAAGAGGATGCAGAAGATGCAATGGCGTAAGGTCACTCTGACCAGGGCTGAAGCTGCAGTCCCTCCAGTACTGTCTGAGACAGGATCCTTTCACCTGGGTACACATGGTAGTGTACAGAGATGAGAGCCTCCAGCCCATTGGACTTTCCCAAGTCAAGCAAGGCCCTGCGTTGCTCCTGTAAGTAGAAGGCATCTGTGAAGGTTTTCAAAAAACAGGAAAGAAATCCTGATTTCTCTGAGCACGTATCTGTGCTGCTTTCTCCCTGTTCTCCTTATGCCTTTCCATTAGCCCCACACTCCATTACGGTTTGCAGCAGCCTGCTGGGGAGCACGGACATGTGCATGCTGTGTCCCAGGGCTGGGGACCTAGTGCCTCCTCCCACGCAGAAACCCTGCTGCCACGATGCACCTACAATGCAGCACATGCATAGGACAGAGTGGGCCAGAGGGGAAGCTGATTTTGCCACAGGTCCAATAGGGTCCCAACTGGGCGTCAGCCCTGGTCTCTGCTGTTGGCTGATAACAGTAGTTAGGATGAGCCTTGCCACCAAGTTAGGAGCCCTTGCTACCTCAAGCCCTTTTCTCTGCACCCAACAGGATATGACAAAACAGGAATGTCTCCACAGTAAAAATACTCTGTATTCTTTGCCCCACATTAACACATCAAGCTATGAATATGTACTGAGAGGATTACAGAGGTGCCAGCCATCCCATAGGATGACCAGGATCTTGGCTGATCTCAGGTCCAAAGTCCTGCCCAAAACAGAGGCAGTCCTGAGGTCAGGACAAGGCCCTCTCGGCTTTGTCCTGCTGGGGCTTGAAACCCTCAGAGTATCGAGATGGCACAACTATTCTGAGCAATCCATACGATGACCAGACTGTCCTCATGGGAGAAAGGTTTCTCCTGACCTCCAGTCTCAGCTCCCAGGTTCTAGCTGATGATGAGTGCCCAGTAGAACAGATGGCCCTCTGTGACATAACCAAGAGGTGGAGGATGTTTACCTCCCTGGGGGATGGATTGTGACCTCACGGCCCTCGCTGCCTATCTGCAGGCATCAGCCGAGTCTGGCTCAGTCTCATCATGCCTTGACTCCCATTTGGTCTGGAAGCCCGAGAGAGGCTTATTCTGGTGCTGGGTGGTGCTTTGGAAGCTGTCATTGGCAGCTCTCAGTGCCCATCCTGGAGCCATTCCCTGTGTTTCCCCAGCCTGATGACCGCAGGGTGTGCTTGAGCAGCAAAGGTGAGATGTGGGGGAAACGTCCCTCTGCGTGGATGTGGGTTGGGCAAGAAGGCTCAAGGAGTCAGCAGGGTGACCTTCTGAAGGGACCTGGGTATTTCTTTCCCCCATCCCCTCCCACCCCCAGGACCGTGAGTGACCACTCTCTCTCTCCATTCTGCAGAGGAGAACACCTACTGCTGCATCATCAGCGATGGGGGGCCTGTCCTCATGCTCATCCTCATCCTCATCCTCATCCTCTTCCTCTTCCTCTTCCTCTTCCTCTTCCTCCTCATGCCACAGCCGACCAGAGCATGAAGAGAGCACTGCCATCGAGTGGTGCTGCCCCATCTGTGGTGACAATCAAGAGGATATTTCTTTCATGGTACCCTGCCACCACCAATTTTGCTTCTCCTGTGACATACATTGGATAGCGGAAAAGCCCAATTGCCCACTCTGCAGGATGAACACAAAGGCTATCCTGTTATTTCTGCAGTTTGGAAATTTGGAGAACTATATGGTATTTACGCTAACAAGATATGTAGAGCCATCAGCTGAACAACAGGAGCAGGGGGCTGCAGTGCTGGTGCCTGGGTCTCACGTTGGTGGCTTCCCTCCTGAGGTCTGGGCAGAATTTTTAAGAAGCCACCCGGATTGCATCCAGTTCCTGGTGCCATGGATAGAATGTGAGCTGGTGTTGCTCTTCAGGCGGAAGTGGTGGGAGGTGTCTAAAGGGTGGGTGCCATTGTGAGAATCCTGTGGAGTGTGGGTTGGGCAAGGAGATGTTGTTGCAGGAGCTGCAGCCCTACCTGGATGAACACACAGAGACATTCACCTGCCGGCTCATCACTGCTGTCGTGCGCCTGTGTGGCAGCGAGATCCGCTGGCACCAGCGTGAGCAGGAGCCCTGCGCTTCAAGGGGTGAGGACGATGGCCCTGCAGCCAGCTCCAGCCCCAACATTTCCTGATTTCCCTTGAGAGTGCTCCCACTGCCCAGCTGGGCTCCCTCTGCTCTCAAGGCTGCAATGTGCAGGGTGAAGCCAGCATGTCAGAGGCTGCCATCCGTGGGAGCTCTGGACACCCCTCATCTCAATCCGTCCCTGCAGAGCAGGATCAGGCCCAGGAGGAGCGAGGGGAGGTGGTGGAGGCACAGGGGTGCCTAGCACCGTAGGAAGAGGAGGAGGACCCCCAGCCCTCAAGACTCTGCCCAACCCATCAAGATTGCCACGAGGCCAAGAAGAGGAAGCCAGCACATCCGAGTCCAGCATCCATGGGGGTCACATTTGTCCCCCATCTGAGCCTAAACCCGAAGAGCTGGATCAGCCCCAGGAGGAGTGAGGGGAGGTGGTGGAGGCAGTTCCTTCTGTTCCTGACCAGGACAACTTGCATGGGGGTGCCCAGCACCGTAGGAAGAGGAAGACCCCCAGCCCTCAAGACTCTCCCCAGCCCACCAAGATGCCATGACGCTAGGAGTCCAACATCCATGGGGATCACATACACCCCCCATCTCGGTCCAAACCTGAAGAGCAGGATCAGCCAATGGAGGAAACAGGGGAAGTTGCCTTGGCAGGACCTTTCTGTCTTGACATTGACAACTTGCTTGGGGGACACCAGCACCCCTGGAAAAGGAAAGCCCCCAGCTCCCAGGGCTCTCCCCATCCCTGAAAGAGGTTGCACCATCAGGAGGGGGGAACTAGCACCTGAGAAGCCACCCTCCATGGGGTTCTGACCACCTTCCCTCTGCACCTCGCCCTGCAGAGCAGCTGAAGCCCCAGGAGGAGCCAGCAGTTGCTCCTGCATAAGGTCCCTCTGCCCGGCACACCCCAGAGACAGAGGTCCCTGGATCCCAGGACCCTCCACATCCCCGCAACTGGTTGAGCTGCTCCTACCAGTAGCAGGTATCCATAAACTCTTTGTTCAGGAAAAAGGAAATAAATTCCTGTTTCCCTGACCCAGTCTCTGGCTTCTGCTTTCTCCTCCTTCTCTTCCTTCCTTTCCCTGACCTTTACTCCCTTCAGCGTGTGGCACCAGCCTTCTGTGGAGCACAGTCACAGATCTGCAGAGTAGATGCTTCCCTGGGAAATGATGGAGTCCCCATCACATAGGGGCTTTAAAGCTGTGTAGATGTGATACGTGGGATATGTTTCAGTGTCTGGATTGGCTGTGCTGGGGTAAGGATTGGACTCAAAGATCTGAAAGGTCTTTTCCAATGGGAATGACCCTCTGATTCTGTAATCCTGCCCGTTCCCCCCAGCCCCCTGCGTGGTTCTTATCCAAGCAACTGCTTGAGATCCTGGCCCGGTACACACTCACCTCCGCTGGGTTTTGCACAGCTGCACTCGACTTGTCTGAGTAATGTACCTGCATGTGGAGGGGTCTTTCTTGGCTAGGGATGCTTCTCCTTGGGAGCTGGTACTGGTGATGTACTGAAGGGAAGGGTCTGTGCTCATGGGTGAACAAATGCCAGGAACCAGCTCTGCTGGGATTACAGGAGCACTTGGGGTGACAGGCCTTGAGGGGTGAGAATGCCATCACTCGGAGGAGGTCATTTCTGGGAATGCTTTTCTTCTTAGCCATGGTCTCAGTGTCTGGTGTCACAGCTGGTCTGCATTCTTTCCTGGAGAGCATTGTGTGGTAGTTGCACTTCCTTGTGCTTGCCATATTTCTAGGAATGAGGGAGCTGTGCCCTTCGATAACCTTATCTGCTCATGCTCCTTTCTGCTTATTTTCACATCAACCCCATCTGGGTTTATAGTTGGGCCCGTGAGGTTGCTTCCCCACTCTGGAGATCTCTGAGAGGACCCTGCAAAGTACTCCAAGCCTGAAAAGGCATCCTGCACTACACTCAAAGAGCTTATGGGCTCACAGGCACTAGGAATACCACTCATGGCTCGGGTAGCTCCGTCTGTCTTGCCTGAGTGTTGGGCACAGACCAGAGCTCATGACATGTGAGTGATGGAGTGGTGGCTGCCTTTGCTTGTTCTAGGAGTCAAAAGTGATGATTCTCTTCCTTCCACAGGCTCTGCCAACTCCTGTCCCAGGTCAACTAAGTCTGGGGGCTTTTCGTTATGGAAAAGCTGTTGCTTTTCCCTTTGGAAACACAGCACGTATTTGTGGTGCCAGACTGTTATCTCTCATCTCCTTTTCCTCTGTTTCCTAATAGATGTCCAAACTCAGCCATCAGAGAAATTACTTTTTGCTTCCCAGAGTTCAGGGAGCAGCTCTGGGGCCATCGGAAGGAGCTGCATCGGTGCAGTTGGCTGATGTATGACAACACAGAGCAGTGCATCCACTGCATTCCCAGGGACGAGGAAATGGAATTGCTCTCAGTTATCCAAGACTGCAGGTCACTAAGCTGGAAAGCAGCTGCTGAGCATGTGGTTTGGGGCAGCCCCATGGCAGGAGCAGAGCTGTGGGGTGTTTTAAAGAGGTGGAGGGAGGGAAAGGCCTCATTGCACATTGGATTTTGCTGCGTGGGATGATGCAGAACCAACCTCCTTTCTCTTCCTTTTGGCATGGAATAATTGATGGCTGCGTGCACAGCAGCAGCTGCTGCCCCAGCAGACTTCTTGTGTCATGGACAGGAATGGGGCTGGACATGGGCTACGCGAACATTCTGAGCTATGGAGGACATGGAACAACAGAAAGCAAACTTCACTGGTGCAGCAGAAAGCTGTTATCAAAGTGGGATATGTCTTAAGGAATGCTGACGATTAATAACAGTACAATCTGGAACAGACTGATTACACAGTCTGGATGAAAAACACAGATGCATCTCTGTGCATCCAGCCGAGGCCACTACACACACATCTCCTGCTTTGGCTCTGAGCTGAGTCTTGACCTCTGCCTCCTGTGTGGTTTAGCCTAGACCACTGCTGCTGTGCCTCTGCTGCGTACCATCTGCGGGCTTGCCTTACCCTTATTTTGGATAAACTGAACGGGTAGATGTCTTGAGGATATTCAGATGCAGTACCTTTTGGTGCCTGTCTTCCAAGTTTTCTTGGTTTTCATAAGTAGATGCATCAATAGGACACAGACTTCTCAGGGGGGAAAACCTACGCTTTTTCTCCTCCTCTTTATCTGTCCTTTCTACCAGAGAATTGCTGTTGCTCTTGGCACTGTCCCTTCCTTGCTCCAGTTGCAAACCATCGATCTGCAGCACATGGGCTCCTATCTTTCTGCAAAACCAGCAGCCTTTGAGGCCAAACGGGAGCCTCTGTCACTGCTCTATAAAAAAAAAGTTGCCTAAAAATTGCTCAGGCTCCCACAGGGCCCAGCCTGCCCCAAACCATGTTCCACTCTCAACTTGTCCCCTCACGCACGTGGAGAAAAGCAGTTTCATTCACTCAGGCAGCAGAAAGCCATGTTCTCTCTAAGCTCTGCAACTGCCATCACCAACTCAGCTTCCCAGACAGCTCTGGTGGCAACACATGGCTACCCAGGTGCTGGCCTGCAGGGCGGGTTCTGCTCTTTGACCATTATCGGCTGGCAGCAGTGAGCACCCCTGTGGGAGGTGCACTTGTGCAGAGGAGCTACTCCATAAAGGGCAGAGCTTCAACAACACACCCAGCACTGCCAGTCCACCACTGAACCCTGTCCCTGAGCACCACATCCAAAGGGTTTTTGAACCCCTCCAGGGGTGGGGAATCCACCACTGCCCTGGGTGGCCTTTTCCAGTGCCTGGCAGCCCTTTCAGATCTGAAAGGCCTTTTCCAGCCTTCGTGATTCTGTGATCCAAGACCAGCCTGGGCCCTACAGAGCACTGTTCTGTGGTGGACAGCAATTTCTGGTGTGTCCCGTGGCTTAGCTGAGTCCCGTGGTGGACCACAATTCCCATAGCGCCCTGCAGTGCTGCCCGATCTGTGTTGCAGACTAGAAATCGCCACATGCCACGCAGCACTGCCCAATCCCTGTGGCAGGATACAATTCCCAGAGTACCCTGTGATGCTGCCCAGTCCTTGTGGTGGACTACAATTCCTAACATGCCCCACGACACTGCCTGCTCCCATGGCAGACTACAGTTCCTGGTGTGCTCCACAGCACTGCCAACTCCCATGGCAGACTATAATTCCCGGCATGCCCCTCGGCTCTATGGGTGCCAGTGGCTGACTACAATTCCTGGTGTTGATGTGGGATTTTAGCAAAATGATGTCGGATTTTAGGAGAATTCAAGAATTACAGTAGAAGCCTTTGTTTAGCCTTTGTTTAGCACGCTCAGCTATAGTTTAGGTATTTAGTTAGCCTTGCGCACATCTGTAAGGGGGGAGAGGATTTTGCAGTGGAGCAGCTTTTGCAAACTTAGCAAGGTTACGCACGATGCTTTGCTCAATAAGGAGAACCTGTGCTGTGAGGAGGAAGAAGTTTCAAGTTTCTCCTTAGTAGAAATGTAGAAGTTTCTAGGGCCCCTCGACAAAAACACTGGCTCTGTATTTTGGAAGGAGGCCAGGATCAACTACGCGTGCGCTGAAGAGGAAGATACTAATGTTACTGATTTCTCAGAACGGATTAACATAACCTGGCCTCGTCTCTGGAATATAATGAATATGTTTGTCTTTTGGCAATAAATATCCACCTGCCTTTTGTTTTGGCGCACAGGCTTTTTGGTTATCCAACCTGTTGCCTGCCAACGAATACCTTCTTTATAACTCTTATCGGGTTACAGAGTCTAATTCTGCCGATCAGTGTGCCCTACAGCGCTGCCAGGGCCCACAGTGGACGACAAATCCTGACGTTGCCCAGGACACTCCTTTGCTGGACTACAGTTCTCGGTGGGCCCTGTGCCACTGTGTGTTCTTTGGCAGACTACAATCCCAGTTGTGCCCCGCAGTGTTGCCACCTCCCACGGCAGGGAATCTTACGGCCTGGCCCTATACAGAGCTGCTGGGATGGGGCTGTGGTCCCATGGCCCGCTTTCATCTTTCTATTTGGGTCCCAAGTTGCATTTATAAGTTCTGAAGCCTCATTTTGAAATGCAAAGCTTCAATTTTAGGGCCAGAAGCTCCCTTTTTCCCCCCAAAGTCTTTGTTTTGATTTGCTAAGCTTCATTTTAAGTTCCAAAGTTTCATTCCCAAAACCACGTTTCTAAGCTACAAATCCACTGTTTCAGATAAAGCCTGTATTTTTAGATTGGAAAGCTTCATTTTTAAGGCTCAAAGACTTTCTTAAGGGGCTCGAGGTTTATTTTTCCTTTCCAAAGTCCCAGCTTTGGCTTCCAAAGCTTTATTTTAGGTTCCAATCTTTATTTGTAAGGTCTAAATTCTCGGATTTAGAGCTCGAAGTCATAGTTTCAGGTTTGCAAGACTCATTTTCAGAGTGCAAAGCGTCATTTTTAGCAACCAGGCAGTTCTTTTTGGGGAAACTAAACCAAATTTTGTGGGTCTAGGCCTTAAGCGTTAGGGCTCAAGACCTCATTTTTATGTCCCAAAGCCTCTTTTGTAGTGTCCAGACCTCAGAATCCAGCATCAAAAGCCTGCATTTTATGATCCAGCTCAATTCTTTGAACCACGGCCACATTTTGAGGGTCCAAATGCTGTTTTTTTAAGGTCCAAATCCCTCTTCTAATGCAGAAAGGTTAATTGTAAAGGTCTGAAGACTCATCATTTCCAGGTCTTCATTTTTAGCACATTAAATGTCCACTATCACTTTTCTTTTCAGTGATGTGGGAAAAACATGACAGACATGTGCCGGGCAAATGCCTTCTGAGCACACTCTGATAGAAGATCCACAATAACCTCTGTGCGTGTGTGTTGAAAGCTCATTTGGATTTTGGTAGCAGATTTAGGGTGATGCTGGCTTTGTTGGGCATCGATGGGATGCTCTGTACTGGGATGGTGTGCACTAATGGAATCACAGAATCCGTTAGGTTGGAAAAGACCTTTAAGATCCTTGAGTCCAACCATAAATCTAACATGGCTAATCTCACCACTAAACCACACCCCAAAGAGCCACATCTGCATGGATTTTAAATCCCTCCAGGGACAGGGGACTCCACCACTTCCCTGGGAGGCCCACTCCAGTGCCTGACAACCCTTTCTGGGCATGAATTTTTCCCAATATCCAATCTAAACCTCCTCTGGTGCATCTTGAGGCCATTTCCTCTCATCCTATCCCATCTTCCTCATGAGCGCAGCCCAGCTCCTGCCTGTCTCCAACCTTGTGTCCGGGGCTCTGGAGCCTTTCCCTGCTCTCCAGTCTCTCTGTAGCCTTGTTTCACTTGCCCTGTCCCCTTATCCCATATTTTCCTGGCAGAACCTAACTCCCTGTTGGTTTTCCTTGCCTTTGTGGTCACGGAGCTGCTAACCATGGCCTTCGCTGGTGTTGTGCCGGTGGGAAGATGGAACGTGGAGCTGGCATGGCACTGCCTGCACAAAATGCAGGGCAAAGTCCTGGTAGGCAGCAGCTACAGAGATATGCGAATGAAGGAACTGCCCTAGTAGGTAAATGCCAAAACCTGGATGAACACCCTGTGCTTGGTAATTTCCAACATCTCTGGGCACTCCTTGCCAAACAAATGCCTCCAGCCTGGCCCTGGTGAAGCCACTTTGCTCTGCTCTGTGTTCTTTATCAAATCCTGGATAGAGCAGAGGGCTTGACGTGTGCCGCAGGGACGGGTTGGAAGTGATCCCGACAGAGAGTAAACTTCTCCCAGACGTGATGAATCCCGAAGCTTGGTCCCAAGAGTCTTCCCCAGGTCCTGTCTGCTTAAGCAGATCAAGGAAATATTTCCCTAAACTTCAGCAGGATGAGGTGATCCTGAAGCGCTGCTGAGCATCGATCACCACTAGCAAAATCATCCTGCTGTGCATGGAATTGCTGAAGGAGCACCACACCTGAAAGCAGGAATTCCCCTGTTTGTACCTTTTGAAATCTAAAGTCTCTGGCGTGAGGAGGAAGAGGAAGAGGATGAGGATGAGAATGAGGATGAGCATGAGGATAGGCCCCCCATCGCTGACGATGCAGCAGTAGGCTGCATCATTCTCCTCTGCAGAATGGAGAGAGAGAGTGGTCATTCACGGTCCTGGGGGTGGGAGGGGATGGGGGAAAGAAATACCTAGGTCCCTTCAGAAGGTCACCCTGCTGACTCCTTGAGCCCTCTTGCCCAACCCACATCCACGCAGAGGGACGTTTCCCCCACAGCTCACCTTTGCTGCTCAAGCACACCCTGCGGTCATCAGGCTGGGGAAACACAGGGAATGGCTCCAGGATGGGCACTGAGAGCTGCCAATGACAGCTTCCAAAGCACCACCCAGCACCAGAACAAGCCTCTCTCGGGCTTCCAGACCAAATGGGAGTCAAGGCACGATGAGACTGAGCCAGACTCGGCTGATGCCTGCAGATAGGCAGCGAGGGCCATGAGGTCACAATCCATCCCCCAGGGAGGTAAACATCCTCCACCTCTTGGTTATGTCACAGAGGGCCATCTGTTCTACTGGGCACTCATCATCAACTAGAACTTGGGAGCTGAGACTAGAGGTCAGGAGAAACCTTTCTCCCATGAGGACAGTCTGGTCATCGTATGGATTGCTCAGAATAGTTGTGCCATCTCGATACTCTGAGGGTTTCAAGCCCCAGCAGGACAAAGCCGAGAGGGCCTTGTCCTGACCTCAGGACTGCCTCTGTTTTGGGCAGGACTTTGGACCTGAGATCAGCCAAGATCCTGGTCGTCCTATGGGATGGCTGGCACCTCTGTAATCCTCTCAGTACATATTCATAGCTTGATGTGTTTATGTGGGGCAAAGAATACAGAGTATTTTTACTGTGGAGACATTCCTGTTTTGTCATATCCTGTTGGGTGCAGAGAAAAGGGCTTGAGGTAGCAAGGGCTCCTAACTTGGTGGCAAGGCTCATCCTAACTACTGTTATCAGCCGACAGCAGAGACCAGGGCTGACGCCCAGTTGGGACCCTATTGGACCTGTGGCAAAATCAGCTTCCCCTCTGGCCCACTCTGTCTTAAGCATGTGCTGCATTGTAGGTGCATCGTGGCAGCAGGGTTTCTGCGTGGGAGGAGGCACTAGGTCCTCAGCCCTGTGACACAGCATGCACATGTCCGTGCTCCCCAGCAGGCTGCTGCCAACCACAATGGAGTGTGGGGCTAACGGAAAGGCATAAGGAGAACAGGGAGAAAACAGCTCAGAGAAATCAGGATTTCTTTCCTGTTTTTTGAAAACCTTCACAAATGCCTACTACTTACAGGAGCAATGCAGGGCCTTGCTTGACTTGGGACAGTCCAATGGGCTGGAGGCTCTCTGTACACTACCATGTGTACCCAGGTGAAAGGATCATGTCTTAGACAGTACTGGAGGGACTGCAGCTTCAGCCCTGGTCAGAGTGACCTTACGCCATTGCATCTTCTGCATCCTCTTAGGGCTGATCCTGCTCTAAAGGGATGGGCAGAGGTGAGGGGTGAGCGAGAGTCTTGCAGAGGGCAGTCTCCACCATGCTGGATTTGTCCTCTTTCACATCAGAACCTGGGGGGCTGCTGGAGGAGGCTGGGAGGAAGGAGTTCTAGTAGCTGTGCCGCATAGTTGATAATCATATTTGATAAAGGACTCTACTTAGCCTGGTCTGCAAGCAGCATATATCTGGTGCCTTGTGTTGGGGAATGAATGTCATGTAAAATGCAAGAGCATTGTCTGAACAACACAGAAGAGTAACAGATTTCCAGGGAAGAAAATAAAGTTTTAAGCTTGGTAACATGTTCATGAACACGAAGCAACAACGTTAAAAATAGCCTTTTAAACTTCAGTTTACAAATACCATCTGGGATTAGAGTCACTTTTGTTTTAATGAACTCACCCTTTTCTTGATGTTGAATTCCTGAGTAAACATCTAAGGCGTAACACTTACTTAGTATTTGTGAAATTGACTGGATTATTGTTAAGCGATGTTATGGCCTTGTGCCTTTGTTAAAAGGATACATTATCAAACATGTGATGGTCTAAGGAAAATGATGGCATGTGGGCTGCTGGAAGAAGTATCATGTTGTATTAAAAAATGATATGATAAGAAGAACTGGCCAACATTAAAGGCACTCAAGCCCTTCTCCGGATTTCAAGGTTTAAGCCCCAAAAGGTGATTGAACGTTTCCAACTCTATCAGTTTGACAGCGGAACAGCAAAACACTTCTCTGAGTTAAAGTTCATATTGGTTCAGCTGAACAAAGGAGGATTCTCACGTTCCAGTGGTGCCTGGAGGGTTCCTGGCTCCACAGCCTGTGTGGGGATGTCTGAGAGATGAGTCCATGCCTTCTATCCCATAAATACGACAGGCTAAGTGAGCTGGCTCTGAGCCTGCCCTGCTGGGCACCGTGTCTGCACGGTTGTGACCTCCCCTCATACTGGGACGCCTGTCAGGGCGCTCCTAGAAGCAATGAGATCTTTTCCCAATGGTAGATCTCTGCTGAGCCCCATTGGATCCTGTGTGGACGGCAGCCGGACTGCACGGCCAGGGAATTCTCCTCGTTAAACGGGATTGCTTGTTTAACCCCAATAACTCAGATTTTCAGCAGAATAAATTATCCACAGCTATAAAGCTGGGCGAGTTTCACACTGTTTGCCCAGCGTTCTTAGCACGCGTCGCAAAAGAGGCTCTGAAGCACCAGGCCCCAGGCTGGGAATGCCTAGTTGGAAACTTGCACGGAGGACAGAGGCCACGTGCAGGGTGGTGTGGGCACGTTTGGGAACCTCTCCTGCCAGCCTTGGCTGTGGCTACCAGACCCCAGAGAACTGGGGGCCGGCATCATACCGCACCTCCCAGCCCTGCCATGGGACACGGCACTGCAGCTCACTCAGTAGTGGTGATGCAGGAGCTGGTTGGTCAGGTGAAGATGAGAGAGTTGCTTGTTGGTAGCTAGGGTCTGGCGACCGGAAGATCTCGTGATGTACGGAAAGATAGGGCCCCTCTCCCATTAGCCAATGGTGTTTAGTTGATGATGTAAGCAGACGGAAGTGACATCGTAGACCTTGACTATATAAGCCGGTGTTATCTATCAATAAACGCCATTAGCTTTTTGCCTTTAACCATCCACCACGCTGGTGTCTGTGAGCTGATGGCCCGAGCGGCCGGGGTGGGGCCGCCGTACCATTCCTGAACCAGGTCGAGCCTTCGGAAAATGAAGGCAACAAGTGGTGCCGAAACCCAGGAAGAAGAAGAACACCTGGACGGGTGAACGGCGGCCGGAGCTGCGGGATCAGCCCGGCGGGGAGGACGCTCCCAGACCACCAAGGAGGATGGATGCACTTGTAAAGGTCGTATCACAGTTATATAAGGAATGGGGTATTGAGTGTAAGCCCAAAGATTTTACTCTCACCGTCACGAGGCTTTTAGAAAGAGGGGTAATTGCGCAGCCGGTAGATATTTTTAACCCTGAAGTGTGGGATAAGTGTACTAAAGCCTTAGCAGAGGAGACGATGTCCTCGGGTTCTGGGAAACACCTTAAATCATGGGGGAAAGTTATGCAGTCCCTGCAAAAAGCTATGCAAGGGCAGGAGACTTTGCGGGCAGCAAGAGATTGTTTCATGGTCACCTCGAAAGTGGGAGTCGGGGCGGACACGCAGACAGTGCACCCCCCAGGCGATAACCTAAAGATCTGCCAGAGGGTATACACCCCCTCAATCCCTGAATCCCGTACCCCTTACGGAGGGACAGGAACGAGCAAAACCCTTTTGGGGTAATTTACTGGAGGAGGCCAAGGGCGCCGCTGCGCAATCAGAGTCTCAAGAGGCTTGGCCTAAGCCGCCGCCCTATGCGCCCCAAGATGGCGCCGAGCAGCGAGAGTGGGGGCGGGGCGAGATCAACGGCACGAAAAGGGAGGAAGTGCGCGAACTGACACGCGCGTGCGGACGGGAAAAGGAGGAGAGCAGAAAAGAGAACGTAAAGGAGAATGAAAAAGAGAAAGTCGATAGGCGTGGCAGAGAAGGAAAGAGAGGCGTGTATGAGAGGCGTGGAGCGGCCAATCAGAATGGCCATAGGAGGAGCAAGGGGCGGAGCGAGCCAAGACAAGGGGGACGGCCCGCCCGGAAGGGAAGTGGGCGGGGTCGGAGTCTGAGCAAAATGTACCGGAGCCCGGAAGTTACCAGTCAGTCGAGTTCCGGTCTCGAATCAGATACCAGCGGGGACGAGTGGCTGGAATCCGAGTCGGAGGAGATAGAAATAGACAGAGTTAAAAGCAAAAATGTCCGCAATAAAAAGAGATCACGGGGAAAGAAAATGCCTTTCACGGATTGGAAAGAAGTCACGGATGCTTGTTTTGATTGGGTTCCATCAGATATACTAGCGTTCCCGGTTCGATTAACAGATGGTGGACAAAGGATCTATTCACCAATAAACCCCAAGGATATACAAGCGATAGTTAAAGCAATTGCAGAGAAAGGGCTCAATTCTGCCATGGTCTCTACCCTCATAGATGGGGTTTTTGGGGGAGATGACATGCTCCCATTTGATATAAAACAAACTTTTAGATTGATTTTTGATGGAGCAGGAATGATTGTTTTTAGACAAGAATGGGAGGAAAACTGTGCAAGGCAATGCCAGAATATCTGGACATAGCTCTTGCAGGATTTGGTGGAGAACGTTGTTACGCCGCAAAGCCCCCCTGGACTCAAATGCTGGCAATAGTTAACATTGACCTTCCATGTAAGATCATGGACCGGCCCCAGCCGGGACCAACAGTCTTTACAGACGCATCCTCAACAACTTCAACCGCGGCAGCTGTATGGCAATTGGAAGGAGAGTGGCACAGCATTAAAATGACCGACTGTGCTCTTTCTGTCCAGCAACTAGAAGCAGCAGCTGTAGTACTAGCATGTGGACTGTTCCCAACAGAACATCTCAACATAGTAACTGATTCCATATTTGTGGCTAAACTTTGCTTGGCCATGTCGGGGCCTGGCATGTCAACGTCCACAACAGCCCTAATGTTAGAAGAAGCACTTTACTCTCGACAGGGCACTATATCAGTCATCCACGTCAATAGCCACAGCCCAATTAAAGGGTTTTTCCAAATAGGTAATGATAAAGCAGATGCTGCTGCAAAAGGACTGTGGGCATTGAAAGATGCTCGGCAGTTACACGAGTCTCTTCACATCGGAGCTAAAGCGTTAGCAAAGAGATGTGGCATTTCAATGACTGACGCAAAACATGTAGTGGCTACATGTCCCCACTGCCAGAAAGCACCACTGTGGTCGAGCGGAGTGAATCCTAGAGGTCCTAAAGCATCTGAGGTGTGGCAAACAGATTTCACACTTTGCCAATTATTAAAACCTCGAGCATGGCTAGCTGTGACTGTAGACACATACAGTGGAATGATTGTGGCCACTCAGCACCTTAAGGCTGACTCTAAAGCAACCATTCAATATTGGCTGACAGCTATGGCCTCGCTTGGTATCCCTAATCAGATCAAAACAGATAACGGTCCAAATTTTGTGTCTAAATCAGCTCAAGCATTCACTTTGAAGTGGGGTATTACCTTAATACATGGCATTCCATACAATAGCACAAGACAAGCTATAGTGGAACGGGCAAATCAAACTTTGAAATCTAAATTGGAGGTATTAGCAAAAACAGAAGGGTTTGTCAACACCATTCCCTCAGGAGACCAGGCACGTCTCCTAACGACTGCTCTGCTAGCACTTAATCAATTCCCTAGGGGGTAGGAGGAGATTAGTCCCACCCAAAAACATTGGGTCACTAAAGCACTAGAAGAAGGTCCATCAGTCATAGTCAGAAATGAGCTGGGAGAATGGGAACGAGGATGGAAACTAGTTCTGACGGGGCGAGGGTATGCTGCTGTCAAAAAAGATGGTAAAGTTAAGTGGTGCCTGCTTAAGTCTATCAAACCAGATCTTCAGAATGAAACTAATGAAAGCTGTGAGTTTTTGTTCACAGAACCAGATCATTGGGCATTTCTGAACGTTCCAGTGGCAGGAGAAGATGATCAATCGGCAAGCACCGTGCCTACACCTGATGATCCAACAGCGAGGCCTATGTTAACTACAAGCCGTTATTGATGAAGACCAAAGAACTGAGAAATCTACATCTGCTCTGGAACGATCTCTTTCCTCATTTTAAGAAGTAGTTTAAAAGTCAGCTAGAAAGAGTTAATGTTACATTTATAGAACACTAATAATTAGACTAAAGTGTGCCTTATGTTTTTTCTCTCAGGTCGACCTCAAGCTATCCTTACAATTTCAAGTTGCACTTTGTTAGTCATAGTCGTCTTTATAAGATGATAAGTTTTATAAGTAAGTTTATAAGTTTTATAACTTTATAAGTTTTATAAGATAAGTTTTATAAGCTTGTAAGTTATAAGTTTTATAAGTTTTATAAGTTTATAAGTTTGTAAGTTTTATAACTTAAGTAAGTTAAATTTATAAGTTATATAAGTTTTATACAAAGATAAGATAAGATAAGATAAGATAAGATAAGATAAGATAAGATAAGATAAGATAAGATAAGATAAGATAAGATAAGATAAGATAAGATAAGAAGTACCATGGTACATGTTAAGAATATCTTTAAATTCATTCTATTCTAGTCAATTTAATTAAGCATGGGGAGGGGGGAGATGTTGGTAGCTAGGGTCCGGCGACCGGAAGATCTCGTGATGTACGGAAAGATAGGGCCCCTCTCCCATTAGCCAATGGTGTTTAGTTGATGATGTAAGCAGACGGAAGTGACATCGTAGACCTTGACTATATAAGCCGGTGTTATCTATCAATAAACGCCATTAGCCTTTTGCCTTTAACCATCCACCACGCTGGTGTCTGTGAGCTGATGGCCTGAGCGGCCGGGGTGGGGCCGCCGTACCATTCCTGAACCAGGTCGAGCCTTCGGAAAATGAAGGCAACAGTTGCTGGCCTCACTGCTGCCATCTTCCTTTTCTTCTGCCTCCTCCGCCTCCTTCCCATAATTCAGCATCCACAGCCGGTCCAGGGCCAGGCAGAGCTGTGCACGCATGGTGGTGCCACTTCTGTAGACTAGAGAGGCAGGCAGTGAGCTGTAGGTGGCCTCCTTGTGGTCCCCCCATGTGCAGATCCCTGTCCCCCACTTGCCATTGACACAGACATTGGTGCATCTAGTACCGAGGTGCCGGGGCCAGGGGTGGAGTTAACGTGTCCCAGTCCTGGTCCCAGTGCCAGGAAAAGGGAACTGCAAGCTGGATACTAAGGGTCTTGCTGCAACTTGGGTACCACCAGCTCTTCCTGGGAGAGGAGAAGGCACCTCTTGCTCCTCTTGTAACTGCGGCTCAGCCACACGTCTGTGCTTAGCACTGGCTCAGCTGAGCAGAGGGCAGGGAGCATCAGCAAAGCTGCTTCTGTAGGGCCTGGCTGTGCATGGGTGTCCCCGAGATGTAAGGTTCCTTGATATTCCCCCAGATCGAGATTAAGACCAACTGAGATCAGATGCTGTGAATCAAAGTCTTTTTTTTATTAAAAGAAGTAATAAGTGAAAGGTGGGAGACAACAAGATGATAGGAAAGAGAGAAACAAAGGTAGAAGATTAAGGTTCACAAGAATAGTCATGGATCTGCGGGGCCTTTGAGGGCTGATGGTCCCACAAAGAGTTGGTGGCGGGTAAAGAGGCATGAGCAGATGCTTCAGTACCGTTTCAGGGCCCAGGTTGTCAGAACAACCACACGCCTCACAGGTATCACAGGCACTGCACATCTTCACCCCCCTTGGACATGCGCACTTGCTGCTCTACATCTCTAGCACGGACCTTCACTGAACTTCTAAAGGATGTAGACTATGGTTTCTCAGTCCTATACTGCAGCCAGCAATCTTTGAGACAGGATGTTTCAGTTCAGCTCCTCACACCATCCCATGGCTCAAAGTTCCCTTCAGGATCCAGTGGTGGACAGTGTCAAGGTAGAAAATACTGGAAAAGAGTCATCTGTATCAAAATGGCTTATACAATCTGCAGTACTAATTGTGTGGAGGAGCGCACAGCAGGACTTTGCTTAACACCTTCAGATGAGAAAAGAGATACAAACTGCATATTGGTTATAACACATTGGAGTAACTGTATGAAACAAGGGATAACACAGGGTAAAAATATTCAGGTTGCAAACCCACGTAACAAGTAAAACAGAATCCGCTTAAGGCAAGGACCACCTGGAAGCCAGGAGAATATGTCAATATCCCAGACTTTACAGGTTTGAACGGGAACTCGAGCCAGTCTTCCTATGACAGCTGTAATTTGTTTTTTTTTGCCATTGTCATTGATCTTTAAATAGCAATTAGTGTTATTAAGTTTGATTCCTCCTTCCGCCAACAGGAAGTCCAGCACCAGGTGGTGCTGGGAAATCACCTTTTCCATTTGGGTGGCCTGGTCAGGCAATAGGTCTAAGGCTCGAGCTATTTTGTTAGTGATTATTTCCAAGACAGTTTGTATTTGGATAACCAGATGAGGTTATAAATATGTTTCTGTGCTCCACTGATTCATTCATTAGAGTTCCAGGTGGCAGGACCATAATGTTCTACGATACGTTGAGGGCTCCATTTGTGTTTTCCCCAAGTTTGGGTGATTCTGCTCGTTATAGCGGTGTTAATACATTGTTTATTTTGGCTCAAATTGTCATGCAATCTCACCCCCAAATGATTGCTCTTATCATTTGGAAGCTGAAACAATAAAGGGCGGACCACCCCGACATAACGTGTTCCCCACGAATGGGCTGGTACTTGTTTGATAGCGTACTGTCAAATCCAATAATGGCCTCTAGGAGCCCTGTGTCCACTGGGATACAAAGCTCCAGGGTCCTTTCTCATTGGATAGGTAGAACAAGTGTTGGAAAGTCCTGTGGGGGCAGGTAATGGAACCTTTTGCAATATCTTTGCCATTTAAAATCTTAAAAGATGGCCACGCCCCTTTGAGTGGCTGGCAAACTAGAGATATTATTGCCATTCATACCCTGAATGTAACGGTGTTCAGTTTCGTCTGTATTCACCCAGTAAACACCAAAACGCACATGGCAGCCCTTGTGGTCTCTCCGCTGCCATCCATGTCTCCTGAACTTGCCTGTGCAGGATGGATCATTAAGCACCGGACGGTATCAGAAGGTCCACTTGCAAGAACTATTTCCTATCTGGATTCTATTGGCTTGAAATCATCTTCAGCTGAATTCTCCTTCAGACGGGTTGCGTGTTGGCCAGGGTTGTTCACATCGTTGCCCCTCTAACTTGGTGGAGGGACTTACTTCAGTGTATGAGCTTACTACCCATGTGGGGGGGACGGGTGTGGCAAGCCAGGAGAGCTGTCTAAGCCCAAGGGTCCACCACACACACAGTAGCTGGTGAAGCTGAAGGTTTTAACAGTTTGCTGGCCTAGAATGAGGAGTTCATTTCTCCCGCAGAGGCCAAAGAGGGGATGATGAAACCTCCCCAAGCACTAAGGGTGATGACCATGGCTGACCAAAACATCGAACACGGTGGTAAATTATGTGTCCTGTGAATAGTAAGAGAGCGATCACCATCACAACCGCAGATATGATTATTATCTTCATGTGTCTTGTCAGTCACGTGTGGGATTCTACAGATCCTCTCCTAGAAAAGAAAAGAGAGCAAAACTCAGTTTGCTTTTAGGAAGCTAGAAAAAGCATCTGTTAGAAAGACTGAAATATCAGCCTTTTCTTGATTTCATGTTCTTTTCCATGGGCATCTTTTGCTTTCTAAGTACACTTACAAGCCCTTTTATACAAGGGCTTGTGGTGATACCACAAGGGGAAATTGCTGTAACGTGGGCGCGGGGAGATTTGGGTTAGACATTAGGAAGAAAACCTTCATGACGAGGATGGTGAGGCACTGGCACATGTTGCCCAGGGAAGCTGTGGATTCCCCCTCCCTGGAGGTGTTCAAGGCCAGGTTGGACGGGGCCTTGAGTAGCCTACTCTGGTGGGAGGTGTCCTTGCCCATGACAGGGGGGTTGGAACTGGATAGGCTTTAAGGTCCCTTCCAACCCAAATTTTCTGTGATTCTATGATATTTGTTTAAGGGGAGATGTCAAACATCCAGAATATCATGTGACTTCTCTTTTTGCCATACAGGAACTCTATTGATGTCCCATCCTTGCTGTTCCCAGAATGGGAATCACTCCCATTCACTGTAGATCGAGCTTCGTGTTGGAAAACACTCCAGACTGTAACCAGTTGTCCTGCTTGAGCACTGCCTTGCCCTGGGAAATTATCTGATGGTCAAGATCTACTCAGAGTAATCTCCAATTTGTTCCTTCTCATTTGGAGGAGGTGTCTGTGGTCCCTTCTCAGGCTCCTAAAGGTATTGGATAAGGTTTCACATTTACAATCTTGGAAGAGGGAAGGAGCGGTGCAGTCTGTAACAGCTGAATCTCTAGGAGTGGGGAACCTGTTGACCACTGCCTCCTTCTGTTGTCAGTCAGGTTTTACCTTTCAGGACGTCAGGTCTCAGGAGGTTCAGTGGAAATCCTCCTGACACCATGACCACTGTTGCAGCAATGTCTTCCCCTGGCAAGCATCTGACTGTGGCTGATGTCTGGCACTGCACATTGCTAAACTCATGCGTCACAAATAACTTCTGTTTAGGTGACTTAATTGCACAATTGGTGGCATTCTCTGCCTTTACGTTGGAAACCTGAGCTCTCATGTCCATTAAAAATGTGATTGGGATTTGTCTTTGTCCTACAGCACGTATCCAGCTTTCGCCCTTGCACCTCCACTCACCATTGGAGGGTGAAGGACCTGTTTTCCTGCCTGGTTCTTATGTCCAGTGGGGACTCCAGTCAGGCCTCTGCTAAAATCAGCTTGCATGGGGATCTGCTCTGTCCTCAGCCTCTGCCGTGCTATGGGTGCACAGCGGCAGCAGGATATCCTGTAGGAGGAGGCCCCACAAACAACCATGGGACTCTGCAGTCCTATGACTGTGAACCACAGAAGGCTGCTGCCACCCATGAAAGGGGGCAAAGATCAGGGAAAGGCACAAGGACAAGGAGGAGAAAGCTACACTCAGAGACTGGGTCAGGAAAATAGGAATTTATTTTTCTTCTTGTGTTTATGGCTCTGTGTTACTTGGAGGAGCAACGCAGTGAGCTGCAGGGATGGGGTTCTGGGGTCCGGGGACCTCTGTGCCTCAGAGGTGCCGGGCAGAAGGACCATCTGCAGGAGCATCTCCTGGCTCCTTCTGAGACTGTAACTGCTCTGCAGGGAGAGGAGCAGAGAGAAGGTGGTCAGAACCCCCATGCAGGGTGGCTTCTGAGGTGCTGGTTCCCTCCTCCTGGTGGTGCAGCCTCTTGCAGGGTTGGAGAGAGATCTGGGGGCTTGGGGCCTTCTACTTCTGGGAGTGCTGGTGTCCCTCAGGAAACTGTCTATGTTAGGAGTGGAAGCTCCTGCCACCGCCACCAGGTCTGCTGCTTCTTCCTTGGTCTGATCCTGCTCTTCAGCTTTAGACTCAGATGGGAAGCGAATGTAACCCCCACAGTATTGGAGTCTGAAGTGCCTGCTTCCTCGTCCTGGTAGCACAGGGTCTTAACGGGCTGGGGAGAGTCTTGAGGGCTGGGGTTCCTCCTCTTCATAGGGTGCTGGGTAACCCTGTTAGCGGAGAGACAAACACATAACCAGCCGGGGGAGGTTATATGTGGTGCTTTATTTCGAGGCCCCAGGAACCAGGGGTACGCACCTAAATCTGGTTCCAAAACCGTTACAGCGCGACCACATTTTATTCTCTACATGTTACATAACCTAATGTATATTCAACAGGTTACAGCCAATACATATGCATATATGGATTACTTCATCAGCTAGTTATTTTGGTGCCAGCGTCTTCTGTTTTTCTTAGTTAACTCCGGTATGCAAGGTCTTCTTATCTCAACCGCAGGCCCAGTCTCTTTATCTCACAGAGTTCTTCTCATGAGAGAAGAAAGACTAAATAACCGCTACTTCTAATAATCTCTAACACACCTAAAGTAGTAGGATTTAATACCACTATAAAACACATTTAAACCCACTATTCTTAAAACTATTATAATCACTATTTCTACTTAAATAATATCAGACTAATAAAATCTCACACTTTTCCAACAACCCCGTGCAAGTTGTACTGACCAGGAGCAGAGGGACCTGGCTCGTCCTCCTCCTCTCCCTCCTCCTGAGGCTGATCCTGCTCTTTAGGTTTAGACTTGATGGGGGGCATTGGTGACCCCCATGCATGTCGGAGTCTGATGAGCCGGCTTCCTCCTCCTGGCGTTGTGGCATCTTGATGGGCAGGGGAGACTCTTGAGGGCTGGGGGCCCAACTCTTCATAGGGTGCTTGGCATGCCTATGCAAGTTGTGCTGGCCAGGAGCAGAGGGACCTGCCTTCACCACCTCCCTTCACTCCTCCTGGGGCTGATCCTGCTCTTTAGGTTTAGGCTCAAATTTGGGGCGAAGGTATCCGCCATAGATGTCGGAGACTGATGTGCCGGCTTCCTCCTCCTGGCATTGTGGCATCCTGATGGGCTGTGGAGAGTCTTGAGGGCTGGGGACCCTTCTCTTCATACAATACAGGGCACGCCCGTGCAAGTTGTACTGACCAGGAGCAGAGGGAGCTGTGTCCACTACCAACACTCGCACCTCCTTGAGCCAATCCTGCTCTTCAGGTTTAGGCTCAAATAGGGGGTGAAAGTGTCCCACATGGAAGTCTGACTCTGATGTGCCGGTTTTCTCCTCCTGGCATCATGGAATCTTGATGAGCTGGGGAGATTTTTGAGGACTGGGGGACCTCCTCTTCATACAATAATGGGCATATCCATGTGTGGGAGATGGGCTTGCAGAAAGCATCAGACGACTCAATATGAGCTAGGCAAAGCAGGCTTTTATTGCCTTCTTTACAGCGAATATATATGCTTCCCCCCCCCCCCCCCCCCAAATAATAATGGCTGATTATATATGATACCTGCTGCTATATAAAAATCCTCAAAATTCCGGTGAAAATGTGCAGCACAAAGTCTACCTTCAGTTGCTGCTATGTGACTATTTCTTATCAACCTATTGCCACGAACTCCACACTCTAATAAAAGATTCAAAGCACATTTACAATATATAAAACTGCGATTATGATTAACGGCTATAACAGAATTCAATTCTCAAGCCCCCACCAGTCCTTGTTGGTGAAGTATGTTTGCAACTGTATGTTGTGTACGAAGCCTCTAGCTCGGTTCGTTAATTTCTGTTCAAAGTTGTTGAAATAGAATGCTTATTAATCGCTGTCGCTCTTGTGTGTTGACCAACTGGACCGCTGGGCGTGTCCATTTACTGGGAATCCATAAGGGACCTTGATCTGTGGAAACACAACTATAACCATGACCAGTAAATAGCAACGGGCTCGGCCCTTCCCCTAATCCTGTCTTAGCGTTCTTATAACGCAATTGTATTTCAGGCGTAGCTTACATTTTTACACCACTATTATGAATTACTACAGGTGCTTGCTCTAAGCCTGCTACCAAGCTAAGATAATTAAGCGTATAAAGCACCTTACCTAACCTTATCTGTGTATCTAATTCTGTTACATCCTTCTGCTTTGCAGGACATTCTTTAATAGTTCTATGTGCTCTTTCAACAATCGCTTGCCCTGTGGACAAATGGGGAATACCTGTTACATGCTTAATTCCCCATGTTTGCAAAAACTTCTCTATTCTCCCTCTATAACAAGATGCTGCCACTAACCTCTCTGCATCTCTGGCGACCCTTTCTTATCAAATGGCTGATTACTTCTGCTCCTTGCCATATACTCTTAGGTGATGTAAAAGGTGGAAACAACCGTTTCAGGATTGCTACTTGATTTTTCGTTCTGGCATTAGGTGTTTGATTCTGCTTGCTGTTCTGTTTGGCATTAGGTGATGACGAAATGTTGACTGACTCTCACCCCTTTTTCCTTTTGCAAAGCAGAACATCGTAGTAGTAAATCAAAAGGATAAAATGTGTCATTGTAAATTACTACATATAAAGGTCCTTTCTTTCTTTTGGCCTTTTTAGTTTTGTTTTGTTTTGTTTTTTATAGAGTCAGCACCATTAATACTGCTACAGTAGCAGATGATCTCCATAACAAAAGAGCACCTCCTATTACGCTTTTTTTACGAAAAATCGGCCCTGTTTATGTACAGCTGTCATTGTTAGAGTAATACCTACTGCTGTGTCCAAATTGATTCCCAGGCTCCCCTTGTGGCTGGTGGACAGTACCGAGGGACCTGCCACATGTGTCGTCATGCGGGGTGCCTTCGTGCTTTGATTCACATTTTTTGCTATCCCACATATTTTAGTAGTATGAATTTTTTTTTTTTTTATGACAATGATCACACCACACAGTAGCTGAACAATTTCTCCTGTGGTGGCCCCTTTCTCCACATTTGTAACAAAATGCCGTAACAGGCTTATCCCTGCATGTTGTTTTTGATCCTATCCTTTGTACTGCAGCAGCCAACAGATTAGTCGTTATTGCCATTGCTGGCGATACAGCTTGAGCAATTCATTTTCCTTGGGCACCATTTTGCACCCAATTTGCTAATTCAATCATATCACCAGCTCCAACTTCCTTAGGCAATGTAGCTAGAATAGATTTTTTTTTGCATTTGCATTTTCAAAAGCTAACAGTTTAAACTTTGTTTGCTCGGCATCCTTGTTCACACCAGACTGAGCTGTAAGAGCTGCTGATAAACGATCAATAAATGCTGTATATGGTTCTGTTAACCCTTGTTTCACATTTGTAAATGAGGGAGTTGGACTATCGTCAGGGATTGCATAAAATGCCTGTCAAGCCAATTGTGCTGCTAAATGGTGTAACGCTCTAGGGTATTGCAATTGTAAAGTTATATTAGAAAATGCCCTGTAGCCTGTCAACATTTCTGGTGTTACACCGTTTAACATATCTTGCGGATCCCTTTGCCTCATGGCTTCCAATTCTGCAAGACGAGACCATTCTCTATCCCATATTATTTGTTGTGAAGGAGATAACAATTTATCTAAATTTTGACAATCATATGCAAATTAACATCTGCTGTAAAAATCCAGTCTAACGCAGCCCTAGTGGCTACAGACTTTATCCCATTCTCCTGCACAATCTTTTTGACTTGTTGTAAAATTTTCCAATCATGTTGCTCACAACTATTACCATGTTGATTAAACAATACAGGAAAAGCTAGGTTACCTGCCGGATGCCAATCTCCCCCTAATATGGCATCTTGGATTACACCTGACCACCTACCAGACCTTTGCAGAATCATAGAACTGTCCGCATATGGGTGATGGACACCACCCTTTACCTATACCACCAAAAGATGATGCTGAAGGCTTTATAATACCTTCGGCCAGTTCCTGGACAGATTTTTCAGTCCTCACATGTGATGCAAATGTCGACAATGATTGTTCTGTTCTGTGATGTGGAGCATTCACGGCTTCCTCCATTTGTGTCTTGAGATCTTGTAATTCTCTACTTTGTGGAATTATTGTTTTATGTTGTGGCTGAGCTTCATCTTCAGATGACCCGTCTCCTGGCAAACAAATTGCTTCAGGAGGAGGAGGAGGCAAGGGTGAATATAACTTCTTGTGACAGCTGGGTCCTCCCACCCTTACATCATCACTGGGTGTCACTGCAGTTCCTTCCGTATTGTCTGTCAGTTCACTTCTGGCTGCTGAAGCGTGAACATCACTCGCGACCGATGGCATATCACTTGTTTTTTTTCTGCTTCATTTCACATATTATTAACTCTTAATAGCTCATTATCAGAGTCACACGTCTTATCGCTCGATTGACCCTTAATAGCACCAAAAAATGCTTCAATGTGACTATGGCTGTGAGAGGGCGAAGCAGCTGTGGTTGTAAATACAGAGGCTCTTATTGCCTGCACAGCTGCAGCGGCCACTTTTGATTCTATTTTTAACTCTTGCAAGGCATTAGTCACAGTTCTCCAAGTTGTATTACAAGCAGTAAATAGCTCTTTTCCTATTTCAGTGATATGTAAGTCCCAAAGTTCATCTCCAATTTCATGCCACTCTTGTAATCTACATACGAGAGACAGCTACTTAAAGTATCCTACTTTACGAGCCCCCACTCGAGCAATTGTAATAGCTTTTTTTTTTGTGAGCACGGCAGTGAGGAATTTCAGTAATAATTGCTAAGCTGCTTCCTTCTTCATTCTGAGTTACGCAGCTTACCGGCACGTGGAGCATCGACTTTTCTCTTCAGTGCCTCACAATGGCCTTTTCTACCAGTCCTGTCCTCTTTCAAGGGCTCTCACTCATTCGGTTAATCCAGATTCAGCGGCTCAGAGTCCTCGCTTGTCTGGATAATCTGGATTCAGGGGGTCGGTGCCCTACGTGGGCCACAAATGTGGTAGATGGGCTTGCAGAAAGCATCAGACTACTCAATATGAGCTAGGCAAGCAGACGTTTATTGCCTTCTTTACAGCAAATATATGTGCTTTTCCATGCACTTAAACGGTACCATTTGTCACCTCATCACTGGTCAATGAGAGCTGTTAATGCACTGTTACCTGATACCCTGCAGCCCCCCTTCTCCTGCAGCTGAAACCTCTGTTTCACATTGTCTTTCTTATCTATCAGCTAACATTCTAAAATGCTTGCTACACCCTTGCAAGATGTCCTGACCAGGAGCAGACGGACCCGCCTCCACCACCTTCCCTCGCTCCTCCTTGGGCTGATCCTGCTCTTCAGGTTTATGTTCAGATTAGGGGCTTATGTGACCGCCATGGATGTTGGAGTCTGATGTGCCAGCTTCCTCTTCCTGCCATTGTGGCATCTTGATGGGTTTGGGATAGTCTTGAGGACTGGGGGCCCTTCTCTTCATATGGTGCTGGTCATGCTTGTGCAGGTTGTCCTGGCCAGGAGCAGAGGGACCTGCCTCCACCACCTCCCCTCGCTCCTCCTTGGGCTGATCTTGCTCTGCACAGATGGGTCCAGATGGAAGATGGCCAGAGCTCCCATGGATGGAAACCTCTGATGTGCTGGCTTTCCCCTGCATGCTGCAGCCTTCAGAGAGGGGGGACCCCAGAGGATAGAAATCACCCATGTGAGCTGCAGGTACAAGATCTGCTGCCTTCTGCTTGTCCTTTTGCTCTTCAGCTGATGTTTCTATTAGGTGCATGATATGGAACAACAAATGATCCTGCAAATTATGCAACTGCAGGAGTATCGATAGAGCCTTTCGGTCTGTCCTGCAGAATGGGCAATTTAGCCTCTCCCCTAATAAGTACGTTGGATAGGGGATGCATAATTGGTGGTGGCAGCGTACTATGTAGGAAATGTCTTCTAGATCAACACCACAGATGGAACAGCACTACTCACTCTCTGTGGCAGCGCCCTCTCTGTGCTCTGGTGACCTGGTGCCCGATCAGGATGAAGATACGGATGAGAATGAGGTTAAGGATGAGGACTAAGGCCGGTTGCCCATTGCTGGTGAAGTAGCAGTAGATATTCTGTTCTGTAGAATGGAGAGAGGTTGTGGCCATTAACTGTCCTGTGGATGGGATGGGTTGGGATGGGATGGGATGGGGGAAGTAATGCCCAGGTCCCTTCAGAAGGTCACCCTGTTGACTCCTTGATCCCTCTTGCCCAACCCACTTCCAACCCAAAGGGGCATTTCCCTCACAGCTCATCTTTGCTGCTCAAGGAATTCCTTTGGTCGTCAGGCCAGGGAAACACAGGGAATGGCTCTGGGATGGGCACAGAGAGCTGCTAACAACAGCTTGCAAAGCAACACCCAGCACCACAATAAGCCTCTCTCGGGCCTCCAGACCTCACAGGGCTCCAGGCATGAGGAGGCTGAGGCAGGCTTGGCCGATGTCTGCAGAAAAGCAGCGAGGGCGGTGATGTCACAATACATCCCCAGTGAGGTCAAAATCCTCCACCTCTCCATGATGTCACAGATGGCCATCTGCCCCACTCAGTGCTCAGTATCAGCTGAAACTTGGGGGTTGGGACTGGAGGTCAGGAGAAACCTTTCCTCTGTGAGGACAGTCTGGTGATGGGACAGGCTGCCCAGTGGGGTGGTGCCATCTCGATACTGTGAGGATTTGAAGCCCCAGCAGGACAAAGCCCAGAGGACCCTGGTCTGACCTCAGGGCTGGTCTGCTTTCGGCTGGAATTTGGACCACAGACCAGCCAAGATCCCAATTGTCCTAGGGGATGGCTGGCACTTCTGTAACCTCTCAGTACATATTCATAGCTTGATGTGTTAATGTGGGGCAAAGAATACAGAGAATTTTTACCGTGGAGACGTTCCTGTTTTGTCATATACTGTTGGGTGCAGAGGAAAGGGCTTGAGGAAGTCAGGGCTCCTAACTTGGTGGCAAGGCTCATCCTAACTACTGTTATCAGCCGACAGCAGAGACCAGGGCTTACGCCCAGTTGGGACCCTATTGGACCTGTGGCAAAATCAGCTTCCCCTCTGGCCCACTCTGTCCTATGCATGTGCTGCATTGCAGGTGCATCGTGGCAGCAGGGTTTCTGCGTGGGACGAGGCACTAGGTCCTCAGCCCTGGGACAAGAGCAAGACCACCTCCACATAGACCTCGATCTCGGTCTTGGCTCGTTCATGATCTTCATCTTTCCCACACAGGGGGAAAGAAAACCCGAAGCATCAGTCACATAACCAACTATGGGCATACCGACGCAGCAGAGGAGAAAACGTGAAGAAGTGGTGTGGCGAACCTGCTTACAAGATCGAAGCTAAAGTGAAGGAGCTGGGACAGAATAACACTGACAAGAAAGCCTCCAAGAAACCAACGTAAAAGTCTGCCGATGATTGCTCTAATCAAGACCAATAGAGGGGCCCTGCCTTCTGCCAGGTGAAGGAGAAGGACCAAGAAGATACTTGGTTTACTGGGCTGTGTGGGTTCGATTGCCTGGCACATGAGATCCTCAGAGATACTGAGATTTGATAGATACTGGTGCCCAGGCATACTCCAGTCACTATTTAAACTAATTAGAATCCTTTGTTGCTTTTTATATGATTGCTACTGTCCATAAATATTTCTTCAGTCATTTTGGGGAACAGATTTTGAACTTAAAGCATATGTTTACCCATGGCTTATCCTGTATTAGCCCTCCTCACTGAGTGTGATGCCCAGGTGTTGCCAGGAACAGGCCATGGAAAGACTCAGGCTCCCAGACGTTTCCCTCCGTCTCCTTGGGTTCTGAGAACAGGTACTTGTTTTCTTTTTCGCATATATTAGTCCCACTAGCTAAATCCCAGCATCTCAGGGACTGCTTTTGGGACCTCAAAGAAGGGGTTTCCATTGCCATATCCCACCATAGCTAAGAGTGCTCTATCCAGACAGGACAGTCCAAGCTGGGGTCCTGGGCAGGGGACTGAGTTAGCCCCTTCTGAAGGAGGCAGGAGAAGGAGATGCCTGCTGTGCAGCCTGCTGAAAGAGTGCTGGTTTTGTAGTGCTGAAAAGCAAGGTGAGCCTGGCTGGGAAGTGGGAGTTCTCCCCTGGGAAGTGGTGGGGCTGGAGCTGGCTGCAGGGCCATCGTCCTCACCCCTTGCAGCACGAGGATGCTCCTCGCCCTGGTGCCGATGGATCTCACTGCCACACAGGTGCAAAACATCAGTGATGAGCTGGCAGTTGAATGTCTCTGTGTGTTCTCCCAGGTAGGGCTGCAGCTCCCGCACCAACACCTCCTTGTCCAGCCCTCATAGGATTAGGTTGCTCACAATGATGGTTTCTCTCATGGACACCTGTCACCAACGGTTCTGAAAGAGCAGAACCAGCTCCTGTCGCAGCCATGGCAGCAGGGGGTGGATTTGATTGGGGTGGCTGCTGAAAATTTCTGCCCAGACATCGGGAGGGAAGCCACCCATGTGAGCTGCAGGTACCAGACCCACAGACCTCCACCCATCCTTTTTTGCTTCAGCGGATTGCTCTGTGAGGTGCATGATATTGAACACCAAATGATCCTGCAAATTTTTCAACTGCATGTATAACAAGAGAGCCTTTGTGACCGTCCTGCAGAGCTGGCAATTTGGCCTCACCATTATCCAGCGCATTGTACAGGGGAAGCAAAACTGGTGGTGGCAGGGTGACGTGTAGGAAATGTCTCCTTGATCATCATTACAGATAGGGCAGCACCACTCAAGCTTGATGGAAGTGGTCTCTTCATGCTCTGGTGGGCTGGGGCGAGCCGCGGATGAGGATGAGGATAAAGACAGGTCCCCCTTCACTGGGGGGACCGTGGTCACTGACTGTCTAGGGGATAGGTTGGGACGGGAGGAGGAAAGGTCTAGGAACTATTTGGGTTTTTAGGGATATAGCTGATTAATCTTCCATAAATTCAAGAAGTGTTTATGTTCTCCCTGTTGACTCCTTATGTTTGATCCATTTCACATGTGAATTCTCTTGCAGTGTGCAGAGAAACGGAATATGTGCTTCAGAATTGCCTTCTGGACTTGTCCATGCTCTTTACATTTGTATTATCACTGCTAGTTTTTAACCACTTTCAAGAAGAAGAATTGGATTGTTTTCCTTTTTTTGGTTCCTCAATGGCAGGAATCATTGAAACATTTGATTCATTGCTCTGTGGAAGAGCACCCTTCCAACTCTCTGAGCTCTGGGCTAAACCATGCCTTTAGTCCAGAAGGAAAGGACAATTATACTAACGCTGAGCTGACATCACAGTATGCAGCTCCTGCTTTGCTCTTTTCCAAATAATTCACTGAACAGTCAGTGTCCGAGGGCCACATTGTCTGAGCGTGACTGACAGCTGTGTGATAACCTGTCAAGTCAATATTTCTTAAGGGTAAAAGCTTTCCATATAGCTCACAGCAAAGCTGAGACTTCCGGTACTGCATGCAGGAGCTTCAGTTTCAAACTTGCAGCTAGCTAAATATCTCTGGATAAAAGAGTAGGGACTGATTCCAATCATACTTATCCAGATGTAGGCAAGTTGGGAAGAATGGGGAAAAAGGCAGCTAGGACCAAGTTACTTAATCTTTGTAGGATACTGGAGTGGAGGAAGTGAAGTAAAAGGGCATCTGAGGGGGCTGCAGAGAAGGCACAGCACAGGTCTTGGTGACTGGCACAAAACACTTATGGCAAGAAGACACAGGTGAGGAAATGGAGTGGAGAGTGGCACTGCAGGAGCACCAGATATGTGAACAATGGTGCCAGTGCCATGCAGTGGATGGCTTGTTAGAACATCACTCTGCGGTGGAGTTACACATCCCCTGGTGGTGCACTGTGATGTCATGAGCAATGAACTGTGACCTCACAGGCCTTGCTGCTTGTCTTCAGGAACTGCCCGAGCCTGGCTCAGTCTGACTTGTGCCTGGACTCCTGCCGAGCGTGTCTGCGAGGTGTGGAGGATTGAGCCAGGCATCTCCTGGTGCTCGGTGGTGCTTCGGAGGCTGCTGGCAACAGTCTTGGTGCCTGTTCCAGAGCCATTCCCTGTGTTTCCCCAGCCCAGCCCGAACCAGGCAGCTGGGCACCGTGGGACTCATAGCAGCAGCAGCAGCGGAGGTGAGCTGTGAAGAGAAACATCCCTCTGGGCCAGTTGTGGGGTGGATGGTGGGGATGGGGGAGACGGGAGGGTGTTTTTCTTGAGAGGCCTGGGCACATTTTCTGCCCCTGCCCTCCCCAGGACAGCAAAGTGACCGTGACCACTCTCCATTTGACAGTGCACAATAACTTTTGGCAGTGCCGGTGCCAGCAAGAGGGAGCAGCTCCTCATCCTGAGCTCACCCCAGCCCATAGCAGAGCGAAACATGTCCTCACAGGTGCAGTGGACATGCCCCATCTGCATCAATACCTGGAAGAGCATTGGCTTTGTGAAGCCCTGCCAACATCAGTTCTGCCTGGGCTGCATCCAGCTCTGGGCACGTCTGAATTCAGAGTGCCCAGTCTGTGCAGGACCCTTAGAGGGTGTCGGATTCATTCTGCAAGTGGAAGATGGCATTACACAGTTTGAGACCCCAGCCCCTGAAGGCTTGCCAGGTGCCAGCATCCAGGAAGGCTGCTTTCCCAGCCACCCTGCTAAAAGCAGCCCCGAGGACCTCATGGTGTTCCCTCCATCCTCTCTGCAGGGGACACTGTCCCAAGCTGAGGAGGGGGCTCTGCAGCCAGGATCCGTGGACCAACTGCTGTTTCAAGTCTGGGCAGAACTCTTCCAAAGACATCAGCATCTCCTGGATCCTGTGCTGCCCTGGCTGCGCCAGCAGCTGCAGGCAATACATGGGGCCCAGTGGTGGACAGCAGGGAGTGTAGAAAGCAGCATCCTGCATGCCCTCTGCCTCCACGGTCCAGATGAGGAGGCCCTGGTCCAGAAGCTGCAGCCCATCCTCCAGTCACACACACAAGAGCTGGTCCATGGCCTCACCACAATCATTGCGTGGCAGTGCAGTGACGAGGCTTGTAGGCTGCTGCACTCCAGTGCTGCCAGGGAGGAGGGGGACAGCTCTGTGGCCAGCTCCAGCACCAGAGGGGGGATTCCCGAATGTCAGCTGGCCTCTTCCAGTAGTCCTGTAGGCTCCAACATCGATGAACAGCCACGCACATCAGAGGCCAACATCCAGAGGGATCCTATCTTCCCCCAAACCATGTCTGCCCCTGAAGAGCAGGAGCAGCTGCAGGAGGAGCCACAGGAGGCAGCAGCGGTAGCAGGTCCCTCTGGCCAGGGCTGCTACTCCTCAGCTCCCAGGCAGGACAGGGACGACTTGCCTGGGAGGCGCCGGCGTGCCCCCATTCCCGAAGACTGTCCTCAGCCCTGCAAGATGTCCCGACCTGTCCCGAGGAGGAGGAGGGCTTCTCGCCCCCAGGAAACTCACCAGTCCCGTAGGATGACCCGGCGCTTCCGAAAGAGGAAGGCAACCAGATCCTAGCAAGGAGCCTCCCAAGCCCTGCAAGAGGCTCCAACGGACCTTGAAGAAAAGAGTCCTCAGCTCCCAGAACAGAAAAAACAGAAAATAAAAATGCATTTAATACTCTTAAGACATTGAATATTGTTTTCAAACAGATCTGGTTTGCATTTTGGGTGATCCCTGTGTTGCAGAGCCAGAGAAAATCTCTAAAAGCAGCCAAATAAAGAAGGAAACCGTAACAATATTGAGGACATCATCTTTCTGCTTCTGACGAACCTCCAAAATACTTAACACAGGGAATTCTGAACACAGAGAAGGAGAGCACATGGGAGACACTAGAAGGTTCTGAAATCAACCCTGTTTTACTCCAAACCAGAATCAAAGCAGATTCTGACCCTCATTCCCACTTCTCATTGACTGTATAATTTTGATGCAAAAAAAGGATTTGACCCAGATTTTCCAGGGCCAGTATGGCTCAGCGATACTCCAGGATGCTTTCTCCACCAGTGAAGGCTTGGCATGGCAGCACAGCAGTAGTGGAAATGGCAAGATACTGCCAGGCGTGCCGCCCCATGGCCGGGATTTGCCGTTCACTGCTCTTCCACCAGGCCAAAGGATCCATGCTCCACTTGCAGAGCAGCTCCACAATGTAATTTTATAGTTAGTGGTGGATCTCAGGCATGTTCTCCGTTTGATCTTTCTGCAGAAGGATGTTGTAGATGCTCTGGGAAGCAGTACTTGAACTTGTCTCCTTGTAGCCATCTGCATCCCTGCCCTCCACTTTGGAATCCAAGATCGGCATCCAAAATGGAGCCGTTGATGTGGATGGAGGGTTGAACACCTCAGACATAATTGTCTTGATGCGTTTGTGCAGCTCGCTCTGTAGGCCAGGGTGGAGAAACCGCAGCTCATTGAAGCGTGGGTCCAAGAACAAGGTGGTGACCGGCATATTTTCCAGCATTTTCTCATCCTCTGAGAGCCCCCCAGCACTCTGTGAGCTCCAATTGGATCCTGTCTACCACTGTCTTTATGACGGTGCTGGCCCCTTTCATCTGCTGTCCAATGGCTGTGATGATCCCATGGATGCAAGGCATTAGGGATATGTTCTGCTCCTCCCACAGGATGGACGTGGCAGTCCTGATGGTCCTCAGTATCCTCAGTACTGGGATCAGGTCCTGCAGGAGCTTCCTCCTGTGATCAGCCAAGTGGCACCCTTGGGATGCTCCTCCCGGATGGACATGGTAGTCCGCTTCAGGTCCAGCAGGCTCTCACACATCTCTATGGTGGTTATCCAGCAGGATGCCGTGTCCATCACCACCTTCAGCTTGGATTTATTGGTGGCTTCCAGCTTATTCCAGCATTGGAGGATTTTGAGTTCTGCTGGAAGTAGTAGACAATCTCGCACCTGATGGTCAAGGCTTCCCGGATCTGCTCCACTTCCAGCCCAGCTTGGACGCAGCAATGAAGGCTCTGAGCGGCACAGTAAAAGCTCCTCCAGCTTTATGTGTCCTCCAGTTGCTCCCCTTTGGCTGCCGTGTTCCACGGGCTGTCCCGCACAACACAGAAGATGGATTTACTGGATAAGCTCAATTGAGAGAGGATAGCGTAGAGTTTCTCCGCTAAAGTGCTCTCTGCTTCGTCTTTGTGTGCTTGTTGCGTCTCCAAGTTGCCTTGCGCCCACCATCATTCCCCATCTATGACATTGGTCATTATGCTCTAGTTGGTCTGGCCAAGCCGAGATTCCCAGAATTCCACAGAGAATGTGGTGGCCTGCGTCATCTGAAGATAGTGCACCAGGTGTTGCTTGACTGTGTTGTACCGGAGCTGAAGCACGTCGGAAAGTTGAGTGGGTGCTGGGAGGGAAAACTTGGTTCCAGGAATCCAAAGAGGAGCCTAAATCCTTTCTCCTCCACCGTGGAGAGAGGGTGCAAGTCGTGGAAGATCATCTCCAGTACCAGCTCCAGGATGACACCTCAGTTCCAAGTGGTTCTGTGGTGTCATCTGCCGGTAGCGTTTCAGTGCAGTTTCTGGAACTGCGTAGTCGGATTCAGAAGCCGAATCATCCTCGAGTTGGGAGAGCAGGGTGCCACAGATGCTGTGCTTGTCGACCAGGTGTTCCCGCGTGGTGGTGGTGCTGTTGTGGAAGGAGAGCTGCTTCTTGCAGAAGTGGCATTCCATGTAGGCGTGGAAGAGGGAGCAGGCATCTCAGGAGGTCTACAAGAAGCAGGTGAGATCATGTAGGCAAAAAATTAGAAGGGGTAAAGCCCAACTGGAACTCCATCTGGCCAGTTGAGTGAAAGACAACAAGAAATATTTCTTCAAGTGTATTAACAACAACAGGAAGACGAAGGAAAATCTCCCTCATCCACTGAAAGCAAGGGGAATGATAGTAACAAAGGATGAGGACAAGACAGAGGTGCTTAATGCCTTCTCAGCTTCAGTCTTTAATAGGAAGGTAAGATGTTGTCTGGGCTCCAAGCCTCCTGAGCCAGAAGACCGTGAAGACAAACCCTCAATGTTCCAAGAAGACTAGGTTAAAGACCTGCTTGACCAATTAGACATCCAGAATTCTATAGGGCCAGGTGGGATACCAAGTCCCTTTCCCTCCTCTATTAACAGTCCTGGCTGACTGGGGTAGTGCTGCTCGACTGGAGACCGGCAAATGTATCTCCCAGTTTTAAGAAATGTCAGAAGGAGGATCTGGGCAATTATAGGCCTGTTAGCTTGACTCCGGTACCAGGACAGGTCATGGAGAAGATCATGCTATGACACAGCACATGCAGGAGAGCCAGGTGTTCTGGCCCAGTCAGCATGGGTTTCTGAAAGACAGGTCCTGCCGGACCAACTTAATCTCCTTCTATGACAAAGTTACCTGGTTAATGAATGAGCGACAGACTATGGATCTGGTGTACCTGGACTTTTGTAAAGCCTTTGACACCATTTCTCAAAGCATTCTGCTTGAGAAACTGGCTGCCATTGGCCTGGATGGGCACACCTTCTGCTGGCTGAAAAACTGGCCGGACAGCTGTGCCCAGAGAGTGGTGGTAGTTGGTATTCCCCAGGGTTAAGTGTGGGGTCCAGTCCTGTTCATTATCAACAACCCCATGCAGCATTACAGGCTTGGGGAAGAGTGGCTGGAGAGCTGCCTGGCGGAGAAGAACCTGGGGATTTTGGTTGACGCCCTTAATAAATGGCTTAGAGACTGGTGCCGGCAAAGGAATTTTGGGTTCTACGATCATGGAGAAACCTTTACGGCACCGGGCCTGCTTGACTCAGATGGGTCTCGTCTAACTCCAAAGCATAAGAGGATTCTAGCCCAGGACCTGGCAGTGCTTGTAGAGAGGGCTTTAAACCAGGTATGAAGGGGGAGGGGGGAGTAACTAGGCTCACCAGAGATGTCGCTGTGGAGGATAAGCCGTCTCAAAGGGTGTCATCAGTAACCCAACTGAAGTGCATGTACACAAACGCATGCAGTATGGGGAACAAACAGGAGGAGCTAGAAGTCCTGGTCCAGCGGGAGATCTATGACATCGTTGCTATCACGGAAACGTGGTGGAACGACTCTCATAACTGGAGTGCTGCCGTGGAAGGCTACAGGCTCTTCAGGAGAGACAGGCGTGAGAGGAGAGGTGGAGGGGTAGTCCTCTATACTAAGGAAACCCTGGATGCTGTCGAAGTCGAGATCGGTGATGACCAGATTGAGTGCCTATGGGTAAGGGTCAGAGGGGCAGTCAGGTCTGACCTCCTGGTTGGAGTATGTTACAGTCCGCCCAACCAGGAGGACAAGATGGATCTTCTATTGTTTAAACAGCTGGAGGCTGCCTCTAGATCGGCTGCCCTTGTTCTTTTAGGAGGCTTTAATCATCCGGATATCTGCTGGGAACTTAACACTGCCAAGAGGAGGCAGTCCAGGAGGTTGTTAGCGTGTGTTGAGGACTGCTTTTTGTCACAGCTGGTGAGTGAGCCCACCAGGGTTGAGGCTCTCCTTGACCTGCTGTTTACAAACAAGGAAGGGTTGGTGGGTGATGTTGTTGTCGGAGGCTGTCTGGGGTGTAGTGATCATGAGATAATTGAGTTCTCTCTAAACAATGTAACAAGAAAAGGCAGGAACAGGACTTTGATGCTGGACTTTCGGCAGGCAGATTTTGGATTATTTAAGGAACTGGTCAGGAAAGTACCCCGGGAAATAGTTCTTAGTGGCAAGGGGTTCCAGGAAGGCTAGATGCACTTCAAGAATGAATGTGTTGTAAGAAGATTCGTAGGGGCAGATGGCTGGCCTGGATGAGTAAGGAGCTTCTGAAGGAATTAAGTAAGAAAAAGAGGATGTATCATCGTTGGAAAGAAGGGGACATAAGCCAGGTCATGTTCAAAGATGTTCTTAAGTCGTGTAGGAAAAAAATCAGGGAAGCAAGAGCCCAGCTGGAGCTCAAATTGGCCACTTCTGTTAAGGATAATAAGAAGAGTTTTTATGAATATATCAATGGTAGAAAGAAGGGAGGCAGCGACCTCCACTCTTTGTTGGATGTGGAGGGAAATATAGTAACCAAAGATGCAGAGAAGGCTGAGGTATTTAATGCCTTCTTTGCCTCAGTTTTCAACAGCAAGGATGTCTGTTCACTTGATAGTTGATCCTCTGAAGTGGTTGATGGGGGCAGGGTGAAATATGGCCCTCCTGTAATCCATGAGGAGGAAGTTAGAGACCTGCTGAACCACTTGGACCCTCATAAGTGTATGGGACTGGATGGATCCATCCTAGGCTGATGAGAGAGCTGGCGGATGAGCTTGCTAAGCCGCTCTCCATGATCTTTCAGCAGTCCTTGCTCACCGGAGAGGTCCCGGAAGACTGGAAGTTGGCCAATGTGATGCCCAACCACAAGAAGGGCCATAAGGATGATCCAGGCAGTTACAGACCTGTCAGCCTGACCTCAGTCCCAGGTAAAATTATGGAGCAGATAACCCTGGGTGCAATCTTGCAGCACCTGCAGAACGGCCAAGAGATCAGGACCAGCCAGCATGGGTTTAGGAGGGGTAGAACCTGCCTGATGAACCTGATCTCCTTTTATGACCATGTGACTCACCTGGTGGATGAGAGGAAGGCTATGGATGTGGTATACCTGGACTTTCAGCAAGGCCTTTGACACTGTCTCCAACAGTAGACTCCTAGGGAAGCTGGCAGCCCGTGGCTTAGATGGGAGCACTCTGTGCTGGGTTAGGAATTGGCTGGATGGCCGAGCCCAGAGAGTGGTGGTCAATGGTGTTTCATCCAGTTGGCGGCCGGTCACCAGTGGTGTCCCCCAGGGATCGGTGTTGGGTCCCGTCCTGTTTAATATCTTTATTGATGATCTGGATGAGGGGATTGAGTCCATCATCAGCAAATTTGTAGATGATACCAAGCTGGGAGGAAGGGTTGATCTGTTAGAGGGTAGGATGGCCCTCATACAGAGTTACCTGGACAGTCTGGAGAGATGGGCTGATTCTAATGGGATGATGTTTAGTAAGTCCAAATGTCGGGTACTTCATTTTGGACACAACAATCCCATGCATAGCTATACACTGGGGACAGAGTGGTTGGAGAGTAGTCAGGCAGAAAGGGACCTGGGAGTACTGGTTGACAGGAAGCTCAACATGAGCCAGCAGTGTGGCCAAGTGGCCAAGAGGGCCAATGGCATTCTGGACTGCATCAGGAATAGTGTGGTGAGCAGGAGCAGAGAAGTTATCTTCCCCCCTGTACTCGGCACTGGTCAGGCCCCACCTTGAATAATGTGTACTGTTCTGGGCCCCCCGGTTTGGGAAAGATGTCAGGATGCTGGAGTGTGTCCAGAGGAGGGCAACGAAGATGGTGAAAGGGCTGGAGCACAAGCCCTATGAGGAGCGACTGAGGGAGTTGGGGCTGTTTAGTCTGAAGGAGAGGAAGCTCAGGGGAGATCTCATTGCTCTCTACAAGTACCTAAGAGGAGGTTGTAGTCGGGCAGGGGTTGGTCTCCTCTCTCAGGTGACCAGTGACAGAACTAGAGGGCATGGACTCAAGCTTCGTCAGGGAAAGTTTAGACTTGATGTTAGGAAAAAGTTCTTCACTGAAAGGGTGATTGGCCATTGGAATGGGCTGCCCAGGGAGGGGGTGGAGTCGCCAACCCTGGAGGTGTTTAAGGGGAGACTGGAGGAGGCACTGAGTGCCATGGTTTAGATGATGGTATTAGTGTAGCTGTTAGTGTTGGGTTATAGGTTGGACTCAATGATCTCGGAGGTCTTTTCCAACCTTATGATACTGTGATACTGTGATACTGTGACAGCCAGCTGAATATGAGTCAGCAGTGACCCAGATGGCTAAGATGCCATTGGACATCTTGGCCTGTATCAGAAACAGTGTGGCCGGCGGGACCACTGTTCCCCTGTACTCAGCACTGGCGAGGCCAAACCTCGAGTACTGTGTGCAGTTCTCATCCCCTCAGTACAAGAAGGACATTGAAGTGTTGCAGCGTGTCCAGAGAAAGACAACAAGGCTGGTGGAGGGGCTGGAGAACAAGTCTTGTGAGGAACAGCTGAGGGAACTGGGGTGATTGTGTTGAAGAAGAGGAGGCTGACGGGAGACCTCATCACTGTCTACGGCTGCCTGAAAGGGGGCTGTGGGAGAGCGAGTGTTGATCTCTTCTCACAAGTGACAGGTGACAGGACAAGGGGAAATGGCCATAAGTTGCGCCAGGGGAGGTTCAGACTGGATATTAGGAAAATATCTTTACCGAAATGGTTCTCAGGCACTGCAACAGCTGCCCAGGGTGGTGGTGGAGTCACCATCCCTGGAGTTGTTTAAAAACCAGGTAGAGGAGGTTTTGAGGGACACGGTTTAGTGGATAATGGGTGCAGTTGGACTCGATGATCTCAAAGATCTTTTCCAACTGGAAGATTCTATGATTCTATGAAGGTGCGCGGCCCCTGGCCCTTCTGCGTCGCACTCTGCGGGTGAGTGCGAGCCACCAGGCCCTTCCCAGCCAGGTTTGGGCTGAGAGCGCCGAGGGGCGGTTGGGGGGACAGCTGTGAGGGGGGGCTGGGGAGAGGGGGAGGGGCGTGAGGGGCTCCTGGGGGCCATGGGTTTTGTAGGGGGAGCAGAGAAGGACTGCAAAGGGGTGCAGGGGGACTTTGGGGTAAAAGGGGTGGGCAGGGAAGGACTGTGAGAGGCTTCTGGGGGGCTTTCATGTAAGAGTGCTGGTCTCTGGGGTGTTTTGGGGTGAGGAGGGAGTGCAGGAGGGCACTGGATTGGTTTTTGAGGTTGAGGAAAGCATGCAGTGTGGGTCCTGCGGAGCTCTGGTGTGCAGAGGGGGCAGAGAACGAGTGTGAGGGCTCTTGGGGGCTTTTGAGGGTGCATAGGAGCAGAGAAGTGATGTGAGGGGCTCCTGGGAGGCTTGGGGGATACAAGCAAGGGGACAGAGAAAGGGAGTAGGGTTTCTTTTGGGAGGATGTGTGTTGCAGGAGGGGGTACTGAGGGTGTGCAAGAGTTCAGAGAAGGGTTGAGAGGGGCTTTGGGTGAGTGGGTGGGGTGAGGAGGGGGTGTGTAGGGGGAAGAGAAGGGGTGTTGGAGGGCCCTAGGGCCTTTGGGGTGGAGAGGAGGCCCTGAGGGTGTGTAGGGGGAGGCATTAAGGGGAGGATGTAGAGGAACAGAGAAAGGTCATGTGGGACTTTGGGGGTGCAGAGAAGGGATTTTAGGGGCTCCTGGAGGGCTTGAGGGATGGTACTGAGGAGGTGCAGGGGGGGCAGAGAGGGGTGGGAGGGGCTTTTGGGGTCGAGTGATAAAGGTGTGCAGGGTAGGGAGAATAGGAGTGTAGGGGGGCATTGGGAGGCATTGGGGTTGAGGAGGGGGTGCAGTTTTGGGGGCGAATAGGCACTGGGGACTCCTGGGTGTCTGGGGTATAGGGGAGCAGGAGGCTAGAGAAGGGGCGTGAATAGCTTTTTGAGGGGTTGGGTTTACAGGAGGAGCAGTAAATGGATGTGAGGCATTTCTGGAGGGCTTTGGGGTGGGGGAGCAGAGAGGGTGGTTAGGCAGCTTCTGGGTAGCTCTGTTTGTTCAGAGTGGGCAGTGAAGTTTGCAGAGAACAGGGTTTGGAGGCTCCTGGGGGGTGCTTTGTGGTGAGGAGTGGCAGAAAGATGTTTATGGGGTTTCTGTGGGGCTTTGGGCATGAGCAGGTGGTACAGTGTAGGTGGAGAAAGGGTGTTGGGGCTCTTGGAGGGTTTTGGGGTGGTGGGGTCCGTGATGGGGTGCAGAGGTGGGCACTTTGGAGAGTGTGCAGTGGGCACAGAAGGGGAGGCAGGGGCTTGGTGGGTGAGGATTGGGGTAAGAAGGAGGTGCGGGGCAAGGGGAGTAGGGCCACTGGGGGCTTGCACACTAGAATGTGTGCAAGGAGGGGCATAAAAAGGGCGTGAGGGGCTTCTGGGGCACTTTAGAGTAAAGAAGAGGACCCAAGCATGTGCAGAATGGCAGAGAAGGGGTTTGGGTGTGCAGGGGGGCAGTGGGAAGTGCGGGGGGGGGCAGAGGAGAAGTGTGAGATACTTCAGGGATGCCTTGAGGTTGCCAGGGAGCCCTGAAGGCTTTAGTGTTGTGACACTGATGGGGTGCAGAAGGGCAGAGAAGGGGTTTTAGGAAGTGCGTCATTTTGATTTCCCACCCAGAGTAGGGATTGGAGCCTTCTGGCTGGCAATTGAGGTTTATGTTTCGAAGATCTCCACCTGCGTTTCCCTTTCTGGAGTGGCTGTGTGAGCTGAGATTCCAGAATGGCCTCATTCCCTGCTGTCCTGGCGCACTTCAGCTGTCAGGAAGGCAGAGTGCTTCTGAAAGGGACAAACTCCTTTGTGAATACTGGGAACTGGGAATGGGGTTGTGGCAGACAGCCTTCAAGAAGGCAGAGGCTGAACATACCACTTACCAAGGTAACAAACCCCCTCCTGGATAGCAGGAATTAGGGATGGGACCTTCAGGAAGTTGGAGGCTGAGCCTGGTGCTTCCCAAGGGGACAAACCCCTTCCTGAATACTTGGAGTTGGGGATGGGGTTGTGCTAGATGGAGCCTTTGAAAAGGCAAGGTGTTCCGTAGGGATGACTTCAATGAGGACGCAGCTCCATGGGTGAGGAAAACACAGTTGTGTACCAGCCATGTGTCCATAACTGTGGCTTCTCCTTGAGCTGCATTTGGCCTTGGAGCTGGATAAGGTTTTCCCAGGCCCTGGAAGCTCCTTCTGTCCAATGTACAGCAATGGGAGCTTCAGGCTCCAGCCTTGCTCCCTTCTTTTCCGCCCCGAGCCTCCATCCCTGTGGCAGTGATGCTTGGGTGGCAGCTATGGAGCTGCTCGGCTCCCAGGTCGGAAGTGTTGTAAGCCTGACAGCTGGGAGCGGTTGGAAAACGATCCAGTTCCTGGAGCCTGGCACATAGCTGCAGCAGAATTCCTCCCACGCCTCTCTGGAGACGGCGTCTTCCTGAAATGTAGAAAAACTACAGCTTCATCCTTGCTGTCCGGCTGTGGGGCATCTGGGTCCCTCTTTGAGCAAGGAGCGCATCTCCCTTTGGATGCTGGGATGAAACATCCCAGTGGGGGCCAGATCCGGGGTTAAATCCCAGCCCAGGAGGAGGCTGTGGAGATGCTGTGTGGCTTCTCCCTGCAGCCCACACGTTTTGGCATCTGCTAAGTGTGCTATGCCTCAAACAAAAGTATTCTGGTAGCAGGGAATTCCTGAATCCTAGATGTGACAGATTATTCCAAGGCACTTTGAGGGAAGGTTCTGTATCCCAGTTCCTGCAGCCCACACTGGGCATTGTGCCAGGGCAGAACTGGACCTGTACACTTGACCCATGTTGCTGCTGTGGACACATTTCTCCCATTTCCTGACAATCCTTCTCATGGGATGCTTCTGCCAGGATCCCAGAAGCCACAGTGGAGGATTCCCCATGCTCACAGTGTCCAGGACCTTCACAGTGCTCACCTGGGAAACGTGTTGGTGCTTTCCCTCAGCCGAGGCACTGCGTGGATGCTATTGGTGCTGTACCAAATCCATTTCCCATCCCTTATCCCAAACCAAACAACCTAGCAGCAACCAAGGCATTCTACTCATATGATCTTGTAGATCCAGGTCAAGACAAAGGTTACAAGGAAGGCTGGATGGAAAAAGAAGTGCTCGGCCAACTAATTTATTAAAGAGGCAAAATCTGGAAGTCTTTTACAACAAACAGCGGTCACAAAGATCCTTCTGGATCACACCCTCTAAAACCTGATTTCCATTAAGTCTGTTTCCATAAGGACTGTCCTAAGTTTACACCCAAAAGACAAACTCACCTTCTGCACGCATCGCGTCTCACCGAGAGACATGCATTGACACTGGAGTCACTGATGTGTCAGCACGGTGCAAAAGAACGGAGCAGAGAGTGGATTCACACAGTCTGCCTCGGGGCACCAGTGTCAGGAAGCCACAACACCGGGTGGCCAAATCGTTAACTTTTGTGGTGATGGAAAACCGGGTTCCACCCTATCAATGGAAGGGAAACCATAGTCCTGGATTTCCTCCCTCCCCCTGGCTTGGGCACTCTGCAACAAAGGCATCTCAGGCAGTTTCTGAACCCTGAGGAATACGATGATAATAATGGCCTCATCCCTTCCTGCAAGCATTACGATCAGGGAAAACAAACCCCGCAAACCCAAGCCCCAAACAAATTACGAATCATTCACTCGAGTACTTGCTGCTTTTACCCCTGAGGCCACCGGAAGATGCAGAAAGGGCCATTTGCTCTCATTGCTGGTCACAGTTACTCCTCACCACATTCACCTCAGCATTTTGAATGCTCCTTTGCAACAGCAAAACCTTTCTTAAGCTTTTCAGTGCTCTTTTTTGCCAGTGCTGCTGATGAGTTCCTTCTCCTGCTGGGCATGAGGGAGTTGCTGTCCCACCCCATTCTGGAAAAGCAAAGTGGAGAGGGTCCCTCTGGTGGGACTGCCACCTGAGCTTCATAGAATCACTGCAGCTTGAAACAAACTCTCAGATCATCCAGTCCCACCATCAGACCAACACCACCATGCCTACTGAACCATGTCCCAAAGTGCCATGTCTACATGTATTTTGAACACCTGCAGGGTGGGTGCTCCACCACTTGCCTGGGCAGCCTCTTCCACTCTTCCAGTAGAGAATTTTTTCCTAATAGCTAATCTAAACATCCCCTGACGCAATTTGTGGCCATTTCCTCTCATCCTACCATAAGCCACTTGGGAGAAGAGACCAACACCCTCCTCGCAATCACTGGAAATGTTCTCCCCTGCAGCCAGCAAAGCATGGAGATTCTCTTTGACTCTCTTTTTGTTGTTAATGTATTTGTAAAGATTTTTTTTGTTATCTCTTACAACAGTGGCCAGATTCCGTCCTAGCTGGACTTTTGCCACTCTAATTCACTCGCTGCGTGACCTAACGAGGCCCCTGTACTCTTCCTAAGCTGCCCGCCCCTTCTTCCAAAAGTGGCAAACTCTCCTTTTTCCTTGAGTGCCAGCAAAAGCTCCCTGTTCACCCCTGCCTCCGGAAGACCAGGGCAGTGGTTTTGCTGACCCTCCCTCCTTACTTCACCAAGAATCAAGAGCTCCTATCGTTTCATGGGTGCTAAGTCCAAGATCGCCTCTGACCACTACATCTCCCAACAGTTCTTCACTGTTTGCAAACCGCAGGTCAAGCAAGGCACCTCCCCTGCTAGGCCAGCAAGTTCTCTTCTACACACTCCAGGAACCTCCTAGATGTCTGATAAGTTAAGTCCCCCAGGGGAACAAGGGCTAGCAACTGTGAGGCTTTTACCAGCTGCTTGTAAAACGCGTCGTCTGCCTCCCCATGCCGGCTGGGTGGTCTGTAACAGAGTCCCAGCAGGATATCTCCCTTGTTGGCCTTTCTCCTCATCCTCACTCAACCTTATCATCACAACCATTGAGCTCTACAGAATCAAACCCCACTCAAACATACACTCCACCTCTCCTTCCTCACCTACCCCTTCTGAAGAGCTTTTAGCCATCCATTGCAGCACTCCAGTCATGAGAGTCATCCCACCACGTCTCTGTGGTGGCGACTAAGTCACAGCTATGACGATGCACAACGGCTTCCAGCTCCTTCTATTTGTTGCCCATGCTGTGTGCTCTGGTGTAATGCCCTTGAGCTGGGCTTTTGATTTCTCTCCCAACATTGGCACAGCACCCCTGGGCTCATCTCTAGAGAGCCTGCTCGTAACCCCTTCCCCTTTGAACCTACATTAAAGCCCTCTCGATGAGCCTCACCGGCTCAGAGCATGCCCCGCTGACGCTATCCACGCCCCCACCAGACAAACCATGGCCTCAAAGCTGCAATCAAATTCCAGCTATGTGCTCTTTTCTAGCAACACAATGAACACACAAAACTCGTATTTTCAGTAGAATTGCTCTTTTCTGAATTTAAAGCCTTTATCAGACTTTGCTTCTTCAGACTGATTGGTAAAACACAGACACACATGTAACTAACACAGACATTTCCATAGAGGGGCAATCTGACTCCTGTGCAAAGTCAGCTTTCTTGCTCCCTCGCCCCTTCAAGGCTGCCAAGCACCTGAAATCAAGCTGTAACAGATTTTGACTTACCAAAAATAGACCCAAGGACAGTCAGCCTAATCCACCTGCTCCCATCAAGGTCGCAGAGCAGTTTTAAGCTAACTTGTGTCATATTGCATAAATTCAGAAGCGTCCTTAGGGATGGCTTCAGTTTGAGTAGTAGCAGCCACTACGACCAACTTGACTTCTTTCAGGCAGGTCAGAAAGACAGATGATGACAAATGTCGTTGTCAAAACAACCCAAAAAGCCTAAAGCAATGGAGAGCAGTGGGTTTGCTAGGTGCACGAAAGGAGGACCTCAAGACTGAGAAGGAACAAATTGGAGATTACTCTGAGTAGATGACAGCGAAGAGACCACAAGGGCTGCTGTGTGCGTTTCGGTGTTTACTGGGCGTATACAGACAAAACTGAACACCGTTACATTCAGGATATGAACGGCAATAATATCTCTCAGGTTTGCCAGCCAGTCAAAGGGGCGTGCACTACCTGTGATACCTGTGAGGCGTGTGATTGTTCTGACAACCTGGGCCCTGAAAATGTGCTGAAGCTTCTGCTCATGCCTCTTTGCCCGCCACCAACTCTTTGTGGGACCTCCTGCACATCAGCCCTCAAAGGCCCCGCAGATCCATGACTATTCTTGTGAACCTTAATCTTCTACCTTTGTTTCTCTCTTTCCTATCATCTTGTTGTCTCTCACCTTTCACTTATTACTTCTTTTAATAAAAAAAGACTTTGATTCACAGCATCTGATCTCAATTGGTCTTAATCTCGATCTGGGGGAACATTAAGGAACCTTACATCTCGGGGACACCCAGGCACAGCCAGGCCTCACAGAAGCAGCTTTGCTGATGCTCCCTGCCCTCTGCTCAGCTGAGCCAGTGCTAAGCACAGACGTGTGGCTGAGCCGCAGTTGCAAGAGGAGCGAGAGGTACCTCCTCCTCTTCCAGGTAAAGCTGGTGGTGCCCAAGTTGCAGCAAGACCCTTATTACCCAGCTGGCAATCCCCCCATTCCTGACACTGGGACCAGGACTGGGACATGTTGACTCCACCCCTGGCCCCAGCACCTTGTGGTGTCCCCGTTGCCATCCATGTCTCTTAAACTTGCCTGTGCAGGATGGATCATTAAGCACCGGACGGTATCAGAAGGTCCACTTGCAAGAACTATTTCCTATCTGGATTCTATTGGCTTGAAATCATCTTCAGCTAAATTCTCCTTCAGACGGGTTGCGTGTTGGCCAGGGTTGTTCACATCGTTGCCCCTCTAACTTGGTGGAGGGACTTACTTCAGTGTATGAGCTTACTAGTCATGTGGGGGGATGGGTGTGGCAAGCCAGGAGAGCTGTCTAAGCCCAAGGGTCCACCACACACTCAGCAGCTGGTGAAGCTGAAGGTTTTAACAGTTTGCTGGCCTAGAATGAGGAGTTCATTTCTCCCGCAGAGGTCAAAGAGGGGATGCTGAAAACTCCCCAAGCACTAAGGGTGATGACCATGGCTGACCAAAACATCGAACACGGTGGTAAATTATGTGTCCTGTGAATAGTAAGAGAGCGATCACCATCACAACCGCAGATATGATTATTATCTTCATGTGTCTTGTCAGTCACGTGTGGGATTTTACAGATCCTCTCCTAGAAAAGAAAAGAGAGCAAAACTCAGTTTGCTTTTAGGAAGCTAGAAAAAGCATCTGTTAGAAAGACTGAAATATCAGCCTTTTCTTGATTTCATGTTCTTTTCCATGGGCATCTTTTGCTTTCTAAGTACACTTACAAGCCCTTTTATACAAGGGCTTGTGGTGATACCACAAGGGGAAATTGCTATAACGTGGGCGGGGGGAGATTTGGGTTAGACATTAGGAAGAAAACCTTCATGACGAGGATGGTGAGGCACTGGCACATGTTGCCCAGGGAAGCTGTGGATTCCCCCTCCCTGGAGGTGTTCAAGGCCAGGTTGGATGGGGCCTTGAATAGCCTACTCTGGTGGGAGGTGTCCCTGCCCATGACAAGGGGGTTGGAACTGGATAGGCTTTAAGGTCCCTTCCAACCCAAATTTTCTGTGATTCTATGATATTTGTTTAAGGGGAGATGTCAAACATCCAGAATATCATGTGACTTCTCTTTTTGTCATACAGGAACTCTATTGATGTCCCATCCTTGCTGTTCCCAGAATGGGAGTCACTCCCATTCACTGTAGATGGAGCTTCGTGTTGGAAAACACTCCAGACTGTAACCAGTTGTCCTGCTTGAGCACTGCCTTGCTCTGGGAAATTATCTGATGGTCAAGAGGCTTCTGAGGTGCTGGTTCCCTCCTCCTGGTGGTGCAGCCTCTTGCAGGGTTGGAGAGAGATCTGGGAGCTTGGGGCCTTCTACTTCTGGGGGTGCTGGTGTCCCTCAGGAAATTGTCCATGTCAGGAGTGGAAGCTCCTGCCACCACCACCAGGTCTGCTGCTTCCTCCTTGGTCTGATCCTGCTCTTCAGCTTTAGACTCAGATAGGGGGCAAATGTGACCCCCACGGTATTGGAGTCTGAAGTGCCTGCTTCCTCGTCCTGGTAGCACAGGGTCGTAACGGGCTGGGGAGAGTCTTGAGGGCTGGGGTTCCTCCTCTTCATAGGGTGCTGGGTAACCCCGTGCAAGTTGTACTGACCAGGAGCAGAGGGACCTGGCTCGTCGTCCTCCTCTCCCTCCTCCTGAGGCTGATCCTGCTCTTTAGGTTTAGACTTGATGGGGGGCATTGGTGACCCCCATGCATGTCGGAGTCTGATGAGCCGGCTTCCTCCTCCTGGCGTTGTGGCATCTTGATGGGCAGGGGAGACTCTTGAGGGCTGGGGGCCCTCCTCTTCATAGGGTGCTTGGCACGCCTATGCAAGTTGTGCTGGCCAGGAGCAGAGGGACCTGCCTTCACCACCTCCCTTCGCTCCTCCTGGGGCTGATCCTGCTCTTCAGGTTTAGGCTCAAATTTAGGGCGAAGGTATCCGCCATAGATGTCGGAGACTGATGTGTCGGCTTCCTCCTCCTGGCATTGTGGCATCCTGATGGGCTATGGAGAGTCTTGAGGGCTGGGGACCCTTCTCTTCATACAATACAGGGCACGCCCGTGCAAGTTGTACCGACCAGGAGCAGAGGGAGCTGTGTCCACTACCAACACTCGCACCTCCTTGAGCTGATCCTGCTCTTCAGGTTTAGGCTCAAATGAGGGATGAAAGTGTCACACATGGAAGTCTGACTCTGATGTGCCGGTTTTCTCCTCCTGACATCATGGAATCTTGATGAGCTGGGGAGATTTTTGAGGGCTGGGGGACCTCCTCTTCATACAATAATGGGCATACCCATGTGTGGGAGATGGGCTTGCAGAAAGCATCAGACGACTCAATATGAGCTAGGCAAAGCAGGCTTTTATTGCCTTCTTTACAGCGAATATATATGCTTCCCCCCCCCCCCCCAAATAATAATGGCTGATTATATATGATACCTGCTGCTATATAAAAATCCTCAAAATTCCGGTGAAAATGTGCAGCACAAAGTCTACCTTCAGTTGCTGCTATGTGACTATTTCTTATCAACCTATTGCCACGAACTCCACACTCTAATAAAAGATTCAAAGCACATTTACAATATATAAAACTGCGATTATGATTAACGGCTATAACAGAATTCAATTCTCAAGCCCCCACCAGTCCTTGTTGGTGAAGTATGTTTGCAACTGTATGTTGTGTACGAAGCCTCTAGCTCGGTTCGTTAATTTCTGTTCAAAGTTGTTGAAATAGAATGCTTATTAATCGCTGTCGCTCTTGTGTGTTGACCGACTGGACCGCTGGGCGTGTCCATTTACTGGGAATCCATAAGGGACCTTGATCTGTGGAAACACAACTATAACCATGACCAGTAAATAGCAACGGGCTCGGCCCTTCCCCTAATCCTGTCTTAGCGTTCTTATAACGCAATTGTATTTCAGGCGTAGCTTACATTTTTACACCACTATTATGAATTACTACAGGTGCTTGCTCTAAGCCTGCTACCAAGCTAAGATAATTAAGCGTATAAAGCACCTTACCTAACCTTATCTGTGTATCTAATTCTGTTACATCCTTCTGCTTTGCAGGACATTCTTTAATAGTTCTATGTGCTCTTTCAACAATCGCTTGCCCTGTGGACAAATGGGGAATACCTGTTACATGCTTAATTCCCCATGTTTGCAAAAACTTCTCTATTCTCCCTCTATAACAAGATGCTGCCACTAACCTCTCTGCATCTCTGGCGACCCTTTCTTATCAAATGGCTGACTACTTCTGCTCCTTGCCATATACTCTTAGGTGATGTAAAAGGTGGAAACAACCGTTTCAGGATTGCTACTTGATTTTTCGTTCTGGCATTAGGTGTTTGATTCTGCTTGCTGTTCTGTTTGGCATTAGGTGATGACGAAATGTTGACTGACTCTCACCCCTTTTTCCTTTTGCAAAGCAGAACATCGTAGTAGTAAATCAAAAGGATAAAATGTGTCATTGTAAATTACTACATATAAAGGTCCTTTCTTTCTTTTGGCCTTTTTAGTTTTGTTTTGTTTTGTTTTTTATAGAGTCAGCACCATTAATACTGCTACAGTAGCAGATGATCTCCATAACAAAAGAGCACCTCCTATTACGCTTTTTTTACGAAAAATCGGCCCTGTTTATGTACAGCTGTCATTGTTAGAGTAATACCTACTGCTGTGTCCAAATTGATTCCCAGGCTCCCCTTGTGGCTGGTGGACAGTACCGAGGGACCTGCCACATGTGTCGTCATGCGGGGTGCCTTCGTGCTTTGATTCACATTTTTTGCTATCCCACATATTTTAGTAGTATGAATTTTTTTTTTTTTTATGACAATGATCACACCACACAGTAGCTGAACAATTTCTCCTGTGGTGGCCCCTTTCTCCACATTTGTAACAAAATGCCGTAACAGGCTTATCCCTACATGTTGTTTTTGATCCTATCCTTTGTACTGCAGCAGCCAACAGATTAGTCGTTATTGCCATTGCTGGCGATACAGCTTGAGCAATTCATTTTCCTTGGGCACCATTTTGCACCCAATTTGCTAATTCAATCATATCACCAGCTCCAACTTCCTTAGGCAATGTAGCTAGAATAGATTTTTTTTTGCATTTGCATTTTCAAAAGCTAACAGTTTAAACATTGTTTGCTCGGCATCCTTGTTCACACCAGACTGAGCTGTAAGAGCTGCTGATAAACGATCAATAAATGCTGTATATGGTTCTGTTAACCCTTGTTTCACATTTGTAAATGAGGGAGTTGGACTATCGTCAGGGATTGCATAAAATGCCTGTCAAGCCAATTGTGCTGCTAAATGGTGTAACGCTCTAGGGTATTGCAATTGTAAAGTTATATTAGAAAATGCCCTGTAGCCTGTCAACATTTCTGGTGTTACACCGTTTAACATATCTTGCGGATCCCTTTGCCTCATGGCTTCCAATTCTGCAAGACGAGACCATTCTCTATCCCATATTATTTGTTGTGAAGGAGATAACAATTTATCTAAATTTTGACAATCATATGCAAATTAACATCTGCTGTAAAAATCCAGTCTAACGCAGCCCTAGTGGCTACAGACTTTATCCCATTCTCCTGCACAATCTTTTTGACTTGTTGTAAAATTTTCCAATCATGTTGCTCACAACTATTACCATGTTGATTAAACAATACAGGAAAAGCTAGGTTACCTGCCGGATGCCAATCTCCCCCTAATATGGCATCTTGGATTACACCTGACCACCTACCAGACCTTTGCAGAATCATAGAACTGTCCGCATATGGGTGATGGACACCACCCTTTACCTATACCACCAAAAGATGATGCTGAAGGCTTTATAATACCTTCGGCCAGTTCCTGGACAGATTTTTCAGTCCTCACATGTGATGCAAATGTCGACAATGATTGTTCTGTTGTGGAGCATTCATGGCTTCCTCCATTTGTGTCTTGAGATCTTGTAATTCTCTACTTTGTGGAATTATTGTTTCATGTTGTGGCTGAGCTTCATCTTCAGATGACCCGTCTCCTGGCAAACAAATTGCTTCAGGAGGAGGAGGAGGCAAGGGTGAATATAACTTCTTGTGACAGCTGGGTCCTCCCACCCTTACATCATCACTGGGTGTCACTGCAGTTCCTTCCGTATTGTCTGTCAGTTCACTTCTGGCTGCTGAAGCGTGAACATCACTCGCGACCGATGGCATATCACTTGTTTTTTTTCTGCTTCATTTCACATATTATTAACTCTTAATAGCTCATTATCAGAGTCACACGTCTTATCGCTCGATTGACCCTTAATAGCACCAAAAAATGCTTCAATGTGACTATGGCTGTGAGAGGGCGAAGCAGCTGTGGTTGTAAATACAGAGGCTCTTATTGCCTGCACAGCTGCAGCGGCCACTTTTGATTCTATTTTTAACTCTTGCAAGGCATTAGTCACAGTTCTCCAAGTTGTATTACAAGCAGTAAATAGCTCTTTTCCTATTTCAGTGATATGTAAGTCCCAAAGTTCATCTCCAATTTCATGCCACTCTTGTAATCTACATACGAGAGACAGCTACTTAAAGTATCCTACTTTACGAGCCCCCACTCGAGCAATTGTAATAGCTTTTTTTTTTGTGAGCACGGCAGTGAGGAATTTCAGTAATAATTGCTAAGCTGCTTCCTTCTTCATTCTGAGTTACGCAGCTTACCGGCACGTGGAGCATCGACTTTTCTCTTCAGTGCCTCACAATGGCCTTTTCTACCAGTCCTGTCCTCTTTCAAGGGCTCTCACTCATTCGGTTAATCCAGATTCAGCGGCTCAGAGTCCTCGCTTGTCTGGATAATCTGGATTCAGGGGGTCGGTGCCCTACGTGGGCCACAAATGTGGTAGATGGGCTTGCAGAAAGCATCAGACTACTCAATATGAGCTAGGCAAGCAGACGTTTATTGCCTTCTTTACAGCAAATATATGTGCTTTTCCATGCACTTAAACGGTACCATTTGTCACCTCATCACTGGTCAATGAGAGCTGTTAATGCACTGTTACCTGATACCCTGCAGCCCCCCTTCTCCTGCAGCTGAAACCTCTGTTTCACATTGTCTTTCTTATCTATCAGCTAACATTCCATTTCCTCACAACATGCCAAGGTCACTCTATGTAGGCAGGGTTGTGCATACAGGCTTCAAGGACCACAAAATGCCCTGATTCTTCTAAAATGCTTGCTACACCCTTGCAAGGTATCCTGACCAGGAGCAGACGGACCCGCCTCCACCACCTTCCCTCGCTCCTCCTTGGGCTGATCCTGCTCTTCAGGTTTATGTTCAGATTAGGGGCTTATGTGACCGCCATGGATGTTGGAGTCTGATGTGCCAGCTTCCTCTTCCTGCCATTGTGGCATCTTGATGGGTCTGGGATAGTCTTGAGGACTGGGGGCCCTTCTCTTCATATGGTGCTGGTCATGCTTGTGCAGGTTGTCCTGGCCAGGAGCAGAGGGACCTGCCTCCACCACCTCCCCTCGCTCCTCCTTGGGCTGATCTTGCTCTGCACGGATGGGTCCAGATGGAAGATGGCCAGAGCTCCCATGGATGGAAACCTCTGATGTGCTGGCTTTCCCCTGCATGCTGCAGCCTTCAGAGAGGGGGGACCCCAGAGGATAGAAATCACCCATGTGAGCTGCAGGTACAAGATCTGCTGCCTTCTGCTTGTCCTTTTGCTCTTCAGCTGATGTTTCTATGAGGTGCATGATATGGAACAACAAATGATCCTGCAAATTATGCAACTGCAGGAGTATCGATAGAGCCTTTCGGTCTGTCCTGCAGAATGGGCAATTTAGCCTCTCCCCTAATAAGTACGTTGGATAGGGGATGCATAATTGGTGGTGGCAGCGTACTATGTAGGAAATGTCTTCTAGATCAACACCACAGATGGAACAGCACCACTCACTCTCTGTGGCAGCGCCCTCTCTGTGCTCTGGTGACCTGGTGCCCGATCAGGATGAAGATACGGATGAGAATGAGGTTAAGGATGAGGACTAAGGCCGGTTGCCCATTGCTGGTGAAGTAGCAGTAGATATTCTGTTCTGTAGAATGGAGAGAGGTTGTGGCCATTAACTGTCCTGTGGATGGGATGGGTTGGGATGGGATGGGATGGGATGGGATGGGATGGGGGGAAGTAATGCCCAGGTCCCTTCAGAAGGTCACCCTGTTGACTCCTTGATCCCTCTTGCCCAACCCACTTCCAACCCAAAGGGGCATTTCCCTCACAGCTCATCTTTGCTGCTCAAGGAATTCCTTTGGTCGTCAGGCCAGGGAAACACAGGGAATGGCTCTGGGATGGGCACAGAGAGCTGCTAACAACAGCTTGCAAAGCAACACCCAGCACCACAATAAGCCTCTCTCGGGCCTCCAGACCTCACAGGGCTCCAGGCATGAGGAGGCTGAGGCAGGCTTGGCCGATGTCTGCAGAAAAGCAGCGAGGGCGGTGATGTCACAATACATCCCCAGTGAGGTCAAAATCCTCCACCTCTCCATGATGTCACAGATGGCCATCTGCCCCACTCAGTGCTCAGTATCAGCTGAAACTTGGGGGTTGGGACTGGAGGTCAGGAGAAACCTTTCCTCTGTGAGGACAGTCTGGTGTTGGGACAGGTTGCCCAGTGGGGTGGTGCCATCTCGATACTGTGAGGATTTGAAGCCCCAGCAGGACAAAGCCCAGAGGACCCTGGTCTGACCTCAGGGCTGGTCTGCTTTCGGCTGGAATTTGGACCACAGACCAGCCAAGATCCCAATTGTCCTAGGGGATAGCTGGCACTTCTGTAACCTCTCAGTACATATTCATAGCTTGATGTGTTAATGTGGGGCAAAGAATACAGAGAATTTTTACTGTGGAGACGTTCCTGTTTTGTCATATCCTGTTGGGTGCAGAGGAAAGGGCTTGAGGAAGTCAGGGCTCCTAACTTGGTGGCAAGGCTCACAGTATCACAGTATCACAGTATCATAAGGTTGGAAAGGACCTCTGAGATCATCAAGTCCAACCTATAACCTAACACTAACACCAACCATCATCTAGACCATGGCACTCAGTGCCTCATCCAGTCTCCCTTTAAACACCTCCAGGGTAGGTGACTCCACCACCTTCCTGGGCAGCCCATTCCAATGGCCAATCACCCTTTCAGTGAAGAATTTTTTCCTCACATCAAGTCTAAACTTTCCCTGACGAAGCTTAAGTCCATGCCCTCTGGTTCTACCACTGGTCACCTGAGAGAAGAGACCAACCCCTGCCTGACTACAACCTCCTTTTAGGTAGTTGTAGAGAGCAATGAGGTCTCCCCTGAGCCTCCTCTTCTCCAGGCTAAACAGCCCCAATTCCCTCAGTCGCTCCTCATAGGGCTTGTGCTCCAGCCCCCTCACCATCTTCGTTGCCCTCCTCTGAACACATTCCAGTATCCTAACATCTTTCCCATACTGAGGGGCCCAGAACTGGACACAATATTCAAGGTGAGGCCTGACCAGTGCCGAGTACAGGGGGGAAGATAACTTCTCTGCTCCTGCTTACCACACTATTCCTGATGCAGTCCAGGATTCCATTAGCCTTCTTGGCCACCTGGGCACACTGCTGGCTCATGTTGAGCTTCCTGTCCACCAGCACTCCCAGGTCCTTTTCTACCTGACTACTCTCTAGCCACTCTGTCCCCAGTCTGTAGCTCTGCATGGGATTGTTGTGTCCAAAATGAAGTACCCGACATTTGGACTTATTAAACATCATCCCATTAGAATCGGCCCAGCTCTCCAATCTGTCCAGGTCCCTCTGTAGGGCCATCCTACCCTCTAGCAGATCAACTCTTCCTCCCAGCTTGGCATCATCTGCAAATTTGCTGATGATGGACTCAATCCCCTCATCCAAATCGTCAATAAAGATATTAAACAGGACGGGACCCAATACCGATCCCTGGGGGACACCACTGGTGACCGGCCGCCAACTGGATGAAACACCATTGACCATCACTCTTTGGGCTCGGCCATCCAGCCAATTCCTAACCCAGCACAAAGTGCTCCCATCTAGGCCACGAGCTGCCAGCTTCCCTAGGAGTCTACTGTGGGGGACCGTGTCAAAGGCCTTACTGAAATCCAAGTATACCACATCCACAGCCTTCCTCTCATCCACCAGGCGAGTCACATGATCGTAATAGGAGATCAGGTTGGTCAGGCAGGACCTACCCCTCCTAAATCCATGTTGGCTGGGCCTGATTTCTTGACCGTTCTGCAGGTGGTGCATGATTTCACCCAGGATTATCTTCTCCATGATTTTACCTGGGACCGAGGTCAGGCTGACAGGTCTGTAATTATCTGGATCATCCTTACGGCCCTTCTTGTGGATGGGCGTCACATTGGCCAACTTCCAGTCTTCCGGGACCTCTCCAGAGAGCCAGGACCGCTGAAAGATGATGGAGAGCGGCTTAGCAAGCTCATCCGCCAGCTCTCTCAGCACCCTAGGATGGATCCCATCTGGCCCCATTGACTTATGAGGGTCCAAGAGGCTCAGCAGGTCTCTAACCTCCTCCTCATGGATTGCAGGAGGGCCATATTTCACCCTGCCCCCATCAACCACTTCAGAGGGCCAACTGTCAAGCGAGCTGACATCCTTGTTGTTAAAAACTGAAGCAAAGAAGGCATTAAGTACCTCAGCCTTCTCTGCATCTCTGGTTACTATATTTCCCTCCACATCCAACAAGGAGTGGAGGTCGCTGCTGCCCTTCTTTCTGCCATTGATATATTTATAAAAACTCTTCTTATTGTCCTTAACAGAAGTGGCCAATTTGAGCTCCAGCTGGGCTTTTGCTTCCCTGATTTTTCTCCTACACGACTTAACAACATCCTTGAACATGACCTGACATACCTCCCCTTCCTTCCAACGATGATACATCCTCTTTTTCTTACTTAGTTCCTTCAGAAGTTCCCTACTCATCCAGGGCGGTCGTCTGCCCCTACGACTCTTCTTACAACACACAGGGACAGCCCGCTCCTGCGCCTGCAAAACTTCATTCTTGAAGTATATCCAAGCTTCCCGGACCCCCTTGCCACTAAGAGCTATTTCCCAGGGTACTTTCCTGACCAGTTCCTTAAATAATCCAAAATCTGCCCGCCGGAAGTCCAGCATTGATGTTCTGTTCCTGGCTTTTCCTATTACATTGTTCAGAGAGAACTCAATTATTTCATGATCACTAGACCCTAGACATCCTCCGACAACAACATCACTCACCAACCCATCTTTGTTTGTAAACAGCAAGTTTACAAACAAACGTCCTCATCCTAACTACTGTTAGGCTCATCCTAACTACTGTTATCAGCCGACAGCAGTGACCAGGGCTGACGTCCAGTTGGGACCCTATTGGACCTGTGGCAAAATCAGCTTCCCCTCTGGCCCACTCTGTCCTATGCATGTGCTGCATTGCAGGTGCATCGTGGCAGCAGGGTTTCTGCGTGGGACGAGGCACTAGGTCCTCAGCCCTGGGACAAGAGCAAGACCACCTCCACCTAGACCTCGATCTCGGTCTTGGCTCGTTCATGATCTTCATCTTTCCCACACAGGGGGAAAGAAAACCCGAAGCATCAGTCACATAACCAACTATGGGCATACCGACGCAGCAGAGGAGAAAACGTGAAGAAGTGGTGTGGCGAACCTGCTTACAAGATCGAAGCTAAAGTGAAGGAGCTGGGACAGAATAACACTGACAAGAAAGCCTCCAAGAAACCAACGTAAAAGTCTGCCGATGATTGCTCTAATCAAGACCAATAGAGGGGCCCTGCCTTCTGCCAGGTGAAGGAGAAGGACCAAGAAGATACTTGGGTTTACTGGGCTGTGTGGGTTCGATTGCCTGGCACATGAGATCCTCAGAGATACTGAGATTTGATAGATACTGGTGCCCAGGCATACTCCAGTCACTATTTAAACTAATTAGAATCCTTTGTTGCTTTTTATATGATTGCTACTGTCCATAAATATTTCTTCAGTCATTTTGGGGAACAGATTTTGAACTTAAAGCATATGTTTACCCATGGCTTATCCTGTATTAGCCCTCCTCACTGAGTGTGATGCCCAGGTGTTGCCAGGAACAGGCCATGGAAAGACTCAGGCTCCCAGACGTTTCCCTCCGTCTCCTTGGGTTCTGAGAACAGGTACTTGTTTTCTTTTTCGCATATATTAGTCCCACTAGCTAAATCCCAGCATCTCAGAGACTGCTTTTGGGACCCCAAAGAAGGGGTTTCCATTGCCATATCCCACCATAGCTAAGAGTGCTCTATCCAGACAGGACAGTCCAAGCTGGGGTCCTGGGCAGGGGACTGAGTTAGCCCCTTCTGAAGGAGGCAGGAGAAGGAGATGCCTGCTGTGCAGCCTGCTGAAAGAGTCCTGGTTTTGTAGTGCTGAAAAGCAAGGTGAGCCTGGCTGGGAAGTGGGAGTTCTCCCCTGGGAAGTGGTGGGGCTGGAGCTGGCTGCAGGGCCATCGTCCTCACCCCTTGCAGCACGAGGATGCTCCTCGCCCTGGTGCCGATGGATCTCACTGCCACACAGGTGCAAAACATCAGTGATGAGCTGGCAGTTGAATGTCTCTGTGTGTTCTCCCAGGTAGGGCTGCAGCTCCCGCACCAACACCTTCTTGTCCAGCCTCATAGGATTAGGTTGCTCACAATGATGGTTTCTCTCATGGACACCTGTCACCAATGGTTCTGAAAGAGCAGAACCAGCTCCTGTCGCAGCCATGGCAGCAGGGGGTGGATTTGATTGGGGTGGCTGCTGAAATTTTCTGCCCAGACATCGGGATGGAAGCCACCCATGTGAGCTGCAGGGACCAGACCCACAGACCTCCACCCATCCTTTTTTGCTTCAGCGGATTGCTCTGTGAGGTGCACGATATTGAACACCAAATGATCCTGCAAATTTTTCAACTGCAGGTATAACAAGAGAGCCTTTGTGACCGTCCTGCAGAGCTGGCAATTTGGCCTCACCATTATCCAGCGCATTGTACAGGGGAAGCAAAACTGGTGGTGGCAGGGTGACGTGTAGGAAATGTCTCCTTGATCATCATCACAGATAGGGCAGCACCACTCAAGCTTGATGGAAGTGGTCTCTTCATGCTCTGGTGGGCTGGGGCGAGCCGCGTATGAGGATGAGGATAAAGACAGGTCCCCCTTCACTGGGGGGACCGTGGTCACTGACTGTCTAGGGGATGGGTTGGGACGGGAGGAGGAAAGGTCTAGGAACTATTTGGGTTTTTAGGGATATAGCTGATTAATCTTCCATAAATTCAAGAAGTGTTTATGTTCTCCCTGTTGACTCCTTATGTTTGATCCATTTCACATGTGGATTCACTTGCAGTGTGCAGAGAAACGGAATATGTGCTTCAGAATTGCCTTCTGGACTTGTCCATGCTCTTTACATTTGTATTATCACTGCTAGTTTTTAACCACTTTCAAGAAGAAGAATTGGATTGTTTTCCTTTTTTTGGTTCCTCAATGGCAGGAATCATTGAAACATTTGATTCATTGCTCTGTGGAAGAGCACCCTTCCAACTCTCTGAGCTCTGGGCTAAACCATGGCTTTAGTCCAGAAGGAAAGGACAATTATACTAACGCTGAGCTGACATCACAGTATGCAGCTCCTGCTTTGCTCTTTTCAAAATAATTCACTGAACAGTCAGTGTCCGAGGGCCACATTGTCTGAGCGTGACTGACAGCTGTGTGATAACCTGTCAAGTCAATATTTCTTAAGGGTAAAAGCTTTCCATATAGCTCACAGCAAAGCTGAGACTTCCGGTACTGCATGCAGGAGCTTCAGTTTCAAACTTGCAGCTAGCTAAATATCTCTGGATAAAAGAGTAGGGACTGATTCCAATCATACTTATCCAGATGTAGGCAAGTTGGGAAGAATGGGGAAAAAGGCAGCTAGGACCAAGTTACTTAATCTTTGTAGGATACTGGAGTGGAGGAAGTGAAGTAAAAGGGCATCTGAGGGGGCTGCAGAGAAGGCACAGCACAGGTCTTGTTGACTGGCACAAAACACTTATGGCAAGAAGACACAGGTGAGGAAATGGAGTGGAGAGTGGCACTGCAGGAGCACCAGATATGTGAGCAATGGTGCCAGTGCCATGCAGTGGATGGCTTGTTAGAACATCACTCTGCGGTGGAGTTACACATCCCCTGCTGGTGCACTGTGATGTCATGAGCAATGAACTGTGACCTCACAGGCCTTGCTGCTTGTCTTCAGGAACTGCCCGAGCCTGGCTCAGTCTGACTTGTGCCTGGACTCCTGTCGAGAGTGTCTGCGAGGTGTGGAGGATTGAGCCAGGCATCTCCTGGTGCTCGGTGGTGCTTCGGAGGCTGCTGGCAACAGTCTTGGTGCCTGTTCCAGAGCCATTCCCTGTGTTTCCCCAGCCAAGCCCGAACCAGGCAGCTGGGCACCGCGGGACGCATAGCAGCAGCAGCAGCGGAGGTGAGCTGTGAAGAGAAACATCCCTCTGGGCCAGTTGTGGGGTGGATGGTGGGGATGGGGGAGACGGGAGGGTGTTTTTCTTGAGAGGCCTGGGCACATTTTCTGCCCCTGCCCTCCCCAGGACAGCAAAGTGACCGTGACCACTCCCATTTGACAGTGCACAATAACTTTTGGCAGTGCCGGTGCCAGCAAGAGGGAGCAGCTCCTCATCCTGAGCTCACCCCAGCCCATAGCAGAGCGAAACATGTCCTCACAGGTGCAGTGGACATGCCCCATCTGCATCAATACCTGGAAGAGCATTGGCTTTGTGAAGCCCTGCCAACATCAGTTCTGCCTGGGCTGCATCCAGCTCTGGGCACGTCTGAATTCAGAGTGCCCAGTCTGCGCAGGACCCTTAGAGGGTGTCGGATTCTTTCTGCAAGTGGAAGATGGCATTACACAGTTTGAGACCCCAGCCCCTGAAGGCTTGCCAGGTGCCAGCATCCAGGAAGGTTGCTTTCCCAGCCACCCTGCTAAAAGCAGCCCCGAGGACCTCATGGTGTTCCCTCCATCCTCTCTGCAGGGGACACTGTCCCAAGCTGAGGAGGGGGCTCTGCAGCCAGGATCCGTGGACCAACTGCTGTTTCAAGTCTGGGCAGAACTCTTCCAAAGACATCAGCATCTCCTGGATCCTGTGCTGCCCTGGCTGCGCCAGCAGCTGCAGGCAATACATGGGGCCCAGTGGTGGACAGCAGGGAGTGTAGAAAGCAGCATCCTGCATGCCCTCTGCCTCCACGGTCCAGATGAGGCGGTCCTGGTCCAGAAGCTGCAGCCCATCCTCCAGTCACACACACAAGAGCTGGTCCATGGCCTCACCACAATCATTGCGTGGCAGTGCAGTGACGAGGCTTGTAGGCTGCTGCACTCCAGTGCTGCCAGGGAGGAGGGGGACAGCCCTGTGGCCAGCTCCAGCACCAGAGGGGGGATTCCCGAATGTCACCTGGCCTCTTCCAGTAGTCCTGTAGGCTCCAACATCGATGAACAGCCACGCACATCAGAGGCCAACATCCAGAGGGATCCTATCTTCCCCCAAACCATGTCTGCCCCTGAAGAGCAGGAGCAGCTGCAGGAGGAGCCACAGGAGGCAGCAGCGGTAGCAGGTCCCTCTGGCCAGGGCTGCTACTCCTCAGCTCCCAGGCAGGACAGGGACGACTTGCCTGGGAGGCGCCGGCGTGCCCCCATTCCCGAAGACTGTCCTCAGCCCTGCAAGATGTCCCGACCTGTCCCGAGGAGGAGGAGGGCTTCTCGCCCCCAGGAAACTCACCAGTCCCGTAGGATGTCCTGGCGCTTCCGAAACAGGAAGGCAACCAGATCCTAGCAAGGAGCCTCCCAAGCCCTACAAGAGGCTCCAACGGACCTTGAAGAAAAGAGTCCTCAGCTCCCAGAACAGGAAAAACAGAAAATAAAAATGCATTTAATACTCTTAAGACATTGAATATTGTTTTCAAACAGATCTGGTTTGCATTTTGGGTGATCCCTGTGTTGCAGAGCCAGAGAAAATCTCTAAAAGCAGCCAAATAAAGAAGGAAACCGTAACAATATTGAGGACATCATCTTTCTGCTTCTGACGTACCTCCAAAATACTTAACACAGGGAATTCTGAACACAGAGAAGGAGAGCACATGGGAGACACTAGAAGGTTCTGAAATCAACCCTGTTTTACTCCAAACCAGCATCAAAGCAGATTCTGACCCTCATTCCCACTTCTCATTGACTGTATAATTTTGATGCAAAAAAAGGATTTGACCCAGATTTTCCAGGGCCAGTATGGCTCAGCGATACTCCAGGATGCTTTCTCCACCAGTGAAGGCTTGGCATGGCAGCACAGCAGTAGTGGAAATGGCAAGATACTGCCAGGCGTGCCGCCCCATGGCTGGGATTTGCCGTTCACTGCTCTTCCACCAGGCCAAAGGATCCATGCTCCACTTGCAGAGCAGCTCCACAATGTAATTTTATAGTTAGTGGTGGATCTCAGGCATGTTCTCCATTGGATCTTTCTGCAGAAGGATGTTGTAGATGCTCTGGGAGGCAGTACTTGAACTTGTCTCCTTGTAGCCATCTGCATCCCTGCCCTCCACTTTGGAATCCAAGATCGGCATCCAAAATGGAGCCGTTGATGTGGATGGAGGGTTGAACACCTCAGACATAATTGTCTTGATGCGTTTGTGCAGCTCGCTCTGTAGGCCAGGGTGGAGAAACCGCAGCTCATTGAAGCATGGGTCCAAGAACAAGGTGGTGACCGGCATATTTTCCAGCATTTTCTCATCCTCTGAGAGCCCCCCAGAACTCTGTGAGCTCCAATTGGATCCTGTCTACCACTGTCTTTATGACGGTGCTGGCCCCTTTCATCTGCTGTCCAATGGCTGTGATGATCCCATGGATGCAAGGCATTAGAGATATGTTCTGCTCCTCCCACAGGATGGACGTGGCAGTCCTGATGGTCCTCAGTATCCTCAGTACTGGGATCAGGTCCTGCAGGAGCTTCCTCTTGTGATCAGTCAAGTGGCACCCTTGGGATGCTCCTCCCGGATGGACATGGTAGTCCGCTTCAGGTCCAGCAGGCTCTCACACATCTCTATGGTGGTTATCCAGCAGGATGCCGTGTCTATCACCACCTTCAGCTTGGATTTATTGGTGGCTTCCAGCTTGTTCCAGCATTGGAGGATTTTGAGTTCTGCTGGAAGTAGTAGACAATCTCGCACCTGATGGTCAAGGCTTCCCGGATCTGCTCCACTTCCAGCCCAGCTTGGACGCAGCAATGAAGGCTCTGAGCGGCACAGTAAAAGCTCCTCCAGTTTTATGTGTCCTCCAGTTGCTCCCCTTTGGCTGCCGTGTTCCACGGACTGTCCCGCACAACACAGAAGATGGATTTACTGGATAAGCTCAATTGAGAGAGGATAGCGTAGAGTTTCTCCGCTAAAGTGCTCTCTGCTTCGTCTTTGTGTGCTTGTTGCGTCTCCAAGTTGCCTTGCGCCCACCATCATTCCCCATCTATGACATTGGTCATTATGCTCTAGTTGGTCTGGCCAAGCCGAGATTCCCAGAATTCCACAGAGAATGTGGTGGCCTGCGTCATCTGAAGATAGTGCACCAGGTGTTGCTTGACTGTGTTGTACCGGAGCTGAAGCACGTCGGAAAGCTGAGTGGGTGCTGGGAGGGAAAACTTGGTTCCAGGAATCCAAAGAGGAGCCTAAATCCTTTCTCCTCCACCGTGGAGAGAGGGTGCAAGTCGTGGAAGATCATCTCCAGTACCAGCTCCAGGATGACACCTCAGTTCCAAGTGGTTCTGTGGTGTCATCTGCCGGTAGCGTTTCAGTGCAGTTTCTGGAACTGCGTAGTCGGATTCAGAAGCCGAATCATCCTCGAGTTGGGAGAGCAGGGTGCCACAGATGCTGTGCTTGTGGACCAGGTGTTCCCGCGTGGTGGTGGTGCTGTTGTGGAAGGAGAGCTGCTTCTTGCAGATGTTGCATTCCACTTAGGCGTGGAAGAGGGAGCAGGCATCTCAGGAGGTCTACAAGAAGCAGGTGAGATCATGTAGGCAAAAAATTAGAAGGGGTAAAGCCCAACTGGAACTCCATCTGGCCAGTTGAGTGAAAGACAACAAGAAATATTTCTTCAAGTGTATTAACAACAACAGGAAGACGAAGGAAAATCTCCCTCATCCACTGAAAGCAAGGGGAATGATAGTAACAAAGGATGAGGACAAGGCAGAGGTGCTTAATGCCTTCTCAGCTTCAGTCTTTAATAGGAAGGTAAGATGTTGTCTGGGCTCCAAGCCTCCTGAGCCAGAAGACCGTGAAGACAAACCCTCAATGTTCCAAGAAGACTAGGTTAAAGACCTGCTTGACCAATTAGACATCCAGAATTCTATAGGGCCAGGTGGGATACCAAGTCCCTTTCCCTCCTCTATTAACAGTCCTGGCTGACTGGGGTAGTGCTGCTCGACTGGAGACCGGCAAATGTATCTCCCAATTTTAAGAAATGTCAGAAGGAGGATCTGGGCAATTATAGGCCTGTTAGCTTGACTCCGGTACCAGGACAGGTCATGGAGAAGATCATGCTATGACACAGCACATGCAGGAGAGCCAGGTGTTCTGGCCCAGTCAGCATGGGTTTCTGAAAGACAGGTCCTGCCGGACCAACTTAATCTCCTTCTATGACAAAGTTACCTGGTTAATGAATGAGCGACAGACTATGGATCTGGTGTACCTGGACTTTTGTAAAGCCTTTGACACCATTTCTCAAAGCATTCTGCTTGAGAAACTGGCTGCCATTGGCCTGGACGGGCACACCTTCTGCTGGCTGAAAAACTGGCTGGACAGCTGTGCCCAGAGAGTGGTGGTAGTTGGTATTCCCCAGGGTTAAGTGTGGGGTCCAGTCCTGTTCATTATCAACAACCCCATGCAGCATTACAGGCTTGGGGAAGAGTGGCTGGAGAGCTGCCTGGCGGAGAAGAACCTGGGGATTTTGGTTGACGCCCTTAATAAATGGCTTAGGGACTGGTGCCGGCAAAGGAATTTTGGGTTCTACGATCATGGAGAAACCTTTACGGCACCGGGCCTGCTTGACTCAGATGGGTCTCGTCTAACTCCAAAGCATAAGAGGATTCTAGCCCAGGACCTGGCAGTGCTTGTAGAGAGGGCTTTAAACCAGGTATGAAGGGGGAGGGGGGAGTAACTAGGCTCACCAGAGATGTCGCTGTGGAGGATAAGCCGTCTCAAAGGGTGTCATCAGTAACCCAACTGAAGTGCATGTACACAAACGCATGCAGTATGGGGAACAAACAGGAGGAGCTAGAAGTCCTGGTCCAGCGGGAGATCTATGACATCGTTGCTATCACGGAAACGTGGTGGAACGACTCTCATAACTGGAGTGCTGCCGTGGAAGGCTACAGGCTCTTCAGGAGAGACAGGCGTGAGAGGAGAGGTGGAGGGGTAGTCCTCTATACTAAGGAAACCCTGGATGCTGTCGAAGTCGAGATCGGTGATGACCAGATTGAGTGCCTATGGGTAAGGGTCAGAGGGGCAGTCAGGTCTGACCTCCTGGTTGGAGTATGTTACAGTCCGCCCAACCAGGAGGACAAGATGGATCTTCTATTGTTTAAACAGCTGGAGGCTGCCTCTAGATCGGCTGCCCTTGTTCTTTTAGGAGGCTTTAATCTTCCGGATATCTGCTGGGAACTTAACACTGCCAAGAGGAGGCAGTCCAGGAGGTTGTTAGCGTGTATTGAGGACTGCTTTTTGTCACAGCTGGTGAGTGAGCCCACCAGGGTTGAGGCTCTCCTTGACCTGCTGTTTACAAACAAGGAAGGGTTGGTGGGTGATGTTGTTGTCGGAGGCTGTCTGGGGTGTAGTGATCATGAGATAATTGAGTTCTCTCTAAACAATGTAACAAGAAAAGGCAGGAACAGGACTTTGATGCTGGACTTTCGGCAGGCAGATTTTGGATTATTTAAGGAACTGGTCAGGAAAGTACCCCGGGAAATAGTTCTTAGTGGCAAGGGGTTCCAGGAAGGCTAGATGCACTTCAAGAATGAATGTGTTGTAAGAAGATTCGTAGGGGCAGATGGCTGGCCTGGATGAGTAAGGAGCTTCTGAAGGAATTAAGTAAGAAAAAGAGGATGTATCATCGTTGGAAAGAAGGGGACATAAGCCAGGTCATGTTCAAAGATGTTCTTAAGTCGTGTAGGAAAAAAATCAGGGAAGCAAGAGCCCAGCTGGAGCTCAAATTGGCCACTTCTGTTAAGGATAATAAGAAGAGTTTTTATGAATATATCAATAGTAGAAAGAAGGGTGGCAGCAACCTCCACTCTTTGTTGGATGTGGAGGGAAATATAGTAACCAAAGATGCAGAGAAGGCTGAGGTATTTAATGCCTTCTTTGCCTCAGTTTTCAACAGCAAGGATGTCTGTTCGCTTGATAGTTGATCCTCTGAAGTGGTTGATGGGGGCAGGGTGAAATATGGCCCTCCTGTAATCCATGAGGAGGAAGTTAGAGACCTGCTGAACCACTTGGACCCTCATAAGTGTATGGGACTGGATGGGATCCATCCTAGGCTGATGAGAGAGCTGGCGGATGAGCTTGCTAAGCCGCTCTCCATGATCTTTCAGCAGTCCTTGCTCACCGGAGAGGTCCCGGAAGACTGGAAGTTGGCCAATGTGATGCCCAACTACAAGAAGGGCCATAAGGATGATCCAGGCAGTTACAGACCTGTCAGCCTGACCTCAGTCCCAGGTAAAATTATGGAGCAGATAACCCTGGGTGCAATCTTGCAGCACCTGCAGAACGGCCAAGAGATCAGGACCAGCCAGCATGGGTTTAGGAGGGGTAGAACCTGCCTGATGAACCTGATCTCCTTTTATGACCATGTGACTCACCTGGTGGATGAGAGGAAGGCTGTGGATGTGGTATACCTGGACTTTCAGCAAAGCCTTTGACACTGTCTCCAACAGTAGACTCCTAGGGAAGCTGGCAGCCCGTGGCTTAGATGGGAGCACTCTGTGCTGGGTTAGGAATTGGCTGGATGGCCGAGCCCAGAGAGTGGTGGTCAATGGTGTTTCATCCAGTTGGCGGCCGGTCACCAGTGGTGTCCCCCAGGGATCGGTGTTGGGTCCCGTCCTGTTTAATATCTTTATTGATGATCTGGATGAGGGGATTGAGTCCATCATCAGCAAATTTGTAGATGATACCAAGCTGGGAGGAAGGGTTGATCTGTTAGAGGGTAGGATGGCCCTCATACAGAGGGACCTGGACAGACTGGAGAGATGGGCTGATTCTAATGGGATGATGTTTAGTAAGTCCAAATGTCGGGTACTTCATTTTGGACACAACAATCCCATGCATAGCTATACACTGGGGACAGAGTGGCTGGAAAGTAGTCAGGCAGAAAGGGACCTGGGAGTACTGGTTGACAGGAAGCTCAACATGAGCCAGCAGTGTGGCCAAGTGGCCAAGAGGGCCAATGGCATTCTGGCCTGCATGAGGAATATTGTGGTGAGCAGGAGCAGAGAAGTTATCTTCCCCCCTGTACTCGGCACTGGTCAGGCCCCACCTTGAATAATGTGTACTGTTCTGGGCCCCCCGGTTTGGGAAAGATGTCAGGATGCTGGAGTGTGTCCAGAGGAGGGCAACGAAGATGGTGAAAGGGCTGGAGCACAAGCCCTTTGAGGAGCGACTGAGGGAGTTGGGGCTGTTTAGTCTGAAGGAGAGGAAGCTCAGGGGAGATCTCATTGCTCTCTACAAGTACCTAAGAGGAGGTTGTAGTCGGGCAGGGGTTGGTCTCCTCTCTCAGGTGACCAGTGACAGAACTAGAGGGCATGGACTCAAGCTTCGTCAGGGAAAGTTTAGACTTGATGTTAGGAAAAAGTTCTTCACTGAAAGGGTGATTGGCCATTGGAATGGGCTGCCCAGGGAGGGGGTGGAGTCGCCAACCCTGGAGGTGTTTAAGGGGAGACTGGAGGAGGCACTGAGTGCCATGGTTTAGATGATGGTATTAGTGTAGCTGTTAGTGTTGGGTTATAGGTTGGACTCAATGATCTCGGAGGTCTTTTCCAACCTTATGATACTGTGATACTGTGATACTGTGACAGCCAGCTGAATATGAGTCAGCAGTGACCCAGATGGCTAAGATGCCATTGGACATCTTGGCCTGTATCAGAAACAGTGTGGCCAGCGGGACCACTGTTCCCCTGTACTCAGCACTGGCGAGGCCAAACCTCGAGTACTGTGTGCAGTTCTCATCCCCTCAGTACAAGAAGGACATTGAAGTGTTGCAGCGTGTCCAGAGAAAGACAACAAGGCTGGTGGAGGGGCTGGAGAACAAGTCTTGTGAGGAACAGCTGAGGGAACTGGGGTGATTGTGTTGAAGAAGAGGAGGCTGACGGGAGACCTCATCACTGTCTACGGCTGCCTGAAAGGGGGCTGTGGGAGAGCGAGTGTTGATCTCTTCTCACAAGTGACAGGTGACAGGACAAGGGGAAATGGCCATAAGTTGCGCCAGGGGAGGTTCAGACTGGATATTAGGAAAATATCTTTACCGAAAGGGTTCTCAGGCACTGCAACAGCTGCCCAGGGTGGTGGTGGAGTCACCATCCCTGGAGTTGTTTAAAAACCAGGTAGAGGAGGTTTTGAGGGACACGGTTTAGTGGATAATGGGTGCAGTTGGACTCGATGATCTCAAAGATCTTTTCCAACTGGAAGATTCTATGATTCTATGAAGGTGCGCGGCCCCTGGCCCTTCTGCGTCGCACTCTGCGGGTGAGTGCGAGCCACCAGGCCCTTCCCAGCCAGGTTTGGGCTGAGAGCGCCGAGGGGCGGTTGGGGGGACAGCTGTGAGGGGGGGCTGGGGAGAGGGGGAGGGGCGTGAGGGGCTCCTGGGGGCCATGGGTTTTGTAGGGGGAGCAGAGAAGGACTGCAAAGGGGTGCAGGGGGACTTTGGGGTAAAAGGGGTGGGCAGGGAAGGACTGTGAGAGGCTTCTGGGGGGCTTTCATGTAAGAGTGCTGGTCTCTGGGGTGTTTTGGGGTGAGGAGGGAGTGCAGGAGGGCACTGGATTGGTTTTTGAGGTTGAGGAAAGCATGCAGTGTGGGTGAAGAAGGGCCATTGGGGGTCCTGCTGGGCTCTGGTGTGCAGAGGGGGCAGAGAACGAGTGTGAGGGCTCTTGGGGGCTTTTGAGGGTGCATAGGAGCAGAGAAGTGATGTGAGGGGCTCCTGGGAGACTTGAGAGATACAAGCAAGGGGAGAGAGAAAGTATATGAGGGGCTTCTGGGGTGTGTGTTTCTCCACCTAGGGGTGCAAGGGGACAGAGAAAGGGAGTAGGGGTCTTTTGGGAGGATGTGTGTTGCAGGAGGGGGTACTGAGGGTGTGCAAGAGTTCAGAGAAGGGTTGAGAGGGGCTTTGGGTGAGTGGGTGGGGTGAGGAGGGGGTGTGTAGGGGGAAGAGAAGGGGTGTTGGAGGGCCCTAGGGCCTTTGGGGTGGAGAGGAGGCCCTGAGGGTATGTAGGGGAAGGCATTGCGGGGTGGATGTAGAGGAACAGAGAAAGGTCATGTGGGACTTCGGGGGTGCAGAGAAGGGATTTTAGGGGCTCCTGGAGGGCTTGAGGGATGGTACTGAGGAGGTGCAGGGGGGGCAGAGAGGGGTGGGAGGGGCTTTTGGGGTCGAGTGATAAAGGTGTGCAGGGTAGGGAGAATAGGAGTGTAGGGGGGCATTGGGAGGCATTGGGGTTGAGGAGGGGGTGCAGTTTTGGGGAAGAATAGGCACTGGGGACTCCTGGGTGTCTGGGGTATAGGGGAGCAGGAGGCTAGAGAAGGGGCGTGAATAGCTTTTTGAGGGGTTGGGTTTACAGGAGGAGCAGTAAATGGATGTGAGGCATTTCTGGAGGGCTTTGGGGTGGGGGAGCAGAGAGGGTGGTTAGGCAGCTTCTGGGTAGCTCTGTTTGTTCAGAGTGGGCAGTGAAGTTTGCAGAGAACAGGGTTTGGAGGCTCCTGGGGGGTGCTTTGTGGTGAGGAGTGGCAGAAAGATGTTTATGGGGTTTCTGTGGGGCTTTGGGCATGAGCAGGTGGTACAGTGTAGGTGGAGAAAGGGTGTTGGGGCTCTTGGAGGGTTTTGGGGTGGTGGGGTCCGTGATGAGGTGCAGAGGTGGGCACTTTGGAGAGTGTGCAGTGGGCACAGAAGGGGAGGCAGGGGCTTGGTGGGTGAGGATTGGGGTAAGAAGGAGGTGCGGGGCAAGGGGAGTAGGGCCACTGGGGGCTTGCACACTAGAATGTGTGCAAGGAGGGGCATAAAAAGGACGTGAGGGGCTTCTGGGGCACTTTAGAGTAAAGAAGAGGACCCAAGCATGTGCAAAATGGCAGAGAAGGGGTTTGGGTGTGCAGGGGGGCAGTGGGAAGTGCGGGGGGGGGGCAGAGGAGAAGTGTGAGATACTTCAGGGATGCCTTGAGGTTGCCAGGGAGCCCTGAAGGCTTTAGTGTTGTGACACTGATGGGGTGCAGAAGGGCAGAGAAGGGGTTTTAGGAAGTGCGTCATTTTGATTTCCCACCCAGAGTAGGGATTGGAGCCTTCTGGCTGGCAATTGAGGTTTATGTTTCGAAGATCTCCACCTGCGTTTCCCTTTCTGGAGTGGCTGTGTGAGCTGAAATTCCAGAATGGCCTCATTCCCTGCTGTCCTGGCGCACTTCAGCTGTCAGGAAGGCAGAGGCTACGCCTGGTGCTTCTGAAAGGGACAAACTCCTTTGTGAATACTGGGAACTGGGAATGGGGTTGTGGCAGACAGCCTTCAAGAAGGCAGAGGCTGAACATACCACTTACCAAGGTAACAAACCCCCTCCTGGATAGCAGGAATTAGGGATGGGACCTTCAGGAAGTTGGAGGCTGAGCCTGGTGCTTCCCAAGGGGACAAACCCCTTCCTGAATACTTGGAGTTGGGGATGGGGTTGTGCTAGATGGAGCCTTTGAAAAGGCAAGGTGTTCCGTAGGGATGACTTCAATGAGGACGCAGCTCCATGGGTGAGGAAAACACAGTTGTGTACCAGCCATGTGTCCATAACTGTGGCTTCTCCTTGAGCTGCATTTGGCCTTGGAGCTGGATAAGGTTTTCCCAGGCCCTGGAAGCTCCTTCTGTCCAATGTACAGCAATGGGAGCTTCAGGCTTCAGCCTTGCTCCCTTCTTTTCCGCCCCGAGCCTCCATCCCTGTGGCAGTGATGCTTGGGTGGCAGCTATGGAGCTGCTCGGCTCCCAGGTCGGAAGTGTTGTAAGCCTGACAGCTGGGAGCGGTTGGAAAACGATCCAGTTCCTGGAGCCTGGCACATAGCTGCAGCAGAATTCCTCCCACGCCTCTCTGGAGACGGCGTCTTCCTGAAATGTAGAAAAACTACAGCTTCATCCTTGCTGTCCGGCTGTGGGGCATCTGGGTCCCTCTTTGAGCAAGGAGCGCATCTCCCTTTGGATGCTGGGATGAAACATCCCAGTGGGGGCCAGATCCGGGGTTAAATCCCAGCCCAGGAGGAGGCTGTGGAGATGCTGTGTGGCTTCTCCCTGCAGCCCACACGTTTTGGCATCTGCTAAGTGTGCTATGCCTCAAACAAAAGTATTCTGGTAGCAGGGAATTCCTGAATCCTAGATGTGACAGATTATTCCAAGGCACTTTGAGGGAAGGTTCTGTATCCCAGTTCCTGCAGCCCACACTGGGCATTGTGCCAGGGCAGAACTGGACCTGTACACTTGACCCATGTTGCTGCTGTGGACACATTTCTCCCATTTCCTGACAATCCTTCTCTCGTGGGATGCTTCTGCCAGGATCCCAGAAGCCACAGTGGAGGATTCCCCATGCTCACAGTGTCCAGGACCTTCACAGTGCTCACCTGGGAAACGTGTTGGTGCTTTCCCTCAGCCGAGGCACTGCGTGGATGCTATTGGTGCTGTACCAAATCCATTTCCCATCCCTTATCCCAAACCAAACAACCTAGCAGCAACCAAGGCATTCTACTCATATGATCTTGTAGATCCAGGTCAAGACAAAGGTTACAAGGAAGGCTGGATGGAAAAAGAAGTGCTCGGCCAACTAATTTATTAAAGAGGCAAAATCTGGAAGTCTTTTACAACAAACAGCGGTCACAAAGATCCTTCTGGATCACACCCTCTAAAACCTGATTTCCATTAAGTCTGTTTCCATAAGGACTGTCCTAAGTTTACACCCAAAAGACAAACTCACCTTCTGCACGCATCGCGTCTCACCGAGAGACATGCATTGACACTGGAGTCACTGATGTGTCAGCACGGTGCAAAAGAACGGAGCAGAGAGTGGATTCACACAGTCTGCCTCGGGGCACCAGTGTCAGGAAGCCACAACACCGGGTGGCCAAATCGTTAACTTTTGTGGTGATGGAAAACCGGGTTCCACCCTATCAATGGAAGGGAAACCATAGTCCTGGATTTCCTCCCTCCCCCTGGCTTGGGCACTCTGCAACAAAGGCATCTCAGGCAGTTTCTGAACCCTGAGGAATACGATGATAATAATGGCCTCATCCCTTCCTGCAAGCATTACGATCAGGGAAAACAAACCCCGCAAACCCAAGCCCCAAACAAATTACGAATCATTCACTCGAGTACTTGCTGCTTTTACCCCTGAGGCCACCGGAAGATGCAGAAAGGGCCATTTGCTCTCATTGCTGGTCACAGTTACTCCTCACCACATTCACCTCAGCATTTTGAATGCTCCTTTGCAACAGCAAAACCTTTCTTAAGCTTTTCAGTGCTCTTTTTTGCCAGTGCTGCTGATGAGTTCCTTCTCCTGCTGGGCATGAGGGAGTTGCTGTCCCACCCCATTCTGGAAAAGCAAAGTGGAGAGGGTCCCTCTGGTGGGACTGCCACCTGAGCTTCATAGAATCACTGCAGCTTGAAACAAACTCTCAGATCATCCAGTCCCACCATCAGACCAACACCACCATGCCTACTGAACCATGTCCCAAAGTGCCATGTCTACATGTATTTTGAACACCTGCAGGGTGGGTGCTCCACCACTTGCCTGGGCAGCCTCTTCCACTCTTCCAGTAGAGAATTTTTTCCTAATAGCTAATCTAAACATCCCCTGATGCAATTTGTGGCCATTTCCTCTCATCCTACCATAAGCCACTTGGGAGAAGAGACCAACACCCTCCTCGCAATCACTGGAAATGTTCTCCCCTGCAGCCAGCAAAGCATGGAGATTCTCTTTGACTCTCTTTTTGTTGTTAATGTATTTGTAAAGATTTTTTTTGTTATCTCTTACAACAGTGGCCAGATTCCGTCCTAGCTGGACTTTTGCCACTCTAATTCACTCGCTGCGTGACCTAACGAGGCCCCTGTACTCTTCCTAAGCTGCCCGCCCCTTCTTCCAAAAGTGGCAAACTCTCCTTTTTCCTTGAGTGCCAGCAAAAGCTCCCTGTTCACCCCTGCCTCCGGAAGACCAGGGCAGTGGTTTTGCTGACCCTCCCTCCTTACTTCACCAAGAATCAAGAGCTCCTATCGTTTCATGGGTGCTAAGTCCAAGATCGCCTCTGACCACTACATCTCCCAACAGTTCTTCACTGTTTGCAAACCGCAGGTCAAGCAAGGCACCTCCCCTGCTAGGCCAGCAAGTTCTCTTCTACACACTCCAGGAACCTCCTAGATGTCTGATAAGTTAAGTCCCCCAGGGGAACAAGGGCTAGCAACTGTGAGGCTTTTACCAGCTGCTTGTAAAACGCGTCGTCTGCCTCCCCATGCCGGCTGGGTGGTCTGTAACAGAGTCCCAGCAGGATATCTCCCTTGTTGGCCTTTCTCCTCATCCTCACTCAACCTTATCATCACAACCATTGAGCTCTACAGAATCAAACCCCACTCAAACATACACTCCACCTCTCCTTCCTCACCTACCCCTTCTGAAGAGCTTTTAGCCATCCATTGCAGCACTCCAGTCATGAGAGTCATCCCACCACGTCTCTGTGGTGGCGACTAAGTCACAGCTATGACGATGCACAACGGCTTCCAGCTCCTCCTATTTGTTGCCCATGCTGTGTGCTCTGGTGTAATGCCCTTGAGCTGGGCTTTTGATTTCTCTCCCAACATTGGCACAGCACCCCTGGGCTCATCTCTAGAGAGCCTGCTCGTAACCCCTTCCCCTTTGAACCTACATTAAAGCCCTCTCGATGAGCCTCACCGGCTCAGAGCATGCCCCGCTGACGCTATCCACGCCCCCACCAGACAAACCATGGCCTCAAAGCTGCAATCAAATTCCAGCTATGTGCTCTTTTCTAGCAACACAATGAACACACAAAACTCGTATTTTCAGTAGAATTGCTCTTTTCTGAATTTAAAGCCTTTATCAGACTTTGCTTCTTCAGACTGATTGGTAAAACACAGACACACATGTAACTAACACAGACATTTCCATAGAGGGGCAATCTGACTCCTGTGCAAAGCCAGCTTTCTTGCTCCCTCGCCCCTTCAAGGCTGCCAAGCACCTGAAATCAAGCTGTAACAGTTTGCTGGCCTAGAATGAGGAGTTCATTTCTCCCGCAGAGGTCAAAGAGGGGATGCTGAAAACTCCTCAAGCACTAAGGGTGATGACCATGGCTGACCAAAACATCGAACACGGTGGTAAAGTATGTGTCCTGTGAATAGTAAGAGAGCGATCACCATCACAACCGCAGATATGATTATTATCTTCATGTGTCTTGTCAGTCACGTGTGGGATTTTACAGATCCTCTCCTAGAAAAGAAAAGAGAGCAAAACTCAGTTTGCTTTTAGGAAGCTAGAAAAAGCATCTGTTAGAAAGACTGAAATATCAGCCTTTTCTTGATTTCATGTTCTTTTCCATGGGCATCTTTTGCTTTCTAAGTACACTTACAAGCCCTTTTATACAAGGGCTTGTGGTGATACCACAAGGGGAAATTGCGGTAACGTGGGCGGGGGGAGATTTGGGTTAGACATTAGGAAGAAAACCTTCATGACGAGGATGGTGAGGCACTGGCACATGTTGCCCAGGGAAGCTGTGGATTCCCCCTCCCTGGAGGTGTTCAAGGCCAGGTTGGACGGGGCCTTGAATAGCCTACTCTGGTGGGAGGTGTCCCTGCCCATGACAAGGGGGTTGGAACTGGATAGGCTTTAAGGTCCCTTCCAACCCAAATTTTCTGTGATTCTATGATATTTGTTTAAGGGGAGATGTCAAACATCCAGAATATCATGTGACTTCTCTTTTTGCCATACAGGAACTCTATTGATGTCCCATCCTTGCTGTTCCCAGAATGGGAATCACTCCCATTCACTGTAGATCGAGCTTCATGTTGGAAAACACTCCAGACTGTAACCAGTTGTCCTGCTTGAGCACTGCCTTGCTCTGGGAAATTATCTGATGGTCAAGAGGCTTCTGAGGTGCTGGTTCCCTCCTCCTGGTGGTGCAGCCTCTTGCAGGGTTGGAGAGAGATCTGGGAGCTTGGGGCCTTCTACTTCTGGGGGTGCTGGTGTCCCTCAGGAAATTGTCCATGTCAGGAGTGGAAGCTCCTGCCACCACCACCAGGTCTGCTGCTTCCTCCTTGGTCTGATCCTGCTCTTCAGCTTTAGACTCAGATAGGGGGCAAATGTGACCCCCACGGTATTGGAGTCTGAAGTGCCTGCTTCCTCGTCCTGGTAGCACAGGGTCGTAACGGGCTGGGGAGAGTCTTGAGGGCTGGGGTTCCTCCTCTTCATAGGGTGCTGGGTAACCCCGTGCAAGTTGTACTGACCAGGAGCAGAGGGACCTGGCTCGTCGTCCTCCTCTCCCTCCTCCTGAGGCTGATCCTGCTCTTTAGGTTTAGACTTGATGGGGGGCATTGGTGACCCCCATGCATGTCGGAGTCTGATGAGCCGGCTTCCTCCTCCTGGCGTTGTGGCATCTTGATGGGCAGGGGAGACTCTTGAGGGCTGGGGGCCCTCCTCTTCATAGGGTGCTTGGCACGCCTATGCAAGTTGTGCTGGCCAGGAGCAGAGGGACCTGCCTTCACCACCTCCCTTCGCTCCTCCTGGGGCTGATCCTGCTCTTCAGGTTTAGGCTCAAATTTAGGGCGAAGGTATCCGCCATAGATGTCGGAGACTGATGTGTCGGCTTCCTCCTCCTGGCATTGTGGCATCCTGATGGGCTATGGAGAGTCTTGAGGGCTGGGGACCCTTCTCTTCATACAATACAGGGCACGCCCGTGCAAGTTGTACCGACCAGGAGCAGAGGGAGCTGTGTCCACTACCAACACTCGCACCTCCTTGAGCTGATCCTGCTCTTCAGGTTTAGGCTCAAATGAGGGATGAAAGTGTCACACATGGAAGTCTGACTCTGATGTGCCGGTTTTCTCCTCCTGACATCATGGAATCTTGATGAGCTGGGGAGATTTTTGAGGGCTGGGGGACCTCCTCTTCATACAATAATGGGCATACCCATGTGTGGGAGATGGGCTTGCAGAAAGCATCAGACGACTCAATATGAGCTAGGCAAAGCAGGCTTTTATTGCCTTCTTTACAGCGAATATATATGCTTCCCCCCCCCCCCCCAAATAATAATGGCTGATTATATATGATACCTGCTGCTATATAAAAATCCTCAAAATTCCGGTGAAAATGTGCAGCACAAAGTCTACCTTCAGTTGCTGCTATGTGACTATTTCTTATCAACCTATTGCCACGAACTCCACACTCTAATAAAAGATTCAAAGCACATTTACAATATATAAAACTGCGATTATGATTAACGGCTATAACAGAATTCAATTCTCAAGCCCCCACCAGTCCTTGTTGGTGAAGTATGTTTGCAACTGTATGTTGTGTACGAAGCCTCTAGCTCGGTTCGTTAATTTCTGTTCAAAGTTGTTGAAATAGAATGCTTATTAATCGCTGTCGCTCTTGTGTGTTGACCGACTGGACCGCTGGGCGTGTCCATTTACTGGGAATCCATAAGGGACCTTGATCTGTGGAAACACAACTATAACCATGACCAGTAAATAGCAACGGGCTCGGCCCTTCCCCTAATCCTGTCTTAGCGTTCTTATAACGCAATTGTATTTCAGGCGTAGCTTACATTTTTACACCACTATTATGAATTACTACAGGTGCTTGCTCTAAGCCTGCTACCAAGCTAAGATAATTAAGCGTATAAAGCACCTTACCTAACCTTATCTGTGTATCTAATTCTGTTACATCCTTCTGCTTTGCAGGACATTCTTTAATAGTTCTATGTGCTCTTTCAACAATCGCTTGCCCTGTGGACAAATGGGGAATACCTGTTACATGCTTAATTCCCCATGTTTGCAAAAACTTCTCTATTCTCCCTCTATAACAAGATGCTGCCACTAACCTCTCTGCATCTCTGGCGACCCTTTCTTATCAAATGGCTGATTACTTCTGCTCCTTGCCATATACTCTTAGGTGATGTAAAAGGTGGAAACAACCGTTTCAGGATTGCTACTTGATTTTTTCACAATACATCCCCAGTGAGGTCAAAATCCTCCACCTCTCCGTGATGTCACAGATGGCCATCTGCCCCACTCAGTGCTCAGCATCAGCTGAAACTTGGGGGTTGGGACTGGAGGTCAGGAGAAACCTTTCCTCTGTGAGGACAGTCTGGTGATGGGACAGGTTGCCCAGTGGGGTGGTGCCATCTCGATACTGTGAGGATTTGAAGCCCCAGCAGGACAAAGCCCAGAGGACCCTGGTCTGACCTCAGGGCTGGTCTGCTTTCGGCTGGAATTTGGACCACAGACCAGCCAAGATCCCAATTGTCCTAGGGGATGGCTGGCACTTCTGTAACCTCTCAGTACATATTCATAGCTTGATGTGTTAATGTGGGGCAAAGAATACAGAGAATTTTTACCGTGGAGACGTTCCTGTTTTGTCATATCCTGTTGGGTGCAGAGGAAAGGGCTTGAGGAAGTCAGGGCTCCTAACTTGGTGGCAAGGCTCATCCTAACTACTGTTATCAGCCAACAGCAGTGACCAGGGCTGACGTCCAGTTGGGACCCTATTGGACCTGTGGCAAAATCAGCTTCCCCTCTGGCCCACTCTGTCCTATGCATGTGCTGCATTGTAGGTGCATCGTGGCAGCAGGGTTTCTGCGTGGGAGGAGGCACTAGGTCCTCAGCCCTGTGACACAGCATGCACATGTCCGTGCTCCCCAGCAGGCTGCTGCCAACCACAATGGAGTGTGGGGCTAACGGAAAGGCATAAGGAGAACAGGGAGAAAGCAGCACAGATACGTGCTCAGAGAAATCAGGATTTTTTTCCTGTTTTTTGAAAACTTTCACAGATGCCTGCTACTTACAGGAGCAATGCAGGGCCTTGCTTGACTGGGAAGAGTCCAATGGGCTGGAGGCTCTCGTCTCTGTGCAGTACCATGTGTCCCCAGGTGAATGGGCTCTGTCTCAGTCAGTACTGGAAGGACCGCAGCTTCAGCCCTGGTCAGAGCGACCTTGTGCCAGCGCATCTTCTGGATTCTCTTAGGCATGATGCTACTCTAAAAAGATGGGCAGAGACAATTATGAGAGTCTTGCAGATGGCAGTATGTACCATGCTGGATTTGTCTTCTGTCACATCAGAACCTGTGGGACTGCTGGAGGAGGCTGGCTGGAAAGAGTTCTAGTTGCTGTGCCACATAGTTTCTAATCAAGCAAGCATATTTGATAAAGGACTCCACTTAGCCTAGTTTGCAACCAGCATACGTCTGATGTGTTGTGTTGGGGAAGGACTGTGATGTAAAATGCAAAAGCATTGTCTGAACAGTGCATGTACAGAATGGTCTGCAGGTGTGTAAGTCTTTTTTATGAGACCAGAAAGCTGCAGAGCTCTCTGTACGTGCACTACAACGCGGTGTGGTTGAGGTGGCTAAATGAGAATAGAGGAGCTGTGGAACGCACAAAAGAAAATCATTTGCACTTTAACAAATTGTAGATTATCCATGCAGTTTTCTATGAATTATAAGTCATAATAAAACAATCACCTGAGTGCATGGAGTTTCTGATAGTGGATGAGTGAAGGAAGCAGGAAGGCTGGAAACAAGTTAAGCAAGGAGATGATGGTGAAATCCTGAGCAGTGGGATTTTTCTGAGGTCACTGATGGATTTGTCTGGGCTCAAAACAATCTTTGAAGCAAAGTCAACTCCTTCTCTTCGTGGAGCTTTTATTATGTGTCCAATTATAGACAGTGCTGGCAGTTTCATTAGGGTACGTGCGTGTCAGGACGTGCCTAATGCTGCACACAGCTGAGCTTTGGCCGGCTTCACTTAGGGCTCTTGCAGCTGTGTGGTAGCAGGTAGAAGTCCAGTATGGAGTGCTGCTTTCTCTGCTCACCCCTCTGGTGGGACTCACCTCTCCTAAAGGAAGGCCTTTAACTCCTCCTCAGGCCTTCAGCTACCACGGTTTGCTGCTTTGTATAGTAACATGGTAAGTTGAAAATTGTTTAATACATTATGCTGCTCCAAGCACAGGAGGTGATCTGCTGGGAGGTGGGCTGTCCACGGAGGACAGCATTCCTCAGCAACAAAAATCATCTGGTTTGTTTTCTGACATATACTAGTTGTCCAAGAAGACTCTAGCATCATGCTCAAAGTCTAATGACCCAAACAGTTGATATATGCACAATAAAAATTTGGTGCACATGTGCAGTGAAGAAGTTGCAATATTGTCTTTTTTTGTCCTCCAGAGAACGGTTTTCAGTTTGGCTTTTGAAAGGATCATGTATAGCTCTGGCCAGTCGTGAGAGAATGACATAGTGCCGTTTGTTCACCTGAGTGCCTGTTTAGAAGGTTGTAATATTGTAAAAGCTGGCGTCTGAGAAATTCAAGGTTTGGTAGCAAAGACTCCTAAGATCAGCTCTAACCAATACCTAAATTGTTTAGTAACAATGATACTAGTGGTGAAGGCAGCAAAAATACTATTTAAAATTGGAAAGGCAGTGGTGCATCTGTTCTGTTGTAAGAAGGTCTGACCCTTGAAAGAAATCGCTGGAACTTTGGGAAGGAACTTGCAATGGCCAGTCTTTGGGTGTCAGGGAGCGTGGTTGGATTTTGGTAAACTGGTAGGCTGTGTGACACCTCCTATTACTTGGGACTTTATGCCAGAAGTGTTTGATACCCATGAGACGACATGTTGTTTAAGGGAAAGCTGTCTTTCATGTGATGACCCAAACATGCTATTCTATGCTTTGTACTGGGGCTTGGCTAATGCTTATCGTGCTGCTGTAGATCACTCTCAGGTTACGGTTGAGACAGAAACCCAAACGATGCCACCTGATACTAGTGATGTCCCTATTGGGCCCACCTGTGAAATTGGGGGCTAAACACAACTTGAAGTTAAAGCCGTCTCTACTAAGTCTACTGGAACTGGGACTCAAGCTAAAAACAGGAAAGTCATTCTTTTTCCTATAAAGAAAAAGAAGGTGTTGGTGAGGGAGACCGCAAAACTTACAGACCCATCTCTGCAACTGGAACGCATGGAAGAATAAAAAGAAAGAGAAGAAGAAGGACCAGAAGGACCTATCCCATCCACACAGGCAGTAGCGGATGAAGGAGCGGCTGTGAGCAAGGAATAAGTGGCTGTGACAGAGGAAGAGAGAGTTGCAAGAGAAGGGGCACACCCAAAAGCATTAGGGGTGCATCCAAAGGAAAGTAGAGCGGTATCAAGAGAAAAGAAGGCAACAGTACAACCAACCTGTAGTATACTGTCACTAGATGATTTATATACTGACTATACATTTAGTATTTCAGAAGATGCAAAAAAGGGGCAAAAGCGTTCCATTCAACCTGAGAGAGAATTATTTTTACCTGATGATTGGTTGAGGCCTTTATCTCAGCACCTGAAAGACTACTCGCTACCTCTACCCGCTGGGTATGGTGAACGAGGCAGAAGTCCATCTCCACAGCACGCTTGGTCTCCACTTCTACGTGGGAGATACAGAGATGAGGTGGGAGTGGAAGAGTACAAACAGAAGTGGAAAAGATTCTACGTGGGAGCGATGGACAAGAAATAATGCGAGAAAGTGAAAATACACAATCACTGACCCCAAGAGATCTTCAAGCTTTACAAGCAGATTACAGTCGTTTGCCTGTTGAACAAATCCTCACCTGGCTAGTGCAATGCTGGGACAATGGAGCTATTAGTCACGTGGTTGAAGGTCATGAAGCACAACAATTGGGATCTCTTGCCCAAGGTCCTGTAATAGAACAAGAAATGGCAAGGGAGAGAATGGCGTCCAGACTTTGGATCTGAATCCTCCACGCTGTGAGGGTGAGATATCCATTGAAGGAATATGTGTCGAGCTCTCCAAGAAGATAGAATACTGCGGAAGAAAGCATCCAACACCTACGGGAATTAGCCATGTTGGAGATCACCTATTCTGATCCAGACCATTATGACCTCCTAGCTCCAGAGGGTGCCCTGCAGGCAGCTTATGTTGAAAAAGGTGCCCCTAAACCATATACGTACTGCTTCACAACAGCATATGATCCAAGGATGGCTGAACCAAGCGTGGAAGCCATGTGTTGTTGGATAAGGAGCATAGCAGAAAGTCTGGAAGACTCCTCCGATTCCCTATACAATACCTACTTACAATACGTAAAGAAGAGAGAAAGATTATGAATACTCCAAATATGAGGACTATCCTAGAGACAGAGATGACAGACATAGAGATTACAGAGAAAAGCCGATTGAATGATCAAGATAACCAAGACCACCTCCACCTAGACCTCGATCTCGGTCTTGGCTCGTTCATGATCTTCATCATTCCCACACGGGGGGAAAGAAAACCCCAAGCACCAGTCACATAACCAACTATGGGCATACCGATGCAGCAGAGGAGAAAACGTGAAGAAGTGGTGTGGCGAACCTGCTTACAAGATCGAAGCTAAAGTGAAGGAGATGGGACAGAATAACAATGACAAGAAAGTTCTCTACATGACAGATGCAGAATTTTTAGACAATAAACTGTAATTGCCAAAAGGCAAGAAGATTTAACTCCACCTCCCTGATGACAAAAAAAGCCTCCAAGAAACGAACATTAAAGTCCGCCGATGATTGCTCTAATCAAGACCAATAGAGGGGCCCTGCCTTCTGCCAGGTGAAGGAGAGGGACCAAGAAGATACTTGGGTTTACTGGGCTGTGTGGGTTCGATTGCCTGGCACATGAGATCCTCAGAGATACTGAGATTTGATAGATACTGGTGCCCAGGCATACTCCAGTCACTATTTAAACCAATTAGAATCCTCTGTTGCTTTTTATATGATTCCTACTGTCCATAAATATTTCTTCAGTCATTTTGGGGAACAGACTTAAAGCATATGTATACCCATGGCTTATCCTGTATTAGCCCTCCTCACTGAGTGTGATGCCCAGGTGTTGCCAGGAACAGGCCATGGAAAGACTCAGGCTCCCAGACGTTTTCCTCCGTCTCCTTGGGTTCTGAGAACAGGTACTTGTTTTCTTTTTCGCATATATTAGTCCCACTAGCTAAATCCCAGCATCTCAGAGACTGCTTTTGGGACCTCAAAGAAGGGGTTTCCATTGCCATATCCCACCACAGCTAAGAGTGCTCTATCCAGACAGGACAGTCCAAGCTGGGGTCCTGGGCAGGGGACTGAGTTAGCCCCTTCTGAAGGAGGCAGGAGAAGGAGATGCCTGCTGTGCAGCCTGCTGAAAGAGTCCTGGTTTTGTAGTGCTGAAAAGCAAGGTGAGCCTGGCTGGGAAGTGGGAGTGTTCTCCTGGGAAGTGGTGGGGCTGGAGCTGGCTGCAGGGCCATCGTCCTCACCCATTGCAGCACGGGGATGCTCCTCGCCCTGGTGCCAGCGGATCTCACTGCCACACAGGTGCAAAACATCAGTGATGAGCTGGCAGTTGAATGTCTCTGTGTGTTCTCCCAGGTAGGGCTGCAGCTCCCGCACCAACACCTTCTTGTCCAGCCCTCATAGGATTAGGTTGCTCAGAATGATGGTTTCTCTCATGGACACCTGTCACCAACGGTTCTGAAAGAGCAGAACCAGCTCCTGTCGCAGCCATGGCAGCAGGGGATGGATTTGATTGGGGTGGCTGCTGAAAATTTCTGCCCAGACATCGGGAGGGAAGCCACCCATGTGAGCTGCAGGTACCAGACCCACAGACCTCCACCCATCCTTTTTTGCTTTGGAGCTGATTGCTCTGTGAGGTGCACGATATTGAACACCAAATGATCCTGCAAATTTTTCAACTGCAGGTATAACAAGAGAGCCTTTGTGACCGTCCTGCAGAGCTGGCAATTTGGCCTCACCATTATCCAGCGCATTGTACAGGGGAAGCAAAACTGGTGGTGGCAGGGTGACGTGTAGGAAATGTCTCCTTGATCATCATCACAGATAGGGCAGCACCACTCAAGCTTGATGGAAGTGGTCTCTTCATGCTCTGGTGGGCTGGGGCGAGCCGCGGATGAGGATGAGGATAAAGACAGGTCCCCCTTCACTGGGGGGACCGTGGTCACTGACTGTCTAGGGGATAGGTTGGGACGGGAGGAGGAAAGGTCTAGGAACTGTTTGGGTTTTTAGGGATATAGCTGATTAATCTTCCATAAATTCTAGAAAGTGTTTATGTTCTCCCTGTTGACTCCTTATGTTTGATCCATTTCACATGTGAATTCACTTGCAGTGTGCAGAGAAACGGAATATGTGCTTCAGAATTGCCTTCTGGACTTGTCCACGCTCTTTACGTTTGTATTACCACTGCTAGTTTATAACCACTTTCAAGAAGAAGAATTGGATTGTTTTCCTTTTTTTGGTTCCTCAATGGCAGGAATCATTGAAACATTTGATTCATTGCTCTGTGGAAGAGCACCCTTCCAACTCTCTGAGCTCTGGGCTAAACCATGGCTTTAGTCCAGAAGGAAAGGACAATTATACTAACACTGAGCTGACATCACAGTATGCAGCTCCTGCTTTGCTCTTTTCCAAATAATTCACTGAACAGTCAGTGTCTGAGTGCCACATTGTCTGAGGGTCACTGATAGCTGTGTGACAACCAGCTAAGTCAGCATTTCTTAAGGGTAAAAGCTTTCCATATAGCTCACAGCAAAGCTGAGACTTCCGGTACTGCATGCAGGAGCTTCAGTTTCAAACTTGCAGCTAGCTAAATATCTCTGGATAAAAGAGTAGGGACTGATTCCAATTATACTTAGCCAGATGTAGCCAAGTTGGGAAGATTGGGGAAAAAGGCAGCTAGGACCAAGTTAATTAATCTTTGTAGGATACTGGAGTGGAGGAAGTGAAGTAAAAGGGCATCTGAAGGGGCTGCAGAGAAGGCACAGCACAGGTCTTGTTGACTGGCACAAAACACTTATGGCAAGAAGACACAGGTGAGGAAATGGAGTGGAGAGTGGCACTGCAGGAGCACCAGATATGTGAACAATGGTGCCAGTGCCATGCAGTGGATGGCTTGTTAGAACATCACCCTGCGGTGGAGTTACACATCCCCTGGTGGTGCATTGTGATGTCATGAGCAATGAACTGTGACCTCACAGGCCTTGCTGCTTGTCTTCAGGAACTGCCCGAGCCTGGCTCAGTCTGACTTGTGCCTGGACTCCTGCCGAGCGTGTCTGCGAGGTGTGGAGGATTGAGCCAGGCATCTCCTGGTGCTCGGTGGTGCTTCGGAGGCTGCTGGCAACAGTCTTGGTGCCTGTTCCAGAGCCATTCCCCGTGTTTCCCCAGCCAAGCCCGAACCAGGCAGCTGGGCACCGCGGGACGCATAGCAGCAGCAGCAGCGGAGGTGAGCTGTGAAGAGAAACATCCCTCTGGGCCAGTTGTGGGGTGGATGGTGGGGATGGGGGAGACGGGAGGGTGTTTTTCTTGAGAGGCCTGGGCACTTTTTCTGCCCCTGCCCTCCCCAGGACAGCAAAGTGACCGTGACCACTCCCATTTGACAGTGCACAATAACTTTTGGCAGTGCCGGTGCCAGCAAGAGGGAGCAGCTCCTCATCCTGAGCTCACCCCAGCCCATAGCAGAGTGAAACATGTCCTCACAGGTGCAGTGGACATGCCCCATCTGCATCAATACCTGGAAGAGCATTGGCTTTGTGAAGCCCTGCCAACACCAGTTCTGCCTGGGCTGCATCCAGCTCTGGGCACGTCTGAATTCAGAGTGCCCAGTCTGCGCAGGACCCTTAGAGGGTGTCGGATTCATTCTGCGAGTGGAAGATGGCATTACACAGTTTGAGACCCCAGCCCCTGAAGGCTTGCCAGGTGCCAGCATCCAGGAAGGCTGCTTTCCCAGCAACCCTGCTAAAAGCAGCCCCAAGGACCTCATGGTGTTCCCTCCATCCTCTCTGCAGGGGACACTGTCCCAAGCTGAGGAGGGGACTCTGCAGCCAGGATCCGTGGACCAACTGCTGTTTCAAGTCTGGGCAGAACTCTTCCAAAGACATCAGCATCTCCTGGATCCTGTGCTGCCCTGGCTGCGCCAGCAGCTGCAGGTAATACATGGGGCCCAGTGGTGGACAGCAGGGAGTGTAGAAAGCAGCATCCTGCATGCCCTCTGCCTCCACGGTCCAGATGAGGCGGTCCTGGTCCAGAAGCTGCAGCCCATCCTCCAGTCACACACACAAGAGCTGGTCCATGGCCTCACCACGATCATTGCGTGGCAGTGCAGTGACGAGGCTTGTAGGCTGCTGCACTCCAGTGCTGCCAGGGAGGAGGGGGACAGCCCTGTGGCCAGCTCCAGCACCAGAGGGGGGATTCCCGAATGTCACCTGGCCTCTTCCAGTAGTCCTGCAGGCTCCAATATCGACAAGCAGCCATGCACATCAGAGGCCAACATCCAGAGGGATCCTATCTGCCTCCAAACCATGTCTGCCCCTGAAGAGCAGGAGCAGCTGCAGGAGGAGCCACAGGAGGCAGCAGCGGTAGCAGGTCCCTCTGGCCAGGGCTGCCACTCCTCAGCTCCCAGGCAGGACAGGGACGACTTGCCTGGGAGGCGCCGGCGTGCCCCCATTCCCGAAGACTGTCCTCAGCCCTGCAAGATGTCCCGACCTGTCCAGAGGATGAGGAGGGCTTCTCGCCCCCAGGACACTCACCAGTCCCGTAGGATGTCCCGGCGCTTCCGAAAGAGGAAGGCAACCAGATCCTAGCAAAGAGCCTCCCAAGCCCTGCAAGAGGCTCCAACGCGCCTTGAAGAAAAGAGTCCTCAGCTCCCAGAACAGAAAAACCATAAAATAAAAATGCATATGGTATTCTTAAGACATTTAACATTGTTTTCAAACAGATCTGGTTTGTATTTTGGTTGATCCCTGTGTTGCAGAGCCAGAGAAAATCTCTAAAAGCAGCCAAAAAAAAGAAGGAAACCGTAACAATATTGAGGACATCATCTTTCTGCTTCTGACGTGCCTCCAAAATACTTAACACAGGGAATTCTGAACACAGAGAAGGAGAGCACATGGGAGACACTAGAAATTTGTAACTTCAAGACACATTTGCAACCAGAAGGTTCTGAAATCAACCCTGGTTTACTCCAAACCAGCATCAAAGCAGATTCTGACCCTCATTCCTGCTTCTCATTGACTGTATAATTTTGATGCAAAAAAAGGATTTGACCCAGATTTTCCAGGGTCAGTATCGCTCAGCGATGCTCCAGGATGCTTTCTCCACCAGTGAAGGCTTGGCATGGCAGCACAGCAGTGGTGGAAATGGCAAGATACTGCCAGGCGTGCCGCCCCATGGCCGGGATTTGCCGTTCACTGCTCTTCCACCAGGCCAAAGGATCCATGCTCCACTTGCAGAGCAGCTCCACAATGTAATTTTATAGTTAGTGGTGGATCTCAGGCATGTTCTCCGTTGGATCTTTCTGCAGAAGGATGTTGTAGATGCTCTGGGAGGCAGTACTTGAACTTGTCTCCTTGTAGCCATCTGCATCCCTACCCTCCACTTTGGAATCCAAGATTGGCATCCAAAATCGAGCCGTTGATGTGGATGGAGGGTTGAACACCTCAAACATAATTGTCTTGATGCATTCATGCAGCTCGCTCTGTAGGCCAGGGTGGAGAAACTGCAGCTCATTGAAGCGTGGGTCCAAGAACGAGGTGGTGACTGGCATATTTTCCAGCATTTTCTCACCCTCTGAGAGCCCCCCAGCACTCTGTGAGCTCCAATTGGATCCTGTCCACCACTGTCTTGATGATGGTGCTGGCCCCTTTCATCTGCTGTCCAATGGCTGTGATGATCCCATGGATGCAAGGCATTAGGGATATGTTCTGCTCCTCCCACAGGATGGACGTGGCAGTCCTGATGGTCCTCAGTATCCTCAGTACTGGGATCAGGTCCTGCAGGAGCTTCCTCTTGTGATCAGCCAAGTGGCACCCTTGGGATGCTCCTCCCGGACGGACATGATAGTCCGCTTCAGGTCCAGCAGGCTCTCACACATCTCTATGGTGGTTATCCAGCAGGATGCCGTGTCCATCACCACCTTCAGCTTGGATTTATTGGTGGCTTCCAGCTTGTTCCAGCATTGGAGGATTTTGAGTTCTGCTGGAAGTAGTAGACAATCTCGCACCTGATGGTCAAGGCTTCCCGGATCTGCTCCACTTCCAGCCCAGCTTGGACGCAGCAATGAAGGCTCTGAGCAGCACAGTAAAAGCTCCTCCAGTTTTATGTGTCCTCCAGTTGCTCCCCTTTGGCTGCCGTGTTCCACGGGCTGTCCTGCACAACACAGAAGATGGATTTACTGGATAAGCTCAATTGAGAGAGGATAGCGTAGAGTTTCTCCGCTAAACTGCTCTCTGCTTCGTCTTTGTGTGCTTGTTGCGTCTCCAAGTTGCCTTGCGCCCACCATCATTCCCCATCTATGACATTGGTCATTATGTTCTAGTTGGTCTGGCCAAGCCGAGATTCCCAGAATTCCACAGAGAATGTGGTGGCCTGCGTCATCTGAAGATAGTGCACCAGGTGTTGCTTGACTGTGTTGTACCGGAGCTGAAGCACGTCGGAAAGCTGAGTGGGTGCTGGGAGGGAAAACTTGGTTCCAGGAATCCAAAGAGGAGCCTAAATCCTTTCTCCTCCACCGTGGAGAGAGGGTGCAAGTCGTGGAAGATCATCTCCAGTACCAGCTCCAGGATGACACCTCAGTTCCAAGTGGTTCTGTGGTGTCATCTGCCGGTAGCGTTTCAGTGCAGTTTCTGGAACTGCGTAGTCGGATTCAGAAGCCGTATCATCCTCGAGTTGGGAGAGCAGGGTGCCACAGATGCTGTGCTTGTGGACCAGGTGTTCCCGCGTGGTGGTGGTGCTGTTGTGGAAGGAGAGCTGCTTCTTGCAGATGTTGCATTCCACTTAGGCGTGGAAGAGGGAGCAGGCATCTCAGGAGGTCTACAAGAAGCAGGCGAGATCATGTAGGCAAAAAACTAGAAGGGGTAAGCCCAACTGAAACTCCATCTGGCCAGTTGAGTGAAAGACAATAAGAAATGTTTCTTCAAGTGTATTAACAACAACAGGAAGACGAAGGAAAATCTCCCTCATCCACTGAAAGCAAGGGGAATGATAGAAACAAAGGATGAGGACAAGGCAGAGGTGCTTAAAATGCCTTCTTTGCTTCGGTCTTTAATAGGAAGGTAAGATGTTCTCTGGGCTCCAAGCCTCCTGAGCCAGAAGACCGTGAAGACAAACCCTCAGTGTTCCAAGAAGACTAGGTTAAAGACCTGCTTGGCAAATTAGACAACCAGAATTCTACAGGGCCAGGTGGGATATCAAATCCCTTTCCCTCCTCTATTAACAGTCATGGCTGACTGGGGAATGCTGCTCGACTGGAGACCGGCAAATGTATCTCCCAATTTTAAGAAATGTCAGAAGGAGGATCTGGGCAATTATAGGCCTGTTAGCTTGACTCCGGTACCAGGACAGGTCATGGAGAAGATCATGCTAAGACACAGCACATGCAGGAGAGCCAGGTGTTCTGGCCCAGTCAGCATGGGTTTCTGAAATACAGGTCCTGCCGGACCAACTTAATCTCCTTCTATGACAAAGTTACCTGGTTAATGAATGAGCGACAGACTATGGATCTGGTGTACCTGGACTTTTGTAAAGCCTTTGACACCATTTCTCACAGCATTCTGCTTGAGAAACTGGCTGCCATTGGCCTGGACGGGCACACCTTCTGCTGGCTGAAAAACTGGCTGGACAGCTGTGCCCAGAGAGTGGTGGTAGTTGGTATTCCCCAGGGTTAAGTGTGGGGTCCAGTCCTGTTCATTATCAACAACCCCATGCAGCATTACAGGCTTGGGGAAGAGTGGCTGGAGAGCTGCCTGGAGGAGAAGAACCTGGGGATTTTGGTTGACGCCCTTAATAAATGGCTTAGGGACTGGTGCCGGCAAAGGAATTTTGGGTTCTACGATCATGGAGAAACCTTTACGGCACCGGGCCTGCTTGACTCAGATGGGTCTCGTCTAACTCCAAAGCATAAGAGGATTCTAGCCCAGGACCTGGCAGTGCTTGTAGAGAGGGCTTTAAACCAGGTATGAAGGGGGAGGGGGGAGTAACTAGGCTCACCAGAGATGTCGTTGTGGAGGATGAGCCATCTCAAAGGGTGTCATCAGTAACCCAACTGAAGTGCATGTACACAAACGCACGCAGTATGGGGAACAAACAGGAGGAGCTAGAAGTCCTGGTCCAGCAGGAGATCTATGACATCGTTGCTATCACGGAAACGTGGTGGAACGACTCTCATAACTGGAGTGCTGCCGTGGAAGGCTACAGGCTCTTCAGGAGAGACAGGCGTGAGAGGAGAGGTGGAGGGGTAGTCCTCTATACTAAGGAAACCCTGGATGCTGTCGAAGTCGAGATCGGTGATGACCAGATTGAGTGCCTATGGGTAAGGGTCAGAGGGGCAGTCAGGTCTGACCTCCTGGTTGGAGTATGTTACAGTCCGCCCAACCAGGAGGACAAGATGGATCTTCTATTGTTTAAACAGCTGGAGGCTGCCTCTAGATCGGCTGCCCTTGTTCTTTTAGGAGGCTTTAATCTTCTGGATATCTGCTGGGAACTTAACACTGCCAAGAGGAGGCAGTCCAGGAGGTTCTTAGAGTGTATTGAGGACTACTTTCTGTCACAGCTGGTGAGTGAGCCCACCAGGGTTGAGGCTCTCCTTGACCTGCTGTTTACAAACAAGGAAGGGTTGGTGGGTGATGTTGTTGTCGGAGGCTGTCTGGGGTGTAGTGATCATGAGATAATTGAGTTCTCTCTAAACAATGTAACAAGAAAAGGCAGGAACAGGACTTTGATGCTGGACTTTCGGCAGGCAGATTTTTGATTATTTAAGGAACTGGTCAGGAAAGTACCCTGGAAAATAGTTCTTAGTGGCAAGGGGTTCCAGGAGGGCTGGATGCACTTCAAGAATGAATGTGTTGTAAGAAGATTCGTAGGGGCAGATGGCTGGCCTGGATGAGTAAGGAGCTTCTGAAGGAATTAAGTAAGAAAAAGAGGATGTATCATCGTTGGAAAGAAGGGGACATAAGCCAGGTCATGTTCAAAGATGTTCTTAAGTCGTGTAGGAAAAAAATCAGGGAAGCAAGAGCCCAGCTGGAGCTCAAATTGGCCACTTCTGTTAAGGATAATAAGAAGAGTTTTTATGAATATATCAATGGTAGAAAGAAGGGAGGCAGCGACCTCCACTCTTTGTTGGATGTGGAGGGAAATATAGTAACCAAAGATGCAGAGAAGGCTGAGGTATTTAATGCCTTCTTTGCCTCAGTTTTCAACAGCAAGGATGTCTGTTCGCTTGATAGTTGATCCTCTGAAGTGGTTGATGGGGGCAGGGTGAAATATGGCCCTCCTGTAATCCATGAGGAGGAAGTTAGAGACCTGCTGAACCACTTGGACCCTCATAAGTGTATGGGACTGGATGGGATCCATCCTAGGCTGATGAGAGAGCTGGCGGATGAGCTTGCTAAGCCGCTCTCCATGATCTTTCAGCAGTCCTTGATCACCGGAGAGGTCCCGGAAGACTGGAAGTTGGCCAATGTGATGCCCAACTACAAGAAGGGCCGTAAGGATGATCCAGGTAGTTACAGACCTGTCAGCCTGACCTCAGTCCCAGGTAAAATTATGGAGCAGATAACCCTGGGTGCAATCTTGCAGCACCTGCAGAACGGCCAAGAGATCAGGACCAGCCAGCATGGGTTTAGGAGGGGTAGAACCTGCCTGATGAACCTGATCTCCTTTTATGACCATGTGACTCACCTGGTGGATGAGAGGAAGGCTATGGATGTGGTATACCTGGACTTTCAGCAAGGCCTTTGACACTGTCTCCAACAGTAGACTCCTAGGGAAGCTGGCAGCCCGTGGCTTAGATGGGAGCACTCTGTGCTGGGTTAGGAATTGGCTGGATGGCCGAGACCAGAGAGTGGTGGTCAATGGTGTTTCATCCAGTTGGCGGCCGGTCACCAGTGGTGTACCCCAGGGATCGGTGTTGGGTCCCGTCCTGTTTAATATCTTTATTGATGATCTGGATGAGGGGATTGAGTCCATCATCAGCAAATACCAAGCTGGGAGGAAGGGTTGATCTGTTAGAGGGTAGGATGGCCCTCATACAGAGGGACCTGGACAGTCTGGAGAGATGGGCTGATTCTAATGGGATGATGTTTAGTAAGTCCAAATGTCGGGTACTTCATTTTGGACACAACAATCCCATGCATAGCTATACACTGGGGACAGAGTGGCTGGAGAGTAGTCAGGCAGAAAGGGACCTGGGAGTACTGGTTGACAGGAAGCTCAACATGAGCCAGCAGCGTGGCCAAGTGGCCAAGAGGGCCAATGGCATTCTGGCCTGCATGAGGAATATTGTGGTGAGCAGGAGCAGAGAAGTTATCTTCCCCCCTGTACTCGGCACTGGTCAGGCCCCACCTTGAATAATGTGTACTGTTCTGGGCCCCCCGGTTTGGGAAAGATGTCAGGATGCTGGAGTGTGTCCAGAGGAGGGCAACGAAGATGGTGAAAGGGCTGGAGCACAAGCCCTATGAGGAGCAACTGAGGGAGTTGGGGCTGTTTAGTCTGAAGGAGAGGAAGCTCAGGGGAGATCTCATTGCTCTCTACAAGTACCTAAGAGGAGGTTGTAGTCGGGCAGGGGTTGGTCTCCTCTCTCAGGTGACCAGTGACAGAACTAGAGGGCATGGACTCAAGCTTCGTCAGGGAAAGTTTAGACTTGATGTTAGGAAAAAGTTCTTCACTGAAAGGGTGATTGGCCATTGGAATGGGCTGCCCAGGGAGGTGGTGGAGTCGCCAACCCTGGAGGTGTTTAAGGGGAGACTGGATGAGGCACTGAGTGCCATGGTTTAGATGATAGTATTAGTGTAGGTGTTAGTGTTGGGTTATAGGTTGGACTCGATGATCTCGGAGGTCCTTTCCAACCTTATGATACTGTGATACTGTGACAGCCAGCTGAATATGAGTCAGCAGTGACCCAGATGGCTAAGATGCCATTGGACATCTTGGCCTGTATCAGAAACAGTGTGGCCTGCGGGACCAGGACAGTGATTGTTCCCCTGTACTCAGCACTGGCGAGGCCAAACCTCGAGTACTGTGTGCAGTTCTCATCCCCTCAGTACAAGAAGGACATTGAAGTGTTGCAGCGTGTCCAGAGAAAGGCAACAAAGCTGGTGGAGGGGCTGGAGAACAAGTCTTGTGAGGAACAGCTGAGGGAACTGGGGTGGTTATGTTGAAGAAGAGGAGGCTGACGGGAGACCTCATCACTGTCTACGGCTGCCTGAAAGGGGGTTGTGGGAGAGCGAGTGTTGATCTCTTCTCACAAGTAACAGGTGACAGGACAAGGGGAAATGGCCATAAGTTGCGCCAGGGGAGGTTCAGACTGGATATTAGGAAAATATCTTTACCGAAAGGGTTCTCAGGCACTGCAACAGCTGCCCAGGGTGGTGGTGGAGTCACCATCCCTGGAGTTGTTTAAAAACCAGGTAGAGGAGGTTTGGAGGGACACGGTCTCAAAGGTCTTTTCCAACTGGAAGATTCTATGATTCTATGATTCTATGAAGGTGTGCGGCCCCTGGCCATTCTGCACCGCCCTCTGCGGGTGAGTGCGAGCCACCAGGCCCTTCCCAGCCAGGTTTGGGCTGAGAGCACCGAGGGGTGGTTGGGGGGAGGACTGTGAGGGGGGGCTGGGGAGAGGGGGAGGGGCGTGAGGGGCTATTGGGGGCCTTGGGGTGTGTAGGGGGAGCAGAGAAGGACTGCAAAGGGGTGCAGGGGGACTTTGGGGTAAAAGGGGTGGGCAGGGAAGGACTGTGAGAGGCTTCTGGGGGGCTTTCATGTAAGAGTGCTGGTCTCTGTGGTGTTTTGGGGTGAGGAGGGAGTGCAGGAGGGCACTGGATTTGTTTTTGAGGTTGAGGAAAGCATGCAGTGTGGGTCCTGCGGAGCTTTGGTGTGCAGAGGGGGCAGAGAACGAGTGTGAGGGCTCTTGGGGGCTTTTGAGGGTGCATAGGAGCAGAGAAGTGATGTGAGGGGCTCCTGGGAGGCTTGGGGGATACAAGCAAGGGGACAGAGAAAGGGAGTAGGGTTTCTTTTGGGAGGATGTGTGTTGCAGGAGGGGGTACTGAGGGTGTGCAAGAGTTCAGAGAAGGGTTGAGAGGGGCTTTGGGTGAGTGGGTGGGGTGAGGAGGGGGTGTGTAGGGGGAAGAGAAGGGGTGTTGGAGGGCCCTAGGGCCTTTGGGGTGGAGAGGAGGCCCTGAGGGTGTGTAGGGGGAGGCATTAAGGGGAGGATGTAGAGGAACAGAGAAAGGTCATGTGGGACTTTGGGGGTGCAGAGAAGGGATTTTAGGGGCTCCTGGAGGGCTTGAGGGATGGTACTGAGGAGGTGCAGGGGGGGCAGAGAGGGGTGGGAGGGGCTTTTGGGGTCGAGTGATAAAGGTGTGCAGGGTAGGGAGAATAGGAGTGTAGGGGGGCATTGGGAGGCATTGGGGTTGAGGAGGGGGTGCAGTTTTGGGGAAGAATAGGCACTGGGGACTCCTGGGTGTCTGGGATATAGGGGAGCAGGAGGCTAGAGAAGGGGCGTGAATAGCTTTTTGAGGGGTTGGGTTTACAGGAGGAGCAGTAAATGGATGTGAGGCATTTCTGGAGGGCTTTGGGGTGGGGGAGCAGAGAGGGTGGTTAGGCAGCTTCTGGGTAGCTCTGTTTGTTCAGAGTGGGCAGTGAAGTTTGCAGAGAACAGGGTTTGGAGGCTCCTGGGGGGTGCTTTGTGGTGAGGAGTGGCAGAAAGATGTTTATGGGGTTTCTGTGGGGCTTTGGGCATGAGCAGGTGGTACAGTGTAGGTGGAGAAAGGGTGTTGGGGCTCTTGGAGGGTTTTGGGGTGGTGGGGTCCGTGATGAGGTGCAGAGGTGGGCACTTTGGAGAGTGTGCAGTGGGCACAGAAGGGGAGGCAGGGGCTTGGTGGGTGAGGATTGGGGTAAGGAGGAGGTGCAGGGCAAGGGGAGTAGGGCCACTGGGGGCTTGCACACTAGAATGTGTGCAAGGAGGGGCATAAAAAGGACGTGAGGGGCTTCTGGGGCACTTTAGAGTAAAGAAGAGGACCCAAGCATGTGCAGAATGGCAGAGAAGGGGTTTGGGTGTGCAGGGGGGCAGTGGGAAGTGCGGGGGGGGGCAGAGGAGAAGTGTGAGATACTTCAGGGATGCCTTGAGGTTGCCAGGGAGCCCTGAAGGCTTTAGTGTTGTGACACTGATGGGGTGCAGAAGGGCAGAGAAGGGGTTTTAGGAAGTGCGTCATTTTGATTTCCCACCCAGAGTAGGGATTGGAGCCTTCTGGCTGGCAATTGAGGTTTATGTTTCGAAGATCTCCACCTGCGTTTCCCTTTCTGGAGTGGCTGTGTGAGCTGAAATTCCAGAATGGCCTCATTCCCTGCTGTCCTGGCGCACTTCAGCTGTCAGGAAGGCAGAGGCTACGCCTGGTGCTTCTGAAAGGGACAAACTCCTTTGTGAATACTGGGAACTGGGAATGGGGTTGTGGCAGACAGCCTTCAAGAAGGCAGAGGCTGAACATACCACTTACCAAGGTAACAAACCCCCTCCTGGATAGCAGGAATTAGGGATGGGACCTTCAGGAAGTTGGAGGCTGAGCCTGGTGCTTCCCAAGGGGACAAACCCCTTCCTGAATACTTGGAGTTGGGGATGGGGTTGTGCTAGATGGAGCCTTTGAAAAGGCAAGGTGTTCCGTAGGGATGACTTCAATGAGGACGCAGCTCCATGGGTGAGGAAAACACAGTTGTGAACCAGCCATGTGTCCATAACTGTGGCTTCTCCTTGAGCTGCATTTGGCCTTGGAGCTGGATAAGGTTTTCCCAGGCCCTGGAAGCTCCTTCTGTCCAATGTACAGCAATGGGAGCTTCAGGCTCCAGCCTTGCTCCCTTCTTCTCTGCCCCGAGCCTCCATCCCTGTGGCAGTGATGCTTGGGTGGCAGCTATGGAGCTGCTCGGCTCCCAGGTCGGAAGTGTTGTAAGCCTGACAGCTGGGAGCGGTTGGAAAACGATCCAGTTCCTGGAGCCTGGCACATAGCTGCAGCAGAATTCCTCCCACGCCTCTCTGGAGACGGCGTCTTCCTGAAATGTAGAAAAACTACAGCTTCATCCTTGCTGTCCGGCTGTGGGGCATCTGGGTCCCTCTTTGAGCAAGGAGCGCATCTCCCTTTGGATGCTGGGATGAAACATCCCAGTGGGGGCCAGATCCGGGGTTAAATCCCAGCCCAGGAGGAGGCTGTGGAGATGCTGTGTGGCTTCTCCCTGCAGCCCACACGTTTTGGCATCTGCTAAGTGTGCTATGCCTCAAACAAAAGTATTCTGGTAGCAGGGAATTCCTGAATCCTAGATGTGACAGATTATTCCAAGGCACTTTGAGGGAAGGTTCTGTATCCCAGTTCCTGCAGCCCACACTGGGCATTGTGCCAGGGCAGAACTGGACCTGTACACTTGACCCATGTTGCTGCTGTGGACACATTTCTCCCATTTCCTGACAATCCTTCTCATGGGATGCTTCTGCCAGGATCCCAGAAGCCACAGTGGAGGATTCCCCATGCTCACAGTGTCCAGGACCTTCACAGTGCTCACCTGGGAAACGTGTTGGTGCTTTCCCTCAGCCGAGGCACTGCGTGGATGCTATTGGTGCTGTACCAAATCCATTTCCCATCCCTTATCCCAAACCAAACAACCTAGCAGCAACCAAGGCATTCTACTCATATGATCTTGTAGATCCAGGTCAAGACAAAGGTTATAAGGAAGGCTGGATGGAAAAAGAAGTGCTCGGCCAACTAATTTATTAAAGAGGCAAAATCTGGAAGTCTTTTACAACAAACAGCGGTCACAAAGATCCTTCTGGATCACACCCTCTAAAACCTGATTTCCATTAAGTCTGTTTCCATAAGGACTGTCCTAAGTTTACACCCAAAAGACAAACTCACCTTCTGCACGCATCGCGTCTCACCGAGAGACATGCATTGACACTGGAGTCACTGATGTGTCAGCACGGTGCAAAAGAACGGAGCAGAGAGTGGATTCACACAGTCTGCCTCGGGGCACCAGTGTCAGGAAGCCACAACACCGGGTGGCCAAATCGTTAACTTTTGTGGTGATGGAAAACCAGGTTCCACCCTATCAATGGAAGGGAAATCATAGTCCTGGATTTCCTCCCTCCCCCCGGCTTGGGCACTCTGCAACAAAGGCATCTCAGGCAGTTTCTGAACCCTGAGGAATACGATGATAATAATGGCCTCATCCCTTCCTGCAAGCATTACAATCAGGGAAAACAAACCCCGCAAACCCAAGCCCCAAACAAATTACGAATCATTCACTCGAGTACTTGCTGCTTTTACCCCTGAGGCCACCGGAAGATGCAGAAAGGGCCATTTGCTCTCATTGCTGGTCACAGTTACTCCTCACCACATTCACCTCAGCATTTTGAATGCTCCTTTGCAACAGCAAAACCTTTCTTAAGCTTTTCAGTGCTCTTTTTTGCCAGTGCTGCTGATGAGTTCCTTCTCCTGCTGGGCATGAGGGAGTTGCTGTCCCACCCCATTCTGGAAAAGCAAAGTGGAGAGGGTCCCTCTGGTGGGACTGCCACCTGAGCTTCATAGAATCACTGCAGCTTGAAACAAACTCTCAGATCATCCAGTCCCACCATCAGACCAACACCACCATGCCTACTGAACCATGTCCCAAAGTGCCATGTCTACATGTATTTTGAACACCTGCAGGGTGGGTGCTCCACCACTTGCCTGGGCAGCCTCTTCCACTCTTCCAGTAGAGAATTTTTTCCTAATAGCTAATCTAAACATCCCCTGATGCAATTTGTGGCCATTTCCTCTCATCCTACCATAAGCCACTTGGGAGAAGAGACCAACACCCTCCTCGCAATCACTGGAAATGTTCTCCCCTGCAGCCAGCAAAGCATGGAGATTCTCTTTGACTCTCTTTTTGTTGTTAATGTATTTGTAAAGATTTTTTTTGTTATCTCTTACAACAGTGGCCAGATTCCGTCCTAGCTGGACTTTTGCCACTCTAATTCACTCGCTGCGTGACCTAACGAGGCCCCTGTACTCTTCCTAAGCTGCCTGCCCCTTCTTCCAAAAGTGGCAAACTCTCCTTTTTCCTTGAGTGCCAGCAAAAGCTCCCTGTTCACCCCTGCCTCCGGAAGACCAGGGCAGTGGTTTTGCTGACCCTCCCTCCTTACTTCACCAAGAATCAAGAGCTCCTATCGTTTCATGGGTGCTAAGTCCAAGATCGCCTCTGACCACTACATCTCCCAACAGTTCTTCACTGTTTGCAAACCGCAGGTCAAGCAAGGCACCTCCCCTGCTAGGCCAGCAAGTTCTCTTCTACACACTCCAGGAACCTCCTAGATGTCTGATAAGTTAAGTCCCCCAGGGGAACAAGGGCTAGCAACTGTGAGGCTTTTACCAGCTGCTTGTAAAACGCGTCGTCTGCCTCCCCATGCCGGCTGGGTGGTCTGTAACAGAGTCCCAGCAGGATATCTCCCTTGTTGGCCTTTCTCCTCATCCTCACTCAACCTTATCATCACAACCATTGAGCTCTACAGAATCAAACCCCACTCAAACATACACTCCACCTCTCCTTCCTCACCTACCCCTTCTGAAGAGCTTTTAGCCATCCATTGCAGCACTCTAGTCATGAGAGTCATCCCACCACGTCTCTGTGGTGGCGACTAAGTCACAGCTATGACGATGCACAACGGCTTCCAGCTCCTTCTATTTGTTGCCCATGCTGTGTGCTCTGGTGTAATGCCCTTGAGCTGGGCTTTTGATTTCTCTCCCAACATTGGCACAGCACCCCTGGGCTCATCTCTAGAGAGCCTGCTCGTAACCCCTTCCCCTTTGAACCTACATTAAAGCCCTCTCGATGAGCCTCACCGGCTCAGAGCATGCCCCGCTGACGCTATCCACGCCCCCACCAGACAAACCATGGCCTCAAAGCTGCAATCAAATTCCAGCTATGTGCTCTTTTCTAGCAACACAATGAACACACAAAACTCGTATTTTCAGTAGAATTGCTCTTTTCTGAATTTAAAGCCTTTATCAGACTTTGCTTCTTCAGACTGATTGGTAAAACACAGACACACATGTAACTAACACAGACATTTCCATAGAGGGGCAATCTGACTCCTGTGCAAAGTCAGCTTTCTTGCTCCCTCGCCCCTTCAAGGCTGCCAAGCACCTGAAATCAAGCTGTAACAGATTTTGACTTACCAAAAATAGACCCAAGGACAGTCAGCCTAATCCACCTGCTCCCATCAAGGTCGCAGAGCAGTTTTAAGCTAACTTGTGTCATATTGCATAAATTCAGAAGCGTCCTTAGGGATGGCTTCAGTTTGAGTAGTAGCAGCCACTACGACCAACTTGACTTCTTTCAGGCAGGTCAGAAAGACAGATGATGACAAATGTCGTTGTCAAAACAACCCAAAAAGCCTAAAGCAATGGAGAGCAGTGGGTTTGCTAGGTGCACGAAAGGAGGACCTCAAGACTGAGAAGGAACAAATTGGAGATTACTCTGAGTAGATGACAGCGAAGAGACCACAAGGGCTGCTGTGTGCGTTTCGGTGTTTACTGGGCGTATACAGACAAAACTGAACACCGTTACATTCAGGATATGAACGGCAATAATATCTCTCAGGTTTGCCAGCCAGTCAAAGGGGCGTGCACTACCTGTGATACCTGTGAGGCGTGTGATTGTTCTGACAACCTGGGCCCTGAAAATGTGCTGAAGCTTCTGCTCATGCCTCTTTGCCCGCCACCAACTCTTTGTGGGACCTCCTGCACATCAGCCCTCAAAGGCCCCGCAGATCCATGACTATTCTTGTGAACCTTAATCTTCTACCTTTGTTTCTCTCTTTCCTATCATCTTGTTGTCTCTCACCTTTCACTTATTACTTCTTTTAATAAAAAAAGACTTTGATTCACAGCATCTGATCTCAGTTGGTCTTAATCTCGATCTGGGGGAACATCAAGGAACCTTACATCTCGGGGACACCCAGGCACAGCCAGGCCTCACAGAAGCAGCTTTGCTGATGCTCCCTGCCCTCTGCCTCACAGATGCCTGCTACTTACAGGAGCAACACAGGATCTTGCTTGACTGGGAAGAGTGCAATGGGCTGGAGGCTCTCGTCTCTGTGCAGTACCATGTGTCCCCAGGTGAATGGGCTCTGTCTCAGTCTGTACTGGAAGGACCGCAGCTTCAGCCCTGGTCAGAGCGACCTTGTGCCAGCGCATCTTCTGGATTCTCTTAGGCATGATGCTACTCTAAAAAGATGGGCAGAGACAATTAGTGAGAGTCTTGCAGATGGCAGTATGTACCATGCTGGATTTGTCCTCTGTCACATCAGAACCTGTGGGACTGCTGGAGGAGGCTGGCTGGAAAGAGTTCTAGTTGCTGTGCCACATAGTTTCTAATCAAGCAAGCATATTTGATAAAGGACTCCACTTAGCCTAGTTTGCAACCAGCATACGTCTGATGTGTTGTGTTGGGGAAGGACTGTGATGTAAAATGCAAAAGCATTGTCTGAACAGTGCATGTACAGAATGGTCTGCAGGTGTGTAAGTCTTTTTTATGAGACCAGAAAGCTGCAGAGCTCTCTGTACGTGCACTACAACGCGGTGTGGTTGAGGTGGCTAAATGAGAATAGAGGAGCTGTGGAACGCACAAAAGAAAATCATTTGCACTTTAACAAATTGTAGATTATCCATGCAGTTTTCTATGAATTATAAGTCATAATAAAACAATCACCTGAGTGCATGGAGTTTCTGATAGTGGATGAGTGAAGGAAGCAGGAAGGCTGGAAACAAGTTAAGCAAGGAGATGATGGTGAAATCCTGAGCAGTGGGATTTTTCTGAGGTCACTGATGGATTTGTCTGGGCTCAAAACAATCTTTGAAGCAAAGTCAACTCCTTCTCTTCGTGGAGCTTTTATTATGTGTCCAATTATAGACAGTGCTGGCAGTTTCATTAGGGTACGTGCATGTCAGGACGTGCCTAATGCTGCACACAGCTGAGCTTTGGCCGGCTTCACTTAGGGCTCTTGCAGCTGTGTGGTAGCAGGTAGAAGTCCAGTATGGAGTGCTGCTTTCTCTGCTCACCCCTCTGGTGGGACTCACCTCTCCTAAAGGAAGGCCTTTAACTCCTCCTCAGGCCTTCAGCTACCACGGTTTGCTGCTTTGTATAGTAACATGGTAAGTTGAAAATTGTTTAATACATTATGCTGCTCCAAGCACAGGAGGTGATCTGCTGGGAGGTGGGCTGTCCACGGAGGACAGCATTCCTCAGCAACGAAAATCATCTGGTTTGTTTTCTGACATATACTAGTTGTCCAAGAAGACTCTAACATCATGCTCAAAGTCTAATGACCCAAACAGTTGATATATTCACAATAAAAATTTGGTGCACGTGTGCAGAGAAGAAGTTGCAATATTGTCTTTTTTTGTCCTCCAGAGAACGGTTTTCAGTTTGGCTCTTGAAAGGATCATGTATAGCTCTGGCCAGTCGTGAGAGAATGACATAGTGCCGTTTGCTCACCTGAGTGCCTGTTTAGAAGGTTGTAATATCGTAAAAGCTGGCATCTGAGAAATTACTTTAACTCTTCTTGGAAATATGCTGCATTATTGAGTTTTGCTTACAAAAACACAATCCACAAAGAGTGGATTATCGTAATACAGGGCTTTATTTCAAATCTGGGACAAAATCTTTGTCTCCCCAGGCAGTATTGGCACGGATGTACCAACTTTTTTCCCGTCTCTTCTTTTGTTACAAGTCTCTGCACAGTCTTCCAATCTGTTGCTTGGACCTCACGCTGGCATTGTTTCTCAAGCTTCAAAAATCCTACACATCATCACATTGATGACACATAAGGGTTGAATTTCCTCTGTATTTCTTCTCAGCCCCAGCAAGGAATATAGTTTAGTCTAACTCTTGATGTATTTTTAAGCATGCTAAGAATTAGTACATCAGCAAGACAAGATGTATTAACAGAAGCGGTCCTTCCTAACAAACCAAAATGTCTGGACTTGGAGATCAGTTCTCTACCCTGGGCAGGGGACTTCAGAACTGACTGATTTCTGGATGAACAGGCTGCATCTAGTGTGCGAGTGCCAAAGAAATGGGGTATAGCTGGAGTAACTGCAAACATTATGATTTTGGAGGTTGTCTGCGGCTCCTGTGACCAGCATGAATCCCTCCAGCTGTACACTTCAGTGCACCACTAATATGCAGCATACAACCCTATAGAACATGGTATGTGTGTCGCACAGTGGTGCTGCTGGTCAGCAAAAACTAAACCTGTTCCTGCCTTGCCAAGAAAAAATCAACACCTTACCATTGTGCAAACTTAACAGTTTGTGTGTGTATATGCACGCAGGTCTATGTACGTATAGGAGCTGTCAGATGATGCAGGAACTGTTCATCTGATTTTCATTGATATCATGGTCAGTAAGTCAGAGACGGAAGTTTTCTTGTGCTGTATCTGCATTGCTTGTGTGCTTCAAAACAGATGTTTCAAAATAGATGTTTGAAACTGGGACCAATCAAACGATAAACAGGTCTGAGACACAGTGTGGAAGAGTAACAAACTGCCAGGGAAGAAAAGGAAGTTTTAAGCTTTGTGACACATTCAAGAACATGAAGCAATGATGTTGAAAATAGCCTTTTTAACTTTAGTTTATAAATGCCAGCTGGGATTAGAGGCACTTTTTTTGTTTTAAATTAACTTACCCTTTCCTTGATGTTAAATTCCTGAGTAAACATCTAAGGCGTAACACTCGTAAAATTAACGGGATTACTTTTAAATGATGTTATGGCCTTGTGACTTTGTTAAAATGATACATTCTCAATCATGTGATGGTTTAAGGAAAATATGGTATGTGAGCCGCTGGAAGAATTCCACGTTGTATTAAAAGAATGCTATGATAGGAAGAACTGGCCAACCTTAAAGCCACTCAAGCCCTTCTCCTGATTTCAAGGTTTAAGCCCCAAAAGGTGATTGAATTTTTTCCAACTCTATCAGTTTGACAGTCAAACAGCAAAACACTTGCTCAGAGTTACCGGTAACATTGGTGAAGAAGTGGGGTGGCGAACCTACTTACAAGATCGAAGCTAAAGTGAAGGAGCTGGGACAGAATGACACTGACAAGAAAATTCTCTACATGACAGATGCAGAATTTTTAGACAAGAAACTGCAATTGCTGAAAGGTAAGAAGATGGAACTGCACCTCCCTGATGACAAAAAAAAGCCTCCAAGAAACCAACGTAAAAGTCCGCCGATGATTGCTCTAATCAAGACCAATAGAGGGGCCCTGCCTTCTGCCAGGCAAAGGAGACGGACCAAGAAGATACTTGGGTTTACTGGGCTGTGTGGGTTCGATGGCCTGGCACATGGGATCCTCAGAGATACTGAGATTTGATAGATACAGGTGCCCAGGCATACTCCAGTCACTATTTAAACTAACTAGAATCCTTTGTTGCTTTTGATATGATTCCTACTCTTCATAAACATTTCTTCAGTCATTTTGAGGAACAGATTTTGAACTTAAAGCATATGTTTATCCATGGTTTAGCCTGTATTAGCCCTCCTCACTGAGTGTGATTGCCCAGGTGTTGCCAGGAACAGGCCATGGAAAGACTCAGGCTCCCAGACGTTTCCCTCCGTCTCCTTGGGTTCTGAGAACAGGCACTTGTTTTCTTTTTTGCATATATTAGTCCCACTAGCTAAATCCCAGCATCTCAGGGACTGCTTTGGGGACCTCAAAGAAGGGGTTTCCATTGCCACATCCCACCACAGCTAAGAGTGCTCTATCCAGACAGGACAGTCCAAGCTGGGATCCTGGGCAGGGGACTGAGTCAGCCTCTTCTGAAGGAGGCAGGAGAAGGAGATTCCTGCTGTGCAGCCTGCTGAAAGAGTGCTGGTTTTGTAGTGCTGAAAAACAGCGTTGACAAAGGAAGGGAAAGGAAGTTCAGAAACTCCACAGAGAAATCCAGCTGGTGCTGCCTGCACTCCCCTTCTCTCTCCCTCTGAAGAAAAACGGCACAGCGCGCGTAGAGTGAGGGCAACGATCCATAGGCAGCTGTCCTCAGCTACTGCACGAGAACCCAGTTCATCCTCCTTCCTGACAGAGCGTGACAGGAAGTGCCTGCCCGGGAAGAAACCCCCTCTTCCCTGGGTGTCCCCAGTGGCACTGCCCGCCCCAGATCTCACAGCCCCTGCAGTCTCCGTCCCCCACTAGTACACGTGTTGGCAAGGGGAGAAAAGCTCTCCGAAAAACCTGAAACCACAACAGCTGTGGAGGGCACTAGAGCAAGAACCAGCCAAGCCATTGGAGGACAAGCCTGACAAGTGCAGTGGTAACCCAAGCTGAGCTGCCTTTGGAGACCAATAACTCAACACAGCACTCCACGTCTCCTGTCCTGAGTGACCACTATAAGAGCAGGAGCCCAGCTCATGGACTAAATGAAGTCACTGGACTCTCATGGACATTTGATGAGGGTGGTCTGTAAAATAAGGGAAGGACATAAGCATATCTATTAAAGGATGGGAAAGGGAGGGTTGGCTGATAAGGAGCCCTTGTGTTGAGTAGAAGCTGAGCTTGATGCAAATGAGACAGAACAAGAAATGGGGATTGCACAAGATCTGACTGGGATAGAGTTATTTTTCTTCTGTAAGATGCTGCATTTTGGATTTGTTACTAAAACAACCTTGAGAGCATGCTAATGATTGGGAGTAGTGATCAGATCCCTTCCCTGTTTCCCTTCTCCATGCAGCTTTTGCCTCACCTAATAAACTGCCATAATTCCAATTCATCAGTCTTCAAGCCTTCCTTCTATTTTCTCTGTGTCTGGCAGGAGAGAAACGGTCCTGGTCAAGTGACATTCTTCTAGTAACCTGTTTTCCCTGGTATGCACTCCTTGCATAATGAAATACTTGTCCCGAGATACTTAGCATCCAACCACAAAATGAAAGTTTTGCAAGCTTTCTGTGCTCAAGCTGCTTGCTAAAATCAGCAGGGATCCACCAGACGAGGGCATTTCAGAGATTGTCTCTGAAGCCCAGGAAACAGCGCTAGTCTTCTGAAATGCTAGAAGTCTGCATGAATACATCCTTGTTTAAGAGGATTAGTTATTCTGCAAACCATGTGGTAAAGCATGAAAGAGTTTTGACTGTTTATTCATCGTTTGACTAACAAAAGCAAATAAAAGAGTTGTGGTACACTGCAGCCTGCCCCTATCGTCTTCATCTGGCTGCTCAGGCCTTTCTGCCCCGCAGGACCTGCAGAAGATCCTGCAGTCAACTGAAGATGTCCACCACCTTCTACAGGAGTTAAATGCACCTGCATGTGTTGGTCCTGGCCTAGGTATCTGGCCAGGATGAGAAAATAACACCATGCCCATTCTGTCGGAGCGGCCACTTCCGCTGAATGCAGCCCCATCTGTGCCTGGGTCTGATCATAGAAGTGCTGCATGGAGGTGTGGTTCCCCATCTGACGGGCACTGGCACAGCCTTTTCCACAGCTGGCCACTTCCATGGATGGTGGCCTCTGATGTGCTGGCTTCCTCCACACGTCACAGCCTTCAGAGCAAGGTGAGCCTGGCTGGGAAGTGGGAGTGTTCTCCTGGGAAGTGGTGGGGCTGGAGCTGGCTGCAGGGCCATCGTCCTCACCCCTTGCAGCACAGGGATGCTTCACGCCCTGGTGCCGGCGGATCTCACTGCCACACAGGTGCAAAACATCAGTGTTGAGCTGGCAGTTGAATGTCTCTGTGTGTTCTTCCAGGTAGGGCTGCAGCTCCCGCACCAACACCTCCTTGTCCAGCCCTCACAGGATTAGGTTGCTCACAATGATGGTTTCTCTCATGGACACCTGTCACCAACGGTTCTGAAAGAGCAGAACCAGCTCCTGTCGCAGCCATGGCAGCATGGGATGGATTTGATTGGGGTGGCTGCTGAAAAATTCTGCCCAGACATCGGGAGGGAAGCCACCCATGTGAGCTGCAGGTACCAGACCCACAGACCTCCACCCATCACAGTATCACAGTATCACAAGGTTGGAAAGGACCTCTGAGATCATCAAGTCCAACCTATAACCTAACACTAACACCAACACTAACACCAACCATCATCTAAACCATGGCACTCAGTGCCTCATCCAGTATCCCCTTAAACACCTCCAGGGTCGGTGACTCCACCATCTCCCTGGGCAGTGCATTCCAATGGCCAATCACCCTTTCAGTGAAGAACTTTTTCCTCATATCAAGCCTAAACTTTCCCTGACGAAGTCCATGCCCTCTAGTTCTGCCACTGGTCACCTGAGAGAAGAGACCAATCCCTGCCTGACTACAACCTCCTTTTAGGTAGTTGTAGAGAGCAATGAGGTCTCCCCTGAGCCTCCTCTTCTCTAGACTAAACAGTCCCAGCTCCCTCAGTCGCTCCTCATAGGGCTTGTGCTCCAGCCCCTTCACCAACTTCATTGCCCTCCTCTGAACACATTCCTGTATCCTAACATCCTTCCTAAACTGGTGGGCCCAGAACTGGACACAATATTCAAGGTGAGGCCTGACCAGTGCTGAGTACAGGGGCACGATAACTTCTCTGGTCCTGCTTATTACACTATTCCTGATGCAGGCCAGGATGCCATTGGCCTTCTTGGCCACCTGGGCACATTGCTGGCTCATGTTGAGCTTCCTGTCCACCAGCACGCCCAGGTCCTTTTCTGCCTGACTACTCTCCAGCCACTCTGTCCCCAGTCTGTAGCTTTGCATGGGATTGTTGTGTCCAAAATGAAGTACCCGACATTTGGACTTATTAAACATCATCCCATTAGAATCAGCCCATCTCTCCAGTCTGTCCAGGTCCCTCTGTATGAGGGCCATCCTACCCTCTAACAGATCAACCCTTCCCCCCAGCTTGGTATCATCTACAAATTTGCTGATGATGGACTCAATCCCCTCATCCAGAACATCAATAAAGATATTAAACAGGACGGGACCCAACACCGATCCCTGGGGGACACCACTGGTGACCGGCCGCCAACTGGATGAAACACCATTGACCACCACTCTCTGGGCTCGGCCATCCAGCCAATTCCTAACCCAGCACAGAGTGCTCCCATCTAAGCCACGGGCTGCCAGCTTCCCTAGGAGTCTACTGTGGGAGACAGTGTCAAAGACCTTGCTGAAAGTCCAGGTATACCACATCCACAGCCTTCCTCTCATCCACCAGGCGAGTCACATGATCGTAAAAGGAGATCAGGTTGGTCAGGCAGGACCTACCCCTCATAAATCCATGCTGGCTGACCGTTCTTGACCGTTTGGTCATTTCTTGACCGTTCTGCAGGTGGCGCATGATTTCACCCAGGATTATCTTCTCCATTATTTTACCTGGGACTGAGGTCAGGCTGACAGGTCTGTAATTACCTGGATCATCCTTACAGCCCTTCTTATGGATGGGCGTCACATTGGCCAACTTCCAGTCTTCCGGGACCTCTCCAGTGAGCCAGGACCGCTGAAAGATGATGGAGAGCGGCTTAGCAAGCTCATCCGCCAGCTCTCTCAGCACCCTAGGATGGATTCCATCCAGCCCCATAGACTTATGAGGGTCCAAGAGGCTCAGCAGGTCTCTAACCTCCTCCTCATGGATTGCAGGAGGGCCATATTTCACCCTGCCCCCATCAACCACTTCAGAGGGCCAACTGTCAAGCGAACAGACATCCTTGCTGTTAAAAACTGAGGCAAAGAAGGCATTAAGTACCTCAGCCTTCTCTGCATCTTTGGTTACTATATTTCCCTCCACATCCAACAAGGAGTGGAGGTCGCTGCCGCCCTTCTTTCTGCCATTGATGTATTTATAAAAACTCTTCTTATTGTCCTTAACAGAAGTGGCCAATTTGAGCTCCAGCTGGGCTTTTGCTTCCCTGATTCTCCTCCTACACGACTTAACAACATCCTTGAACATGACCTGGCCTACATCTCCTTCTTTCCAATGATGATACATCCTCTTTTTCTTAGTTCCTTCAGAAGTTCCCTACTCATCCAGGCCGGCCGTCTGCCCCTACGACTCTTCTTACAACAGACGGGGACAGCCCGCTCCTGTGCCTGCAAGATTTCATTCTTGAAGTGTATCCAAGCTTCCTGGACCCCCTTGCCACTAAGAGCTATTTCCCAGGGTACTTTCCTGACCAGTTCCTTAAATAATCAAAAATCTGCCCGCCAAAAGTCCAGCATCGATGTTCTGTTCCTGGCTTTTCTTATTACATTGTTCAGAGAGAACTCAATTATCTCATGATCACTACACCCCAGACAGCCTCCGACAACAACATCACTCACCAGTCCTTCTTTGTAAACAGCAGGTCAAGAAGAGCCTCAACCCTGGTGGGCTCACTCACCAGCTGTGACAGAAAGCAGTCCTCAACACACTCTTAAGAACCTCCTGCACAGCCTCCTCTTGGCAGTGTTAAGTTCCCAGCAGATATCTGGAAGGTTAAAGTCTCCTAAAAGAACAAGGGCAGCCGATCTAGAGGCAGCCTCCAGCTGTTTAAACAACAGAAGATCCAAATCCTCCTCCTGGTCGGGCGGTCTGTAACACACTCCAACCAGGAGGTCAGACCTGACTGCCCCTCTGACCCTTACCCATAGACACTCAACCTGGTCATCACCGATCTCGACTTCAACAGTATCCAGGGTTTCCCTAGTGTAGAGGGCCACTCCTCCACCCCTCTTCTCATGCCTGTCTCTCCTGAAGAGCCTGTAGCCTTCCATGGCAGCACTCCAGTTATGACAGTCGTTCCACCACGTTTCCGTGATGGCAACTATATCATATCTCTCCCGCTGGACCAGGACTTCCAGCTCCTCCTGCTTGTTTCCCATACTGCGTGCGTTTGTGTACATGCACTTTAGTTGGGTTACTGACAACCCCCTTTGAGATGGCTCATCCTCCACGGGGACATCTTTGGTGAGCCTAGTAACTCCCCCCTCCCCCGTCATACCTGGTTTAAAGCCCTCTCAACAAGCCCTGCCAGCTCCTGAGCTAGAATCCTCTTACCCTTCGGAGTTAGATGAGACCCATCTGGGTCAAGCAGGCCAGGTGCTGTAAAGGTTTCCCCATGATCAAAGAATCCAAAATTCCTCTGCCGGCACCAGCCCCTAAGCCATTTATTAACTGCATATATTCTCTTATTCCTATCTGTATCCATCCCTGCCACCGGGGGAACTGAACAGAACACCACCTGTGCTCCTGCCTTATCTATCGACCGTCCCAGCTCCTGGAGTTCCTTTTTAACTACCCTTGACCCTCTTTTTGCTAGTTGATCACTGCCAGCCTGTACCACCAGAAGCGGGTAATAATCAGAGGGTTTAATTAGGTCCGGGAGTCTCTTGGCGATGTCGTGTACCCGGGCTTGGGGAAGGCAGCAGACTTCCCTATGAGTTGGGTCCATCCTACAAATAGGGCCCTCCGTCCCTTTCAGAAGGGAGTCTCCTACTACAATGACCCTCCTTTTCTTTTTCTTACTTGAGGTCCTGACCTGTCTGATGGGCAATGTGAGGTTAACAGCCTCATCAGGTGAGTTCTCTGCCATATTATCCTCCACCTGAGCATCAAATTTCAACTCTCCAAACCTGTTTTGTAGGGGCAGCTGGAAAGGTGGCATTTGAAAGGGAGGTCTATAACCCCCACGAGAGCAGACCTGCTCCCAGTCCTTCTCACCAGCCAGGTCACTCCCCTTGTCCTGTTGATGAGGAATATGGCATTCCTCAGCCTCCTGGGGAGGATTACTGGGAGGAGAGAGGGTTCTACTCCACCAGTCTATCTCCCTTTCACTTTCGCGAATACTTCTCAACGTCTCCACCTGATCCTTGAGATCTGCAACCATAAGGAGCAGATCCTGAATCTGTTCACACCTCAGACAAGTATTTTTTGTATTTTTGTTATGGTCCTCAGGAGCCACGAGTAGGCTCAGACACTCCCTGCAGTCTCGAGTCTGGGTAGCTGTGTCTCGTAACACTGCTTCCGTTTGGGTGCCTATGCTCCTGGTGGCAGAGGCTTTACCACGCCTGGTCACCATTGCAGCAGGGGAGTGGGAAGCCAAACCACCTGTAAGCGAGTGCCTGCTTGCCCTGCCTGCGCGAACTGCCTATGCTGTGACCCTGTTCGCCGCGCTGCGGTCGCCGGCGCTCCCAGGGAGATGTTTAAATGCCCCGCGGCTTCTCCCGGGACCGCCCCCCCACCACGCTGTCGGCCCACGTGACAGTTGCCGATTCTGAAGTTCAGAGAGAGTCGCCCTGCCGGGGTCCTCTCCTGAGCTTTTGCCTTTCCCAGGAACTCTCCACCCGCCCAGATTGAGCACCCGGCTGCAGTACTTACCGTTCCTGCCGCCGCTCACGCCGAATCTGGCTTTGGAGCTAATTAGGTGACAGTTGCCGCTTCTGAAGTTCAGAGAGAGTCGCCGGTTCCTGCCGCCGATCACGCCGAATCTTTTTTTGCTTCAGCGGATTGCTCTGTGAGGTGCACGATATAGAACACCAAATGATCCTGCAAATTTTTCAACTGCAGGTATAACAAGAGAGCCTTTGTGACCGTCCTGCAGAGCTGGCAATTTGGCCTCACCATTATCCAGCGCATTGTACAGGGGAAGCAAAACTGGTGGTGGCAGGGTGACGTGTAGGAAATGTCTCCTTGATCATCATCACAGATAGGGCAGCACCACTCAAGCTTGACGGAAGTGGTCTCTTCATGCTCTGGTGGGCTGGGGCGAGCCGCGGATGAGGATGAGGATAAAGACAGGTCCCCCTTCACTGGGGGGACCGTGGTCACTGACTGTCAAGGGGATGGGTTGGGACGGGAGGAGGAAAGGTCTAGGAACTGTTTGGGTTTTTGGGGATATAGCTGATTAATCTTCCATAAATTCAAGAAAGTGTTTATGTTCTCCCTGTTGACTCCTTATGTTTGATCCATTTCACATGTGAATTCACTTGCAGTGTGCAGAGAAACGGAATATGTGCTTCAGAATTGCCTTCTGGACTTGTCCACGCTCTTTACATTTGTATTATCACTGCTAGTTTTTAACCACTTTCAAGAAGAAGAATTGGATTGTTTTCCTTTTTTTGGTTCCTTGATGGCAGGAATCATTGAAACATTTGATTCATTGCTCTGTGGAAGAGCACCCTTCCAACTCTCTGAGCTCTGGGCTAAACCATGCCTTTAGTCCAGAAAGAAAGGACAGTTATATTAACACTGAGCTGACATCACAGTATGCAGCTCCTGCTTTGCTCTTTTCCAAATAATTCACTGAACAGTCAGTGTCTGAGGGCCACATTGTCTGAGCGTGACTGACAGCTGTGTGACAACCAGTCAAGTCAGCATTTCTTAAGGGTAAAAGCTTTCTATATGGCTCAAAGCAAAGCTGAGACTTCCAGTACTGCATGCAGGAGCTTCAGTTTCAAACTTGCAGCTAGCTAAATATCTCTGGATGAAAGAGTAGGGACTGATTCCAACCATATTTACCCAAGCCACCCTCCCTCCTGCCTGTCGGGGCAGCCAGAGGAGCTGTGGAGCACACCTGCTCGTCGGGGAAGAGATATTTGTCCTCTAAAATCAAAGAACTGTTCAAACACCACGACTGCATTTCCAATGGCTCTGTGCACAAAAGCTTCTAGCCCAGTCCCTGAGAGCCACAGCAGGCAGGCCATGTGGTGCAGATCCCTCTTTAAGTCTGTACGAGAACATTTTTAGGGAAGAGTTGTGGGCCTTCCTGGTCACATCCATGTGACAAGGGATTTCCCTACCACCTTCCTGGCAAGAAAGCAAGTGGTACATGAGTATGTTTGTCGTTTTTCAAAAGAAACCTCTTTCCACATCAGCTGCCAAACAAAAGGACTTTTCAAAAAGGGACATTTTAAAAAGTTTTTTTAAAGAAGCAGCTTCACTTTGCATGGTAGTGCAAAAACTTTTGAATGTATTTCTGTTTCTGCATTGAAAGAAAAAAGGGTGAGACCTTGCTTGCCTGGCTCCTGCCTGTCTTTGGATGCTTGTAGCTACTAAGCTGTGTTTTGTGGGCTCTCACTTCTGGGTGAGGTTTGTTTTGGTGGTGGCACAGCAGGCTGCCCTGGGAGAGATGTGTGGGAAAGGCTCCAAAATCTTGTGACCAGTGGATGCTCTGGTGATCAGGGGTGTGCTGCAAACATCTCTGACCTTCGAAGGATGAGTGCACTGAGGACTGTTTGTCCTGGCTGGAGAAACACGGCAGCTTAAGCCTGCTCTGGGACCCTGATGCAAACAAGTGGATATGCTGACTGTCCTTGTCTTTTTTTCAAGGTAGGCAGTGTTTGCATTCCTTCTTGTCCTCCTGTCCCTGATCTTTGCCAGGAGGTTTCCCTAAATGTAGTCAGGACCAAGATTAGGAGAGCTGACTGACCCTAAAATACTCCCTTGGTGCCTTATCCTGTCCTGACCTTCTGTGGGGATTACTTAGCAAGTTGGGAAGGTCTGCTCTCCCAGCTGCAGCTTTCTGGCCGTACCTGGGTAGAAGGTGTGACATTTAGGCCGGATTGCAGTTGTGCCAGGAGGAAGTGGAAGTGGCTGATGATGCAGGATGAGTGCCTACAGTGTGTGAGATCTGCCCTAGCTCAGCTCTATTTTGCTGCGGGACTGCACGGAGCCCTGGGTGCTGGGAAATGGCACTGGGGCACCCAGCGCTTCACACTGGTTCTGGCTTTTACAAGCTGATCATCTCTGCTCCAAAGCCTCTGGAGCTGTTGCGTGTCCTCAGTCGCCTCCACCTGCCTGGAGAGTGTCAGGCCAGGCTCCTTCAAGTCTGGCAGTGTTCAAAGCCATGGGATTTGACAAGTTGCTGCTTTCTGATCTCCTGCTGGCATGAAAATCCCAGACTTTCTTCCCACTGTGTGTTCAAGTGATCCCATGGCCCCTGCAGTCCTGACCTGGCTGTCACATTAGCAATGGAGATGAAATTAGATGAGTTTTGCAAGGAGCACTCTGGAAATCCATCAGTCCCCGCTGAGCTAAACAAATCACAGAAGAGTGAAGATCTTTCTCTTTAATAACATCAGTGCTTAAATTGGCTCCTAGAACTCTTCAGTGTGCTAGGCTTTGGGGTAGGCCTGTCCCTCTGTGGGGCATCCTGCTGCTGTCATCCTGCACTGCAGGATTGTGTGGAACAATTGCTGGTACAGTTGGTGCAATTGAATAGGGAACTGTATAATGATTTCTAACTCTATAACCCCTACTCTCCAGCCTTTGCCAGCATTTCTTGGTGTGTGACACAGTTCTGCAGTGCACCTGGTGTCCAGTGCCCGGCTTGAGGAAGATTTATCTTTAAACTGCTCAGCCCCCACCACACAAACCTTACCCCCATGGCAGAAATCACCACAGACCAGGACCACTTGGTGCTGGCAGACAGGACTGCTGAGAGGCCTGCCAGGAATTGCATGGACTGAGGAGACCTGGGCAAGGCCAGGACCAAAGGCAGCCCAGAAGTCCTTAACACAAAAGCGGTTGGGTGCTTTTCTCAAAACGTGATTTGGTTTTGTCCCACTGACAGCTGCGTCTCTTGCTTTCTTATGAAAAAAGGAATAACTGGAGAAACTCCAGGCTTTTTCATATTTGTTTTTGATTTTATTTCATCCAGCCCTAAAGAAGAAGTATTTCCTGAGGGATTAGCTAACACAATGTTATCTGCAACTGTATGCCATGCCCATCCATCGCAAATGAACCCTCAGGGCTGGACATTCACTCCTACAAGGGCACTCCCTCTTTTCCCTGCTACACTTTGTAGGATGGGCTTCTTTCACCAGAGCTTTAAGGATGGGACAGTTCGGTTGCAGTCAGACCATGAGGTCTGAGTTAATGGAGCTATGGCTGCAGCCAAATGACTCCGTTTCAGACCGGACTGGTGTTGAACATCAGAAACCATTGCACATGGTCGTGTGGGATGCCAGGAAAAAAGCTCAGACAGCACTGGGAGGGATAGCTGGAGTTCAGAACTGGTGAAGAGGAGTTCCCAAAAGATGGTCAAAATGCACAGATGAAGTGGAGGGGGGCACCAGAGACATGTTGGGATGTGGAGCCTTGCAAGGAGAGGAAAGACAGTGTCACAATATCTGTCCGTGTTTTTACACTTGATGTTACCTAAGGAATGCTGCCTCAAATGCCAGATTTGGGACCAGATGTAGCCAAGTTGGGAAGAATGGGGAAAAAGGCAGCTAGGACCAAAGCTACTTAATCTTTGTAGGATACTGGAGTAAAGGAAGTGAAGTAAAAGGGCATCTGAGGGGGCTGCAGAGAAGGCACAGCACAGGTCTTGGTGACTGGCACAAAACACTTATGGCAAGAAGACACAGGTGAGGAAATGGAGTGGAGAGTGGCACTGCAGGAGCACCAGATATGTGAGCAATGGTGCCAGTGCCATGCAGTGGATGGCTTGTTAGAACATCACCCTGCGGTGGAGTTACACATCCCCTGGTGGTGCACTGTGATGTCATGAGCAATGAACTGTGACCTCACAGGCCTTGCTGCTTGTCTGACTTGTGGCTCAGTCTGACTCGTGCCTGGACTCCTGCCGAGCGTGTCTGCGAGGTGTGGAGGATTGAGCCAGGCATCTCCTGGTGCTCGGTGGTGCTTCGGAGGCTGCTGGCAACAGTCTTGGTGCCTGTTCCAGAGCCATTCCCCGTGTTTCCCCAGCCAAGCCCGAACCAGGCAGCTGGGCACCGCGGGACGCATAGCAGCAGCAGCAGCGGAGGTGAGCTGTGAAGAGAAACATCCCTCTGGGCCAGTTTTGGGGTGGATGGTGGGGATGGGGGAGACGGGAGGGTGTTTTTCTTGAGAGGCCTGGGCACATTTTCTGCCCCTGCCCTCCCCAGGACAGCAAAGTGACCGTGACCACTCTCCATTTGACAGTGCACAAATAATCTTTGGCAGTGCCGGTGCCAGCAAGAGGGAGCAGCTCCTCATCCTGAGCTCACCCCAGCCCATAGCAGAGTGAAACATGTCCTCACAGGTGCAGTGGACATGCCCCATCTGCATCAATACCTGGAAGAGCATTGGCTTTGTGAAGCCCTGCCAACATCAGTTCTGCCTGGGCTGCATCCAGCTCTGGACACGTCTGAATTCAGAGTGCCCAGTCTGTGCAGGACCCTTAGAGGGTGTCGGATTCATTCTGCAAGTGGAAGATGGCATTACACAGTTTGAGATCCCAGCCCCTGAAGGCTTGCCAGGTGCCAGCATCCAGGAAGGCTGCTTTCCCAGCCACCCTGCTAAAAGCAGCCCCGAGGACCTCATGGTGTTCCCTCCATCCTCTCTGCAGGGGACACTGTCCCAAGCTGAGAAGGGGGCTCTGCAGCCAGGATCCGTGGACCAACTGCTGTTTAAAGTCTGGGCAAAACTCTTCCAAAGACATCAGCATCTCCTGGATCCTGTGCTGCCCTGGCTGCGCCAGCAGCTGCAGGCAATACATGGGGCCCAGTGGTGGACAGCAGGGAGTGTAGAAAGCAGCATCCTGCATGCCCTCTGCCTCCACGGTCCAGATGAGGAGGCCCTGGTCCAGAAGCTGCAGCCCATCCTCCAGTCACACACACAAGAGCTGGTCCATGGCCTCACCACGATCATTGCGTGGCAGTGCAGTGATGAGGCTTGTAGGCTGCTGCACTCCAGTGCTGACAGGGAGGAGGGGGACAGCCCTGTGGCCAGCTCCAGCACCAGAGGGGGGATTCCCGAATGTCACCTGGCCTCTTCCAGTAGTCCTGCAGGCTCCAACATCAATGAACAGCCACGCACATCAGAGGCCAACATCCAGAGGGATCCTATCTTCCCCCAAACCATGTCTGCCCCTGAAGAGCAGGAGCAGCTGCAGGAGGAGCCACAGGAGGCAGCAGCGGTAGCAGGTCCCTCTGGCCAGGGCTGCTACTCCTCAGCTCCCAGGCAGGACAGGGACGACTTGCCTGGGAGGCGCCGGCGTGCCCCCATTCCCGAAGACTGTCCTCAGCCCTGCAAGATCTCCCGACCTGTCCCGAGGAGGAGCAGGGCTTCTCGCCCCCAGGACACTCACCAGTCCCGTAGGATGTCCTGGCGCTTCCGAAACAGGAAGGCAACCAGATCCTAGCAAGGAGCCTCCCAAGCTCTGCAAGAGGCTCCAACGCGCCTTGAAGAAAAGAGTCCTCAGCTCCCAGAACAGAAAAACCAGAAAATAAAAATGCATATGGTGTTCTTAAAACATTGGAAAATGTTTTCAGACAGGTCTGGTTTGTATTTTGGGTGATCCCTGTGTTGCAGAGCCAGAGAAAATCACTAAAGGCAGCCAAAAGAAGAAGGAAACCATAACAATATTGAGGACATCATCTTTCTGCTTCTGACGTGCCTCCAAAATACTTAACACAGGGAATTCTGAACACAGAGAAGGAGAGCACATGGGATACACTAGAAATTTGTAACTTCAAGACACATTTGCAACCAGAAGGTTCTGAAATCAACCCTGTTTTACCCCAAACCAGCATCAAAGCAGATTCTGACCCTCATTCCCGCTTCTCATTGACTCTATAAATTTTGATGCAGAAAAAGGATTTGATCCAGATTTTCTGGGGCCAGTATGGCTCAGCGATGCTCCAGGATGCTTTCCCCACCAGTGAAGGCTTGGCATGGCAGCACAGCAGTGGCGGGAATGGCAAGATACTGCCAGGCGTGCCGCCCCATGGCCGGGATGTGCTGTTCACTGCTCTTCCACCAGGCAAAAGGTACCATGCTCCACTTGCAGAGCAGCTCCACAATGTAATTTTATAGTTAGTGGTGGATCTCAGGCGTGTTCTCCGTTGGATCTTTCTGCAGAAGGATGTTGTAGATGCTCTGGGAAGCAGTACTTGAACTTGTCTCCTTGTAGCCACCCTAAAAGGAGGTTGTAGTCGGGCAGGGATTGGTCTCTTCTCTCAGGTGACCAGTGGCAGAACTAGAGGGCATGGACTTCATCAGGGAAAGTTTAGGCTTGATATGAGGAAAAAGTTCTTCACTGAAAGGGTGATTGGCCATTGGAATGCGCTGCCCAGGGAGGTGGTGGAGTCACCGACCCTGGAGGTGTTTAAAGGGAGACTGGATGAGGCACTGAGTGCCATGGTTTAGATGATGGTTGGTGTTAGTGTTGGTGTTAGTGTTAGGTTATAGGTTGGACTTGATGATCTCAAAGGTCCTTTCCAACCTTGTGATACTGTGATACTGTGATACCCGTATCCCTGCCCTCCATTTTGGAATCCAAGTTTGTCATCCAAAATGGAGCCATGGATGTGGATGGAGGGTTAAACACCTGAGACAGCATTGTCTTGATGCATTCATGCAGCTCGCTCTGTAGGCCAGGGTGGAGAAACCGCAGCTCATTGAAGTGTGGGTCCAAGAACGAGGTGGTGACCAGCACATTTTCCAGCATTTTCTCATCCTCTGAGAACCCCCCAGCACTCTGTCAGCTCTAACTGGATCCTGTCCACCACTATCTTGATGATGACACTGGCCTCTTTCATCTGCTGTCCAATGGCTGCGATGATCCTATGGGTGCAAGGAATCAGGGAAGAGACAAATATGTTCTGGTCCTCCCACAGGATGGACGTGGCAATCCTGATGGTCCTCAGTACTGGGATCAGGTCCTGCAGGAGCTTCCACTGGTGCTCAGCCAAGTTCTGGATGCCTGTTGCACCCTTGGGATGCTACCCCAGGATCGATATGGTAGTCCACTTGAAGTGCAGCAGGCTCTCACACATCTATATGGTGGTTATCCAGCAGGATGCATGTCCATCACCATCTTCATATTGCTAGTTCTTCAAGGAGCTGGAGAATTTTGAGTCCTGCTGGAAGTAATAGACAATCTCGCACCTGATCGTCAAGGCTTCCCGGATCTGCTCCACTTCCAGCCCAGCTTGGACGCAGCGATGAAGTCTCTGAGTGGCACAGTAAAAGCTCCTCCAGTTTTATGTGTCCTCCAGTTGCTCCCCTTTGGCTGCCGTGTTCCACGGGCTGTCCCGCACAACACAGAAGATGGATTTACTGGATAAGCTCAATTGAGAGAGGATAGCGTAGAGTTTCTCCGCTAAACTGCTCTCTGCTTCGTCTTTGTGTGCTTGTTGTGTCTCCAAGTTGCCTTGCGCCCACCATCATTCCCCATCTATGACATTGGTCATTATGCTCTAGTTGGTCTGGCCAAGCCGAGATTCCCAGAATTCCACAGAGAATGTGGTGGCCTGCGTCATCTGAAGATAGTGCACCAGGTGCTGCTTGACTGTGTTGTACCGGAGCTGAAGCACGTCGGAAAGCTGAGTGGGTGCTGGGAGGGAAAATCTTGGTTCCAGGAATCCAAAGAGGAGCCTAAATCCTTTCTCCTCCACCGTGGAGAGAGGGTGCAAGTCGTGGAAGATCATCTCCAGTACCAGCTCCAGGATGACACCTCAGCTCCAAGTGGTTCTGTGGTGTCATCTGCCGGTAGCGTTTCAGTGCAGTTTCTGGAACTGCGTAGTCAGATTCAGAATCCGAATCATCCTCGAGTTGGGAGAGCAGGGTGCCACAGATGCTGTGCTTGTGGACCAGGTGTTCCTGCGTGGTGGTGGTGCTGTTGTGGAAGGAGAGCTGCTTCTTGCAGATGTTGCATTCCACGTATGCTTCTCCTAGTTTCATGTAGTAGTTCCACAGTTTGGATTTCCACCGGTTGACGTAGAGAGGAACGACCAGGATGTAGCTGGGACCATCTGGAGCCTGGCTTAACAGAGAGCTCTGTGTTGGTCTAAGGAAAAAAGAGGAAAATATCTAAGCTTTGGAAGAGGGGGCAGGCTTTTCAGGAGGAGTGCAAGGAGCAGGTGAGATCATGTAGGCAAAAAATTAGAAGGAGTAAAGCCCAACTGGAACTCCATCTGGCCAGTTCAGTGAAAGACAACAAGAAATGTTTCTTCAAGTGTATTAACAACAACAGGAGGACCGAGGAGAATCTCCCTCCTCTACTGAAAGCAAGGGGAATGATAGTAACAAAGGATAAGGACAAGGCAGAGGTGCTTAATGCCTTCTCAGCTTCAGTCTTTAATAGGAAGGTAAGATGTTCTCTGGGCTCCAAGCCTCCTGAGCCAGAAGACTGTGAAGACAAACCCTCAGTGTTCCAAGAAGACTGGGTTAAAGACCTGTTTCGCCAATTAGACGTCCACAAGTCTATGGGGCCAGATGGGATACAGCCAAGGACATTAAGGGAGCTGGCAGAGGTCCTTGCCAAACCCCTTTCCCTCCTCTACCAACAGTCCTGGCTGACTGGGGAAGTGCTGCTCAACTGGAGGTCTGGAAATATAGCTCTCATCTACAAGGAGTGTTGGAAGGAGGATCTGGGGAGGCCTGTTAGCTTGAACCTGGTACTGAGGAAGGTCTTGGAGCAGATCAGACAGGGTGCTATCACATAGCACATGCAGGAGAGCCAGGTGATCAGGCCCAGTCAACATGGGTTTCTGAAAGACAGGTCCTGCCAGACCAACCTGATCTCCTTCTATGACAAGGTTACCTGGATAATAGACAAGGGAAAGTCTGTGGATCTGGTGTACCTGGACTTTTGTAAAGCCTTTGACACCATTTCTCATCACATTCTTCTTGAGAAACTGGCTGCTATTGGCCTGGACAGGTACATCCTCTGCTGGGTGAAAAACTGGCTGGATAGCTGGGCTCAGAGAGTGGTGGTAAATGGAGTTAAATCCAATTGGAGACTGGTCAGAAGTGGTGTTCCCCAGGGTTCAGTGTGGGGTCCAGTCCTGTTCAATGTCTTTATTTATAATCTGGATGAAGGGATCGAGTGCAGCCTTAGTAAGTTTGCAGATGACACCAAGCTGGGTGGCAGTGTTGATCTGCTTGAAGGAAGGGAGGCTCTGCAGAGGGATCTGGACAGGCTGGATCGATGGGCTGAGACCAACGGGATGAGGTTTAACAAGATCAAATGCCGAGTCCTGCACTTGGGGCACAACAACCCCGTGCAGTGTTACAGGCTTGAGGCAGGGTGGCTAGAGAGCTGCCTTGACAAGAAGGACCTGGGGATGTTGACAACCGGCTGAATATGAGCCAGCAGTGATCCAGGTGGCCAAGAGGTCCAATGGCATCTTGGCCTATATCAGAAACAGTGTGGCCAGCAGGACCAGCACAGTGATTGTGCCCCTGTACACAGCACTGGTGAGGTCACACCTTGAGTACTGTGTGCACTTCTGGTCCCCTCAGTACAAGAAGGACATTGAGGAGTTGGAGCGTGTCCAGAGAAGGGCAACAAGGCTGGTGAAGGGGCTGGAGAACAAGTCCTGTGAGGAATGGCTGTGGGAACTGGGGTTGTTCAGTTTGGAGAAGAGAAGGCTGAGGGGAGACCTCATTGCTGTCTATGGCTGCCTGAAAGGTGGCTGTGGCAGAGCGAGTGAACTCTTCTCACAAGTGACAGGTGACAGGACAAGAGGAAATGGCTGCAAGTTGCGCCAGGGGAGGTTCAGATTGGATATTAGGAAAATTTCTTTACCGAAAGGGTGCTCAAGCACTGGAACAGCTGCCCAGGGTGGTGGCAGATAATGGGTGCGGTTGGACTTGATGATCTCAAAGGTCTTTTCCAACTGGAAGATTCTATGATTCTATGAAGGTGTGTGGCCCCTGGCCCTTCTGCGCGGCCCTCTGTGGGTGAGCGCGAGCCACCAGGCCCCTCCCAGCTGGGCTTGGGCTGAGAGTGGCGCAGGGCAGTTGAGGGGGGGGGGGGGGGGAGGGCAGTAAGAGGGGGCTGCGGAGAGGGGCATGGGCATGAGGGGCTCCTGGGGACCTTGGGGTGAGAGTGCCAGTCTTTGTCTAGTTTTGGGGGTGAGGAGGGGGTGTAGTGTGGGGGAGGAAAGGGCATTGGGGGTTTCTGGGGGGCTTCAGGGTTGCAGAGGGCCAAAGAACAGGTGTGAGTGGCTCTTGGGGGACTTTGGGTGTGCGGGGAGGGGGCAGAGAAGTGGTGGAGTCCCCGGTCCCTGGAGGGATTTAAAATCCATGTGGATGTGGCACTTTGGGATGCGGTTTAGTGGTGGGATTTATGGTTGGACTGAAGGATCCTAAAGGTCTTTTCCAACCTAATGGATTCCACGATTCCATTAGTGCACACCATCCCAGTACAGAGCATCCTATTGATGCCCAACAAAGCCAAGATACCCTCAATCTTCTACCAAAATCCAAATGAGCCTTTAAACAGACACACAGGCAGAAAATTGTGGATCTTCTGTCGGTGTGTGCTCAGAAGACATTCGCCCAGCATATGTCCGTCATGTTTTTCCTGCATCGCTGAAAAGAAAAGAGATGCTGATAGACTGGATGTTTAATGTGCTAAAAATGAGGATTTTCAAAGGTAAATGAGTCTTCAGACCTGTGGAGATGTGGTTAAGCGAGCAAGGACACGTAGGCAGTACACAAGAATTGTTGAAACAGCAAACGAGATCTTAAGAAGCCGGAACTTGCGTTTTGAAAGAATGTGAGGGACATGTATCTGGTTGAGGATAATGAGAAAAACAAGGCAGGGTTAACACTTAACCAAAGAACCAATGTAATCTCTGTGTGCGGAATATGTATGACCGCAATTACTATGTGTGTTGAAGACGGAGGGAGTCACCGACACCGGATGGTTCATCAGTGGAACTCGTTTATTGGTTGTGTTACAATCACTTTTATAGCCACGATAATTAGGTTATACATATTGCAAAGCTCAGGCTCATTATTGGTCGTACGATAATTAGGTTATACATATTGCAAAACTTTAGCTCCTTATTGGTTACAGACTTTATCACTGCATAAGCGTCACATACATTCCTGTAGTTTTAGAAATCCATCTGGTCCCGTGGGAGACATCCTGTTATCTCCCTTGCCTAAGCTTCACTGCACAACAAGGGCCCACTGACCTTGCTGGTCAGTATTTTTTCACTTAGCTCAGTATTTTCCCACTCAAGGCCTAAGCAGCTTGCTTTTGTCAGGCTCATATCTGCTTTCAGTGAGCCAGGTTTCAGTAAGTCTCTCCACACTATGTGCATAAATACTCTTGTGTCAGGACAATAAACGAAGTCTGCTCATCTAGTATCTAGGTGTCGTTCTTCCGTCCTCTTCACAGACCTTGACAATTAACCTTTCTACGTTAGAAGAGGGATTTGGACCTAAAAAAACCAGCATTTGGACCCTCAAAATGTGGCAGTGGTTCAAAGAATTGAACTGGACCATAAAATGCAGGCTTTTGATGCTAGATTCTGAGGTCTGGATACTACACATGATAGAGAGGCTGGAGAACAGCCCTGCAGAAAGGGTCCTTGGGGTTCTGATTCAAGTTGAACATGAGCCAACAGTGCCCTGGCTGCCAAGAGGGCCAACCGTGTCCTGAGGTGCATCAAGCACGGCATTGCCAGCCGGGTGAGGGAGGGGATTGTCCCTTTCTGCTCTGCACCGGTGAGGCCCCACCTCGAGTAGTGTGTGCAGTTTGGGGCACCTCAGTAAAAAAAGGATATCAGACTACTGGAGAGTGCACAGAGGAGGGCACAAAGTTGGTGAAGGGTTTAGAGGGGAAGCCATATGCGGAGCAGCTACAGTCAGTTGGCCTGTTCAGCCTGGAGAAGAGGAGGGTAAGGGGAGACATCATTGTGGTCTGCATCTTTCACACAAGGGCAAGAGGAGGAGCAGGTGCTGATCTCTTCTCTCTGGTGACCAATGGCAGGACCCGAGGTAATGGCAAGAAGATGATCTAGGGAGGTTTAGATTGGATGTTAAGAAAAGGTTCTTCAGTTCTTCACTTTGAGGGTGTGGGAGCACTGCAAGAGCTCCCCAGGGAAGCAGTCTCAGCACCAAGCCTGACAATATTCAAGAAGGATTTGGTCAATGCTCTCAGACTCATGGTGTGAGTGTTGGGGTTGTCCTGTGCAGGGACAGGAGTTGGACTGGATGACCGACATGAGCCGGCAATGTGCATTTGCAGCCTAGAAGGCCAGCTGCATCCTGGGCTGCATCAAAAGAAGTGTGACCAGCAGGTGCATGGAGGTGATTATCCTCCTCTATTCCACTCTGGAGTATTGTGCCCTGTTCTGGAATCTCCAAAGTAAGAAGGATATGGAGCTGTTGAAGTGCATCTAGAAGAGGGCTACAAAGATGGTCCAAGGGCTGGAGCACCTCTGCTATGAGGACAAGGCTGAGAGAGTTGGGGTTGTTCAGCGTGGAGAAGAGAAGGTTTCAAGAAGACCTTATAGTGGCCTTCCAGTACCTGAAGGGCCTACAGGAAAGCTGGGGAGGGCTTTTAACAAGGACAGGTAGTGATAGGACAAGGGGGAATGGCTTGAAATTAGAAGGGGAAAGATTTAGAATTAGGAAGAAATTCCTGGTTTGCGGCGTGTGCAGTCTGACTATCCCCTGCGACCGCAAACACCCGAAGAAGGACGCTCTCTCCCCACTCCCAGCCCCGCGCGAGAAGAACCCGGAAGTGAGCAAGATTCAGCGCTGCCTCCCTCCCAGTCCTCTACTCGGTCCGCCCCGCGGCTGGGAAGAGGGCGGGGGTAGGGTTGGGGCGGGGCCCGGCAGAGGGGGCGGGGCAAGAGGGACGGGACCAGGCACAGGGGGCGAGAGCGCGGATCCGCCAACCAGAGCGGGCGGTGGAGGGGGTGGGTAGGAGAGGCGGGGCCGGTCAGGGGGCGGGGCCAAAGCGCTGCGAGGGCGCTGCTCCGCCAATCCGCGCGGGCGTGTGGGGGCAGGACCGGGCGGCAGGGGCTCGATTCCACCAATCAGCGCGGGCGGAGTCGCGCGCGTTGCTTTGTGGTCCCGCCCTAGAGCCCCGCGCCTCCC